>OX419177.1:18555156-19220652 GCA_948465475.1 Thalpophila matura
CGAGGCATACTCGCACTTGTCCGGTTTTTTTTTATTATTACTTTAATTACTAGGTACATCACTTATTCTGTACACAGGTCTTTACGTCAGTAAAATGTTTTCCCGATATCCTGTCTGGGTCACATCTTAATGTTGAATGACGCCATTATTCTGTCTGTTTATGACGCAATAAATGGATGAAAGGTTATTTAAGAATCGTCCTATCGGCACTGGGATTTCTAACACTTATTATTTTTCATGTATATTTTTTGGTATTTATAGATATACTTAGGTACTTAAATGGTTTATATATTCCATATTCCATTATAGATCAAAGTTCAAAAATAAAATTGTGTTGAATTGACACAAAAACCACCCGCAAGACCAGATACCGGTATTAAGCTTGTGAATAGACTGACATTAGGTATGTCTCTAAAAAGTTGTTTTATTCTACCACCAATGGGTTTATGGGTATGGTAATGAAGACTTCATTTCACCAGAAACGAAATCTTTTTACCTACAAACATCGTTCTCGGAGTGTCAAAACATTTTTTGTTTAGTTCTCATCGGCGTTGTTTTAGGAAAAAACCTCTAAAATGTGGTGAATCCATGACTAATGGTAGATAATTAGTAATCAAGACGCAAGATTCTTCCGATCACGCCTCATCGATTAGCTAGTCAAGGGCGTGCGTTGAAAGTGGTAGCTAACTCGGAATTTGTATATAAACAAGGGGTTATTAATAGATGTGGGAAACAGTTTTCAGGATGATGTACCCTTTGAGAGAGATAGAGGCAACACCAGTCATTAAAACAGACCTGCGGAAGACTTCTTTGAAAATTTCATAACAGATACTTTTGAACAAAATTCTATGATACGATGATATATTTAGATAATTCTAAAAATACGATGTAGGTAATCAATACGTCAAAGTAAGACGGGGTCTTATAGGATGCATATCATTATATAATTTACAAGCTTCCGCCCGCGGCTTCGCTCGCGTTTTCCGGGATAAAAAGTAGCCTATGTGTTATTCCAGGTCCCAGACTACCTCTTTGCCAAATTTCATCCAAATCCGTCCAGCCGTTTCAGCGTGAAGAAGTAACAAACATACACACACACACAAACTTTCGCATTTATAATATTAGTGGGATAATTAAAATATTAGGTACTTGAGCTAAAAACCAGCATCATTCAACACAAGGGGTATGCGATGCATTTATCAAATGGACTCTTGTTAGCTTTAGGCCAAAAGGTTGTTGATACATTCCTTGACTTCAAAATTTTAATTAGAAAGATAGGCTTCTTCAAATTCTGGTAGGTACAGTAAAGTAAAACCATTTTAGAACAATAATGGTCATGGAATATGATCCCAACAGTAATTTAATAGACACCCACATATCCTCATAGACAACAAAACATGATCCAATCATTGTTAATTCATTTGCAAATGTAAAATTAGTAAGTAACATGCCATTTCGGTTATGTAATATTAAACACAACACATGTTGTGTGTAATTAATTCTGCAAGCATCAAATACTGTCCATAACCGATACAACATGTTCCTGATCCAATTTGGCATGAAATTCAACGCATAATTTTAATGCTATTTGTAGCATCTGATGCACATCATCTGAAGTGTTTAAATTGTAAAGTTTTTGTTTTATTTTCAACGTTGCGGTTGTATTATTAAGTTGTTAACCATGGGTTTTATTTTATAGTCTTTAAGGTTTTTGTTATTAAAGTAGATAAATCTCTAAGAAATTGTTAGCATCAGTGCAAGAGAGGATTCTAGTGCGTATTTTCTAGACACCCACTCTTATATTTACTGGTCTGTAGACAATAGCACGCGTCCAGTTTACATTTGTAAATAAAATAACACATCCGTCATAATCATAACAGTTTTTAGACTTTTGAAGGACATACTGAAGGTCTTAAATCTTAAGATAGGTCATAAGAAAGTTCGCCAAAACATCTAGCTAGAGACGATAAGACGATGACAGTTCAGTAGCTGGTTCTCTTAGAGAAGTGCGATACCTATCTGTCTGAAAGTTACATTAAGTAACTTTTCCTAGACAAATTATGTTGTCGAAGCGCTCGGGAAACAACTTTCACAATAAGACCTTTACAATCATTCCTTGGTGGAGTTAGAAAAGATTTCTTTGGAAAAGTTTTGGGTAGGCCCAAAATACAAGCTTAGGCTCACATAGATATTTGTTTGGGGATTATTATTCTTCTAGTAAAGGGTATTATATTTTTTCAGGACTGCCTTGTATTTTTATTATCAATTTAATTGTAATTATCATAGCTTTTGACATAACAATCTATTGTTAAAATATCTCTGGTAGGATTATTTATTATTCACTTACATTACACCTACTGCAACTAGAGATATTTGATCAATAGACAGTTATTTATTGTAAGTAAATTCATTAGCAGTGCATTATTTACAATGAAACATGAATGATTTCAATGATTTGATTTGAAGTGAGGATAGTGAATTTTGAAGCATCTCTTGTGCAATTCATTAGAGTAAACAATCTTTATTATCGTTTATCTTGCTTACCACGAACGTCACGGCATTGTGTTGAAATCGCTGATTAAGCCGTTCCACCAATCTCAGATTAGTTCCAGATTAAACCTTTAGGTTAACCAAACTTATAAAAAATTATAGCTGTTTCAGCTACCAGATTTCTCTAACACTCATTTTTTAAGGGAATTTACAATTTCGTAAGAGAAACAAAATGTTTCTGTGAGATTTTTTAATTTCCAGTTAAATCCAAATTAAATCCAAATCTATAGGTAGGTACAGTTAAGTGCTTCAATAAACAGAATACAAAAAACGAATGTGCTGTTCTTTGATGCTATATGCTATTCAGCAGAAATATGATTGTTGCTTATCCTTGGTTTTAATACCTGAATTTTCTCGAAATTCGTTTCAATTTCCTGGTCCGTAATAACATTTTAGGATCATAATGTTTCCTACCGGGGCTATAACTCTGCTCACGTTTGATCCGAAAATATTTGATCTGAAGATTTATGTTTTAAGTGCTTCTGGAATACGATATGGGTAAGGTATCATTGTTGGAAAGTTATGGCTACAATATTTTATATCTTTCTGAATCAGAGAAAAATTTTAATCTAGAAAGATACATTATAAAATGACTGTTCAACTAATCAAAACTGCTATTATTTCTATAGATGATGTGAAGTATCCTCTTGATACAACAAAATATTGAGCTAAACGTTCGTAGAATATTGACTAGTAACAGAAAGACCAATGACAGCGATTGCGTTGTTAGGTTAAGTTAGTTACTGAACAGCAGTTACTACAAATTTATTGACAGTGACGCAACATATCGGTATTATCGTTAGAAATACGACAGAAAATGACATAAAATCATTCAACCGTGTATTGAAATAGGCCGGTTAAAAAAGTGTAGAGTTTTGTAATCAGATGACCATGAACTCCGAATACGGAGCGTGGCCAGAATTATGAGAAGTTCTATTACTAGTACCACAGATAATATAATACTATACGTACAGATGCCTCATCTCATACAAAGAAATGTGACCGATTTAGCGCGGGCTATCTTCGGGCTATACATTTTTCCGTGCTTAAAGCATTTTTCAAAATTTGAACAAATATTTTTTATGATGTATTTTTTCATGTTCACAATTTTACACAAACTTCAATAACAAATCGATACATATAACGCCATCTATTATGAGTTGTTTCAACAAATGTTACTTTGTTCCTGATGAGACCCCGTGCTAGTACTAAGTGCTTCGAAGGCTGATAATGATGATGGCTAGATAGATAGATGAAACAATACCTACTTGTGCACGTTATATAACATTATTTTAAATATTGTAAATTAAGTATAACTTAGAGTGTAATGACTTTTAAAGTTGACAGAATAAGATCGTTACAAACATTAGCAATAATAAGATTCTTAGAATTGCAAGCATCTGTTAAATTGATAACATTGTTTCAGTTAGGTATTTCGTTTATCCATCCCAAAAAATCCACCCTAAGGTGAAAATCCCTCTAAGCCTGGGAGGGCAGTGGGAATAATAATATATTATTTTATATTAATTTCCTTTCGGTTTGACCCTGAGCAACATAACTGTTGAACTGTATATAGGGAAAAAGCGGAATAACAATCCGAAATAAATTCCGTTTATCCACCCAAGCTTAGGGTGAATTCTCGGACATACATTTCCGTGAATCCAACTTACGGAGGATTTTTAGTGGTGGATAAACGAAATAAGTTGTTCTAACAGTTGGAAACACAGAAAATAACAAAAACCTAGCTATAAAAATGAATGCATTTTTTCTATAATTAGGAGATATCAAAGTAGGTACGTAAGAAATCAAACGACCGAACTACCATTGGGAAATGGCATGTTATAATACTAATGGGTATTTCCCGAACTAATTGTTTACGGAAATCCTGCAATTAGACTTTTAAGCTCTAAGTCTAAAACATTTAATATAAAGAGAAACCTGAAATGATAATAAACTTTCCAGAAAAAAACGTACCACACCATTTAATTTATTGGTACTAAATGATCACAACACAGTTTAGCTACATTCGTGATTCGTAATCATATCCTTCAAGGATTTTCCTTCGTTGCTATCTAAAGAAAAAAGTTTAATAATAAAGGTAATCCACAGTATAAAATCAATTCACACCAAAATCATTGACGTAAGTTAATTAAACCAGAAGTCAGAACCATGCAAATCTGGAGCACATTGATTTTAAAATAATAATTCAATAAGAGCTGTGATTGAAATCTCACAAGCGGAACGTACACGAGTTAATTGTAAATTTATATTGATGAAATAATAACAAATTCAGACGTATTTTCGATGTCAGCTCCGGCTTCTAGTGTTTCATAAAACGATCTAAATTGCTGTCAGTTATCCATTACTTTTTTTTTAAAAGTAGGTATACAGGGTGGCAGGTTAGACAGTGGAAATATTTTAAGGGGTCATTGTACTCATCATTATGAACAACTTTTACTATGGGACCAAACCTGAAATCGCGAAAAAAAAATCAGCTGTTCCATACATTTTGTTGAGGTATGTAAACATGAATGTATGGAACAGCTGATTTTTTTTTCGCGATTTCAGGGTTGGTCCCATAGAAAAAGTTGTTCATAATGAGGAGTACTATGACCCCTTAAAATATTTCCACTGTCTAACCTGCCACCCTGTATATGATTTTGTAATTCTGTCTTTCGTATCGGTTTGTATCAGAGTTGGTATACAATATTCCAATTCTAATACAAGCCATGCAAGCTGAGTTAATAATGTTTTCATGATAATATATTATTAACTCAGCTAAGTTTCTCTTTCTCATCTAAATAGGATGTGTACGTTTCTCATCCAAATCTCCTGTCGCAGGTCTGCTGGAAGAAATTTCATATGAAATAAGCTGTACCTTTGTGCTCAACTATCTGTCTACATTTTTAAATTTATAAGTGTTTGTGTGTACATAAATAAATAAATAAATAAATAAATAAATAAATAAATAGGATGTTAATATGTGACATCTCTGTTTACGGAAACAACCACACAGAAACATTATGTGACAAATATGTGACATCGTGTACAAATACAGCTCAATCGCTTCGTAGCAGGAGGTCTACTCTCTAAGCACGAAATCCGTAGTTTCGACCTTAGTTACGGGCGTTTCTTACTCCGTATCACCTACGGACTTAAGATTAGTTCGGGGCCCGAACTAAGAATGAATGATAGCACGATTTGACAGTTGTCCCTACTTCCGATGTTTTATCCGTCCGAAAAATTTAATTTGACACATGTTTTGACGGAATCTTATGTCTATTGTACTTTCGGACGGGCCCGTATCTTCGTTGAGGGACTTACAGAGCAGACCCCCAGGTACTAGGCTCACAGAACGCCATGGAGCAGACTTAGACTGTTCAAATATTGATAGTCAGTGTTCCCAGAGCAAATTTGTCAACGGTAATTGATTCTGGAGGGTTGTACAATTGTATAACCCGCAGGGTTGTATTTAGGGGTGTAGTGAATTACAATAATGGTGGGCATTGAGAATTTGGAAACGAATTAAACGGTAAAATTATGCTCTGGGGAAATTACGATCCTAAAATTTATTATTTATTGTCGATAAGGATATTGGAACGTAAAAGCATTTTAAATCAAGTATTTTTTGGGCATTTATCATCATCGTCAAAATATGGGAACAACAATACAACTTCTACGGATCGGGTTAGTGATACCTAGATGTGATCAAACTTTGCTTTTCTGATCTATCATGTATAGGGTAGGTAAGTTTCTAACTTCAAAATAACAGTCAACAAGAAGAAAGTACGGATAAACAAGAATGTGCCAATAGCGGCCAAGAACTTCGCTTACCTAAAACTCGACAGATATTAAAACGCCGCTTTGTTCTTGTTCCCCACACGAGGAATCCATATCGTCTGAATATTTGCACAGATACACATACGAGTATGTTAGTAGACGTCTGTCTGGATTTTTGCCCTATAAGAAAATTCTTAGCTGCAGCTACACGAAGAGAAAAGCAAGCTATAGGACGAAGCTAAGCGGAAGCTTGCATCCGGACCGGTATGACCTCAGATCATAGAAACAAGGAGATATGCCATCATAGCAAATTAGTACGGGAACAACTGTCGCCACTTTTAGTATATTTTTCAACACAATTACAAGCGCCCCTCGTGAATATAAAGATCTCCCACACATTAAAAATTCCGCACACCCTCAATCTAACACTGTTAATCGTCACTCAACACTAGCACTAAACTAAAACACTGTATTTATATCATCAATCGTGTTCGGTTCGTCGCCAGCGTGTACATTTTATATACGGTCAATGTGACCGTATCAAAGGGTCAATTTTAGTAGCGCCTTGGCACATCTCCCTTGTCTCTATGATCTGAGGGTATGACCCAGCTTGCCCGGCCGGTAATGGGGCACTTCGTTTTCCGCCTCTTACTGAAAGCAGTTTTCGATTGTTTTTTGCTCTATCTATTTTACTGTTTAGGGTTATTTGTTATCCCACCCTTATCTATACTCCGGGAAAGCGGGATTGTCCGGAAGGGATACCGCTGACCCGGACAAAAGGGCTAAGGAAGGAACACGGGTGGGTTTTAGTCAGTAAGAGTCTGACACTCCCTTCCGCTCCGCCCAGAGCGGGAGGGGTCATTTGATGATTTCCCATCCTCAAAAAAAAAAAAACCCTTATCTATACTAATATAATAAAGCTGAAGAGTTTGTTTGTTTGAACGCGCTAATCTCAGGAACTACAACTCGGATCTGAAAAAGTGTTTTTGTATATGAAGCCTGATTTATGAGGAATATTTAACATCACGCTAAAACCCTTAGGAGCCTAGTAACGGGGTGAAACAGCGGGGCACAGCTTTTTGAATAATAATTAAACTTCCAGCCTAACTTTATAGGGAAGAATTTTAATAGATATCAATGCCAATAATAATTTAGTCATTTTTGGCTTATTATTTTTGCAGTTTATTTCTACGCTGCGTAATATTTCTTGCAATTAAACCCCAGCAGGAAGAACTCTAATCAGCTGATTTGTTGCTTATTGCGTCACAAGATGGCCGACTCCAATGGAACTGAAACGATGCGTGTAATCGAAACTCTATGGGAAATAGGAATGCGACTGACATTTTGATAGCACCCGGAAGTCGATTATCCGGTGACATTTTTCAAGTTCAATGACATGGAAACGAATGGAAACGTTTAAACAAATTGAACGGTTGTTTAATTTAATTGAGTGTATCCGAAATGTTTTTAATTTATTTTAGCTGGTAGGAAAAGTGATGTAGGTAGGTACCTAGTTGGTTTTTTATCAAATAGCGGACTTTAGCAACAGATTATGACAAAATCTATGATTTAATTAAGGATAAAAACATATTGACTGATTACTTTTTAAAAAACCGGCCAAGTGCAAGTCGTACTCGCGCACCGAGGGTTCCGTATCATTTTTGGACGTATAAAGTGAAAAAATCCGGACCGCATAACTAAGTTTGTTTGTAAAGGAATTTTGATGATTTTGAAAAAACTGTACTATTTAGGAACATCGTTTTATTTTTGGTGCCATATTTGGGTCAATTCCTATCAACTCTAATTATTTCAGATTTTTCGCCCCGCAAACTTCGGAGATAAGGGAGGGGAATGGTATTTTTTTGGACATTTTTCATCATATGTCGAAAACTGTGAGACATAAAATAAAATAAAAATATATTTTGAAACGTGCAGATCAAGGCCTTTCATATGATATGTCACTTCACCTAGTAACCCCACTTTGAAATTTCGGACCCGCACTCCGGCCCCTTTTGCAATGAAAATAAAAATATTTTTGGACTTTTTTCATTTGCAATAAAGTTGAACAAGCATTCTTTATAACTGTTTCAAATTTCAAGTCGATAGCATAAGTAGTTAGACAGACAGACAGACAGACGAAGTCGCACCATAAGGGTTCCTTTTTTACCATTTTGGTATGGAACCCTAAAACGAATAAGTATTGACATTTTATCGGTTTCTTTAATTTCTAAACACACGCACACGCAGCATGAAGATTGGTTAACATAAAAAAATGCAATTCAAAACCACATTACATCTTATGGATTTTTCCTACCAGAACTTACCTCATCCAACAAAGTGTTTCATTCAAATTAGGCAGTAGACACCATAAAAAGTTTGCAACAGTCGGCTATAGTTAATTATTACGCAGTTACAAGGTGGTTATGAATAAATTAACCATAATTGGCTTGTTAGCAGCACGAGAGGAAACCAAATATAGTAGGTACCGAGTACCGACCACCACACACAATATAAGATGCGAGTGCAAAAATGTAATTATTATTTAGGTCAACTTTTGTGCGAAACGAAACGTTTATTAAATAAAGATAAAGATGCTGATATTATAAGGGATAGAAGGACGTACAGAGGCCTTCAATAATTAGGTACCTACCCTTACGCATATCAAAACACGTAACCAATTAAAGCGCCAGTTTTACAAGAACGCAGAGACTTCTTTCGTTAGCAGGCCACTGCGTTCTGCGTTCGTTTCTGCAATCACAAGAAATTCAGTTTTATCCATTCTCAAATAGGTATCAAATATCACTGATACTAGAGTCACGCAAGTAGGTACCGATTCTAAGGCCCGTATTACAGAACGATGCTCGAGCATAGATTTCAACCAATCAAATGGCTTTAAATCTATGCTCAAGCAGAGATCTGTGCTCGAGCATCGTCTGTAATACGGGCCTAATTTTACCTAACCCCCTTGCCACCATCTTGCTAATTGTCTACCATCGGACTTCAAAAGACTGAATAGACGAATATTTGAGCTTGATTTAAAATTAAATAAATTGTGACGAAATTATGCTGAAATTAAACCAGTCTGTACCTTCTTCATTGGGTGTTCAGAAGTGAACTAATTTATAACGCTCTTGAGTGGGCAGTGCAAGGTATCAGTTTAATAATATAATTATAACACAGAGACTAAGTTTATGCCACGAAAATCTCATTACGAAAATAACCGGGGGTTGCGTAGGTAGCAAAAAAATAATAATATATCAGCCAAAAGTGGCAGGTAGCCAGAAATAGAATTTGCTTTTGTAGAATTTGTAACAAACGTAATTTAATATTACAAGTTATCAAACCCGTGGGTAGCTGGTATGAGTTTTCCTAGAAAGAAATCCTTTCAGGTAAACTTTATATCCAATATTTTGTATAAATTAATTTGCTATGTAATTTTCAGAGGAAACTCCATCATTAATTAATCAATTAATCGTTTATTAATCGTTACTAAACCCCACAGTTATTAAAAATATTTTTTTTTCCGTCCTCATATTATGGTTTGCTCAAATTTGAAAGCAGGAAGATTAAAAAAAAAAAAAATTAGGGCGCGATTCCATATCCACTATAATATTTTGTTCTGTATGTATTCTAAAAACTCGTTACTTTCTCCTCAAATCCATACAGATCGGTCAACGGTTCTTAGAATTAGCCTTTTGTCTGAACAATACACAATTATTTGTACCCTAAACAATCCATTGCGCATTAAAACTGCTAACTTCAAGACGGCCAAGAACCGTAGAACGATCTGTAGGTATACTTTTTTTACCCTGTATTATAATATGTATTTACAATGACGAAACCACTAGTAATAAGCAAGTCATAAATAAAAGCCTCATTGACGACATTTTAACGATGTGTAGTAACATCTGCTATAATAACAAAACCGTCGTTTTTACAAGTAATTGCAATCGTGTCTAAATAAAATAGTTTATAATGTTTCTTTGATTGGCAGGCTGTTTCTAATGCGCTGCGTTCTAAGTAGGTACCTACACAACTTCGACAAGTGTCAGACATTTATGGTATTATCTGATACATTCTAGGGGCTCTTTCAATTTAGATTTGGTGTTGGACTGCTGCCGTGCGGTAGCTGCGCGGTTTCGTACTGCTGCCACACGCCAGCAGTCCGGCAACAAACGTCTAAATTGAAGGAGCCCTTAATGTTTGTCATTCAGGAGAATTTCAGGTCAAAATCTGCTTACACTGGAAAGAATAATTCACCATAGTAGGCACACAAAAAACAAGCTACATCGTACCGTAACCCGTACCGACTCTCTAGAAACCAACCCACCCCAGCAATACGTGTAAGAAAATAAAAGTGAGTGATACATGAATATTTAAAACAACCAACAACATTATAGGACGTCGAACCCCAAATGTGTAAGAAAAGAGCTAGCACAACTCAAAAAAAACTTAGCACTCTTTTTACAGTTAGATCCTAACATAATTCTGACTGTAGGAGTCTAAATAAAAAATAATTATAATTGTGTTTATTGCTGGCTGCATCATTATTGGGTAAGGCATTTCAAAGACTCCGCCTGAGATCACACCAACACTTTAAATCAAGTAGAACAGAGATTAAAAAAGAGAGATTACAAGATAAAAAAAAAGTATAGATAATCACAGGGTGAAGTCTTGAAAGTATTAAATTGTTAACGATACTAATAAAGCGTTTAAATAGAAGTGACGTTGTGAATAGAAGTACCGACCACGTGTATAAATGAGCTCGTAATGTACTTACTTCTAGTCGGTATATAGAAATTACATTCAAATGAAATTAAAGCTTTAAACACATTTGACTTTCCTCGGCCACCAATTAAATCGATAGAAAAGAAAGTTATCAAATACTTTCAGGTGAGAGCCAGCTTTGTTGCATTCAATTCTATAATTAAGTTATAATTATTCAACATTATGATTGGAATAAATTATAATAAAACACGCCTTCAGTTAAATGAACGGTAATTGCATGAAAATTATTGCATTCGATTTACGACGCTTGGCTAAATTGCGCTAACTTCAATAATATTAAATGTTTCCTATTTAATTCTAGGCAGGCAGGTTGCAGCTGCTGTATACTACTTATACTTAATCATAACATATTATACCTTTGTCAAGCCATCCAATTTACCTAATCATTACTAACAATATTCAGGCAGCGATTCTTGCTCATAGGATCACACTGTTCCATCTGCTAAGTTTGTCTTGTATCTATCATCAACCATCGTTTTTACCAATTGGTTTTAGACTACGATGTTGCTCGAATATAAGCAAAGCGGTTTACAAAATGAAGGATTTAATATTTGTTTAAAAAAATCCTCCTGATCAGTCTTATATAATATCTATCTTCTACTAGTCTAGTCTAAGAAGCAATAAAGTTCAGATAGAAGACTATAACTACCTGTAATACCACGACATTTACGTCCGTGCACCAGTACCGGACCAGTTCCCAATGTATAACAAGTTACGTTATTTTACGGTAGTTCGCTATCAATAAATCAATGATGTTATCGTTACCGCATAAAACAAAGATTGCTTTGATCTTTTCATAACTGTTATGTGTGATCCCGAGAGGGATAAGACAGAAGTGCATTATAATAACACACGAACAAGATCTTGAGGTTTCTTTTGATTAACACTATCACAACTATGACATTTTTAGCTTGATGCAGCTCAGTGCTTTCAATCGGCATCTGCTTAAAACGGAGAAAATTCTTATAAAATTTTCATACAAATGGAAATATCTTAACCAATTCTCATAAACCGGTGATGCTGCTTACCGTCCTTCATAGGACCGTAGTATTTGAAAGAGCAAGTCCTTAAAGTTACATTCGTTAATAACACCCTTGACGATTTGGGAAAGCTGGATATTCAAAGCCACTTTAGTACAAGAAGATTCATCACTTTAATGATTAAATTAAACAAAAGCTCTAATCAAATCTAATGATCTTTAGCCACACTTAAGCTATCTCACTAATTAGTCGCTACCGCTGCCTTCCTAGCTAATGTAACTTTAATTTTCTTAGTAAATGATTTCGCATGGATATTGCCGTGGGAGTCATTATCTATTCGCTATTGGATAAATCTGGCGATGGCCTAAGATTGCTTCAATGTTTGGGATGAATGCCTTTGTTGTTGACAACAACTGTTTGCAAAGTTCCACGATGGTTAGATAATAGAAACTGTTATTCTTTGTAAATAGTACGTATAATGTTTTTGTATTGGTGACGTGAATATTTTTGCGGCTGTTCAACTTTTGAGCTACTTGGCAATGTATCATTTTGTTTTCAGCGTTTTTATTCCTTCTATATATCTACTTGGAGTGGGCTACTACTACTAGCTACTACTAGCTACTTGGAGTGGCTGTGGTACTATTCAGTATTCAGTGTCAAAAGAATTGAAACGTAATTTGTACCTATCTATAATGGCACAAACGACATATAAATTCAATTGAAAAAGATAAATCTTTCCTAAATTGAAATGTGTCAATGCTGGCAAGCGGATTACTGGTTCAATTACAAAGCCTGCTTCAATAGACTTCCAAAATTGAAATGATAAGCCCTTTCATGCACACAAAAGGGAATCCATACGAATGTTTACAAAGCCTCATTCGCTCCAGAAATCTTTTCCCCTCCAATTACGGCCTATTCAAAAATGCCGAATATTCAATTCTGTCTGTAAGTTAATGACGAACATAATTTCAGTGTAAGACTTGCCCTTGATAGGAAACTCTTAGCAAACGTTGAACTGAAGTCAGTTTTCGTGTCTATGAATAATTTATAGGACCAGACGGTGTAAACATAACAAACTTTTCAATTGGACGCGGAAAAGATCGGAGATATAGGTAGGTACCTCAGATCATAGAAACAAGGAGATATGCCATCATAGCAAATTAGTACGGGAACAACTGTCGCCACTTTTAGTACATTTTTCAACACAATTACAAGCGCCCCTCGTGAATATAAAGATCTCCCACGCACTAAACATTCCACACATAACAATTCCAACAATCTAACACTGTTAATCGTCACTCAACACTAGCATTAAACTAAAACACTGTATTTAGATCATCGATCGTGTTCGGTTTGTCGCCAGCGTGTACATTTTATATACGGTCAATGTGACCGTATCAATGCGTCAATTTTAGTAGCGCCTTGGCACATCTCCCTTGTTTCTATGATCTGAGGTAGGTACCTTGAGCCTCGCTTTGAGAGATTTTAGCGGAAAGGACGTTTTATTTTTGGCTGAGGACGTCTACTTCACTGGGTAAATGAAGGTTTTCTGCGGGGATTAATCAAAACAGGAACAGATTAAATTGCAAGTAATATGCAAATCACTAATTCAAGTAGATGGATAATGCCTTAAACCATGATGGAAAATAGACTGTAGGTACGTCAAATATATTTTTATATGTCCTTCGCAAAAAAGCCGTAAAAAGATACCAGACAAACTAATGACATAAGATACTTGGACATAACAAAACGAGAAGTAGAAATGACTATAGCATCGAGACATACAATCGTTTAGGAGCATAAGGTCAAAAGCGCGAAATGACAAATGGATGCAAATTGTCAAAAGAGCAGAATGTCAAAAGCTCAGAATGTCAAAATCGCATAAAGTCAAAAGCTCAGAATGTCAAAAGAGCACTGATACATATTAGCAATAACGTTTTCGGGTAATATCATAAACCTCAAACCATTAATATTTCTTCTAGCTACGGATATACTGCCGTGCATTCCCTAAAACGCAGTATGAGCAAAAATGTGGTTTCGAGAAAAACGCAAAAAACTTTTTGACACTGGATTTTTTATAATAATACATTTTCATGGTGGATTATTTGTTACCAAAAAACAGGTTTAAAAAAAACCGACTTCCAAAAACTACACTAAAAACTATGAAATAAATATGTTAAACTTCCATAAATAAAAATCTAAATGTATATCGAAGTCGGCGGGGCCTCTTCTTCAGGTTCTTACCTCTCAGCCTTTGAACAGGAAGAACGTGCGCAGTGTGTGCAGCGAACGTGCAGCTTGCTTTGCGCCTCGACAAATTAAAATTTCCTTTCATTCCTATATTTATGCTTAGGCCCCGCCGACTTCAATATACATTTCGATTTTTATTTATGGAAGTTTAACATATTTATTTCATAGTTTTTAGTGTAGTTTTTGGAAGTCGGTTTTTTTTAAACCTGTTTTTATTTTTATCTTTTTAGTGTAGTGTAACCATTTTTGTTGTTGTTAATTTATTACAATAAAGTACCATAAAATCATGGACAGAGCGACTTTGATCATTTATGTACTTTTACCGAGATCGATTACTTCCACGAATTTAAATAGGTACTTATATTCATAGATGTTGGTGGATGAGAGCATTTCAGTAAACAAAAACCGGGCAAGAGCGTGTCGGACCACGCACAGTGTAGGGTTCCGTAGCAAGAAGTATTTCAGTGTTCCGACCGCAAATACAAGTTTGTATTTCATAATATTATTATGAAATATTATTATTTTTACGGTTGTCAAACTCAAATATTTCAAAAATTTATTGACGTATCTTGTTCAAACTAATTTCAATCGAAAGTATTTATTAAGTGCTATAAAGCTTGATTTTTTTCAGATTTTTCGATAGCGCGGTTGGAAAATTACAGGGGGGGGGACACATTGTTAACGACTTTGGGAGCTCCTAGTTCACTCAATATGCACTTAAATATAAAAGGTATTTAGAAACCTTCATGTTATTTTCAAAGACCTATCCAACGATACCCCACATGGTGGGGTGCGCGAAAATATTTTTTTTCATCCCTCAGTTTCATGTATGGAAGCCCCCCCTAATAATTTTATTTTTCGTAATTTCACTATAGGCCTTAATGGCGGCTTATAAAAGACATCTACCTACGAAGTTTGATACAAATTGGTTATGAACTGTAGATTTGACGAGGGTGTGACAGACGGACAGACGGACAGACAGACGGACATGACGAATCTATAAGGGTTCCTAGTTTTACTACGGAACCCTAAAAACAGTGTTTTTTCAGTTTGTAATAGCGATAGGCTCGCTCCCTAGCCTTCTATCAAATGCGACTTAAGCATGAAAAAATTGTGTGTACTATACACCTCTGTCTAACCTTGCGGGAAATATCGGCGTGATGTTATGTATGCATAATATTGAGATCGATTGCGTTCAGGAATTCATGTACCTACACAATATCACTTTTTCATCATCGTCATGATGTCATCGAGATACACCAAAAATACCGTTTATTACACCTGGTTAAAAATCTACTCAACCAAAGTTAATAAAATTTATATGGGACCACCGCGCGAGGTTTATCTACCATATGAAAAAAGAGTCACGTAAATCGGCTCAGAAATCACGGAGTAATCGGTGTACATACATTAAAAAAAAAAAAAAAAAAACCAACCGAATGCAGAACCTCCTCCTTTTTAGAAGTCGGTTAAAAAGGACTAAGGTGTTAACAAAGATTGAATTTTGATAAAGAACATACTATTTAGTTTATTACATTAAAAATAAAAAAGATTTTTTTAAAATCATGGAAAATCATAGCAGTTACTGCACGCAAAACGTACACATATGCAGATTAAAATGCGGTAAAAATACTTTATACTGCAAAAACTATTAATTTATACGCTATTTTGCAGACTAATATGCAGCATAAGACTTTCTTTACTACATTCTAATTTGTGTATATTGAGTTAATGAGAGTCAAAATGGCGGGTGTATCATTACGAATCCAATCAAAATTATTACCAAATAAATGTACTTAAAATGTACTATTTAGTACCTATACTCATGAAAAATGTACCTCCTTTAGAACAAAATTATAACCAAATTAAGATACACCCGCCATTCTGATGTCAATATGGCGGGTGTATCCTAATTTCTCCCTAATTATCCATTGGTGATTGAATATTATTATTCCAAAAAAATCTACCTAAAAAGTACCTACAGTAAAAAGAAACACTCACTCGATCTGTTCATTAGTTCCTGAGAAATAAAACTACAAATGTTTGGTACCATACCGTGGCGTCGTTCTAACTACTGAGCTACCGAGTCAGTGATTAAAGCGACGCCACGGTACGGCAGGGGTCGCGGGTTCAAGTCCCGCCCGTGTAGTTGTTTTTAAATCTCATATATTATAAGTATATTATAATTTATTATGTTGTTAGTTACATTTTCAGGGTTCCGTACCCAAAGGGTAAAACGAGACCCTATTACTAAGACTCCGCTGTCCGTTCGTCCGTCTGTCACCAGGCTGTAATCAGCCTAGTGACAGACGGACGAACGGACAGCGGAAATAAAATCAGCTGTTCCATACATTTTGATCATGTTGTATTGCATTTTTGTAGGGAACAGCTGATTTTTTTTTACATATTTCAGTGTCGGTCCGATAATAAAAGTTGATCATATTCATACCCATGAATATGATCAACTTTTATTATGGGACCGACACTGAAATATGTACGGATATTTTAGGAGGTGAAAGTACTCACTTTCACCTCCTAAAATATCCGCACTGGTTTTAATTTTACCCTGTAGGTAGATAATGGTACGGAACCCTTCGTGCGCGAGTCCGACTCGCACTTGGCCGGTTTTAATATTTTGACAACACTTTTATTTTATGGTTTCCTAGACAACGTATAAAAATGTCAAGCCCGAGTCGACCGGCGAAGGAGGTCGACACCATAAAACCTTAACTACCTATATGACTTGGAAAGCCAAAATTAAATAGGTATGTACGAACATTGACCTATATGTCCCTAGACAAGCAGTTCCGAACAAAAATCATGCCCCACACGCGGGTACTTGTCTGTTGCTCACTGCATCAAACGTCAAAGTGAATGTGAGGCTTGTGTTGTGCCCGCACAACACTAAACAAAAATATAACTGAAAATCTATTCACGAGTCTTTTGGATGTGCCTTTTGCCAAATTAACGGTTATAAATAGATTACATAGCTTTGTATTTATCGTCAAATAACGAGGCTTAATAAGCGCGAATATCCAAATAACGAAACAGGTATAACCGTTTTTTGTTTAATCTTAACATTTTCGGTTTCGGCTAAAACTAGAGGAGGACATGTGAAAAAATATTAAATAAATAAAAGTTTACGAAGTAGAAAAACGAGTTTGGCTATTTTCCAATAATTTTCTTCATTTAAATCCTTAAAAATTTAAATAAAATACATATTTATGTTATGTTATATTTTTGTTTAGTGTTGTGCGGGCACAATTATACAAGCCTCGCATTCACTTTGACGCTTGATGCAGTTAGCAACAGACAAGTACCCGCGTGTGGGGCATGATTTGCTTGATGATGATGCTTGTCTAGAGACATATAGGTCAATGTTCGTACATACCTATTTAATTTTTGGCTTTCCAAGTCATAGTTAAGGTTTTATGGTGTCGACCTCCTTCGCCGGTCGACTCGGGCTTGACATTTATATACGTTGTCTAGGAAACCATAAAATAAGTGTTGTCAAAATATTAAAACCGGCCAAGTGCGAGTCGGACTCGCGCACGAAGGGTTCCGTACCATTATCTATACAACATTAGACACACTATATTATTATAACCTTTATTATTAGCAAAAAAAATCACGTTTATTGTATGGGAACTCCCCTTAAATATTTATTTTATTCTGTTTTTAGTATTTTTTGTTATAGTGGCAACAGCAATACATCGTCTGTGAAAATTTCAACTGTCTAACTATCACGGTTCATGAGTTCATTACAGCCTGGTGACAGACGGACGAACGGACAGCGGAGTCTTAGTAATAGGGTCCCGTTTTACCCTTGGGTACGGAACCCTAAAAATTTAACTAACAACATAATAATTATAATATACTTATAATATATGAGATTTAAAAACAACTACACGGGCGGGACTTGAACCCGCGACCCCTGCCGTACCGTGGCGTCGCTTTAATCACTGACTCGGTAGCTCAGTAGTTAGAACGACGCCACGGTATGGTACCAAACATTTGTAGTTTTATTTCTCAGGAACTAATGAACAGATCGAGTGACTGTTTCTTTTTACTGTAGGTACTTTTTAGGTAGATTTTTTTGGAATAATAATATTCAATCACCAATGGATAATTAGGGAGAAATTAGGATACACCCGCCATGACCTCGTCGCGGCGGTCGGAGCTGCGGGTGGCCTCTCGCTCCCGGCCGTGGTTGAGGCCATGGTCGGCAGCGAGAGCGCTTGGAACGCCGTCGCCTCCTTCTGCGAGGAGGTGATGGACGCCAAGGAGGCGGCGGAAAGGGAGAGGGAGGCGGTGTCCTCTCTCCCCATCCGCAGCAGACGCACCGGGCGCCGTAGGGCGGCCGACGACCTCCGGCCACCATAGGGTGCGGCCTGCGGGCGGCGGACTTGGGGCGTCCGTCGCCCGAACGGAAACAGGCCCGAGACGGTGGCGCGACGTGTTCCGCGCGCGCCTCTCTAGAGGAATTGCGGCCGTGCATGACGGCCGCATAGGGTGACGGGGCCCGCCTTCATTTGGCGGGCCAATACCTGCCGGGGGTGCGGACGAATGCGCAAGCGACTCCCGCGCCCCCGGCGTAAGGTAATTGGAGGAACACCGGGGTGGTTTTAGTCAGTAAGAGTCTGACAGACCCCTCCGCCCTCCCCAGGGCGGGGGACATCCATGAGGATTTCCACCTCGAAAAAAAAAAAAAAAAAAAAAAAAAAAAGGATACACCCGCCATATTGACATCAGAATGGCGGGTGTATCTTAATTTGGTTATAATTTTGTTCTAAAGGAGGTACATTTTTCATGAGTATAGGTACTAAATAGTACATTTTAAGTACATTTATTTGGTAATAATTTTGATTGGATTCGTAATGATACACCCGCCATTTTGACTCTCATTTGAGTTACTGCGTGGTTACAGCTTTCATAAATTTGGTTTTTTGGCCGTTTAAATCATCGAATCAAAAACTGGGTTAGTCCAATGTGTTCCTTAATAAATGCTCGTCAAAACTCAATATTTAACTCAGAAACGCAAAAAACCCTGTTACTGCGTTTTAGGGAATGCACGGCAGTATAATAGTATGTGATACTGCCACAAAACTCAGGATATGTGCTAAATATAGTTGGGTTTCTGCCCAGGAAGAAATCCAACTATGTATAGTGCTGAATGCGAGCGGGAAGCGGCAACCATAAGTATTAAACAATCTTGAGCTTCTACAATCTACAATTCTTCACACAACGTTTCGAACAGCGATTCTCAAATCGTTTTCTTGGATCCCCCCTTCTCATTTCTATTACTTATTCCCGCTTTTATTTAGAAGTAGGCATATATTGCCTCGCGACAATTTATTTGCGCATAGACTATCATACATTTTTTACGTCTGATTTGGTATCAAGTATCAGCATTTACTCAGCTTTCAGACGTAGTAAATGTTCGCACTGGCGAAAAATATGAACGAGTACCTACGAATGTGGAAATAATATTTTTTTCCAAAAGCTATCGAGAATTCGAGATAAAATGGAAGAATACTACAATTCCTTATGTCCCAAAGGATATAATTCGAAGATAGTTCTCTGAAAATAAATAAACACAGTAGATGGCATAAGAAGTCTTCGTTTTAGTTTATTTTATCCTCAGAGCCATAATTTAGAGTTCCTTTCATTTTCAAAAAATAATATTTTTTTCAAAACAGTTGCGACCAATGTTCTAAAGGACGCAGATGCCTTTACATAAAACAGGCAACTAAAGCACCTAAAGTGTAGTTCTGACAAAAGCTATTTAAAAAAAAAACCAATAGGATGAATTCGTATACCTAAACCTTCCGCAAATACACTTACGTGGTAATACAATACTAACAAAAAATCTCACGTAAGTTGTTGATAAAAGAAAAACTAGGAAACAGCGCGAAAACCGAACACGTTACTAATCAATTTGGTAACATCAATCAACACCGTGACACGCGATTCGCTTTCATGTAACCGCCAACGTTGGACGACCAAGATTAAGAATTATATCCTTTACTGGTTTTGTAGCTAAGTTTTAAAACTTCTGGGACGCAAATGCTGTCATGGATGCATCTTTATGTTGGTCTTAAAGTTGGCTTCTGTTGGCGAGGTTGTGTGAAAGATGCGTAAATATGGTTTTCCATAATATTTAATCCGCACTTTTTTAGACTTATCGCATAGGTTCTAGCGCTGGACGTGATTTTAAATATTTTGGTCCTCATTGGTTGATTGAACTATGTACAATTAACACATCGATCTTCCTCAAAAATACTCCAATCATACTTTTCGAGCTTACTAGAGCTCTACAGAAATCGGAAACTTTTATTTCACATTCCTAATATGGAGTGACAATGATTTATAGCACATAAAACGACCATTCTTCAACCAACTATGGCCCTATTTCAATCACAACCAGTCTATAAGCACACCGATTTTCTACGAAATGTACCACGTTATGAAACTAAATTGCCCAGTCATTTTGTAAATCGTTGAGATTTTAGGGATACTTAGATAAATATGAAACCTTATTTTGTGTCCTATAAATATGACAACTACTTATGCAGGTAACTCATTGTGTAAACAACGATAACATCGTTGTAAGCTTTGAATTAGAAGAAGTATAAGAAAGTTTTTCAGTCTCCAAATCATGACAGTCGCATAATTTAAAACCCGGCTTCAAAAAATTACTTCCTATACCTAGCTTATTTTTTCAATTAGAATATCAACATCTAAGCTTCAATTATTTTTATCCAACATCGGCGCAGCTACGGAGCCCACCCAACGCATGCTTGGCATTTTTTTCCTCAAATTATACCTTATTTTCCTAATGCCTCCTAATGACCTATTGTCTAGGGACCGCGGACGTTACCTGCAATCTGTTGCCGCCATGTTTTCTTGAGAACTTCTTTGTTTTACAACAGATTTTTGCAAACAATTTGTTGTGAATTATGTTGGTTCGTTGCGATGCCGGATTTAAGTGTGATTGATAAGATAGAGATCTTATTATTTTTAAGATCTGATTGCCGCTACAAAATATTAGCTGTATGTTTGCTCTTGGCCTCGTGGGAATTTATGGAAACAACAAAACAGTAGGTAGCACTTTTGCATAATCTTTCGGGAGGCATCTCTCTTCTTTGTTGGATCACCAAGAGGCTACTTACTTTTAGATCCTGTTGATAAAATGGAAAAAAATATACAAATATGTAGGTATTCGACGTCACAATAGGAATGTGGTCACGTTCTTTTTACTCGTGTCTAGGAATTTGTCACGGCTTGATAAGAAAGAAAACTAGTTACATTCAGATTCAGAACACTTAGGTTCAAGCCAGACAGCTACATAAAAAAGTAGACACAAAAAATTGTGACAGCCCAAATTTTTTGTGTCATTAACAAAAGGAAAACCGTTTAATGCCCAGTTCACATTATTCCAGTGGAACTGGACTGGAATGCTACTGGAATAATGTGAAACGGGCATAAAAGCAAATTGTATTATAGCGCCAAGAAAATTATGCGAAAAAAAGGGTCTCATAGGATGATGTAAAATCCTCGCAATAAAAGATTTAAGCACAACGCTACCGGAACGCTCGGGGTAATGCATTTAACAGTATACAGTACAGTGCTACTATTATCTCATCTAACTTCCAGCCACCAGGATCGACGGAGACAGAAATATGCAATTCGCAAACGTTAATAAGGGACAATACTCGCAAATTAGACCCGTAACACCGGACGCGGTAATTGGAAGACTTGTTTCTCGGAGGATACACATCTTGATTCAGTAGACAAAAAGTTGACTGATGTAGTTCTGATTGCTCAGGATGAAGGTGATGTTAGATTAGATTTTTAATCACTTCCTGTTGCTAACAATTTTGATACAAAAACTGAGTAAATCGTAAAATCAACATCAGGAAACTAGGGAGCTGACGAGATAATTTTCTTTCAATTCCAAAGTTGGAACGCGAAAATAAATTTCCTTTTATAAGCAAAAGTTGGAGCGAGTTAACAGCCCTGAACTAATTGAATGATACAAGAAGAGTTTCTTGTGGAACGATCCTGCCTGTTGAGTAAACTAGCTGCACATAAACCCGAAACGAATGAACCAAGTCAGCATAATATAAAATCTTTACTTTGCAAAGTATTTTCAATAGCAATAACTTTTAGATGTTTTCGCGAGTAGTCAGCTAAACTAACATTTAAAAACATAAGAATCTGCATTAGCAGGAATCCTTGACCGCTACGAAATGTGCAGGCTGGTAAACAAAAACTGGGTCAAACTCAGTTCGCTAATAATGTACGTATGTGTACCAGCCCAAACACGACTGAACGGAGTCTGAGCCAAACGCTGCCGCCGTTGTAATCAACGAGACGCTGACGAACTTAACTTTAGTAACGAATTTCAGTTTTAAATTGGAGTCTGCAATTCATATTTTGTTTGTTTAGGTCCTTGGAATTCGGTAGCTTAATATAAAATGATACGAAAGAAGAAAGAGGTCCGAAGGTCGATAATAATTGAGGTTTCCGTTCAGGGAATACTGCCTAAGGTCTTTCTTCAGAATAATTACTTCGAGTTTTAAATTACCAAATTGTTAGTAAAGTACCAAAATGTTGAATGCTGAACATTTTAGTAATTTAGACGGAGCTGGCGAAATTAACAAACAAGAATTCTCATAAAATACCAAAGACATAATGAGAAGGAATTGTTATGAGATTCCTTGTTTGTGTAAATACTGGCATTTCCTTTATTTAAAATTGTTGATTGTTACATCGCAATTCGCAATGTTTTGAGGTCCTCCAGTGTCTGATTCATAGTTTCTGCAAAGTTTAATGGTTAAATCGGACTCCTGTTTGACAATAGGGTTAGAATTATGTCTACCATGCTCATTTTGATTCGAGATCTAATTTCGTGCCTAAAGGATTGTGTAATATCGAAGGTGGTACTATTAATCTTCCAAGCTTCATAGGCTTATATTCTATAGCTCATGAATGACGTCAAAATCGAGAATACAAAACAACAACAAATTATTTTTATTTTACTCCAGCTGCTTTCTAGCGTGGTAATTCCCAAGATCTTGAACCAACGGAGCATCCTGAAACATAGCACCACAGTTAACTACAGATAAAGAGTTTATGACAGTTCATTCAAGTTCAGAATAATTTTAACGAGAAAATGTTTTCCCAGAATAAGAATAAAGAAAAAATATGAACATTGTAGTTTGGCAAAAAAATATATTTGGCACGAAACTTCCATATCTTTGCTGCCAAGTAGACATTTTAATAAATTATTGCTCAGAAATACGTAGTGTATTGTATTTAGATGTATCACGTTTCTCAAAATCATATAAAAGTCTCACGAGATTTCTGGATGGGAGATGTCCTTTGATCAAATGTTTCAAAGCTTCATATTTTTGTACAATGTTTATAAAACAGCAAATTGCCTAACTGTTGAAACGTTTTTTTAGCGAGTAAATGAATGAAATGTTTTTATTTCTTGTACCTATTTAAACTTCTAGGAATAGGTATAGGCTCTCAAATATTTAATGATAAATCTATGTATTTAGGTAATACAATTTCTGAGTAAGTAGTTAGATGTTAAATATGCCTACGTCTCTCAGAATTTTCTCTATAATTCTTCAGTTTCTCACAAAGGAATCATAATTAATTATTTTTAGGAACGAAGGCGTTTTTCGATTTGTTCCAGGAATTATTTATTTGCTAGCAAAATTGAGTCCAGAGTTTTAGACGCCATACTAATTAATTGATCCTGTTTTATGATAAGGAAAATGGCAAAATCAATCATGGCTTTCCTGTAGGCCGATAAATATTTCCAATTAGAGAAACAGAACGTTTGCGTTTGTCGGGGGTCACGCAGAAATGTCAACTTGTAACCGTTGTGCGACCACAAACTGGTGGGCGGTATTCGGTATGGGGCACGACACGATTCAAACTATGTATGCACATACATGGCTATCCGTTGTAGTGGATCGTCAAGATGTCAAATGTGGACCGAATGAAAATGCATTGGATTGAGTTTAGTTGGATGTAAATAAGCTGGGCACGAAGTCTGCTATTGCAATTGTCATAATCGCATCAGAATGGTCTCATAATGACATCGTTTTGACCAATGACCAAAGAGATAGCCTTACTCTATGCCAAAGATCGAAGGTTTTGATTTAGGTTGTGACAGTTATGATGTCATTATGACACCATTCTTACATAATTGCAATATCAGACTTAGAGCCCCTGGTGCTATGGCTTGATGAAGTTGAAGTTTTGTAACTGTGTTGTTGGGTGGCAATGAAGGACCGATTTTATACAAACTGTTGACTGGATATCCTGAAACATCAAGTTTCAATTACGTGCGCATGTAGATTCTGTTAATTGGTAAAATCGTGACCGCTTAGTGTAATAACATCGAAGTTTTAACACTTCAGTACTTGCAATGTCACTTGAAGAAATTGGCAAGAATGAAGAAATATAGTTTTCGCATCCACCCGTTCCTAATACTAAACCCAAATTGCTTCAACATATTATATTTCAAAGCCCAAAACTTGCCTGGTTATAACTTATAGCAGTTGCAAAGGAGAACCTTTGAGTCCTTCAAAGTTTCTATCCAAACTAACTCGATATCGCTGTGAACATTCTAGAACCTATTCCGGTAATAATTTGCCACAAGTGCGGTGCTGTACGGAGGTTCAAGGACCGTTAGTGGCCCCATACCAGTTAATCCAGTGCAGCACTTAGGACAGGCCTGTATTAGCCCAGCTGCCGCTATCGGAAAGGTTCGCCAGATGGTAAATAACTTTGAGGACTGTCCAACTATTTTGGAACTTGTTCTAGGACTCTCGTTACAGAAGCGTTTTCTTTTTGCACGCATTGATGATATTTTAAAGAACATCTTGACATTTTACTGCTTAATTGTAATAGTTACCTACTTAGTTAAATGTCACAAAATGTTTGTTGACAAAAAATTGCCCTAAAAATTGACGATCGAAATATCAACTTACTTGTAATAAACTTCATTCAGCTGCGTGTTTACCAAGATATTCTAGACTTTACTGTATAGTGATGTTTCTATAACAACAGTAGGTTCCTATAATTATATGAAAAGGGTAGAACTAGCGGTACCTACTTTAAAAGGGCCCGAAGAAGGCAAAACGAAATTCGAGCTAAAATGTCGAGAAAGTCTAAATGATATCCAACTACCGAGATCTTGCAAAATACCGTTATGTAAAGAGGTTTATTAAATCTAGATAAGAAATAATCAAGGTTTTAAAATACCTGGTTTGATGAATAAAAACTCAGGAGTAGACAAATGCTATTTATTGAGTACTTTATCGTGTCGTTACAATTCTCACGACCACTCGTTAGCTCCGCTCGACAACCAATGCTCGACCGACCGCTGGCTGCATGTCACACTCAAGTTCCCCACCAACCGTTTCATGCCATCGACGTTGGTTTTGGCGCGAACAAATTTAACCAATCAGAGACAAGCAAACCGGAAACGTAATGTTAATTTGACTACTTTTATGAAATATTTATTGAAATCATGACATTCGGCCATCCGCAGGTGTGCAACTCCCGGTGCACATTCAACCAACAAGTCGATCTTCATACACGTTACATTGTTTCACATAGTATCATCTCTCGTTTACATTTGCTAATTTCAATAAATCAGGCTAACTAGTATAATTATGGACTTAATATATATATTAACACAGATTGACAACAATGAAAGCAGTCTAAAACTCTCATAACATAGAATATTTTCTTATTATAATACCAAAATCAAATTGGTCAATATTAAACTAATTATACATGTACCAATAATTAATGTTTTAAATTACAGATATAATTTATTATAATAAGGTATGTAACGAAATATCTACAATCACGTAAGAAACAAGAAAATTACATAGTTCATTAATAATGTCTACAATCAACATAATAAATATGAACAAAATTACATAGTTCATTAATAATGTCTACAATCAACATAATAAATATGAACAAAATTACATAGTTCATTAGGATTTGCAATCATGACATTCGGTCTACGTTCTTAACTTTCTTTACTAGTCATTTGTTTGCGTCGCTTTAGCTCAGAAAGAGGTATTTCATAATCCTGATCACTATCAGAAGATTCAGTATTAGAAGACTTATTTGATTCTGGCTCTTTAAAATTGATATTTATCCATGGTCTCATTCTGTCAGCGGCAACAACGCTATCAAATGACCTTCTCTTTTTATTGAAACCCGGAATATCGGCAATTTTATACCTGTCGTTTCCTAACGATGTAACTATAATATACGGGCCAATAAATTTGGGTAAAAGCTTTGTACTTTTGCCATTGTTATAAAAATTAGTTCTGGTTATTTTAACTAAGTCGCCTTCTTTATAAACAACGGCAGGAGCCCGTCCAGTATCATATCGAATTTTTTGTTTGTCTTGATCAATTCTGATATTGGTACTAATTTCGTTTCTCAACTCTTTAATATTCTCAGGTTTAGTTTCGTCGACACCAATATTGAGTTTAATAGAGATGCTGTCTCTGAGTTTGACACCGAACAGGGCTTCCGACGGAGTCTTATGTGTTGAGGCATTAACAGTGGCATTCAAACCCCATTGTATTCTTCCCGTATACGTGTCCCAGTCACGTTCGTCATTACCTGTGCCATACTTGGTTAAGGAATCTAATATTGTTTGGTTAAACCTTTCGGCCTGACCGTTCGCTCTGGGACACGCAACGGCATTTAGAACATGTTTTATTCCGTGAGAATCACAAAACCTTTTAAACGCTGTGGAGGTAAAAGACGTTCGTCGATCAGATATGATTCTGGACGGCAGTCCAAAATCATAAAAAATACTTTCAAGAACCTTAAGCGTATTTTTGGTTTTTGTGGTTTTCACCGGTTTTACAAATACATATTTCGTAAATGCATCTACTATAGTTAAAATGTACATATTACCCTTTCTGCTTTTTACAAAGGGGCCTAAGTGATCAATATGAATTGTGTGCAAAGGAATGTCTATCTTCGTAATAGGGAATAAATGACCCGTTTTTTGTTTAGCAGCGTTATCCTTATTGTATGCACACTCTAAGCAAGATCCTACATATTTTTTTATAAACCGGCGCATTTTTGGGAACCAGAACTGTGATTGAATTCGCTCAGTCGTCTTTGCTATACCCAAATGACCTATATCGTCATGGTTGAACCGGCAGATTTGGAATCGCGCACTTCGAGGAACTACGAGACGCAACTCATCGTCAACTCTTTTATAAATTTTGTGATTTTTAATTACAAAATTTTTCTTTATGTCTTTCGACTCCTCATCATTATCGGGATTAAGAACTTTTGCTATTCTAGAAATCTCCGGGTCGGCCATTTGTAAGGTCAGCAACCAATTATTAGTCTCTATATGATAAACCGTGCAGAGGGAATCCTCACAAGCATCTATTAACTTTGAGTTTCGGCTCAAAGCGTCTACGTGACACATTTGAGCACCCGGTCGGTATTCGATTTCGAATGAAAATTCACTAATTTGCAGCCACCATCTAGCTATGCGCGGGATAAGGTCACGTTTAGTGAGAGTTGTTCTAAGAGCATGACAATCAGTGACTATTTTAAAAGTAACACCCAAAAGATATACTCGGAATTTCTTTAGAGAACAGACTATGGCCAGTGTCTCGAGTTCATTCGAGTGTAAGTGGCGTTCTTCAGGCGTAGTCTGTCGACTAAAATAGGCGACAGGCTTGAGAACGCGCGGACTTTCTTGCCATTGCAATAATATGCCGCCTACCCCAAGGGCACTAGCATCGGTATGGAGTTCACTATCTAGCTTGGGGTTGTAAAGCGACAATATAGGCCGATCGATCAACATATCTTTTAACTTATTGAACGCTTTGCTCTCCAAGTCAGTCCATTGAAAGTTAACATCTTTCCTTAACAAGTTTGTAAGAGGTCTCGCTATTTCACCATAACCTCTAACAAACTTTCGAAAATAATTTGTTAAACCGAGAAATTGGCGAACCTCATGAACGGTCCCGGGCATGGGAAACTCCTTAACAGCCAGTATTTTATGTTCATTTGGCCGTATACCATCAGCAGATATCTCATACCCAAGATAGTTTATGGTATCATCAAAAAATCTACACTTGGAGAGTTTAAGCGTCAATCCGTTATTTCGTAAAAGTTTCAATACTTCTTCTAGTCTCTGAAACCCTTGCTCCAAATCTATCGATGGTACAAGAATGTCATCTAAGTATGCAAGTGCCGACTCAAAACGCTTTGCCCCTAGCATTTTATTAATGGCCCTTTGAAAGACCGCTGGAGCGTTAGCCAAACCAAATGGCATCCTTTTAAATTCAAAGTGACCGTCGGGTGTCACAAAGCCTGTATAGCGACGACTTTCTTCTGCCATCGGCACCTGGTAATAGCCAGAAGCAAGATCCAGGGTTGTGAAGAATGAATTACCACTGAGGTTGACAAGTTGATCATCTATCAAGGGTAGAGGAAAACAATCTTTTTTTGTTTTATTATTTAGAGCTCTGAAATCTACGCACAAGCGTTGTTCGCCAGTTTTCTTGCGCACCATCAGAATAGGACTCGCGAAATCAGAACTAGATTCTTGTATCACGTCATTTTCCAAAAGTTCATTGATAACGTTACGTACTTGTTCCCTCTCTGAAAATGACAGTCTATAGGGTCGATATACTATAGGTCTGTCATCTGTTAGTTCGATAGACATTTCTAAATTTTTAATGCAACCTATCTCTGCGAGATTCATAGCGAAGCAGTCACGGTAAGACTGTAAAAGTTCGTACAATCTATCAACGACTGACTCGCTTACATTATTTCCTACCTTAATATCCGATTTCTCAAGTGGCTCTAGAGACGACGCGTCTCTTATAATTCTATTGACGTTACGAATATCTGTTTCGACACAAGATTTTGCTCTAGCTAATACTGTGTTTGATTCTAACAAAAAAGGATCGGGAGCAAAACTTGTTACTATCAAATGGCCTATCCCCGACTTTAATGAGTAAACGCCTTGATGTAAGTGGTATTCTTTACCCGGTTCGCTACAAGTATAACCATCAATATACACGTCGCCCGTAAAAGTTGGATCGTCTGTGCGCACTTCGACTAAACCAACCTTCGCTATGGATGAGGGACTTGCAATCTTAAGGTGTAAGCTGCAACCTAGCGTTGATAATTCCATACTGGGACATTTATAAAAGAACAACTGCGATCTATCTTTCAACACGGTTACGAATGGAAGTTCTGTGACGTTTTGACCAACGAGTAACGGAAATTGCATGAATTCATCGTCGACAACTAGTACCTCTATTTTAGTCTCTATTTCATCTAACCGCAGTGTTATGAAACTCTTATATTTTGGTGCAACTAAAGAATTTCCAAATCCCTTTATTGTTGGCAGCCCGGTTAATATTTTTGTCAAGTTTAGTTTGCGAGCATCAGACTCGCGTATCAAACTGCACTCGCTTCCAAAGTCTATGTATGCTACAAATATCTGGCCGTTAACGAGAACTTTCTTATAAAACTTGTCATTACTAGTATCAGATGTAAAAATGGCCAAAGTCTGACGTTCAACCCCAGGATTTGGTTTTCTATCTGTGCGGACAGTTAATGCCTCAAGTTTGCAGTTTGGGAAGTCATGACCGACCCTATGGCACTTCTGACACTTTGTTATGGGCTTAGGACATTTGTTAAATGAATGCCCTTTTTCCTTGCAATTAAAACAAGTCATATTTTCTGACGAAGACTGAGCAGAGTTGCTTACTGGCCGATTACCGAAAGTACTTTCCAATCGTCTTTTTATAAATGGGTTCGAATCTACAACGCGTTGCGAACTGAGATAATTCAACAAGTCTTCTGGTTCCCTACAGTTTAACGCCTGAGCACCGTTCCTAATAGATTTATCGTTAATACCGTGAACTATACAATCTACAGCTTTCTTTCCTATAATTTCGCATCGGTTTATCAATGTGAGTTTGTCGTAGAAATACTCGCGTAAACCTTCATTAGCACGCGTTGTGCGATTGAGCATTTCCTCGAGAAGCCGACCATAGTTTTGCTCATTAGGGAATGCCTTACGAAGCTTCACCTGCCAATCGCTCCAACTATAAACTACCGTTGGCAAAGCTTCCAACCATTTTTTGCAAGTCCCATTAATTTCTGCAGAGCAAAATGGATGGTCTGCTTCTCGTCCCAGTCATAAATACTACTACATTCATTAACCTTATTTAACCAACTATCAATACTTTGACTTTTGCTGGATGGATCAAATTCCGGAACGATATTATTAAGCTGGTTGCTATTCAACCTTTGAGAACTCTTGCTCTTGTTTAGAAGTGAAATAAGTTTGGCTACCTCGTCAGCGGAAAACGCTGTATCCGATGGTGTCTGATGAGACGTAGATGTGGTCTCTGGATGTAGCTCCGCATGGGCTCCTACTTCCTCAATGACCCAAGACGACATAGTTGATGCGTCAGGACCTCGTCGTTTTCGTGATGCTGGTGGCGGAGTAGCGGTACTTTTCCGCTTCCTGCTACGGTCTCTTGGTCGATCCGGATTCATCCTCGAAAACAATACAACATTGTTACAATAAAACTCAACTACTTTTATTTTTATTCATATTATATGAAATTCTGATCTTTAAAATTAAATTCTCTGAGCCTTCAATTTATCTATAAAAACTGAGTATCCACTAATTCAAAAATCAAAACAATGCACAGGACAAATTGTCATCTCATCGCCGTTATACAAAAGACTTAGTGACGTATACTGTAATTTACTATCAGTGACAATGACACATATAGGGATATACTTGGATTAGTACTTACTGGTGACGCACATGGCCACATACTTGGACTCACATGGCCCTTATTATTGACGCACATGGCCACAAACTTGGGACTCACATGGTCCCCTACTAGTGACGCACATGGCCACACATTTGGACTCACATGGTCCCCTACTAGTGACGCACATGGCCACACACTTGGACTCACATGGTCCGGTCCCCTACTAATGACGCACATGGCCACACACTTGGACTCACATGGTCCTTACTCCCTATTAACATACTTAGTATTTGAATAAGATTTAAAACTTATAAGTAAAACAAATCAATTACTAGTGTTCTACTACTGACCTAATTAATGCAAAATGCTATCGCGGCAAGACGCTATTGAGGAGTTGCCCCAACCAAGCGTTCCACATACGATACGTTTCACATTTCGTTTCTTCGGGATGGGATTATCGAGGAGTTGCCTCGACCAAATTCCATCCCGATAACGTACAATATTATAATAGTTGAAGCAAAATACTATCGCAGAGTAAAATGCTATTGAGGAGTAGCCTCAACCAAGCCGCTCTACATACGATGTATTTCACTATTTTGCTTCTTCGAAATGGGATTATCAAGGAGTTGCCTCGACCAAATTCCATCCCGATAACGCGCAGAATACTAGTTGAAACAAAATACTATTACAGCAAAACGCTATTGAGGAGTAGCCTCAACCAAGCGCTCCACATGCAATGTATTTCATTAATCGTTTTTTTTTTTTTTTTTGGGATGTAATTATCGAGGAGTTGCCTCGACCAAATTCCATCCAGATAACGCACAACATGATCCTGAGTATTCTGAAATAATACTTAATGCCTATATCATCACGGGAACACTATCAAAGAGTCGCCTTGATCAAGCGTTCAACCCGATGTCTCTGGCCGTTAAGTATTTCACCACACCAAAACCACTAGTAATTCATTGGCATAATACCGTAGTTTACAGTGTTCAACAGAACCCGTACACTACGCCATAAAGTCAAAAATAAGTCGTTTATTGCACTTAATTTACTAAGTATGTCAAAGGGTTACACTTATTATAATTTCTTAATTGTACATACCTTAAAATGATGTGGGCTGTAGAAACTGAACCCACTTCTGAGTTTTGATGAATAAAAACTCAGGAGTAGACAAATGCTATTTATTGAGTACTTTATCGTGTCGTTACAATTCTCACGACCACTCGTTAGCTCCGCTCGACAACCAATGCTCGACCGACCGCTGGCTGCATGTCACACTCAAGTTCCCCACCAACCGTTTCATGCCATCGACGTTGGTTTTGGCGCGAACAAATTTAACCAATCAGAGACAAGCAAACCGGAAACGTAATGTTAATTTGACTACTTTTATGAAATATTTATTGAAATCATGACACTGGTGTGTTACATAATATTATTGGGTGTATGTCAGTCACACTTTTCGACTAGTAAACAGGTCGTAAGTAATCAACACTCCAAGTCTTACCAGACAGTTAGGTACTCGAGTTTAGATCAAGTTACTTTAGCAAGACTTGAAGCGAGTAGGTACTGTCTAGATCTGTCTTTCCCAAAGTATGGGTCGCGACTCACTGGTGATTATTAGGTGGACCCTGAAACTGATAGGAGGACAGTCGCAACACGTCGGCCGGGTCGTGTCGTTTGGTTGGCATCGGCAGCCGAACGATTAAGTACTAAATGTATAGGTAAACGAGAAAACGCTTTCGTTAGAAAAATTAATCTTCATGTTAGGCACAGGGTGCTGAAATATGGATTTTATTTTAGATGGGTCGTGTTCCGCACCTCTTGGAAAACCGCTGATTGTACATCAATCGCATTTTTTTTCTTCTTAAAATATCAAATGATTCGGTTTCAATATGAGAGCGATTCTCTTGCTTTAGTATCGGAATTATTGCTGAATTTCCAAACCATGTCCAAAGGACTCCGTCAGAATAATTTATTTTATGTTCGGAAAGGGCCGGACCTTTACCGTTACGATATTTCATCATTACGAGTCTGTATGCATAATGCACGGAAGGAAGTTATTCTTTTTATGTTCAATTGATCTTGGTGACATGAACTTTTATTGTGACATGCATATGTTGACCGTCTGTATAACGGTTAAATGTCTAGACAGTTCAAGACAATCCTAATTATTTTTATATTTGTTACATAATGGAATCTGGCAATGTTTTTTTAGGACTCACTAGGAATTCTCCGGTACTGTGGTTGCGTTTACTCAAAACAAATATAGCAGACAATTGCTCAGCAACTGCGCCAAATATTTTATTGTTCAATAAAGTACCTATTCTCTCTCATCTTTAAAGATTTGATAGGGATAGCCTATGTTCTGAAGATATTTTAATAGATTTTCAAGAGTTAATGTATGAATAAAGCCTTGAATATATTCATTATTAAAAACATAATGCTGGCGTCGTTGCTACAGATTCGTATTGTGTTCTCGAAACTATTGTACCGACCGAAGTTACGTCAAAGTTAAACAGATTTGAAGAGAAGTAAATAATACATGAACTCAAATATATATATACACCGCAGTTACATTGACTGAGCGAAATTGGTTAACCAGTATGCTGTTCATTGAATTTCTGCTGAGGAACGTAATAATGTACACAACTATACTCTATGCTGTAACTTAGTCCAGACATGATACGGATTTTGTTCTAATTTTGGGTACTTACGCTCAACTTACTACTCAAAATTTGTGTAAACACCGCATTTGGCATAGTGAAACAGAGCTGGAATACTAGGTTTTCTAAAGTCCTTGACTGACTGACAGCCTAAACCGTTGGACCTAGAGATTTAAAATCTGGAGGAAATAGTCCTTGAGTGGAATGAGGGTGCGTTTCCACTGACGCGGAGCTGGGCGGAGTGGAGAAAGCGGACCGTGAATTGGCCAATCACACTGTTTCCACTGATGCGGAGTGGAGATTTCGAGCATTGTGATTGGCCGATTCACGGTCTCTCCTCTCCTCTTCGCCCAGCTCCGCGTCAGTGGAAACGCACCCACATTCTACTCAAGTACTATTTTCTCCAGATTTTAAATCTCTAGGTCCAAAGGTTTGGGTGTCAGTCAGTCACGGACGTCACAGTACCTACTATTTATAAGTAGGTAGGTACCTAAGATGAATGCAATGGTGCCGATTCTGTTGTTTATAAACTAAACTAATTTAGTCTCATTACGTCTCTTTCTAATAAAAAACATGTAAAAAGATAGAAGATATTTAATCCTGTCAAATTAGTCCACCTGAATAGTTTTGTTGTCAATTTAGTCGTAATCGCAAAAGGTCACGACTATTTTCCCGTAAATGACAAGGGCGTAGACTAATTTGACAGTTCTAAATATTTTCTGTCCTTTTTCAATGTTATTTGTAAGAAAGAGATGTAGTGTGATTAAAATTAGTTTAGTGCGACGTTCAACAGAATCAGCACCAATACCTAACAAAACGCATGGTCACTCTACCGCCTAATGATGTTTCGAGAAGGTAATAACTGAAAACTAAGTAAATTGTGGTGTAATAAAGTCAATATCCAGCTGTTATTACCTTTAATTTGATCGTGAGCTAATGTTTGTACCTAGGGTTGCCAACTATACTTTATAATAAATAACGTATCCTACTTTATTTTCGATAAATATACTTACTTTATACTTTTGCATAAAATAAAGAATGCGAAAATACTTTATTTTCAATCTTACTGTGCATGTTGTTGTCGCATGCAAATTTATGCATCTGATAGGAACCAAATGTAAAAAAAAAAAACTTTCTGATTTACTCTCTGTTCCCGCCACTTCAGCTTTCACTAAAAGAGTTTTTTCGGTAATGAATCTGAAATGGCGAGAAGAGAGAAACAGACTGTCCATAAATTTAATAAAAAACAAGATATTAGTTATTTATTTAAATCTAAATTTTGGTTTTAAAACTAGCATAAGACAGCAAAAGAAAAATTCACTTGTGCTAAAAATACCTACTTACTCAAAAAAATATTTTTATGTGAATAAAAACATTAATACGAAAAATACTTTTTTTTCTTCCAAATACTTTATTTTTCCTATCCAAATAATTTGATACGTTATTTTTCTCAAAAAAAGTTGGCAACCCTATTTGTACCTGGTACCTGTAATGTAATGTCGTCGGATACTTGCATATTATATTGAATCTTTGCGAAAATCCTAGGACGATTGAAAATAACCGAATACCTACTAGAATCTACCTATTTAGAATCTAAGAAAGCTTCAACTTAAAGAGGGAGGGCGATGGTTGACGGAGCCCCACTGTGGGGTTCTGTCTGCAAGGTTAACGGTAACCTAACACGAAGGGGATGACGGGGGCTTCGTCATCCCCTTCGAACCTAACCTATTCATGTCGGATTTATGCAATGATCCTTTAAGACGTGTGTGAGTAAAGACAGCAATAACGTGCGAGTGAGAGGGAATGATTAGTGCCGCTATTTTAGATTCGTTTCTTTATTGGCGTGGGTTATAGGTAGCAAAAGTACTCCGTATCTTTATCGCGTTATCGCGTACGGGTGTTTGTGCACTTATTCGTATTTTTATGATCCGTTTTTTCCATACATTAAAAAAACGGATAAAATGGTACTTAATAAAAATACGAATACGAATTGGAAATGGATTAGTGCACAAACGCTCTAACAAGATTCAAAAAACTAGTCAAATTGAGAACCTCCTCCTTTTCGAAATCGGTAAAAAGGATACATATTTAAGGTAAAAACTGCTTAACCCTACCCTTAGTACCTACCATATTTTTTTTAAATATAAATTACTTCTTTACTTATTCTAACACTATTCATCTCGTATATTTATTCTATTTGATAAGTAAACAAATAGTCCATAATATGTAGGTAGGTATAAAGCATACAGTTGCACCACTGTAGTAGCAAAATAATTAAGCTAAACTATAACATCCTGCAATCAACAAATTAGGTACACTGGCGCTTCGCCCGCGACTTCGTCCGCGTGATCCACAGGAACTGTGCATTTTTTCAGGATAAAAAGTAGCCTATAGCACTCAATCCCATACTCTCGCACATTACTATGAGGGAGGACTCATAGCAAATTGCAAAAAACTCATTCAAATGTTGCTCCCACACTGACAAACATTTTCTAACACTAGTACATTTACTAACAAATGTTAGGAATTGTTACATTCTGTTAGGAATTGTGAGATGTTTTCAGTGCCCTAACAATTTTGTTTAGAAATGTTTACTAATATTACCTAACATGAAAACATTTTTTTACATTGTGATCAACTGTTTGTTAGAAAATGTTTGTAAACATTTTCTGAATCAAAAGTTTTCAGTCCTCACAATCCGTTCAACGGTTGACCCATAAACACAATAAGAAACAGATGGAACTACATTTGTATTCTTTTCTTGGAGCGTTGATGACAATCTAAATTGTGTTGACCTAGAACTTAGATTTATAATATTAGTTTGGACTATAAATTGTATGTGTTACGCACACTGCATCAATCAATATTATTGATGTTTCGCTATCTTAATGTAGGTATATTGATAACACCAGTAGTACAGCTAATAATTTACATAAATATAGTTGACGTATCGGTTTCAATTACTCACGTGTCTGGTGATTAGATTACATGTAAGGGATTAATAAAATGAAATAGGAATTTGTGTTTGAAGGTTATTTTAAGGTAGTTGTGTTCCAGCTTATTTGCTCATGGTCAAAGAGGACTAAATGTATTTTATTATGTTGGTTTTTCATAGAATGGATTAGTAATATCTTGATTTAAAAGAGTAACCATAGAGTTTCTTGCTCATTCTTCTTCGTAGGAATCTATGCTTTGGAACGAGCATCTAGCTTCATCTTGACTGACTTCTTGACAATTCAAAAGTACCTGCAAGTGGTCTAATTGAAATAAATGCTTTGGCTTCTGACTTTTTTTTAAGGATTTTAGCCAAGTTTAGTTTTCCTTAGAAGTATGTTTTCTTTAAGAGTTATATGTATTTGCTTTATTAAATAGACTCTGGGGGCCGTACCACAAAAAAGATAAACACGCGTTCAACACGAATGCTACCAAAAATGATATGCACTTGGTTTAGCACTAGCTTTTCTAAAACAAGTGTGTATCATTTTTGGTAGCATTCGCGTTTAACACGTGTTTATCTTTTTTGTGGTAAGGCAGTGGAAATTTAATTAATCTCAATAAAATGGTTAAGAAGATAATAACTTCTGCATGTTTATTTTTCTACTCAATTCGGTAAGTAATTGGAAGTTTAGATTAAAATAATGAAATGGAACTGACTATGGATCAATTAATTAATAAATAACAATATCAATAATGATCTATGAACTAGTAACATTGAAAACCAATTAACAGGTTGCTTTGTGGTCATTAGATGATTGATATCTTCTAGATATTTGTAGTAAGTTGAAAGTTAATGAGACAATTTATATTATGTATGACAAGATTCCAGTTGGATGTTAAGTTAGGTACCTAATCACACTAATATTATAAATGCGAAGGTTTCTGTGTGTGTATGTTTGTTACTTCTTAACGCTGAAACGGCTGGACAGATTTGGATGAAATTTGGCAAAGAGGTAGCCTGGGACTTGGTAAAACATATAGGCTACTTTTCATCTATTTTCACGCAGACGAAGTCGCGGGGAACAGCTAGTAATTACTAATGATAGGTACTTAGGTACAATAATAACAGAAATAGGACATGTTATGTTGTTCATACTGAATTCTTCACTTATAATACTGTTTCACAGCCATGCCATGTTGGAGGAAATTCAAATTTCAAACGTTTGTGTTCATCGAGGCGTGAAACTTTATTGATAACTTTGATAACACAACATTTTTATTCAGTTTCATTCCTGGACTGTATGACTCCGGTCACGTAAAATATTACTTCCTGATATAAGGGAAAACAGCACATTAACTAAGCATGTAATACATAATTACAAAATAAAAACAAAAAATCTTACCGATACACGTTGTCACTTTTCTCGTGAATAATCAACACTGGCCACCAGAAAACGTTGCAAATATTCTCACAAAACACTCACACTGTATAATTGTCAATTACTTTTGTCGATTTCATTCATTATTGCATTAAATACACAACAAAGAAATAATTTTAAGAAACGAAACACTGCCTCTCGTTTGTTGATTTGACATTTGTAAATTGACATTTAATTTTGATAATGTGACAATGACAATTTCAAATTGACTGGTGACGTCTGATTCGCTACTAACTTCACAGAGCTTAAGGTCGATAAAACAGTAGTGAAACGTTTTATTGCAGCAAGGTAATTATTACTCCTATTAATTATAAAATTAAAACAGAACAAAAGTATGTAACCTACTTTATTGTTAATTTAGTAACGCAATAGAAAAAGAAATTCATTCCTTGTTTCTATTAAAATATAGGTAACTTATTTTTTTGTAATGAAACATTAGCAACTAAACGTAATGCCGTACGTTGTTTGCCGACTTCGTAGTACTATATTTTTTTCGTAGATGGCGATAAAATCGGTTGAGAAATTAATTATTAAACAATTGATAGATGTCTCTTAGCCAGGAAATATTTTAAATTGTTTTATGTTTTATTTTTAATTAGGTAAACAACAAAATAAAATGCGTATCGGACCACGCATAGTGTAGGGTTCTGTAGAATATGCAATAATTTTTGCAGTTGGTAAAGTCGAAACTGAAAATGAATGGGCTCTATATGAATTATTTTTTTCGAAATTTTACTTGCGCAGGTTCATAAAATAATATTTTAGATATTATATTGGTAAACGACTGTTGACCGATTTTACCAAGTTTATATTACCTACTTATAAGATTTTTGGATCTTAGGTAAAAGGGTGTGACAGGCGGACAGGCGGACATGACGTACCTAACTACCTAGGTACCTACTAGTGTTGTGCCGACTATGAGTGTGGCCGACTAGCCGACTAGTCGGCTGGAAAAAGGCCAAGCCGATCATTGCTTTCGGCGGTGTTCGGACGGAATCGGTAATGTTTGTCGCGCCCCGTATCCCTTGCCCGCGCCGTGCGAGTCGAACGAACAGGTTTTTGTTTACTTTGCATTTTGTCATAGTAGGTATCGTTCACATACGATCGCCGTTACTTAGTGTTTTTTTTTTAATAAAAAACATATTCGATTCTATTCGATATACCTAAATGCGATTCTAATATAAATAATAAATAGGTGATTACATATTATGTTCTTTAATCAGAGTTATTTTGAATTGTTTTGCCAATTGTAAGACTGATACTAAAATAAAAACAATTATTGAGAAATAATTTAATTGCAATCACCCTATTTATATGAATAAAGTAAAGGCCGACTAGTCGCCGACTATAAAAGTGGCCGGATAGTCGGCTTTACCGACTAGTCGGTACATCCCTAGTACCTACCTATTATGATTCTTAGTGTAAAACCAATAGTTTCGTCATGTCGTACGGAACCATAAAAATGTAAGTTACCTTTTTTGTAATCTACCCAAATAAAAATTCATTGAGTACCTAATACCTACTTGCTTAGTTTTTACCCGACTTCAGCAAACTCAAAAGGGAGGGTTGTGATTTTATCTTAAATAAGGTTTGGTAAGTACCTACCTACCTGTAAATTTTATGTAGGTAGTTTAGTTAGGTAGGTATCTAACTCGGTAAAATAAATTACTTAGGTACCTACTCTAAAATCTTTGCCCTAAATAATGTAACAACCATTTCCGTAAAGAATATAAATTATTTAGGGTAGGTAACGAATTATTTCCAACCCATTAATTTACTTTTCCTGTCCTACTAATAATTCAGGCAAGGCAGCAAAATGATTATCCTGTTGCTGATGTTTTAATTTAATTTGCTTGTATCACGAAATGGATGCTACGAACAAGAATGAAAAAAAGAATGAAAAGTTTCAAATAAAGTTTTAAATGAAATTATTAAGTAGGTATGTTAATTTATGACTAGATTGACTAATGATGCGACGACTTCGAATACTTGTATTCGCCAATTAACAGCATATTACCGAATATCAAAATTATATTTGAAAAAATCTATATGTACCGTACCTATTTTTTTTGGCGCCCTTTGAGTGGTTTACCAATAGAATCGCTTCATTTACCTAGTCTCAGACACATCCATAACAAACACACCCCTCGCATACATTTCTGGATGGAAACGCACCCTTACTGGATGGCACCGATTCCCACCCAGAATCAAGACATAGGTAGGTGGCTGGGAGGGAATCTAATTTACCTATGTTTTTGCTAATGAAAAGGTAGGTAGCGCCAGTCATTGTGGCCAGTAAAAGCCCAAGCCAGAATTGATAAAAGAGTGATCCATTAATAAAAAACCTTTGCTTATATAAGTAATTATGATTTTCCTAACAATGATTTAAGCTACAAAAGACTGATCGTTAATCAAAAAATGTTTTATATTTTCCCCCAATTCCAGAATTTTGCTATAATAATTTCGTCAATGTCATGTAGGTACATAACCCTTCGCCGCTACAAAAATCAATGATACGTCCAAGAGACTCAATACCCGAAAATGTGTAACCAAGCAACGTGCAAACGACACAGTCTATATACCTACGCGAAACGCACTGTATCTATTATAAATCACATGTTTTGTATGTATGTGTTGTTGTCAGGGGAATAAAGTCATAAATCACAGAAGGTCAGTACTGTATAGCTAGTTGACTATGTAGTAAATTGCTTTGATGTTGTACTATCTACGCTTGGGCGCTTGGTCGATTCTTCTGCGTTGATGGGGAAGGAGCTTTCGTACTCCGCGTGAAAACGAGTTTGCAAATGGGTTTTTATGGGTTAATTGTAGAAAAGTATTGCAGATTAGGGTACCTATGTAATGTATAATGTAAATAACTAAGTATTTTATAGAATTCGTTGAATATAGAGGTGTACAGAATGGTATCCGGAAATTATTGACCAAATAAAAGGGCGTGTATCGGCAATTTGTTAGCTATTGAAGTATTCAACATACTTTGCTTACTTAATAGTGGCGCATTCTTCTAGAAATTAAATGTTACGATCTAATAGGTATGTACCACGTCAAAAAGTTTCTAAAAAAACATCACGTGATTAATGGACGACCCCTAAGTAGTCATCCATGTTACACATGGTACCTAATTAAAAAAATAATAATTTGGTTTTGAGCTGTATTTAATGGAGAAAATATTCGCCATAATCTTCATACACTTATTGTGTTCTTATTTCGTGTTCAGACTTACAATTAGTGCATGCAAGAAAAACAATTGAAATAGTACTTTCATACTTAAATCAGTTAAATAACTAATTATAATAATTATTAACTAGCTTTCGCACGCGGCTACGCCCACGTTTTTGAGGATGAAAAGTAGCCTTTGTGCTATTCGAGACCATAATCTATATCTGTGCCAAAAGACACTGGCAGACGCCCATAGAACGCTGGGCTTCAGATTGTGTATGTCGGTACAGATATGAAATTAGTTTGGTGTGATCGAGTATTTCAAGAGTATTTAAAATCATTTTTTATTTGTTTTTGTTCGCAATTGGATTAAAGAGAAATCTTCATATTTGTGACAGTGAGGTTAAGTATGGTGTGAATGATCCAATGAAGTACAGCCCGACTAATGAGTTCTCAATTCAAAGGTTTTAGTTGCTGTCGACATGATATTCTGTGGAGGCACGCGCCAGCCAGCATGCACCCGTTTTTGTTTTATTGGTTTTTTCAAAATGTCAACGGCATAATCATTTTATTTCTTATTTATTTCGATTTTTGATTTCAATTCTTAATCTTTAAGATAAATTAGACAAAGAACAATTAAAATATATTTTTTCTTTTATTACTGTGCCGTATCAAGCCCAAAACTGCCAAAGTCCTTTCATCCCTGATCGTTTAGCCGTTCTGGCGTGATTGAGTTACAAACATCCATCCAAACTTTCGCAATTATAAATAATACTAGTAGAATATAATAGATTAAAATAGATTAGTAGTTAATAGTTAATTAATTAATAAATATTAATTAATTAATTTATTAATATTAATTAATTAATTAATTAATTAATTAATTAATTAATAGTTAATTAACGTTAATTAGAACTACCAGCAGTTGAGGACTTTTATCTGATAATAAATGATGATGAATTTGAATTAAATAACACGATTATTGATATTTTTAACACATTCTTGATGATTTTAATTAATTTAATTTGGTAACTAAAAAATATATTAAATTAATATTTTAGTTATAATCTTCCTGATTTTCAAGTAAGAAGTAAGCCAACATCACACAGAAGAGACATTAACTGCAGATGCGACATTTCTTGTGATAGGCGAATAAACTCACTGCGGAAAAATAGGCTATAAACTCAGTAGGTATCTATCTAATACTACCAAAATCACGTTCCGTCTCCGCTATTACCGCAGACTACCATTTTTATAGGCTTACCGACCTTTAGTTTTATGCCCCCATGCTTCATACTCCATAAACCTATCATAGAGCCCCCCATAAAACACACAAAATATTTAAAAACGATACAAAAATAAATTTATTTGAAAACGTATGGGGAGATCGCGTGCCATATTCAGCCATACGGATTCCTATGCTAATGTGAACATGCATAGCCCATACGTGCATCGATAACATCTATGACGAAACTGATAAAACGGTTATTTAAATAAAACGTTATTTCATATATCCCTAAATAAGTACCGAGTAGGAATAGATAGAAAACGCTTTATTTGTAGGTTAACAACCCTTTGCGGTCTTCTGTATCGGGGGAACCCCTTTAATATCAAAATGCTGATAGTAAATCAGTAGTTCCGTGTATTATTGAAATTATGTCTGATTCGGTTAAGCCACGTGCAACGTGAAATGATGTACGACCTCTTTTCTGTGACTTGTAGCCATTATAAGGGTGGCATTGAGGATAATTTATTGAGTAGGTATATCTACTGATAAATTATTGAGTAGGTACTAGCTTTTGCCCGCGACTTCGTCCGCGTTTCCGTCGTTTTTCGTAAAAAAGTAGCGTATGTCCTTCCTCACGGTGTTATTGTGAGTCAACCATAAAAGATAGACATATGCTGTTATGGGATATTTTTTAGATAATTTTATGTAGAATATTTCTGTCATACATGATTTCTATGTAGCTTTAACCATTAAGGCTGCACACGCGACGGAAGCTTAAAAAATGGAGTAACTTCTCCCGTTTTCCCAACACTTCCCTTCACTGCTCTGCTCCTATTGATTGTAGCGTAATGAAAAGTATACTATAAACCCAGGAATATGAAGAATAATTGAACCAAGTTTCGTTAAAATCCGTTGAGTAGTTTTTGGTTCTATAAGGAACATACAGACAGACAGACAGACAAAAATTTTACTGATTGCATTTTAGGCATCAGTATAGATCACTAATCACCCCCCCCCCCCCCTGATATATATTTCATATAGAGAATTGACCTCTCTACAGATTTATTATAAGTATAGATAATGATAAAATCATTGATCTTCTAAACCTTCAGATTATAGGCGTTTTTCAGATTTATGCAAGCAGTAACGTAACGGAATATTTCCAAAGAATTAATATGTAGTATTTGACAAATAAATTATATCCATTGAGACTTTGGTTATTTTTAGAGTATAGTAAGAACAAATAGTTTAATTTCTCCCGGGTATCGGCACCTCGAAGTGGTTCGAGTACCCCAGCTTGACATAGTCAGCGAAAGAACACATAACCGGCGGAATGAAATAGATAGATACCTACTAGGCGTCTTCTAGAACCCCCAGCCTCCAATCCAGCGAATAGGTGTGCGTCTCACGGTACCTACTACTTCACCTACGGGTCACAAAAATGTAAAATATTACCCTGGAGGTAATACATTTTTGTGACCCCTTATTTAACTGTACTGTAGAACTGTACGAAAGACCCCATTCTTTCATTTCCTCCATTGAATATAAGTAGAAATAAAATCCATATTTGAACACTCCGCCCTTCAGAGAGGCTCACGGCGCGCTTAACATGCCTGCTTTATGTCCCATCTGTCGACATTGCGTGATAACCTACTCTTTGACTGACACGTCTTTACAACCGTATTTTAACCCTATCAATGTTGAAAATCTGAAAAAATTACATAAAAAGCACGTAAAATATCGCATTTAAGTAATGCGATATTTTACGTGCTTTTTATGTAATTTTTTGCAAGGTGCGATATTTTGACAGAAACGGACGGTTTATGGGAAAATGAATTAAAGTAGGTAATGGATTATTGAGGGTGGAATATGAAAAAAAGAGTTAAAATAATGGGAATGGCAGGAAAACGATGTTTAGGGGTGCATACCTACTCGTATTAAATCACGAAATATAAGAAATATTAGGGATCGAGGAAAATAAGAAACTTTAAGCCTGATAAAGCTTTAGGTACCTATACTCCATTTATTATAACATTAGATAAAAACGGTTATAACTGTTTCGTTATTTGGATGTAAGCGTCTATTAAGTATCGTTATTTCACGATATATTTAAAGCTATGTAATCTATTTACTATTTGCAAGTAAATTTAAACACAAAAACGCAGTCATTACAACAATATAATACAATAAATATCGTTATTTCGCCGTTATTTTAGTAAATGGAGTAGGTATAGGTAATGTAGATTTTTCTTCGATAGATTGGTTTCATAAATATATTTCATACTTTTTTTTATTTATTTTTTTTAAAAAACGTCGCCCCACACTAGGATTTCTCCTGTATCGTGGGTGCGTTTACAAACACAAATTTCACATACACAAACAGCCAGACCTATGTGCAATGCGGGAATCGAACCCGCGACACGTTGCGCAGCAGCCAATCTCTCAGCCACTGCGACAACCGTGCGGTCTAAACTACAATCTACTTACTTTCATACAATCTATTCCTCCTTCATGCTGACGACAATGATGTTTGCCAGCTATTTGTGGGACTGCCAGTTTCTTTGTATGTGCTACGTATCTACAACTAAAGTAGGTACCTACCTGACTTTTCGCGCGACTTTCGGTCCGAAAACACTTTCCCATAAAAAGCTCAATATTTACGAAGTCTTCGCTGTTGTCGGCAGATGTCGCTACAGTAGGTAAGTATGTCACTCAGATCATAGAAACAAGGAGATGTGCCAAGGCGCTATCGAGCTTGATGCCTGATCTTGAGCAAATTGCTCATATTAAAAACTTACGCGCTGGCGACGAACCGAACGCGATCGATGGTTTATATACAGTGTTTTAGTTTAGTGCTAGTGTTGAGCGACGATTAACAGTGTTAGATTGAGGGTGTGCGGAATGTTCAATGCGTGGGAGATCTTTTTATTCACAAGGAGCGCTTAATTATGCGCGTAATCGAGTCGAAAAATGTACTAAAAGTGGCATCAGTTGTTCCCGTACTAATTTGCTATGATGGCATATCTCCTTGTTTCTATGATCTGAAGTATATCAATTTCACCGCTATCCGACACGCTTTCCAGCCATGTATTTCTAAAAAAATTGTAGAAGGCCTTTTGTCTGAGGCTGACGAACATTTTATAAAATGTGTCATGTCGCATGGAACACATAGATCAGTACCTACCAATAAAACTGATATTCCACATGTCCCGAAATACTTTTACGTACAACATGCAAAAACTTTTTCTAATCTGAAACAAAGAACTATCGTAAATTAACTATCCGACATATTAATGTAATGCGTCGGATCCGCTTGTTCTATTTCCAAAATGACATCATAAGCGATGTAGGTATAGCGTGTCAGCAGCTACCGACAACGATAGAATGGATGACGGAGTGACATAATGAATCATTGAAACTCATTGGAGTCATGATGTCGTTTTTCATTTGTTTCGTTGTGGTTATTCTCATTAAAAAAAATGAGATAATTATCGTAAATCACAAATCATGCGAGAAATAACGGATTATCGATGAATTTTGTGACAGTCGTTACGTTCCGGGTAGTCAGAAGCCCAAAAGTCTGACAACTGAAACCCAATTCTCGTAAATAAAAATGTTCAAAATATAGTTCCGATTTGGTTCCGATCTAGTCTCAATGCCATTATGTCACAAATGGTACCTACCTATTCTCCTATACTAAACCTTTGACGTTGTCATAATGGCATTGCGAGACTAGATCGAAACCAAATCGGAACTATATTTTGAACATTTTTATTTACAAGAATTGGGCTTCTGGTCTAGCTTTAAAATATACTTAAAGGTACAGTGGATATTAATTACTCAGGAGTTCAAGCGCATCTACGTACTTACACCAACATAGACATTACTAAACAAGAAGATGCATAGAGTCAAAACATAGAAAAAATGCAATAATAATTGATTCTTTAGGTACCTATCAGCAATCAAAAGTTCCTTATAGTACGTGCAACAATCTTCTAACTTATCTATCTACTAATGTTCCCAGAAACAAACTTGGTAATTAAGCATTGTATCAGCTAGGTAATCGGCAGTTGCCGGTGCCTCGCACCAACTATTTGAACTGGGTTAGCACATAATTACAACTATGCATAACTGACTTAATGAGAGGGTGGGAAGGTGGCTTTCATGTGTGGAAGAATGTACAACTCCTGAATTGAGTGTATAACTAGCTAGGTTTTTTTAGGTTTCATCCGCGTGGACTGTCCTGTAGGAATTTTAAAAATTGCGGCCTTAATCCTTATCTATATCATAAAGGGAACGTCTGTGTAAACAGCTTTCTAGGTCCAAGGGCTGGGCGTTGCTGAGTCAGTCAGTGATAGTCAGGAGTTTTCAAAGGACACATTCCATCCCATCCTCGTCGCCAATGTTGAATCTGGGAGTGACGGACACGAGTGAAACAACTGCTGGTAGAAATCACACTGATTTATTCGTAGTGAAGCGAATACTTATAACGTGGACGCAGCCACGCACACATACATATACAACATAGTGTATACAGTACTAGCAGTGTAGCGGCTCCCCGCGGTTTCACCCCTGTCGCTCAGCTCCTAAGGGTAGCGTGATATGTAATAGCCTACTATAGCTACTCAGAGGCACAATTAACCGGCCACCTATGTTTAGTGTCACCACGTTTGTTTAAGTTAAATAAAGCATATCATGATGAATGTTACTTCATAAGTAGCTACTATAGCAATAAATTAAACACTTATTACTCTCACTGCTTTTCTGATTTGTGTTCCCGAAGCATTTTTACGATTTCGAAAGCAAACGTGGTGACACTAAACATAGGTGGCCGGTTAATTGTGCCTCTGAGTATATATTATTCCTCATGAGTCTGGCTATCATATACAAAAAGAATTTTTCGAATCCGACGGGTAGTTCCAGAGATTAGCGCGTTCAAACAAACAAACAAACTCTTCCGCTTTATAATATTAATATTATAGATTGATTTTTGGATTCTGTAGTCTTTCTTTTGTCACTCCACTTTTTAAACACTGTTGTTTGAAAAAACTACCACCACGAGCTTATTTCTTTAGGAAAGAATAAACACAAAAAGTTTTTACCTTTTTTTACCTACTTTTTTTAAGTACCGTTTTTTTATTCATTAATAGGCTTGCATTTGACCGCCATTCGCGGTCTACGATGAAGCACGCTTGCCTAGAAGAAACCGATTCGCGATTTGAACATACCCAGATTGTCACTATCGGGAAACACCCACAGCACCTCTAAATTGCCTCATTATCGTCAGGCAATGACATCAGACAGCAAGCAGATCAGCATGGCAGCCAGTGCCATAGCGCTCCGCGGGGTCCGCATATTCCTGACTGCTGGTAGGCACGGTGCAGAGCGCTCGCAGAACCAGGCTGCAGCCCCGGCTCCAAGACCGAAGCCCAAAGCGAAGAAACCGGTGCAGGGAGGCAAGCCGCCGCAGAAAGTGTTCGAAATGCTCATCAAGACGTGCAGGTTTAGCAAGTAAGACAAAATTAGTTTTTCATGATCATTCGTGGCAACTATCGACCCTTTAATGTTGTCCTTTATTTTAGTAGATTATCTGAACCATAACTGATGAGTAGGTACCTACCTGAATATGCTAGCTAGCAGATTCCTATGCCAAAGAAAAAGAGTCAGACACTGCTCGACTGAAATAACACATTTATAAATTACTAGCAAACCCGGTGAACTCCGTTTCGCCACCAGATTTTCCCGCTTTTCTCTTGAAATTTTCCTGAATTTTCTTTGCTATAAACCTCACGAAGCCCGAGACCTTTCCAACGAATGCAAAACCGTGGAAATCGGTTCGTGAGTTCTGGAGTTATATCGTCAGGAAGGAAAACCCGACTTATTTTTACATAGTAGATATGCAAAAACCTTCCTCTGGAATCTGTCTTTCCATTGGTGAAAACCGTATGAAACCGTTCTGTAGTTTTTCGTAGGTATTGAGTTTATAGACAGACGCGGCGCGTATTACGCTTTTGTATTACGCGTGACGATTTTTCCCAGTCAACTCCTACCGCAAGCCGCATTAGGGAACTTCGTTCCAAAAAAATAATCAAAATTTTCGTCCGCATCGGTGTCAACGGGTAACGTGTCCCAAAGGATGGCTTATCCTAGCGGCAAATCATATACAAATATTTGAGTTTCTCAATCGCAGGCACTGAAAACAAAATTGGAATAAACCTACGTTTTCCACATCAATCGAACGAGGTGAGGTCGACAAGGTTGAGTTGTTAGACTGTGATGTTGATGCGTTGAGTGGAGGTTTGATTGACGTGCCAAAAGGCGGAAATTTCGTTGATTGAGTGCGCTGATTGAAGGAGAAAAGCTCGTTACATTTATGAAGTAGGTAACCTGTGATCTTTATTTTGAAATATTTTGGGCCATCATTATTTTGGAATCAGAATATCAGCGCTGCGGCATTTATTTTTAAATGTTACAGCACTTTGCTGAGGTAGGAGCCTTTTGGCCCCGTACAGGTCTTACTATTTTATTTTTTGTTTTTGTTTTCCTTTTTGTGTTTGTATTTCCTCCTCCTGAGCAAGTCCCAAATTAATACTTTTTCTTTCTTTCATTATTTCTGAAATGCCTTTTTTGAAAATGTTTTAAAGAATCTGTCAAATCGAAATTGACATAGTTTACGCATTTAACTTTTTTATAATTTACTGCTTCATTAGTCTAGTGGTCGCAAGCGCGACTGCTGAGCGGCGTGAGGTCCTGGGTTCAATCTCCAGGTCGGGCAAAGTGAAAGGTTTTGTGGCCGCGGTTGATGGCAATAGGCTCACCCCCTTATTGGACCTAAACATAGCTGGCGAAATGTGAGTGTAATAGACACCTCTGCCTACCCCTTTTTCCCATACAGGCGTGATGTTATGATATGTAACGTTACTTTTCTATGATTTTTACAAACCCTCTAATATTAGCAACTTTATTCCCTTGTTAAGTTATTAATATTTGTGCGTTTCCGACCTACATTATAAAAGGATTCCCGTAACTTTCCTAATCGTGCCTTTCGATTAGCAATAAAAAAAATTGTAGCCCCATAAACACGAAGAGGTATACCTTTATGACATAATCGGAAATCCACGTATGCCTATTAACACAACGCGTTTAACCGTAATGAACTCATTCAATGGTAAGCTATAAACGATCGAAGGTTACTGTTGATTGTCAGCCCTAAGTCGCTGGTAGGGTAGCTCAGTAGGGCGGCTATAGGCGACCGAATAAGTCGCTTCACGATCATAAAATATTTCAGTGTTTACCAGTATGTGACACGTGCCATGAATCATGATGCCTAGCAAGAAATTAAAGGAGAAACATCTAGACGCGTTGTATAGACACACTCATTTTAACAAGTGAGTGCGCAGTTTAGTGTTAAAATTCGAATTTTGAATTTTTGTTTTCAGTGTTTGAATAATTTTAAAGATTGATCATTTTGATGTTTTTTTTTTCATGCAAAATTTTTAAACAATTTTAGTTATTATACCTAAAATTAAGTTGGTAGCTATTATTAAAATTTAGGTGAGTACCTACCGAATGATAAAAGTCGTTTAAAGAAATTGCTATAAAATAATGAAAGTTTCGTGTATACCTACTTAAAAAAAAAATATTCAAAACCTTCTAACCTATAGTTATGTTCAATAATATCGTTGCTTAAAAATGAAAATTGTAGTAAATTAGAATTTGTTGCAGTACCTAGTTACTAAAAGTTAGGACTAAGTTTTACTTAATGTTGCTTTAATATTTATTACAATTGTTTAATTTGTTAAATATGAAAACTTTTAAGTTTGTAATAAAGATTTTCATGTCTGTCAAACATAGTTTTTAACCGACTTCCAAAAAGGAGGAGGTTCTGCATTCGGTTGGTTTTTTACATTGGAAAGCAATCGTAAAAGTTTTTCAGACAGTTTATTTTATTTTATGATTGTAAGTACCTACCTAACAAAGATTTCCGTGTCTATTAAAGTTTTTTTTGATACTATAGAAATCATCCGTATTTTTTTTGGCATAGGTACCTACTTAGTAAATGTTAATTTTTATTTACAACTACAACGTCTAGGCGGGGTTGTAGCCGCCGATTTTTTTCCTATCGTGTTTATATTTTCTAAAGGACAAATACTAGACCGGTAACAGTCTAACATAACAGTTACACAATATAGTGCGTGATAGCAATCCGCCTAGTTTACGAGGGAACCCTGATATCTACTGTAATCGTAAAACAGACAAATTATTGTGTTCACTATGAGGAGAGATAGGCAAAGGCATGTTTTTTACGATTATTAAACCTTTTTATGAGCATTATTTTCTTGGTTACTGGAGTAATAAGGATTATTGATTTGGAAGTGGTTACTTAGATAAGCGTATGAAGTCATAATAATTATTATTATTTATTAGGAAAGAATATGGTATTTTCTAAAAAATATGCAGCAGCTTTTGAAACCGTATTACCTACTTCTTGCTCTGTCTGAACTTAAACGTATAATCCAGAAAGAGCACAAAGTTCCGCAATGACACAGTGTATTTTTTTTTACATCCACTGACTAGATGACTGGTAGCTTTATTAAATACGTATCTAACATTAACATAGGTACCTACCATATTTTACCACACTAATTTACCAGCTTACTGCAAATAATTCCCGAAAATTATTTGTACTAGAATCAACTTTAATAATTACTTATGCTACAGCTCTAAGGCCCGTATTACAGAACGATGCTCGAGCACAGATCTCTGCTTGAGCATGATTGGTTGAAATCTATGCTCAAGCAGAGATCGGTGCTCGAGTATCGTTCTGGAATACGGGCCTAAAATATTTATTTTAATATTGCACTTGTAGGTGTCAAATCGCAAAATTCAATTAGTTTCAATTTTTATCAATATCGTTTTAATTAAAGTAGATAAAATAAATAAATAAACAGACAAACAAATAAATAAATTGCATGGAAATTGATCATAAGCGAAGCAGTTGAAGATTAATATTTATTTTAATGTTTTGTTGTGTAATGTAATGTAATGTGTTTTTTATGTTTTAAGGAGTTCCTTCTCTTTCCAGGGCTGAGATAGAAGCCTTGTACACCATGTACCGGCGGCTGGTGATCAGCGCACAGGCTGCAGCGCCGGCCACCGCTATTGGACACCCACCCAAAATTGATGTAAGAACGTTCCTATCCATAGATACTATCTCCACTAATATATATTATAAAGAGAGAGAGGAATTATACGAGTTTGTGTATCATACGGGGTGTAAGTGACAGCGTAATGAACACTGAAACCATGGCTTCAGTACCTTATTTTGAACTCCTGTGCGTTAAAATTTTGTGTCAGACTTAAAAAAAAATACGACTTTGCAGATTTTTTAACGAATTGCAAAACTTGCAGAATTGTTTCACAAACATTGTTGTGTTCTTTTTGAGGGCGGTTTCAACTGTTTTTTTTTAGTTTTTGCTATAAATGTATCGTGTAGGTAATTCCTGTATTCGTGTCGGGTTATTTTTAAAATCAATCATTTTATAAAATGATCTAAAAAACTATGAATAAATGTGCAAAACAATGATGAAAAGTAAATGAAAAAATCAATGATTTTATAAAATAACCCGACGATAAAAGTTTGTGGATTCTGAAACAACTGGCAAAGTACATACCTACATACGAAATTAAATAAAAAATGGCGTCTCCATTTTTAATTTACTTTCGTATGTACCTAGGCGTATTGCGATTATACAGCCTATATTTTACCACCTATTAACAGTAGTACCAAAAAGTGCTTGTTACACAAAGTTAACTTCCCAAACATATTTCACGAAATAACTTTCTTAACCAACAACTCATACCTATTAGTTTTCAAAATTAGGTTTATTTCAAATATGTTCACCGTGCCGTACCTCATCGAACACCATAAAATAACGCTGGCTAGACTACTGACTACATAACATTCTTTATTAGAAAAACTGCGAAAAAGTTTGTCCCGCAAAAACCGCGAAAGTGTGTTATAAACATGACGTAGAACAGGGCCGAACTTGAAACAGATCGTAGAGACAAATAAATCAATAAAATGTTATTAAATATATAAGAGATTTTCAAAAACATCTGACACAGGTGGGGTTTGAACCCGCGACCTCTGCCTCCCCGTGGCATTACTCTAACCAACTGAGTGTCATGCCTGAATCAGTTGAAACTTGAAATCTCTTTTTAAGCCTCTTAAGACCGTAACAAGGCTTTAACATGTTTAAAGTTCGCAAAAATATAAGTACCTACAATTAATAAAATGTTAGGCTAGTAGGTATAAAAGCTACCTTGGGCAGATCGGTAACATTTGGGCTGAATACTTACTATCACGGCCGTAGCTATAGCTTTCACATAGGGCGGGCACCCCCCCCCTAATTCAGAAGGAGTCTAACTCTTTCCGAATTAACCATGTCGATACTCCTCGGTCTGACCTAGACGGAACGTATCTATGAAGATTTCCTCGAAAAGAGGGAGATGTTTGAGATTTCAAATGGAGAACAATTATGAAGAATTTTGTAGCTGGTATTTCTCTTACGTGCCGGTAAAGTATGAAGTAACATCCTTACTTCCGCATTTCTAGCGATTAGGTACCTAATTACCGTTAGGTACCGCCCTCAGATCATAGAAACAAGGAGATATGCCATCATAGCAAATTAGTAATTAGTACAACTGTCGCCACTTTTAGTACATTTTTCAACACAATTACAAGCGCCCCTCGTGAATATAAAGATCTCCCACGCATTAAACATTCCACACACCCTCAATCTAACACTGTTAATCGTCACTCAACACTAGCACTAAACTAAAACACTGTATTTATATCATCGATCGTGTTCGGTTCGTCACCAGCGTGTACATTTTATATACGGTCAATGTGACCGTATCAAAGCGTCAATTTTAGTAGCGCCTTGGCACATCTCCCTTGTTTCTATGATCTGAGGTACCGCCTAATTTAAAAAGTATTTTCACATTATTAACTTCTTTTAAGTTTCCATAATAACAAACTACATTCTCAATGTCATTTCAAATTGAATGAAGTTTAATTAAGTTAATGCAAGGCTCATTTGTCTGAAAATATCATTTTCATTTGCATAGACTTGCGAGTGACATCCAAATGATACCTTGTGAACAACGAGCCAACGTAAAGCTTTTTGAAACTTAAAAAGACAGTAGTCTAACTCAAAATTAATTAAAAGAAATATAAATAGACAAAAATAAATTTTAAAAAATTGATATGAGCAAGGAGATTTAGTACGCCTAGTTTATCTAGGTTAAAATTAAATAATGGTATAGTTAAGTACATTATTTATTAAAATTCCCGTACGAATCTAACCGTGAAACTAAGTATGGTCCATTTCAATAGAACTTGTAAACTTTGTAAACAAACTTTCTATACAAATTCATCAAATTTTGACAGTTGGCCATACTGACATTGTTTACAAAGTTAACAAATTCAATTGAAATGGACCCTAGGTATACCTACTTACACTTTTTTTCCAACTGAATAGGTACATTATAAAACATGAGGTTTTGGTTATCAAATAAGATTTATTGCGAGGATCTATAACTACGTAATCTATGATATCTCCATTACAAGTTCACAATAGCACTTTATTTTTCGCGTCCTAATTCCAGCCCTGAGCCATATGGACGCACGCAATGCAAGATATTATAGCTCGAAGAAAGATTGCCTCCATGCCGTGTAGCCTCAGATCATAGAAACAAGGAGATATGCCATCATAGCAAATTAGTACGGGAACAACTGATGCCACTTTTAGTACATTTTTCGACACAATTACGCGCATAATTAAGCGCTCCTTGTGAACAAAAAGATCTCCCACGCATTGAACATTCCGTACACACTCAATCTAACACTGTTAATCGTCATTCAACACTAGCACTAAACTAAAACACTGTATTTATACCATCGATCGTGTTCGGTTCGTCGCCAGCGCGTACTTTTTTAATATGAGCAATTTCCTCAAGATTAGGCATCAAGCTCGATAGCGCCTTGGCACATCTCCTTGTTTCTATGATCTGAGCGTGTACCCAACAGTGATACCGTGATGTTACTGCCTATAAAGAGTAATGGTCCTCGTGAACCAAACCCCTCAGTTTTTATTCCAAAGTGTATCTGATATATTTATGGTTATTGTACACAGTTGATGTTCAATAGCAGTTGGATTTGAAAAGTGAGGTACTTATTGAAGTTTTATGTGATTTGCAACTAATTGAGTTAATTTATTTCTGCGTGTTGACGTTAAGTTACGATAAAATAGTGTCGTTTTATTTGAAAATTATCTTGGCATGGTTATAGAAGGTCGTAAGTTGCAACACAGATATTGAGATTTCGAATCTGGCTTTTTTGTGAATCTGATAATTTTTAAAGTTTTTTTGTTTTTCGGGAACAAAAACGCCTGCAGATAAGACTAAGGTATGGTAGTTTTTCAAGATCGTCCATATTTATTTATCACTTACCTTTGTCATCTGAAAATGTTGTGTTAATGTTGACCAGACCTGTAACGAACTTCAGGATCAAGATCTCATTAAATCTCATGCCGGCTCCACAGATCGTCCAACATGACTCCAATTTGTCCCACTCCCAACTCACTATCGATAGGTACAAAAAGACTCCAACACCGTCAAACATGCACGAACTATCTCTCCACACGTGAAAGGTTGGACGAACAGTTAAGACTGTTGGACGATCGTGTGGAGCCAGCATTAAATGTTGTCTAACTTTTTTAACCCTAGGGTATAGATCAAAATACCTTCCGAGACGTGATGCACAACACCTTCGACCTAGTCACAGAGGAGGCTATCCTGGAACGAATGTGGATAACCTGGGAGAGGGGCGCGGCGGGCGGGGAGGGCTCGCTGAGGTTCGAGTCGTGGGTGAAGGGCCTCAGCGTGCTGCTCAGAGGGAACACGGAGGAACGGATAGGATACTGCTTCAAGGTGTACGACTTGAATAACGATGGGTTTATCACTAGGGAAGAGATGTTTTTGCTGCTACGGTGAGTTAATTTTGTTCACGAGATTAGAAAATACAGGGTTATTGGTAAAACACTAACAACCTTGCAGGACTGTATTACTGACATCTTATACAACAACTTTTGTTCTATAGTTTTCTACAAAACATAATAGGTACATTTACCAAAAATAGACTTTCAAGTTTTTATTGTGTAGGCATTCTACTACCTACCTATCGGACACGTCTCCAGGGGTATATAATATATGCTTGAAGCTAATTACTAAAAAAAAAATATTTTCTAAAAATCTGATCATAGTTGTTGCAGAGCATGAATCCAATAACTTTTGCTACGGGCACGGGGTCTCATCAGGAACAAAGGAACATTTGTTCAAATAACTCTTAATAGATGGCGTTATACGTATCGATTTTTATTTATTTATTTATTTATTTATTTAAAACATGGAAGACTTACAGCTACAACAAAACTGAGTTAATAACAGCATATCAACACAAAGCCAATGACAAGTCTTCGCGTATAGATATTGACTTGAGTTTGGAATGTGAGCAAACAAGTACCTACACACTGCTACAGATTATAAATTTGCTACTTATACTAGGTATCTATATTATACATTATAATATAATGTATAATATAGATACCCAGTATTCTTCTTCTTCAATTCCTGTTGCTGCAAACCCCATATTATAGGGTTTGCAACAACAAGAACTAAAGAAAAAGAATTACATTATACTTAGTCTGCTTTAAAGAAATTAAGGCTTAAGCACCTTCTAGCTGAGGTAACACTAATAGTAAACGGATCCAGATCATGCTGCTTACATATTTTATTAAAATTTCTACTCGCACGCACAATATAACTATTCTGCCTATAATTTGAAGATGAATGTGGTATATGAATGGGTAGATTAAATCGAAATGACTTACTAGGCACATTAAAATTAATTTTCGTCAACAACTCAGGGCTGTCAATATCATTATTAAGGACTTTCAATAGGTATAGATAGTCAGCAATCTCGCGTCTATTTTCAAGTGGTAATAGATGGTATTTTTTACAAAGCCGGAGATAATCGATTGAATGATAAGGAATCTTTTGATGGAAGCAAAGGTATTTTATGAAACGTTTTTGTATGTTTTCAATACGGTCAATATATTTATGATACCGTGGGTTCCATATCTGAGACGCATACTCTAGCTGGCTTCTAACGAAGGTGCAATATAAGATTTTGAGTGTTTTTGCATCAGTAAAGCACTTAGAGAGACGCATTATAAATCCAAGTAATTTAGAGGCTTTTCTGACAATGACATCAATGTGTGTGTCAAAAACTAACTTGCAATCCTGGTGGACGCCCAAATCCCGAATAGTATTACACCTCGGTAAGGTTTGGCCTGCTAAAGTATAAGTAGTGGCTAGGGCTGCGCGTTTCCTAGTGTAAGTAATTACTGAACACTTAGAGGGATTGAGATCAAGTTTATTAGCCAGACAGTACTCTTCAAGCCGATGTAAGTCAGCCTGAAGTGCTAACCCATCTTCTAGTGATGAGATACTGGTATATATTTTCATGTCATCTGCAAAGCATAATAGCTTGGATGATTGCAGGCACTGGTCGATGTCGTTTATATAGATTACAAATAATAAAGGACCAAGTAACGAGCCCTGAGGTACTCCGCTGGGCACGGAAACCCAACTAGACATGTAGTTATTAAGTACTATAGCTTGTGTCCTATTGTCTATATAAGAGGAGAACCACCTCAAGAGATCCCCGTGTATACCAATGTCGTTTAGCTTGTTTATCAAGGTGTAATGGTCAATTCGATCAAATGCCTTGCTATAATCGGTATAAACCACATCGACCTGCCTGCCATCATCCATAGAATTAGTAATAAAATCGTTAAATAGAATCAAGTTTGAGGTAGTAGACCGTCCTTTCAAGAAACCATGCTGGAATGAGCCGAACGAGTTAGCGAGGGCGGGATATAGTTGGTTGTGAATAATCCTCTCAAATACCTTAGCTATTATACACAGCTTTGATATGGGTCTGTAATTAGTAATCTCGGTTTTCGACCCCTTCTTATGTACTGGCGTAATAAACGCAGACTTCCAGAGTTTAGGTACGATACCCAGAGACAAAGACTTGGAAAATAGAATTGAGATGGGTAGAGCAATGGAAGGTGCGCATTTAATAAGAAATTTAGATGAAATGTTATCAGGGCCAGCACCTTTAAATGGGTCCAAATTGCGGAGTAAATCGCTCACGACATTGATTTTAACTTCAATGCGACAGATGTCAGATAGAGGTGCAGAAGTACCAGAGGGGGAAACAGAGGCTGGATTGAGAGTATTAGCTGTGGCGGAGTTAAGAAAAGTAGACAAAAAATAAGAGGAAAATGCTTCACAGATAGAATCCCCAGTAAGCAGTAGTTCATTGTCATAATTTAGTGTACTGGGAATAGCATTTGAGTTGTAGCGATTTTTAACAAAGGTCCAAAAGTGTTTAGGATTGTTTTTAATAGATTTTTCAGTTAGATTGAGGTAACATTTGTAACATGAAGCTTCCATAGTCTTAGCTCTTTCGCGCAATAGTTTGAAGGTTAACTCATCTGATTTATTGCCGTAAGTTTTGAACTTTTTTAGATATTTATATTTTTCTTTAATAGTTCTCACGAGAGCTGTACTGAACCAGATTGGGTATGTATTGTTACGTAATAGCTTTTGTGGTATATACTTATTTTGAATCTTTCTTATAGTCTCCATAAAGTACTCAATGGAATCATCCATTGATCGAGATGAGAGTTCGCGCTCCCAGTTAACGGCACTAATCTCGTTATTAATAGACTGAAAATCGCCTTTGCTAAAGATATATCGTAATCGCGGCGCGTGATCAAGGGGAGGTATTTCGAAGATGTCAATGTTAATTAACAGCGCCGGGTGATAGGGATCAATAGGTACTAGTGGATCCACACACTCTTTCACACTTACTAATTTATTTGAGAGGACTAAATCCAACATTTTTCCATGCCTGTTGACCACCCCGTTGTATTGTCCAAAGTCCAACGTGCATAACTCGTCCGCGAACAAGCATTCATCATTAGTGGCGGGGTTCACCGGGATGAACGATATATTATTTGATGGAACCCATGAGATTCCACTCATGTTAAAGTCTCCTAGAACTAAAAACATATCGGAAGTTTTGTTTAAGGCCGTGTGGTTCAATTTAGTAAGGAAGTTATTAAGTTGTGAAGAAAACGAATAACCTTTGTTTTGTTTACACAGATAGACAACGCAAATATATAGGTTCACGAATTCGCGTGAATTAGATTTTTTAAGACGTATGTTTAGCCAGAGATCTTCCGCTGAGGAGTGGAGGAGAGGTTGTGGAGTAGCCGGTAATTCCCTACGCGTCGCGATAAGTACACCACCACCCCGCGATTGTCCAGTCATAGCATAATCCCGGTCACAGCGCCACACTATATATCGATCATCGAACAACTCTGAGTTTAACATACCATCAATTAGCCACGTCTCCGTTAAGACAATTATATCGTAAGAATTCAATGATACCTGACGATAAAATGTATCTGTTTTTGTACGCAGTCCTCGTACGTTTTGATAAAAGACAGTCAAACAATGTTCACTATTATTAGCCATCACGAACAAATCCAACAATTACATATGCATCTATAAAACAGGTTAACATTAACCCGTTCATTTCGAAATAAATAATAATTAGGCATAAGAGAAATAAGTATTCATTAAGTGGGTAAAAATAAGTTAAATAAGCGAGAATGTATAAATCATCCGATGTTATGTTGTAAACAACTGTGCGAGCAAGCAAGTAGTAATACATATCGCACAGGTGCGCGAGCGAGATAGATATGTCATTAAGTGTTAGATCTTTAAGATAAACAGCGCGATAAGGAACACAATAGGAACTCATTACCAGTGCAGAGGTGCGAAACCTTTCACAAAGATTTACCACGAAATGTGGAATGCTAAATGTTACATTCCTTAAGCAAAATATTAATTTATAGAAATAAGAAATTAAATAATTAGAAAACCTGTAGAAGCACTTTACACAATTTTGTTTAAATCCATTTCTTTTCTTATTATGAAGGTCTTGCTGGTAACATCTTTGCGTACATGAATTTTACCATGTTTCACCCATACAAATTCATAGCGTTTCTCTTTCGCGGTGGCTTTAGCCTTGGATAAGAGTTGCTTGGTATCCCCACTTAGGTGATCGTTTACATAGACGCGTTGTGGTACTCCTTGGAACCCTATATCAGTGGTGGATAGATCTTTATCAGCACGTGCAGCCGCAATAAAGTCCTCCTTTATGTACCTATTAAGAAAGCTCACTATGACTAGTTTCTCCTTCGAGTTATGGATAGGCACCCTTGAGATGTAGTTTATCTGGGTCTTGGAAAGCTGTAGTTAATTTTGCGGCTGATGGCGTCAACAACTGAATATAAATTCTCATCCTTTTTTAGGGGGACCCCCTTGATCTCCACGTTGTTTAGCCGGGATCGCTGATCTTGCGAGGAAAGCTCATGTTTTGTCGTAGCTAACTCCGCCTGCAATGAGGTGATTGTATCTTGGAGCTTCTCGAACTCGGAGGTTTTTGTTTCCAGCTCCACCAGTCTGGTACTAAATTCGTCGAGTCTATCATTAGAGAGATCGCAACCTTTCTTAAGCTCAGTCAAATCATCTTTGATTGATCGTATGTCATCGAGCAAAGTTGGTAAGTTTAGCAACTGGTGCTTCATTTCACGAATCTCACTAAGTATAGTGTCCAGAGAGGCTGGCGGTTGTGGGGAAAGTAATGCCGGTGAAGCCAATTTACATGAAGGGCATTTCCACTGTGCTCTTCTGTCAGCACCCAACTTCCTCCAACCAGCTTCAGATATGCTCGCACAAGAGAAGTCCAGCAGTTTCTTGCAGCTTCCACATTGCACCCCGTCGTTAAATAGCTCATTGCAAATAGCACAAGTCTTCATTACGAGATAATTAAGAGAGTAAATAAATAAGTGAATATAACTTTTTAGAATCGTAAAAAGGTTGACGATATATTATTTAGAGCGTAAGGCGTACTGTATCAGTGAGTGCTCACACCTGACTGAACTTTGTTATTGAAGTTTGTGTAAAATGTAGAATATGAATAAATAGACAAATATAAATATTTGTTTAAATTAAAAAAAATAATTTAGTTACGAAAAAATGTTTACCCCGATAGCCCGCGTTACGGCGGCGAATACGTTTTTTTGTATGAGATGAGGCATCTGTACGCGTAGTATTGTATTATCTGTGCTACGGGTCTTTACAAGGTAAAGTAAGAAAATTAACATCTTTTTACGTATTTTCAGAAACTCTTTACTAAAACAGCCTGGCGACGAGGACCCTGATGAAGGAGTACGTGAGCTGGTGGAGCTGGTGCTCAAGAAGTTGGACGTCGACAAGGATGGAACTGTGTCACTGGATGATTATAGGTGTGCCTCGCAGTTTTACACTCCGTTGCTCCGGTTGCTCGGGTCCTAATTCACCCACCGTTGCTCGGCTCCTAAAGGTTTTAGCGTGATGTTAAATAGCTTATAACTTTTCTAGAGAATTGGGCTGTCAAATTCAAAAATACTTTTTGAAATCTGACCTTTAGTTTCAGAGCAGTGTGCAGCTTTGGTCTAGATTATTGAAGTGATATAGGGTATACCTAATATTTAAACATTACGCAGTCAGATTTTATATATTTTTTAAATAATTTTGTTTATCTCATTTCACTTATTTTTCCAGACAAGCAGTAGAGCAAGAACCCCTTCTTTTGGAAGCGTTTGGACAGTGTCTGCCCACGAAGAGACACACCACCACCTTCCTCAAAACTCTTACCAATAAAACATAGAATTACTTATAAGTGTAATATTAGTGAAATTAGGTCTAAGAGTCCATAAAAGAGTTCTAAGATGAAATCGGAGTAACTTCGTATTGTAGATAGATGATAAGTATAGGTATATCAGTTTCTGATTTGTATAAATGTATGTTATTAAATTGTAGGTAAGATACAATTTAGTCAACTTTCGATAGTAATAAAATAATGAAGTTAGCACTAATAAAAGCAGTGGTACCTGAAGAAGCCTACAGTACCTACCTACCGTTCTTTCCATCCCGAATAATTTTAAAACCTTGCAAGAATAAGGCAATAGATAATTATAAAAATAGACAATATGATTAATTTTATCAAGCTATTGTTTGTTTCCAGCAGGGATTCGGCACATTTTGCTTTTATAAACCTAATCTAACTCTACTTGAAAAAATATCACAAAAGAAAGGTATTCGTGCCATGGTGAGCTATCTACAGAGCTGAGTAAAATACCTAATAAATAATAATAAATCTGATTAATAATAAAAACACAATGTCTATCAACAAATTCTTATATATTTACAAACGCGTTTCATGTCATGTTACTCAATCGTGGGGGTCCAGTCCGGTTCCGATGAAGTCAGTCAATAACTTAGCGCCGGCTGGAGGGAACAGGTTGAACAGCTGGAATGAGGAAGACAAAATAGGTTAAAATACGAAGATAAAAAACAAAAAAAAAAAGTTAAAACCGCCTTCAAAAAGATCAAAATACTCGTAATGTGTGAAACCGTTTCGGAAGTCGATGCCTTTGATTTTTGCTTCAGGGCCTGCAGTCTCGACATAGAGAGCAATCGCTTTACGACCGAAATCGATTGTTCCGCCGTATTTTTTCATAGATTTTTCATAGATAGCGACCGATTTCGTAAAGCGATCGCTATCTATGTCGAAACTGCGGGGCCAGGTTTGATTCGGCACCGACTTACGAAACGGTTTCACACTCGGAACGTCATGAAACTTGGTAGGCAAATTAATACGATATAAAGATTTTTTAAGATCGAACATGAGCTAAATCGATCCAAGGAGTTGCCGAGATATAGGGGGTTGTAAGAGGGGTACATCGCGAGTTCACCGTTGGGGACGACTCACCTTATTCGAGTAATACATGTCACTGGGGACTGTCACTGCAGATCGTGGACGCTATACGTAGAGAGTACCATGAAACCACCATGGTTTCATGGTACTCTCTACGTATAGCGTCCACGATCTGCAGCATAATTGCGTACCTAACTCAATTTCTTTCACCATGGCTTTCATTTTGACAGTTCAACAACATCCATTGCGGCGTTGAGCTAGCTAACGGGAGCACGGATTACCAATCATACGGCGTAATGAATGTCAAAAACAATGCCATGGTGATAGCAATTGAGTTACGCAATTAGAGTGCTGGTCAGCGGTGTTGTCGGGCTCCACGGTCTTCATGAGCCCTTGAAAGCGGATGCGAGCGTTTCGATTTTAGGCTCTAACAGCGCCTTATGCTGTGTTGTCTGTCAGTTAGTGAGTGTTACAGTTTTTTAAGTAGATAGATCACCTTATTCGAGTAATACATGTCACTGGGGATGGTGATCTCGTGGTATATCCTGCAGATGGCGTCCACGATCTGGTCGGCGGCGACTGTTCTAGACCCACCGGTTTAAGCTGGGTGTTGTCTGTCAGTTAGTCAGTCATTACAGTTTTATTAAGTAAATAGCTCACCTTATTCGAGTAATACATGTCACTGGGGATGGTGATTTCATGGTACTCTCTACGTATAGCGTCCACGATCTGGTCGGCGGCGTCGCCGGGCTCCACGGTCTTCATGAGCCCTTGGAAGCGGATGCGGGGGTTGTGGCAGAGACCCGTGTTCACTATGTACGGACAGACGGTGGTGAACTTGATCTGGAAGAATGGAACAATCGTGTTATAATTTCTGTTTGATGTGTTCAATGGGGAATGGTTCGAGTTCGATCCCGAGGCACGCGCCGCTGACTTTTCGAAGTCATGTGCGTATTAGAATTTAATGAACACTTGCTTTAACGGTGAAGGAAAACATCGTGAGGAAACCTGCATGCCTGAGAGTTCTCCATAAAGTTCTTGAAGATGTGTGAAGTCTGCCAACCCGCACTTGGCCAGCGTGGTGGACTATGCCCTGTTCCCTCTCATTCTGAGAGGAGGCCCGTGCCCAGCAGTGGTACAGTTTCTATACAGGGCTGATATTATTATTTATATTATATATAATTATAGTAGAGGGGCTCGTGGCTAAATGACGGCCGCGCTGATCGATCGATCTGCGAGGTTAAGCTGCGCTTGCCGCGGTCAGTCCTTGGGATGGGTTCCGTTCTTTACACATCGAGACCCCCTCCGTGCCTCGGAGAGCACGTTAAGCAGTCGGTCCCGGTTGTCATAGGAATATCTTTGACAATCGTTACGGGTAGTCAGAAGCCCTAAAAGTCTGACAGCTGGTCTAACATTCGAATACCGGTATTACCCATTAATTGGGTTGTGGAGGTCAGATGGCAGACGCTCCACGTAAAATATTGATATTCAGCCAAAACTAGTTAGACTGGATGCCAACCCCAATATAATTTGGGAAAAGGCTAGGCAGATGATGATTATATATAATTATAGTAGCCAGTACTTTTTTTTTGTTTTTTTCAATAACCAAAGTTTCGTAGTAATGGCAATACGTACTCCATTAGTATCTCTAGGGTCTTCGTGCAGCTCAACGGCGAGCGACTCCATGATGCCTCTGACGGCGTACTTGCTGCCGCAGTAGGGCACGAGGTTGCGGAGGCCCATCTTACCGGCCATCGACGACATGGCGACGATGTGGCCGAAGTTGCGCTCCAGCATCGAGGGTAGGAAGGCTTGGATCATCTGGAATATATGAATTAACACTTATAGTTAGGGTTGGTTCTTCCAGGAAACTATTTGGGACATATTAACACTTTCAATGCCTAAGTATAAAATTTTCAGCGTCGAAACGCAGCGTTTCAACCTTAGATCACACAAACAAGGGAATGTGCCAAGACATGTATATATACATACGTGACGCCTGAAAATATCAATTTGATCAATGTTGTCGACGGACCTAACGCGATTGATGATTTATACAGGATGGCAGGTTAGACAGTGGAAATATTTTAAAGGGTCATTGTACTCATCATTATGAACAACTTTTACTATGGGACAAACCCGGAAATCGCGAAAAAAAATCAGCTGTTCCATACATTTATGTTCACATAACTCAACAAAATGTATGGAACAGCTGATTTTTTTTTCGCGATTTCATGGTTGGTCCCATACTAAAAGTTGTTCATAATGATGAGTACAATGACACTTTAAAATATTTCCACTGTCTAACCTGCCACCCTGTATATGTACAAGTACAGTGTTTTAGTTTAGTGTGAGTGACGAGTGACGAATAACAGTGTTAGATTGGGGGTGAGCGGAATTTTTAATGTGTGGGAGATTTTTATGTCCACAGGGAGCGCTTGTAACAGTGTCGCAAACTGTTCTAAAAGTGGCGACAGTGGTTCCCGTATTAATTTGCTATGATGGCATAATATCTCCTATTTTCTATGATCTGAGTGTACCACTTATTAGTGGTAATTTAATTAAATAAATAATGTAATGCATTACATGAATACTAAATAAGTAGGTTAAAGTCTCTCAATAATTAAATCTCACATTACTTAATTCCATGACCCTTAAAATTTCAAGTTTACGTTTAAAATCTCTGTTTCGTCGAATTTTAACATGAATGGATGCAATCTTGCAGAGGTTATTTGTCCGTAACAATCGGAATTGTGCTACGGTCACATGGCCACGGCCATCTACTTATCGGAACTTGAAAAACTTGAATAATATGCCAAAAAGTCCTGTTTAGTTAAATAATAAAACAGTTGAATGTCAATAATTATGGGACTATAATATTTGAAGGTTGTTTTTGCAGTTTTCGGTATACTTATTTAATTGAAGTTTTGTAAATTAACTAAGTCAGTTCTTTTTATTTATAATCTTTTTAATATTAAGTATAAAATAAACATGTTTGTATCTATACAGACAGATCATCTGTGAAAGATGTTTATACACATACACTCAGATTAATCTGTGAATCTTAAGTGAATTGAAAAACCAAACGGAAACAACCTTTTTTTCGTTCATGGATTGGAATTAATGCACTCAAAAGAGGTTATTTCAGTTACGGCGTATGCCCCTTTTAATTATTGTATATTTTTAACAGGTCTTTGAATCTTTGAAAGATTTTTTTTTCTTATTTAACTTCGAATCGCATTAAATAATTTATAATTAAATGAAAAACGTGGGGCGCATACAATAGATAATAAGTAAGGTGCACCCTACGTTTTTCATTTCATTAGAAATTATGGTTTTTAAATTATTTTTTTCCCAATTGTTATTTTTTATAATCTGAGATCTTACCCAAAGGTTGCCATTAACATTGATTTCCATGAGAGCTTTGATTTCCTTCTCGGTGTGTTTAAGCACTGGTTTGCACGGCATGATACCAGCGTTGTTGACGAGGATCGTCACCGCTCCTACTTCTCTTTCAACCCTCTCTGCTAGCTTCATGACGGCTGACCTGTCCGTGACGTCACACCTGAAGGATAGACAGACATACAATTTTAGCTTATTCAATATATTGATTGCATTCCACAATGTGACCTTAGGTGGTAAACTTATGAATAAGCGATCATCGTGGACCCTGTCGGGCACAGCAACAGAAGTACAGTAAGAGAGAGGAAACTTTGATGTATCCTACTAATCTTTCTAGTATCTGCTTTATAAAATAATATACTTAGGCTCTCTTTTATGTAATCATATTAACTGTTTTTAAATACAAATATTTTTGTCTTCACTTCTTTGTTAATTGAGCTTAGTTTCTCAGACGCGGAAACAGGATTTCGTTTAGGGGGCGGGGAGTTGATGTGTGACTGTGATTGTACATATCTAGGTAGCTTCTAGAAATATCGTTTTATCTAAATAAAAATAATTATACTTACAATTTTTAATGTTCTATTCTATGTAAATACTGAGGCATTTTTAATTATATTTGGAATTAAGCATTATTATGTATTTTTTATTGTGGCCAAAATGTGGTTGGCAATTAATAAACCAAGTAATTTATTCTAAACCATTATAATTATGAAGTCTAGATTCAGTTTATATGTTTAGGTATACTTACAATAAATATACATACTCTAATAATATCTACAGGGTAAAATTAAAACCAGTGCGGATATTTTAGGAGGTGAAAGTACTCATGAATATGATCAACTTTTATTATGGGACCGACACTGAAATATTAAACAAAAAAACAGCTGTTCCCTACAAAAATGCACTACAACACGATCAAAATGTATGGAACAGCTGTTATTTTTTTCATATTTCAGTGTTGGTCCCATAATAAAAGTTGATCATATTCATGAGTACCTACTTCCATCTCCTAAAATATCCGCACTGGTTTTAATTTTACCCTGTATATGTATTTTGTTTTTTATTATTATTATTTAGGATGTTTAATTATTATTTAAATTGCCAGTTTAAATTGTATGGGAATTACAAACATCGTAGACAAATAGTAAGGTAACTATGTAATATTATAATTATGTATATTTTCTTTTGTCTGTTTGTTTGTCAGTCTGTTACGTCTCGCATTGCTAACTCAAACCACGAAAAGGACATAATTATACAAAACCTAACCATAGAAAATTTAAATTTAATTACGCTGGCAGGAGCCTCCGACAAATCACAGTTATCGTGATTTAACAATTACGGATCTTCTTTGTCTAATTGTTGCGCTGTAGGTGGGACGTACTCACATACATATTACCATCAAAGACATTACCCTCCTTTTGGCATTGCCGTAGTTGGTTTAAAAAAGTACTTACAGGTAAGGGAAAGCCTTCCCCTTCTCCTGTTTGATCATCGCGACGGTCTCCTCATTGCCCTGGGGGTTGATGTCCACGCACACCACCTTGGCGCCCAGCCTGGCGAGCCTCGTGGCCACCTCCCGGCCCATGCCATGACCAGCGCCGGTTATCTGGGTAAGGAAGACTGAATTAATATCGTCAAATTAGGGCAACGTCTTAAAAAGAAGTAAGGCTTTAGTTGCCCCGCACTATAATTTCTCCTTTTTTGTGGGTGCGTTTAGTTCAGAAACGCTTTCGCATACACAAACACTCCAGAGTTTGGAGCAAATATTTGTTTGTTCCAGGTCTGGAGTCCAGACCTGGAACAAACAAATATTTGCTCCGTACGCCGCGCAGCAGTCAATCGCTTAGCCACTACGACAATCGTGCCGTCAAATCGTTGTGCCGGTTAGTTCTTCTAATTAAAATGTTCTAAATATAGTACCCGATAATCATAATCTCAGTGTCATTGCAATATGTCATACATGGTATTCTTCTAACAAACAACGACAAAAGTGAACTTAAATAACTACAGTATTAAGAGTACTTTCCCTTCAGGTGGCATTACAAAATTCCACCATGTATAAGTAATGTCCTATTTTTACAATTTTGGGTGTCTCGTAATTACCGCTGAACATACAGTTACAGCAGCACAGTGCACAAATATTATGGCGATTCAGCTATTTTAATTTAATAGATACCTACTATTAATTGCATCATCACTACATAGTATAAAACAAAGTCGCTTCTTGTCTGTCTGTCCCTATGTATGCTTAGATCTTTAAACTACGCAACGGATTTTGATGTGTTTTTTTTTTTAATAGATATAGGGATTCAAAAGGAAGGTTTATAGCACCCGTGCGTAGCCGGGGCGGGTCGCTAGTACAAAAATATAATTATTAAAAAAATATCTATGATTACCTACATTCTTCTGTTTACCAATCTATTCTTCATTTCACGATGATTACGCTAACAAAATCAATAAAATACCTATATGTGTATGTTCATATTTGAATAAAATCATTAATGCAGTAAAAATGGGCTCAAAGTCCGTGTGCCCTAATTAAGCCGGAGATAAGATATGGCCACAATCATCTGTATCTGTCTATACTAATATAAACAAGCTTGTATGTATGTAGGAGGTAATCTGCAAAATTACTGATTCGATTCTGAAAATTCTTTCACTAATAGGAAGCTACATTATCCCTGAGTATTATAGGTTTTTTTAATATCAGGTCCCGGGGTCACTTGGATGAAGTGAAGTGAAAACAAACTACTCATCTAGTCGTGGACAACGCAGTGTCCACTCGATGACCGTACGGCGTTCACTGGTTGACACGCGGCATCCAACCGTGGACCACCTGTCGACAACGAGTGGACAGTGGACACCGAGCACGAGGTAGTGCTGGTTGGGTCTCGGGTGGGTCTAATGAGCTATAACCTTTAAGCTACCCGGCTCCAACCACTCAAGGCCGTTGGCGTAGATATACCGAGGCCTTGAGGTGTTAATGCTCAGAAAATTAAGGTCCACTTTGCAGAAAATGCAGAGTTTTTTCTGATGTTAGGTAATTTTATTTTATCATTTGTCATTAATGATAATAAGATAATTTATATTAAAGTTTAAACTTACATTTTTATTATTAATAAGTAAATAATATGCGTTTTTATTTTTTGTTGGAAATTGTTTTATATGTATAGGTAAATATGTTTGGCGTAGCGTTCTCAGCAAAAAAGGTAAGTAATACTGCCGTTGCTTACAAACTAAACTAATTATTTAGACCTATATTATGTCTCTTTCAAGAAAACACATGTCGCCATCGCTACTACAGGTCACAATTTTCCCATAAATTTTATAATTTATGGGAAAAAACTGTGCCAAATTAGTCTATGCCCCTTATGGGCATAGACTAATTTGGCACAGTTTTTAATACTAATTTGGCAATTTGACAGTTTTTAATATTTTCTTAAAATTTTCAATGATATTTGTGAGAAAGAAATATAGCGTGATTTAAAATTAGTTTAGTGCGATTTACAACAAAATTAGCACCAATATTTGCAATAATTTGCATACATTTCTTTCCTAACTCACGTCCATGACTCCGAAGGAACCAAGTCAACAAGATGGGCTGAAGCAACAGCTGTTACTTAACAATTTATTACAAAAACAAATGACAAAATTATTGCTAATTTTGGGGCTCCATTTTCACGTGATGCATGTTCATGAAGATATTATTTTATATCATTTGGTTGCAAAGACAACATTATTTACAACCTTGCCAAATTAAAAACGAAAGTGCGCCAGATGATTTGGGCCTTAGATCAACTTTACTAATAATCAAAATATCGCACACCTAGATAGAAAGAGTAGCACAACTAAAAAAAAAAACAAAACGAGCTATTGCGATTATCTGAATCTGTTTTCGATGCAGATTCCGATAATCGCAATAGCTTGATTTTGGTTTTTTTTTGAGTTGTGCTACTCTTTATCTATGTGTGCGATATGACAAAACATGATTTATTTATTATGACGCAAATAAAATTGCTTGAATCTATGATTAAAATTTTAGTATTAGCTGTCCTAATGTTATTTCAACATTATAATATTTAAATAATAGAGTCCTTGAACATAAAACAGAGTCTGTTTTCGATTAAATACTGTAGCTAGGTATAAAAAAAAACATGGAATTAGATACGATTTAATAAAAATAGACCCGGAACTATTTTTGTTCAGGGTCTGTTTTAATTTATTGCTGTATTAGAATGTGAGATTAGGCTGTTGCGTTTGCTGCGGTCAAGTCAGTGGATGGATAAAAAACACATTGCAGTCGGAACCCAATTTTTTTTAAAAGACGACTATTACTCGGGATCAGTGGCTGTGGTCATTGTTCCCGACTATTCCCGAGCAATAGTATTTTTTTTGAAATTTACAAGTTTTTTATTCTTTATAGTAAGAATCTAAATAGCTTTAGTTATGTTATTAAATATATTACATATAAGAGATTATCTTTTTTTGAAAATCTCTTGTAAAATTCACAAAAAAAACATCTGGGACCGACACTGAAATATGAAAAAAAAAAAGCTGTTCCCTACAAAAATGCACTACAACACGATCAAAATGTATGGAACAGCTGATTTTTTTTTTCATATTTCCGTGTCGGTTCTATAATAAAAGTTGATCATATTCATGAGTACTTTCACCTCCTAAAACATTCGCACTGGTTTAAATTTTACCCTGTATAATATATGGCAAAATAGGATTTACAAAAGTAGCCAGAATGTATGAAAAGTTGTTTTATTTTATTCACGATTTGGAAATGGGTGTCATACGGAAAGTTATTCAGTATGACGATTAAAATCACTCCAATATCGAATGCATTTTAACCTGTATACATATAATAGTCTTTATAAAGTTTTCAAAGTACCTACTGCTCTACATTACCAAAACTTACGAATAGTAATTAAATAATTAAAAACGATCCATTAGACAATATTTACTAATATAAAAACATACGTAGTAATGGTCATTGATATTTTTTTTATACGATTGGACGTATAGTCATTAAAAAGGAGATTCCCTAATGAGTTTACAAGCAAGAACAATAAAAATTAAACTCACCAATACAATATCTTCTGAGACGTCCTTAGGATCTTGTGGCAGCACAAATCTGAACAGAGATTTTAGGATCTCCAGGTCAACACGAAGGATCATCCATATTACTTCGAAGAATATCCTTATCGCGTAAATAATCTGCGGTTCGTCAGCCCTGAAAAATTTCATTTTCTTTTCAAATACCACTTTTTATTAATAAAATAAGTACTAAGTTATATTTTTTTTTGTTTAAATAAATTTAAAATTAGCACACGGCCAGTCTTAACGAGATCTCAAAATGAATACTGATTTTGTTTAATTCGGTTGGAATACGATTTAAGTTGTGTTCAGATTGGAGGAGTATTTTATTAAATGAATATCCTATAAAAAATAAAGTTTTTGTTAGGATAACAAATACCTAATACATTATTTGTAATGTGTATTTACCAGTAGAAAGGCAGGAAAATATTACAGTAAATGATGAAAAAAAATTAGTCACACAGTTATAGATAAACTTTGTGACTATTTTGTTTTTTCATCATTAGGTAGATATGTTATAACTTTAAACAAAGTTTATTAAACTATTGGAGATCTAATTCACATTCAGTAGCAGTTACGTATAGTCACATAGAACAGGAACTAAATATAATAATATGAGATAGGTATATTCAAAATGTATTTTAGATAACTGGATTGTGATTTTACTGATAATTATCAATTTTAGTAGTAAGTATCATAATAAATTATGATCCACAATCAAAGTAAGAAACATTGGTACCTACAATAAAATTATGAAATCTCATATCTGCGTAATAATATGAAATTCCACAATTATTTACACATAGAAACTGAAAATAGGCTATATCTACTGATAAAACTAATTTGTCATTGATTTGTTTTATCAAACAAGTAATTATTCACGTTGTCTTATTAATCCTTATGTATTTTATAAGAACACTGAAACGCCTGTAGTAATTATTATCCGTTTTATAATTTAGAACTATCACAAGCCTACTAAATATGACAGTATATCTACAGTGAAAAAACAAAATAAATAAAATTAAATTGCATAATTCAAGCATCACTACTTTCGTATGAACAAGACCTTATTTATGTACTTGACTGTTTAAATTGCAGTATGATGTCACAGAACCTTGATATATTTAAATTTAAAAACAAAAACGGTAACTTAACCAACAAGTTTAGCTGGTTCTGGTTCCGTATGAAAACAAATTAACTCTAATAGCGGTATAAACAAAAAAAAATTAGCTTATTACCTAATAATCAATGCATGACAGTTTTTTTTTTGAATTGATAATGACATGTATTATTTTGTTTTGATTTTATGTATGGAATATGTATATTTTTTATGAATTTGAAATATGTCAAAGCCACGTTAAGAATATCTTACTACTATCTACATTTCTATAATAACTATAGATACTAATATTATCAAGCTGAAAAGTTTGTTTATTTATTATTTATTTATTTATTTATTATAAAGGTACATGATACATACATACGTTTGTTTGAACGCGCTAATCTCTGAAGCTACCTACCATTGCAGTTGGATTCGAAAAATCTTTTTGCATATGACAGATTCATGAGGTACCTATAGATTATTTAACATCACGCTACGACCCCTAGGAACCAAACAACGGGGGTGAAACCGCGGGAACAGCTAGTTATTGAATAAATGAGAGATTTAAAAACAACTCATTATTCTAATAATGATATAGTCAAAAGGGTTCTCGTTGATATTCTCAAAAGGTTTAACAAACATTATATAATTATTGATTAGGTTTCTTTGAAGAAAAATTACATACAATATGCTTAAAATAACACAATTTTTTAAATGTATATGTGAACACTTGCTTATGCTTACTAGCCACACATACAGCTTAGCAATAGGATCAACACAGATATTATATTATTTTATAGACCTTAATATGTACCTTTATAATAAATAAATAAATAAATCTAAGGCGATTCGCACACTGCACCGCATCACGCAGCGTAACGCGGGAGTGCGTGATCTTACGTTGTTTGCAAGAACCTGTATTTGTATAGAAATCACGCATGCAACACACTGAAAACGCATTCACGCGCGTGGCTTTTATTCCGTCGCCACGCGCCCGGCGGCGTAGTGCGGGGCGGTGTGTGATTCGCCTAAATAATTAGCAATAGAAGTCGCAAAGGCGCGTGACCTTGTCGCCGCTTTCGAGCAAATTATGAAGGCAGGTGTCTTGCACCACTACATCGAATGCGCGCGTTTAAAAATGTGACGTAAGTGAACGAAATTAAGTTTATTTTTGTATTGCATTGGATGCTTTGACATTGACTGCGAACCGGCGACACGCGTTTGAGAATAATATGTAGAAGATGACATTTCTATTGACTTATTATTTAGATTTTTGTGGAATTAGGTAATCTATAGATGGATAATCAGATACGTATTACTACACACATATTTCACGTTAAGTTTTAAGGCCCATGAAGGTATTAGACGGTTAGTCTATTTGAGGCCAATTTATGAATACATTAAGTGTGATCTTGGCCTAAAACTCGGTCACATCTCGAATCTATTACAGATTAAAAAAAAAACTACACAAGTGTGAGTAGGGCTCACACCTTGAGGGTTCCAATAGAGAGCGTGGAAGAATTTAATAACACTTTGCTCACTAGACTAACGACGCATTCAATTAATGAATTAATATTTACACTAATATTATAAAGAAGGGCTTGTGGCTAAATGATAGCCGCGCTGATCGATCGATCTGCGAGGTTAAGCTGCGCTTGCCGCGGTCAGTCTTTAGGTGGGTGACCGTTCTTAACACATTGAACCCCTCCGTGCCTCGGAGAGGACGTCAAGCAGTCGGTCCCGGTTGTCATAGAAATATCTTTGACAGTCGTTACGGTTAGTGAAGAGTCCGAAAGTCTGACAACTGGTCCAACATTCGAATACCGGTATTACCCAATAATTGGGTTGTGGAGGTCAGATGGCAGTCGCTCCATGTAAAATATTGATATTCAGCCGCAACTAGTTAGACTGGATGCCGACCCAATCTAGTTTGGGAAAAGGCTAGGCGGATGATGGTAAAGTTGTAAGTTTGTATGTATGTAGTAATCTCCGGAACTACTGATCCAATTTTGAAAGTTCTTTCACTAATAGGAAGCTACATTATCCCTGAGTGCTTTAAACTACTTTCATCCCGAAAGAAGTGCACAGTTCCTGTGAGTCACGCGGACGAAATTCTGGATAAAGTACTATTTTTATTTTAATAATATAATATCAGAAGGACTAGTATCAACACAAGAGTACATTGATAATGAACGGTCAAAGAAAAACATCTTATCGCTACATAAATAAGAAATATTTGGAACTTACATGTTGTTGCTCCGTGTTCTCTGTTGCTACTAAATAAAATGTGATTAAACTATATAAAACTGTTATTGATAACGACTGATAACGTTCAACGGTATGCTAGATTAGATGATCGACTTGCTACGCCTGCGACTAAACGGTGCGTGATGTCTTTGCGATTTGTCTGAGGATCTTTAATGTATACATCGGGTCTTTTGTGGCTGTGATTACTTTAAAGGATGATTATTTTTTCTAACGTTTGATTAGACTCTATTGAATGTATAGTTTTACTTTTCTTTAACTTCCTTTAACAGTATGTTGATCAAAATTCAATACGCGGCGCGGCAATAATGATAATTACCAAATAAAAGTTAAGAGGAAAGATTTGTTTTTTTGTAGGTATGTTTGTTTGTTTGTAATGAATAAACTCAAAGACTACTGAACCGATTTTAAAAATTCTTTCACCATAAGAAAGCTACATTAACACTGAGTAACGTAAGCTACTTTTTATCCCGAAAAAATGCACAGTCCCTATGGGACACGCGGTCGAAGTCAAGGGCAAAGTGCTAGTTACCAAGTAAAAGTTATTATAAAATTATCAGGTACCTACTCTCTCAGAATCAGAAATCAGCTAATCAGAAAATCTTCACGTTTTCACGAAATAGTCGTAGGTATTTTCCACAAATATAATTTTACGAGAGCTATATTGAATGTTGATGATTTTATTAGGTATTTGCTTTTATTTACATATTAAAATATATAAGCACATAACTATAATATTATTTATACACACACTATTTACAAGCTAAACGAAAATATAAATAAAACATAAAATATTCGTCCGCATCGCCGAAAGTGCAATGGAATCACAGCACTTCGTTCGGGTTTTTGGTAATATTATAATAGATACCTACGTAGACGTACAAATGCATACAAAGAATCTCGTACAAAGAAACGTGACTGCCGTAACTCGGACTATAATATTTTTTTTATTTTTTTTATTGAACTTTATTGAAAAGAATAACATTTTTTTACATTTCTTGATACTAATACTAAGTACAATTTCTGTAAGTTTACAATCAAAATGAACACTAACGTCTAAACTAGGCCGAGCCTGTATCTTAGACGTTAGTTCCTTCCTATGGCAATACAATCAGACATGTGTACTAGTATAATAAACATGTTATTGTTAATAAAAATATTAAATAATAAATGCTCAAAATAATATAGATTTTTTTTCATGTTTTTCATGGTCTATTTTTTCACTTCAATAACAAATCGATAGATCCATCTATTGAGATTTATTTGAACAAATGTTCCTTTCTTCCTGATGAGACCCCATGCCTCTCGTCTACTATACGAGTAAGTATGTCAAGAGGATAGGCAGTAACGTTAGTCTGTGGTAACATTAGCAAGAGCACGCATTTCTGCTGAGCCGTCTTGTTACGTCACTGTTTTTCTAGTACAAACCTCTTAACCACTGGTTAGATATCTAAATATTATTTCAACACTACATATTTGTAATGAAAGTTAAAATAGGTACATAATAATATTTATGTGTTATATTAACGAGTTCAAGTTGAACTTAATCTATCACATAACGATAATTTTCGAATAAAATGTTGCGATTAGTCTACACTCGTTTAGTCGCAAGTATGTAGACTATGTAGGCGCCCTAAAACAGACTTTAAAAGCGTAATTATTACCTACAGTAGATTGAAATAAAGTCTAGTAGGTACAAAGGCAAAGTACACATTATGAAATCAAATCTTTTGCAGTGTGGTAGTATATCTTAGGTTAGATAAGGGAATAAATTAAAAACAGATTGTTATGTAAAGCATTGACATTTGAGCGTAGGTTACGACAATGGTGGTCGTATCTCCCGTATTCTGAAAACTCATTCTTTGATGTATGTCACTCGATTTGATTGGTTAAATCAAATCACAACAGCTAACTTTAAATTAAACAGCTACTTAGTTTATCTATACATATATAATACCTACTAATATTATAAATCTGAAGAATTTGTTTATTTGAACGCGTTAATCTCTGGAACTACCAGTCGGATTCTAAAAAATCTTTTTGAATATGATAGCTAGACTCATGAGGATAGTACCTATAGGCTATTTAACATAACGCTACGACCCTTAGGAGCTGAGCGACAGGGGTGAAACCGCGGGGAACAGCTTCTATTATTATATGGGGTACTAGCTTCTTCTACTAGGATCTTGACCCCTACGACCCCCCCACCCCCTCAGACCGCCACTGCGGGGGGTTGCGGAGATGATTATTATCTCTAATTGCTTTACAAGAAGTTCGGAACATTGACACACAATCATTTAGTTATGTCATAATTTGTCAAGTCCTGTCAAATGCATATTATTATGGGTGATGATTGTGATGACCCACTGTATGTTACTATACATTGTACTAAAAGCTGATTTAGATGTGTACTAAAGTCTTTATCTTAATTGCGATCTAGTTTGAGTATTCGGGCATAAAATTCTAACCCTGTTGAGCCCCAAAGAATGTAAATGAAAATTTTGAGTGTTACTATTTAACATTTTTAATAACGCAAGTTAAAAATGAGAGTTAACATAGAAAGTAAAAGTAAGTACCTGCTTACCTACCTAACTACTAAGTTACAAATAGTAATTTAATTGCATCCAGTTTAAGTTTTAACATGTGTGTATTTTACTGTAACTATGTAGGTACATAAATCAGCATGTAAGGTAATGTTTTCAGTTAATCTAACTGAATGTTTTTCAAAGTTACAAACGCGCATGTTTAACTGTTTATGAATAAAGAGTCCGTTTGAGTTCGAAATAGTCGGGAACACCCGAAACCAGCATGTGATAGAACCTCAGATCATAGAAACAAGGGAGATGTGCCAAGGAGCTACTAAAATTGACGCTTTGATACGGTCACATTGACCGTATATAAAATGTACACGCTGGCGACGAACCGAACACGATCGATGATATAAATACAGTGTTTTAGTTTAGTGCTAGTGTTGAGTGACGATTAACAGTGTTAGATTGTGGGTGTGTGGAATGTGTAATGCGTGGGAGATCTTTATATTCACGAGGGGCGCATGTAATTGTGTTGAAAAATGTATTAAAAGTGGCGACAGTTGTTCCCGTACTAATTTGCTATGATGGCATATCTCCTTGTTTCTATGATCTGAGGATACAACCGTAGGTATACCTAACCTATCCACTGCTGCTAGCTCTTGAATGATCCGTCTTGCATAATAACCATAATAGGGATGTTGAATATATTTTTTTTATAGTGAATCTGTAAACTATTTGAAAAAATATAATTAACACCAAAAAAACCGATGAAACATCTATAAAATTGGCAAAGTTATAAGCGTTTTAAAATGATTTGCTAGACACGGACGGCATGCATGATAAGTGACGTAACACCACCTAAGTCCGCTTCGCGCGACAAAGACGGAGCGATACTCCCTCCAAAAACTTTAAAAGTGTCTATGTTTTCATTTTGTGATAAATTATTTTTTATTTTTTTTTTGTTATTCCTATTCCTTCTTTGGAATAAAATAATTTATTTTTACTTTTTTAATAGTAGTCCACTACGTATTGACTTGAATGGCCGCGATCTTGAATGCGTTCTGTTATGTATTACAAAACTAAGACAAAGCAATTAGTAGGTATCAAACCAGTTTTTGACCAACTTTCAAATTTAACTTTATAGATACTCTACTGACACAATCTATGGTTAGACTTAACATTTTTATTTTACCGTACCGTATGTGTTTCATTGACTAATTCATGATTTCGTAGTCTTAGGTAAGCAATGGATATCAAAGTAACATTGTGAAATTAAACCGCCTTCGAAAATAAAAAGTTAATGTTACACTCTTACCTATTTCGAAATCTACCGAACAACATTGATGTAAATCCAATCAAATACACTTAAACTTTAAATATCACTTCACGAAAATCATTATCATAATATGTACCTCTTTTATTAAAAAAAAACCTCACAATTTCTAAAATATTGCAAACTTTTGTAATATAAACATTTTCGCGCGTAATTTGAAAGTGGAACTCGCGATACGCGCCAAGAGTCTCGTCTCTTCGTCACATGCCGTATACTGACTTACTGACTAGACGAGTCAGCCAGCCAGCATCATTTCGGGCTGTGTATTAGGTAATTGATTAACTATTTGAATATCTTGTACTTTCATTTTAGTAGCGTGACTTGAGAAACCTTTTTTTTTACCAATTAAAAATCCGTATGTTTAACTGTTAGGTATGCGTATTTATGTAATACGGGCGTTTACAACTTGGGTGTCCGCGAAGCAAACACAATAGTAACAGTAACACAATCGCCATGAATCGTATGTGATTCACGGGACAGCGAGAGGGTTAAGTAAGGTCTTCGTGGCGAGTGTCCAAGAATTATTTTGAGCTATTTACACCACCAATGCCTTCTTATAGGTACTTTATCTTCCATATTTTATTATGGCCATTCGCAATGTTGGTAATCTATCAATTTATTTATCTATCAAGTGCAGTGATAACCTAGTGGTTTAACCATGTGCCTCCCACGGCGAATGGTTCGAGTTCGATCCCGAGGCACGCACCGCTGACTTTTCTAAGTCATGTGCGTATTAGAAATTAATTATCACTTGCTTTAACGGTGAAGGAAAACATCGTGAGGAAACCGGCATGTCCTAGAACCAAAAATTCGAAGACATGTGACGTCCACCAACCCGCACTGGGCCCGCGTGGTGGACTACGGCCCACTCCCTCTCACAGAGAGGAGGCCTGTGTCCCAGCAGTGGGAACATTATAGGCCGATTATGCTATGCTATGCTTATGCTATTTATCTAGGTAGGTATTATGCGCCAATACTGTCTCTACTTGTTGCGATGTCGCGGCCTAATTAAACAGAAAAAATACATTAAAAAATCTAATATTGGGATGGTAACTAGCTGTTGCTACTGTTCCAAAAAAATTTATATGCTGTAGAAAAAAAATCTATGAGAAGGTTCATAAAGGTTTTTGATAATGAGGTTGGTTCCTCTTGTTTTTTTTTTACAATATTCTTTTAAATTAGGTACCTAACTTAGCTAGTGAAGTCTGTTTGTTTAAATCCATTTTTTAACGATAGATAAAACTGAACTACTAAGCACTTAGGGCACGGAGTAGTGAACTGTACATAACATTGTCTTGTGTTTAATTACACGAAGGTCGAAGATAACGCGCAGATAATCGTGTTTGGACACAATAGTTGATAAATAAATTCTTAATTCATATTTTTTGTAGCTATAGAAAAATAAAATGCGGTTTCAGAGTCTAACTTTGGTGAAATATGAACTGATGCCCACATCCTGTTCATGTAGAATGGACGTGTTACATAATGTTGAACACTTAATTAATGTTGCTACGTGTTCGTCTTCGCGCGTAGCGTAGCGTAGCGTAGCAACTAGCAACGAACATTGATTTTTTGGGACGATCCTCCAAAATACACGTTTATCCACCTACATCTGCAACATCATTAAGTACATCCTTAAGATGCATATTATGGAGTATCCCGACATATCTATATAATATCGACTCAATCGCACAAAAATATTTCATCCGCGGTAGGCCTAAAGCTAGTATTCGGAGTGAATTCTTTAACTCTCTTTCAAGAGGTTACATGGAAAAATCCATGCAGTTTTTAACTACCTACTTATAAATACACTGTGCTACGCATTCCAATTCAACCATTATTAATTTAGACAAACGGTCCGTTGTTTGAAGCTACGGTCACTGAAATTATGATTAATATGAATAGGTATTATTGTATGTCTATTCGTGTGCTCCATTATCAGAGAGTGCGGGTCACCGAGATAAAAAAATATATGTATTTTGTTTCTACTTTCAGCGTCATTAAAGTTCAAGATAAATGTTGCTTATACAGGGTAAAATTAAAACCAGTGCGGATATTTTAGGAGATAAAAGTACTCATGAATATGATCAAGTTTTACTATGGGACCGACACTTAAATATGAAAAAAAAAATTCTGCTGTTCCATACATTTTGATCGTGTTGTAGTGCATTTTTATAGGGAACCGCTGTTTTTTTTCATATTTCAGTCGGTCCCATTACAAAAGTTGATCATATTCATGAGTACTTTCACCTCCTAAAATATCCGCACTGGTTATAATTTTATCCTGTATACAGGGTGGCTGGTTAGACAGTGGAAATATTTTAAGGGGTCATTGTACTCATCATAATGAACAACTTTTACTATAGAACCAACCCTGAAATCGCGAAAAAAAATCAGCTGTTCCATACATTTTGTTGAAATAAGTGAACATAAATGTATGGAACAGCTGATTTTTTTTCGCGATTTCAGGGTTGGTTCCATAGTAAAAGTTGTTCATTATGATGAGTACAATGACCCCTTAAAATATTTCCATTGTTTAACCTGCCAAACGTTTCAAACGTCAAGTTTCAGGGCGGTCAACTTGGATTGCGCGTAGTCACTATACAGGAGTGACTACGCGCAATCCAAGTTACCGCCCTGAAACTAGACGTTTGAAAAAGCTGTTGGCGCTTAGATTATATTGCTGAAGTGATGAGTGATTGCTAATTTTAATAAAATTACTTAGTGATTGTTTTTATCCAAGACATTTAATTACTTACTTAAATCTATTTTTTTTTCCAACCCAGTTAATTTGTTTGTTTTTTTTATTTAATTACATAGGAAAACAACGCAATCGGAAAATATTTCATAGCGCCTTTCATAACTTTATAGCATAAAGTCGATGGCATGCGATTTAACTCCTTAAAGAAAATACTTTGCTTGAGCTGTGCGAAACCATGCTACTAAAAATTAACAGGCGCTTTACCATAACTATGGAGTTATGGATAATGAGGTTGATGATGTGATCCGTAAAACCTGTCCAGGTCCAGGTGTAACTATGGAGTTACTCCTGGACCTGGATAGGTTACAGATAAAGATTCCAATCAGAAAAAATCTAAAAAAATATAGGTGCTAGGTATTATAATGGTGAATCATTTTTTTTTTGTTCATCATTGATCTGCAATAGTCCGAATTGATTAATTTAATACATTGATAGGACTACGAACTATATTTACGCCAAAATTACTTTAGGTACTTTTTGGCCTACAAAATTCTGGAATCCCGAAACTGATTACGTTGTAGGTACTTAATTAAAAATGGCAGATTAACCCGGATGGCTCAATTTCCTTACGACGTTTTAGAATACAGTTACCGTTATTGTGTGTGCGTTACTTCTATCCACTACCGCTGCATAATCGTACTCAATATCCGACATAAAATGTTGTAAGTAATTATTCTGCTGGTTTTATGTTTTATGAATACTCAATCTTGTATCACTCTAGACTACGATCTTGAGTCCTGTGATCTAAAATGGATACAAAAATAATGAAGTATAAGTAAGTAGGTAAGTATATCTTCTCGCCCCCTCTAAATAAGTTCCGTTAAAATTACATTACAAATTAGAGGTCGCTTAGAGCATAAATGTCCAAGTCGCCCAGTGATCGTTAGTTTGCTGCACTCCTACATATAAACTTTAAATAAGTATGCCAAATCTCACACTCCTCCGTCCACGCAAATGTTGCTTGAAAAAGTTTACCTACAAAGTTAACCTACAAAGTTTTCTCTTCATTCAGTTAGGGAAGAAGAACAATGTTTGATAATTCCTACAAGCCAGCAATAATACTATGTCACCCAGGCCAAAAAGGATTAATGAAAAAAGAATACCTATTCCTACTAAAACTCCAAAAAACAACATAATGCTACATAAATTTAGCAAACCCCGACAATTACAATCTGGGTGTGTTCAAGTCACGAGTGAATCGGTTTCTTCTAGGCAAGCGTGCTCCATCGTAGACCGCATCATCGCTTAACATCAGGCGAGATGGTGGTCAAGCGCAAGCTTATCATCGCATAAAAAAAAAAAAAAAACTTGTAAGGGCCTTGATACAGATTTAAATCGCAGTTATAAAAGTAGTCAGTGACAAGATTTGTATATGTCATGTAAGTATGTATTATAAACATGGTGTTCACGAGTAGGTATAGTACCTAGTTCACCTTGCACTCGATCGCGCAGGCGCCTGATCTAAATGCGCGTTAGTTATGTAAGGCGGGGAACAGGTATTTATTTACGATGTCGATGGACTTTGACTGTATATCTATACTAATTTATAAGCTGAAGAGTTTGTATGTTTGTTTGAACGCGCTAATCTCTAGAACTACCAGTCGGATAAGAAAATTGACGGCATGGTTGTCGTAATGGCTGAGCGATTGGCTCATATTTATTTATTTATTATACAGGGTGGCAGGTTAGACAGTGGAAATATTTTAAGGGGTCATTGTACTCATCATTTTGAATAACTTTTACTATGGGCCCAAACCGGTTGGTTTGTGAGTTGGTCCCATAGTAAAAGTTGTTCATAATGATGAGTACAACGACCCCTTAAAATATTTCCACTGTCTATAACCTGCTACCCTGTATAGTAAAAGGTACATATTAAGGTCTTCCAGTCTTCCCGCATGGAGCAAATATTTGTTCCGGGTCTGGAGTGTTTGTGTATGTTAAAGTGTATGTAAACGCACCCACGACATAGGAGAAATCTTAGTTCCGGACAAGGTTTTTTTAAAAAAAAAAAGTAAGAAAAAATCTTTTTGTATACTATAGTATACAAAAAGATTTTTTCTTACTTTTTTTTTATTGCATTTAATACTTATTTTTTATAGCATTTCATCACGAATCCGGCTATAGCCGGCTATAGGCTATTTAACATCACGCTATGACTAAGGAGGCGAGGACCCATCCAAGCACTGACCGCGGCAAGCACAGCTTAACCTCGCATATCGATCGATTATTAGCGCCAGGGATTAGGGCGCCGATTAATCGGGTTATAAGGTTACTGGTTAAATCTCTAACCCATATGTTTGGTTAATCTTATTGAAGGCTAACCGGTTAACCGTTTAATACGGTAACCGTTACCGGTTAATATTGCTGATTAACCCGAATCAAATGGAACAAAAATGAAAAAAAAAGGAACAAAAATCAACTCTATGCGTGAACCGGTTATTATTAGGCTGACTAACCCAGAATACACGCAAGGTTTTTCACCTAACCCAAAAAAATAACCCGGGTAAAACTCCTATACGGGTGACCTTTTTGGTCCCTGATTAGCGCGGCTGTCATTTAGCCACGAGCTCCTCTTTCTCTTTATCTATTAATAAAAGATGACAATAAAGGCAAGTTAAGTCAGTGTCTTGCAGTATTGGGGTCAATGCCTTATGATTTATGAAGTAAGGAGCTATTCTATGCCTAATAGCGCCAACGCAAGTTAGTCGATATGGCGCAAATACATCTGACATCACATGTGAGTTTGGTAACGCAGATCATCGTCTGCGCCCGCGCATTCGACAACCTGTGAAAGTAGATAGTTTGTCTATATTGTGCAGTTGTAGAATAATGGCGTAAACTGTTATATTACTTACACTTCGCCCGGTTAATCGGTTGTGGCGATGCTTATGGGAGGCCTATGTGAACAATCGAATCGATGTTGGCAAATTCTTGATATAGATATAGGTAATGTCCGTTGTAGATATCTATTAATCGTCTATACCTATAAAACAGTACCGTGACTGACTGACAGACAATGCACAGCCTAAACCGGTGGACGTAGAGAAAATTGTTTGTAGGAAACGTTGAGTACCTACCCTAGAGGTGGACTAAGGAATTTCAAGAAATTCCGTTCCTAATGGGGTGAAAAGGGGTGGTGAAGAAAATAGCGAAATTTTTTTGTTTTCCGACTTCCGTCCACGCAACGGAGTCGCGAGCACAGCTAGTAATTAATTGACAGATAGTGGATAAGATAATTGACAGGGCTCAGTCTAGTCTGACTTCCCTAACTAATAGCGGTTCCTATATGGATGCGTAGCCTATTGATGTAGTATTGGAATGTGTTATCAACTCGTAATCATAATAAAATATCTATTAATTTGTATAATTCTATACTAAGCGCCACTCCACAGCGAGCCCACTATAGTTGTGTACAAATTAATATCAACCGACCTTGGACTAGAAAGCGCATGCGTGTTTCTTTACTGTATATAAAGGTGAGTGTTCACTGTATAAATAATAAATAAATTATTTACAAAAAAGGTTAACATTTTCTTATCTACTATAATAATTATATTACCTACATTTTGTTAAATGAAAATTGAATGAAAAAGAAAGCTAAGCTCCTGATTCTTTAAATTCAAGTCTTTCTTCCTTCCTATTGCCGTTTTTCAACTTACAGTAGGCCGGGCTGAAGTTCGGGCTTCGTAGTATCTGTTTCTTTCTGTGTATTGTATACCATATCACACCGTATGTAAACGACTGTAGGACATGCGCGAACGTCGGTATTCATTTTGACAATCAAGTTCGAGCAGAGATAGACGATGCGTTTCATTTTAAACACAAACAATAATTTCATTATAAACAAGAATATAAAATATACAAGTTACAACCGTTGTGCGCAGCCCTTACCTCCATACTTACATACTTTTAGGCAATTGTGCACATTCTCCGCGAAGGTCGCAGTAAGCGTCTCATTGACCCGTGCAAGTTGCTCTTGCCAGCCTGTTGTCAGCTTAACTGTTTTGAGCGAATTTCGCGCAATACTTGCACAAGAACTATGAACCAAATGGTTGCAATGTTTACGGGTTTTATTATTTGCAATGTGAGAATGGCACGGGGTCATAATTTTATGTTGTGTATTTTAAGATTTTTATCATAATTGGCCATTTGAAGAGACAATCTTTCTATTTATTTAGGTACCAATATAAATAAATTATTGAACGCACAGCTAAAACCATTGAAGATGGAAACAGGATAAGATGCGATCTGGAAGGTGCACAAAAAAAGTTTTTGGAATGTGGTTTAACGCAGCTTGCGGTAGGATTAATTGACTGGTAGAAATCGTTACGTAAGGAAAAAGCGTTATGCCCTCTCCATGCGAGTTTCTCTATATGTGTCTCTTTCCATTAATATGTTTTTATGGATTGTGGTAACCGATCGGAAGGCCCACCTGATGATATGTCAGCACACGGCTGCCTATGGATATCTGTATTACAGATATCCATAGGCAGCAGTGTGACCTGACCTAATACCAGTTTAAATATCTCATGTGGCTGTAGCACCGGCCATGCTTTTCAAACCAGAACACAACAATTCTACATGGCGACAGAAATAGAGATGAGGTTAGTAAAGTTCGTAACTTAGTTCGTAGACCGCATCTTCAGTTAACATCAAGCGAGATGGCGGTCAAACGCGAGCCTATTATTTATTAAAAAAAAAAAAAAAAAAAAAACTCAACAATTTAGCCCTTCATACGCATTCGGTTACCCGCATTGCGGCTAGCCGTCCAGTCTGCAAGATGCGATTGAACTTGCAATGCAGATAGTCGCAACCTAACCGTACAATGCCCGCATTGTACGGTTAGGTTGCGACTATCTGCAATCTGCCGCAGCCCTCCAAGCGATCTGCACCCTAATTGCGTAACTCAATTGCTATCACCATGGCATTGTTTTTGACATTCATTACGCCATATGATTGTTAATCCGTGCACCCGTAACTATCTCAACGCCGCAATGAATATTGTTGAACTTTCAAAATGAAAGCCATGGTGAAAGAAATTGAGTTACGCAATTAGGCTGCGGAGCTGTTTGCAATGAATAAGTATGAAAATAAGTTTTACGCACATTTTTTGCTTGCGGTCAACCAGACGGCTAACCACAACACGAGTAACCGCACAATGCGTATGAGCGCTAAATGGGTCAAAAAGCCGTTGATGTTTGTATACGTATACAGTTTGCGGACAACAGCTGATACAATACGAGTTCATGAGGTCAATGAACTTGCATAGTAGATAATGGTGCTGATTCTGTTGAACATCGCACTAAACTAATTTTAATCACGCTTTAACTCTTTCTTACAAATATCTTTGAAAAAGGACAAAACATATTTAGACCTATCAAACTAGTCTACGCCCTTGTCATTTACGGGAAAATAGTCGTGACCTTTTGCGATTACGACTAAATTGACGTTAAAACTATTCAAGTGGACTAATTTGACAGGATTAAATATCTGCTACCCCTCTCTCATGTTTTTTCTTAGAAAGAGACATAATAAGACTAAATTAGTTAAGTTCGTAAACAACAGAATCGGCACCAATATTTATTACTGACCGCAAATACCGCAGTCCTTTACATGGTAATACTTTAAAATTAACTTCATAAATTATTATCATATTCTCGAGTAGGTAGGTACCTATTTATTTATTATTAATCCGTGCATACTTGCATGTGCATAATTATTGCGGCCATGAGGGTATGGTGTGCACTGTGCACTGTATGCTTGATAAACTAAAGTAGTAGGCAGTATTATAAATGTTTAATCTGTACTAATATGTGCAGTGATAGCCTAGTGGATTAACCATTTGCCTCCCACGGCGAATGGTTCGAGTTCGATCCCGAGGCACGCACCGCTGACTTTTCGAAGTCATGTGCGTATCAGAAATTAATTATCACTTGCTTTAACGGTGAAGGAAAACACCGTGAGGAAACCGGCATGTCCTAGAACCAAAAAATTCGAAGACATGTGACGTCCACCAACCCGCACTGGGCCCGCGTGGTGGACTACGGCCCACTCCCTCTCACAGAGAGGAGCCCTGTGTCCCAGCAGTGGGAACATTATAGACCGATTATGCTTATGCTGTACTAATAAAATTAAATAAAAACAAACAGAAAATTTGTTTTTTTCAGCAACTTGTATAACTTCTACAATGTTCCCCACTGTCTTGTTCTGTTGTAGACGATAATTAAATTAAACAGCTCTTAAGTCAATTGTCATCTCTATTCATTGTTATACAAATTGAAAAGGATAGTTGTATATTTAATCAGTGGTTAAACATACGAGTTTTTATACAAGCTTACACCTACCACCAGTACTACCTACCTATTTAAAATAAAGTAATTTTAAATATAAAGCGGCCTTCTCACGGGACGAGTCAGTTGGTTAACTTTCAGTGGATTAAGTGAAATGGAAAATTATTTTCGCTAAAAAGTTAATAATTTATGGATTCACACAAAGTAACGCCACCATTAATAAGGTATTATGTTAATATTGTTGCCCACCACAAACCATGATCATTAACCCTTCCTCTGCCCCGTGAATCACGTTATGATTCATTGTGATTGTCTATTGTTTCTGTTTTGTGGACAGCGAACCTGTCAAGGTAATAATCAAATATGGTAAGCTCCTTTCTTATTCTAATAATATATTATCTACCACTACCAATGACAGAAAGCGGTTAGTTCGAGCAAAACAAATGATTCGTATATCACAATGAGTAGGTAGTTTATTATCTGCATACATTGATAGTTAAAGCCAAGTCAACATTTTTGTTTTTTACTATCGAAACCAGATAAATTTTCGTGGTCCCCACTTTACCCGCGAGTTTGTCCGCGTGACCCACAGGAACTGTGCATTTTTCGGGATAAAAAGTAGCCTGTATTACTCAGTTATAATGAAGCTTTCTATTGGAGAAAGAATTTTTGAAATCGGTCCAGTAGTATAGAGTTTGTTAATTACAAACAATAATACAAAAGAAGAAATATTAACTCTTGTGTAGATGTCCAACATATTACGCCTATCATTATGCCTAGGTACAATATCTTTCTTGTCAATGGCATTTTTAACTTTGTAATTACAAGTTGTATAATAAAAAATAAATCACGGTTGAATGCAGCAACACTTGCAGTGACACATCTTATCAAAGAGCCGGTAGTTACTGCAGCTGCGTGTATGAGATCGTTGACATTTGCGGTAGGGTTGTCGACCATAACAATCATGAACGAAAAATATTTTGTCTCTGTTTTTTCAAAATACATATTTTTTTATCAAAAATATTAAAATTGTGTCCCACAGTCTTGGGAAACAGGGTCTAAGCTACCGGCGGTGAAATGGTGCAGAGAAATATTGAGACTGAAAAATAAAATAGATGAGCCTTTTGTTAGCAGTTATTTCAAGGGTTTTATGCAAAAACCAGCGCTCGTGGACACGGCCGGTATTGTAAAGAGGACCTATGGACATAGGCCTCATCTATTTTATTTTTCAGCCTAAGTATGTACCTACATAAGTATCTAAAATGTACCTATCTGTGTGAAGTCACTGCACTGCATTGCGTTGCGAGCACTATTATCAGGTTTTCCCGTAAACGTATTTAATTTGTTGCACGGAGTTTATAATTTTTAATTGCCGTCCCTACAGCGATACGGACGGCAATTAAAAATTAAAGAAAATGTGGAGATAATAATGATTACGGAAATCAGATAGCAATTCTCTTTGTATCTGGTAAGACAGGAAATCAACCGTAAATAGGTAGTTGAGCGAGACAAGGCGTAGGTAAGCATGAATATTTTGATTAAGAATGCATATAAAATCGAATTTCCCCTTGCCATAATATATAGGAAAAGGGAAAGGCCATCTTTTATTTAAAAATAATGATAATACCAATGGATGGTTTACCAAAGTTTTAAGGAAGAACAAAGTTTTAATAATAAAACCGTCGTTACTGCTGCACCTCAATAAGCGATAATATTGATTACAATAGACACTTAAATAATAGGTACATAAATCTTTTATTTGACTGAAATTTATAAATACGTATGGTAGACAGGTTTTTAAATTTTTTAAATGATACGTTCATGACAAAAGAACAACACGATGTGATAAAAATATGATAGACTGCATTTCCTTTTTAATATAAAAAATAATTATTATTCTTATGTTTCAATTCATTCCGATTACGACAGAAAAATAAATTTTTTAGCGTACGTGTTTTATGTTGTGTTTTTTTTATTGATTTCAGTTTACCCTTTCCTTACCTACTTTCTTACCAAAACCTACACATAGTAATACAACAATACCTGTAATAGCTTTTTATTCTTAGTCGAAAAGCAACCCCCACCGTACGAACTACGAATATTGTTCTGGTTAATTTATGTAAACAATTTTTAAAAAGCGGCAGCCCTACGAGTAGAGCAGTGTTCTCAATTAGCGATAAGCCGGCGACCTAATTTGGAACGCATCGCAAACTAACGACCGGGTTCACATGCTGCTGGGTAATGAGGTTATAATTAGAACTTACTCATCACCTTGGACGGGCCTCCTAAGATCACCAAAATGATCGGTGTTTAGGAAAAGCTTGTGAAAAGAGTAGGCGATTGCAGATTCATGGTTATTATCGCACGTATGAATGATGCCTCTAATTTCTTCACGTGAAACACCACTATACCTAACCCATTGTTCTGTAAATAAATATTTAATGTAGATACACCGTCTATAATTATGGAGTATGATAATAATGTGCATAATTTAATCATTGTTAGCATCGATATTTTTTTAAACATACCTCAATGAAATGATCCCGGAAAAGTGGCAATCTATTAAAAGAAATAAGACATTTTTATTGAAATTTCCATCCGTACATTTGGCGCATATACATAATACAATAATAACAAAGACTAGGTACATAGGTGTATACATATTACCAGGGGCCTATTTGATGTAACTACCTGCAAGTCTGCACTCCAAATTCCGAACTCTTCAACTGAATCATGTTTTATGTAGGTACACACATATTGCAGACTAAAAATTGAAATTTGGAACGCTTTCGCTCCACACTCCGCAATATTTGAAAAGTGAAGAGTAGAGTGCAGAGTGAAGACTTACAGAGTGGTTACATCAAAAGGCCCCTGCACGCTAACAATGGTATAATGATAATAAATGCCGATCATTGCACGCTAATAAAAAAACATAATTGTTTTCTAACTGTCATTATCGGCGAAAAAGGTTGCATGTAAAAAGTTTTGTATTTATAATACGTATTACCTATGTGAAAATCTCCAGTACAAAATTGCACGCTAATAATAATCTTTTTTTTTCAGTTTTTTAACTGTCACCATGCATCGGCGAAAAAGGTTGCATGTAAAAAGTTTTGTAATTCTGTGAAAATCTCCACAAAAAAAAATCACCAAGATTAAAATGAAGTTTACAATTAACCAGATTTAAAATGCTATCGTATTATTAATTCCATGTCTGCTCGTCATCATAATAAATGAACTTGTCCGTGTAGCCCATACTGACTGAACGTGAAGTCGTGAGTTAGTACAAATTCTAGTCTCTCGCGACATCCGACCAAGAGCGGACGCGGCCGCCATTGTAAATTATTTCCCGCCTAATTTTGACAGTTATCCGTGAAAGTAGTTTTCTTTTAGAAAATTGTTAAAATGTAAGTATTTTTAATTGAGTATATTTAATAGAATTAAGAAGGAATAATTGGGGATTAACATTAATGAAAGATAATAATTAAGAGGGTAATTTTAATTTTAGAATACATATTTGCAAAAGTCACACAGATAATAAGTATCTACTAAAAATTATTAACCCAATGCTAATTAAATGCGCTGTTACCTAATAGATTTTCTAATACTATCGATAAAAATCATATAATACATACATACATACAAGTCCCGTATCATTTTTTTAATAAAATCAATTGAAAAACTGTATTCCTATTACAATACATTAGAATAAATTGTATGTTCAACAATAGAATTAAAAACCAGTGATAAGTTATGCTAAAAATGATGTTAATAATAAATCGTGTCAATGTACCCTCTAACTAAATATAGATAGTGGCGTATTTATCTCAAACAGTAAAACAAGTAATGCTCGAACAGTTGTAAATATTTTGCGATCCACATGCATTAGCTCGGCTGTGTGTGTAATTGAGATAAGAGGGCTATTAATAACATCACATTTTGCTTAAAGGCCTGTTCAGACAGTTTTATGTAGGCGACATTCGAACACTAACACATTTCGCTTATGGCCTATTCAGATAGAAGTAGGCCATATTCGCTACCACCCGCAATGGGTAGCAAAAACGCTATTCATATAAAAATAACCGCCGGAATACTGCTTGGTATTACACCTATATATTGTACCTAAAAACCCGTTTATTTCTGTGTAAACGGCAGTTACATGAAACTTACCTACATCTCTTCAAAATTCGCCAAAACGCAGTGAACGCATTTACAGATAATTTGTACGGAAATGTCACTGCGTTTTGGCGAATATTATTTCTATAGCCGTTTAGCGGTATGTTTACTATAAAAGGTAGGGTTAGGATAGTTCACATAATATCTAATTCTATAAAACTAGCTAATAGTGTTAGCAGATAAACTTATATAATTATCAGTATAAATATTCTAGTTTTATGACAGATCTGCTATAGACATAACCCGTAAATCGAAGTATTAGCAATGTGCATAATTATGTCGCCCACCTTGATATTGACGAGGACACACATCCACGCTGAATGCAATTAAATAGCAGAGGTATTTTACCTGGTTGATACATCCTAGGCCATCCAAAGAAATTTCTATATAAATACGCAGTATCTCTGTTCATTGCTATCCTATTCCACCTATATTTTTTGTTTTTTAAAATGAGGCTTGCGTTTGACCGCCATCTCGCCTGATGCGGTCTACGATGGAGCACACTTGCCTAGAAGAAACCGATTCACTCGCGACTATCTGTTTGTGCATAAATAATAAAATAAAATAATCTCATAGCTACTTCCAATTTGTCATGAGGTAGGTAAATAAAAAAGCTATTAAAAAGGGCCGCTTAAGGAATGAATCCAATGAACAGGTATAATTAACTGTTGGAAATAGTTTCTAGATAAAATAAGAATTTAAATAGATGGTGTAAAGGTGTCTATAAACAGTTGTTGATGGCCTTGACTTCCTTGAGCGTTGGGTCATTATAGAACGAGATCTGGTGCCGCAAGTTCATCTCGAGTTATTATTACAGACGCAGTTCTTTATTAGGAACTAGCTGTTCCCCACTCCCGGCACCTAAGGGTCGTAGCGTAATGTTAAATAGCCTATAATACCACCCTATAATATTCCTCGCAAAGGGGCGTTCTATGGGCAGACGCCCATAGAACGCTGGGCTTCAGTTTGTGTAGGTCGGTACAGATATGAAATTAGTTTGGTGTGATCGAGTATTTCAGGAGTATTTAAATTCATTTTTTATTTGTTTTTGTACGTAATTGGGTTAAAGAGAAATCTTCGTATTTGTGACAATGAGGTTAAGTATGGTGTGAATGATCCAATGAAGTACAGCCCGACTAATGAGTTCTCAATTCAAAGGTTTTAGTTGCTGTCGACATGATACTCTATGGAGGCACGAGCCAGGGCGCGTGCACCCGTTCTTGTTTTATTGTTATTATCAAAATGTCAACGCCATAATCATTTTATTTCTTATTTATTTCAATTCTTAATATCTAAGATAAATTAGGCAAAGAACAATTAAAATATATTTTTATTTTTGGTTAAGCTTTTATTACTGTACCATATCAAGCCTAAAACTGCCGACGTCCTTTGGCTATCATATACAAAAAGATTTTGTTGAATCCGACTGGCAGTTCCAGTGATGGCGCGTTCAAACAAACAAACTCATCAGCTTTATAAAACGAGTATTAGTATAGATAATTAGCTGCTGAAGTCAGCCCATTATACAAACTTATTTACCACCCCTTTTCACCCCTTCAGGAATGGAATTTAAAAAAATCCCTCCTTAGTGCACTTTTAAGCTATCCAAGGAATATTTCCTCCCAAATCTCTAGGTCCACCGGTGTGTTTTTTCTGTCAGTCAATCACGGTACCTACTGTTTTATAGATATCTATAGATAGGTAGATAGATTGTAAAATACCTACTAATATATTCAAATTAAGAGTAAGAATTTAGTAATTCGCTGTAGTAATGGATAGAGGTGATGAATACTGGTAAAATTACAGCAGCATACTACTTGTGCAATGACGCATGTACGCAATTACGCTTAATTACGCTCAGATAGTTTAGACCTAGACCAGGGCTGTCCAAAGCACGGCCCGCGGCTTGTATTTGTGCGGCCCGCGACGTGTTTTTGATCTACTACAAATACGAAAACGAAACGAAACGAAAAAAAATATAAAATTAGGTATACTTATTATTTCATTTTATGACATCATTTATTAAAAAAAATTAAAACTATTGTTTCTGCGGCCCTCCGATGTATTTAGTGATTCATATTGGCCCCCACAGATCGTATCTGGTTTGGACAGACCTGACCTAGACACTCATAAAAAAAAAATGACACTCGGAATTGCACAGAGGTCCATATTCTAGAACGAATTACGAAGTTCATTTATTTTTAATCTCGGTTTGATTTAGAATTAGATTTGTTTACAAATAAAAGACGAATCTACACGAATCGAATATAATAGGTACTGCGACGCCATTCGCGATAAATTTCAGTCTGACCAGCTAAGATCGCGTGTACCTACCTACTGTAATACCTCAATAATGACAGTAGATAGATGCCTTTTCTGAGAAATTACTCACAATAATAATTTTATTGTGTCTATAAAGTACCTATAAACTATTACATTTTCATTATAGTATAATAACAATTAGTTATAGGTATAATAACAATGAAAACCGGCAATCGTGTGAGTCCTTACTCCTTACCTCTCGGCGAATAAACAATGGGTAAATTAAAATACTTCATGAATAACACATAGGCTATAATTTAATTAAGTCAACATCAATTTTGATTGCTAAAACTATTAAAATTAGATTCAAAATAATTTAAGCTCTAAAAAATACGTTGCAGGAGTAGGAATTTTAACAGGATGGTCAGCAGCATTTTCTGTTTAACTACTAAATAATTAAGTAGGTAGATACTATTTTTCTCTGTATTCACAACTGGCTATCGTAATAACTGAGGAATAATTGCAAGGTTATCGGCTGCAGCATCATGTTATCTGTAAATAATAACTGCAATTTCCACTGCTTAGCGTGACAATGCTTGTTGTAGTCCATCAGACAGGGACGACCCAGCATCTGCGAGCTATAATGATATTTGTGTATGTGGTTCTTAATGTAGCCGGTGTCGCTATAATGTTGATTCTGAATAGCAGAGGTATCAAAGTCAAAGCATTTATTTAAAAAGTTCATTTATTATAACATCAGACAAAAACGGTTATAGGTAGGTACGTGTAATCGTGTATTATAACTGTTTCGTTATTTGGATTTTGGCGTCTATTTAGCTTCGTTATTTTTCGATAAAAACAAAGTTATACAGGTTGTCCCACGGCTATGCAGAAGAAGAAGAAATTAATAGAATAGAAGGAATTAATACTTATAATTAACCCTTTCATTCGGCATCATAAAAATACAGGTTGTTCATTTTTTCACATTTGGTCGGTTCGATTCCCAGATGAAGCAAGCAACTTTTTAAAAATCTTTGAATGCAGTATTACTTAATTTTAAAAATAAAGTGAAGTTTCAATGAAGAGAAACTTCGTATCTCAAATATTGAAAGTACTTTCCCTCCATGTGGCATAGCCGTGGGACATCCTGTATAATCTATTTATCAGTCCGGTTTTAATTAATTTTTCCACGAAATTTTTGCAAATTATGCAAAAAACGAGAAATACTTAATGCATTTTTTCTTTTGCAAATACCATGTTGTATTTATGTAAATATTCCATTATTATGTACATATTTTGTTTAAGAGCTACACATTTTGTTTAACGTGAGTTCCACCAAACATAAGGATTATTTTGATGCTGGTGTACCTGTATGTAACATAAGTTAAAGTGGGAATAAATGCACTTATTTCTAATGCATCGTACCTAAACCACTATATATAATACCTCTTATCATTATATACCTACCTAGTACTAGCTACCAATAATAATAACTCTTAGCTACTTGCAATGTCAGTTAAGCGGTAAAGGAGATGTTTCATCCTGGAACTGGTATACGTACGCCACATAGAAAAATAGGGGATTTACATAAAAATATTATTAAATTCATTTGAAGAAGAGTACAATTATAAGAGAATTATTTGTGATGAAGTTTTTCACTATGATATCCCTATTTTTAGGGCGGCCATGACAGTTGAGTTTGACAGTTTTGTTTTATGACGTGACGTTTGAGTCGTTGTGCGCACGCGTGGTGGATTGAATGTTGCCATTTTGACTGACATTGACATAACAACAGTTGTCAGAATGACGTTTCACTTAATTCATTTGTCGATTGTTGATCCACCATATTTGTGTTGTGTTGCTCTCCTTGACAAAGAAAAGAATGAATTACAATTCAACGAAGTAATATTATAGAAAATAAGCATTAGGAACCGGTTACTATTATGTATAGCTATAATACTTAATTACGTACGTAGACCCCTCCCAGGCTCCATACATTTCTGAAATAACTCCTTAACTGCTTACTTGGTTGATGACTGATATTTTCACCCGACTGCGGCGAAGCTTAAAAGGAGGGTAAAGTCTTTTTAAGGAGGTGGTTAGAAAAAATAAAGAAAGAAAAGAAAGAAATAGCTCGCGCGGTGGTCCTACTTAATTTTAATTAACTTTGGTTGAGTAGTTTTTCAACCAGCTTCAATAAACGGTACCTATTTAACTTTGCCTATGTTGACGATGTGATAAAAAAAGGTGCAACCGTTCATGAAGATCACAATAATGCTATGCATGAAACAGCTACTTATTATGATCTTTTTGAAAACTGTTTTAACTTTTTTGAACGAACCATTTTCATTGTCGTTTCCAAACAAATCTCTTCATCCACAGGTTTAGGCTGATTGCATTTTAGATAAAAATCTTAACTAATTACGCCTTACGCTACGTTAGAATTAATCGTGTTAGGCCCCTCTGATGTAGGTAATTCCTTTGACTATGTGTCTTATGTACCTATTTACATTTTATTTTTGTTATTATGATATGCTATATGTATATTATCTGCATATTTATCTTTTCCTAAAACCTCAACAATGGAAACAATAACATAAGGATAATAAATAACTCATAAATATTTAAATTTATTTCATCTTCGGTAAAGGTCTTGCTAGGTCAGTAGAGATTTGAGATAAAAGTTTATAACCCTGCGTTCACGTTGTGGTTTCAGATACGACAGTCATAAATAAACTGCAACACAGATTCAATCCACATTGTTTGGTAGGAAATATTTGACATTCGATGTTCTCAGAATACCAGGGATTTAAGATAAAAAAATATAACCCTGTGTTCTCATTGCCGTTTCCTCAGATCATAGAAACGAGGAGATATGCCATCATAGCAAATTAGTACGGGAACCACTGTCGCCACTTTTATAGCAGTGTGCGTCACAATTACAAACGCTCCTTTGTGAATATTAAAGAGATCTCGCACAAATTAAAAATTCCGCACACGTTATATGTCACTCATCAAGTCATTACTCACACTAAACTAAAACACTGTATTTATATCATCGATCGCGTTCGGTCTGTCGGCAGCATGATCACGTTGATCAGAATTAAAGCGTCAAGCTCAGTAGCGCCTTGGCACATCTCCCTTGTTTCTGTGATCTGAGGTCATTTCAGATACGACAGTCTTAGGGTCTCCCCACATTTATCGACGCGGAATCGGCTTAAGCCGGTCAAAAAAGCCTTTACGTCTACGAATTAAGGGCGTTACTAATACCATTCGCATCGGCTCGGCTCGGACAACGCGTCGCGACACCGGCCGACGGCGAAACGAGCCGTTTGCCTATTAGCTGATCGCAGTGTGGTGATACGCACTCGGCTTAACGTTGCAACGCAGATTATATCTAAACGATTAACCAATTAACCACACTTTCTGGGAAATATCAGAAAATATTTAACACTAGCGGCCGTACCACAAAAAGATAAACATCTGTTCAACACACGTTCAACACGAATGCTACCAAAAATAATAGGCAATTGTTTTAGCACTAACTTATCTAAAACAAGTGTGTATTATTTTTGGTAGCATTCGCGTTTAACGCGTGTCTATCTTTTTTGTGGTAAGGGTGTAGATGTTTCTCGATTTTTTCTCAGAATACCAGGGATTTACCAGATAATATTTTGAAATCCTTTATCGGATTTATTTAGGTGATTCATTAGATATCTCCAGAACTGCTTGATAAATACTAGACTGGGTAAACTTAATTTCTGATTAATGGGAAAAACATAGATGATCCCATAGCTTAATCATATACTACTACCGTCTTACGCACATCACTCCATCACCATCACAAACCTTATACAAATGTGATAAGTTATGCAGCAAACATTCCGTAGAATTTTGATTTTGAACAAATATAATGAAGTACTTGACGTGCCTATTATAATATTGTACCAACATTGGTATTTTTATTTTTAGATATGACCATACATGGTGTGAAATATAGATATGTAATTAAAGGTGCCTCCAGGCCCTTCTATTTCTAAGATATTATCTGGCTCGAGCTATAACGTTTATTGTTCATCATCATTGGGTGGACTTAATCAGACTTTCGATCAACAATAGTACATTAGACATTGATCGCTGAAAGTATTAACCGCCAATGAAGCGCCTGAAAGACCGCGCTTAGACCGCGGTATAAAATTGATCAAGACCGACTGTTCGGGCCACTAATGGATCACCGACAGTAGCCGGTGAGCCAACGACATGACTAGTAATCGTTGGCTTGCCAATGTATCACACACTTTAACCCAAGAATGCAGTAAGATGAGCCACAAAATTCTGTTGTTTGCGGCCGCAGGAAGCCGTTCGTGCATCTACGAATCAAAGAAAAGGATCTCGCCTACAGTGATCCTTTAGTTTTTACATGATTTGTCTTTAATCCTCAAATTATGTTCGAATGGTCGATGGTCAGCTTTCAATAAACATGGTATAGTATCGACCGCAATAACTTCTAAATTTTACCAACTTTCGTCACTCATAACATTCATATGTCGGCAATGACGACAGCCTAATACTGCACAAACTTGTATTACCACCACCAATTGGTTAATCAAAAGTTTTCCATACAGATTCGAATGAAGGAAATATACCTACTAGATGGGTCTGGTTATTACGTCATTTTATATTCCAAACATAATTACGAAAAAAACACTTACTACAGGTGTGGTTTCCCCTCACTTGTAATGTACAGTGGCTAGTCTGTTTTTGATGTTCCTTTAGTTAAAATATCTGAGGACCCGGGTCTTCTGCACGGGACTACAGGGTCCCGGATTTTTAGGAGTGAGTGGGGCCGAAGACAACACGTTGAGGCTTCCTTTTTCTTTCTGAGCTCGGGATTCCGTCTTATTTCTCTTCTTCTTTTATTTAAGCACCTACTGCTTTGCTATAAGTTAACTGAACCGTAGTTATTTATGTCCTAAACTGTCTTGTTTCAGAAATCAAAATGGCGACAACAACGGTGGAAGCAAATAAGAATGGAGCTGCACAGAATTTGATGGAGAAAGCGCCATGGTTAGTCATACATTGATAATTCTCATCCTAATTATCATAATAAAAATAATATGTATTATCGCATCGTTTATCCGATGGACTTGAAACTTTGTACAGTTGCAGTTGGTAGGTATGTTTCTACTTGCTTGGATTCTAAGTTGCCATAAAAATGATTAATAACTCTATAAAACGTGCTGAAATTCGCACAAACATATATTAAAAATAAAAAAATATCCCAAAAATAACGCCTTTGGGAACCGGAGTGACCTTGGAGTAGCAGTGTTACCAGACGAAAATAATTGCAGACTACCGTAGCAGCAGATTAATGTTGCCGTGTTTTAAGTTGAATTACCTACCTTAGACTGACTTTTAAATTACAGTGTCAATGTAAATACAACTTTTTTGGACTTACAAAGTTACAAAAGGGAGGTGTTCGACGGAGCCCCGCTACGTGGGGCTCCTATTTCTGTCTGCAAGGTTAAAAGTAGCCTGTTCGGACCTAACCTGTGCGTGTCGGTGTGTTCAAGTTCCCGAGCTCGCTTCGCTCGCTCTTGGACCCTAGTTAGGTATGTTCCTCAAATGAAACATGAAATGTTTTTTTAATTATGCCAAAATGCTAACCCCATTTCCCGCTTTTTTTTCCAAAGTCAGCGCCGGCTGCCAATTCAGCAACGGCGCTAGCTGCAAATTGGACACATCGCCGGTCGCGGAGTCACTTCTTAATTAAAATGTATTATATTATCCAATAAATTATTTTCTGGGTTTTTTTAATGTAAATCATTTGTCATAGAGGTGTGATTATCAGATGTTAATTGTTATTAATTATGTTATTAAACCCATGGATCTTTATAACATGATAGGTCCATTTTTAAAGCAAGTAAAAATATTTTGTAGTGAAATAGGAAGATTTTGTAATGAAACTTAAACCTAAATCAGTTTGAAATCAATAACATTCTTCTCAACTCGCTGTTACACAAGTAAAAATGATTTCTCCTGGTCAAGAAATGTAATTTTCTTGGCATTTCAAAGAAGGATTAGCTTACATCATATAAAAAAAAAACCGGCCAAGTGCGAGTCGTACTCGCGCACCGAGGTTTCAAAAAAAAACGGACCGCATAACTAAGTTTGTTTGTGACGGAATTTTGACGATTTTGAAAAAACTGTTCTAGTTAGGAACATCGTTTTATTTTTGGTGCAATATTTGGGTCAATTCCTATCAACTCTAATTATTTCAGATTTTTCACTCCGCAAACTTCGGAGATAAGGGGGGGGGAATGGTATTTTTTCAGACATTTTTCATTATATGTCGAAAACTGTGAGACGTAAAATAAAATGAAAATATATTTTGAAATGTGCACTTTAAAATTTCGAACCCCCACTACGGCCCCTTTTGCAATGAAAATAAAAAAAAATTTTGACTTTTTTCATTTGCAATAAAGTTGGGCAAGCATTTTTTATAACTGTTCCAAATTTCAAGTTGATAGCATTAGTAGTTGCTGAAATAAGCAGCTGTGACACAGACGGACAGACAGACAGACAGACAGACAGACGAAGTCGCACCATAAGGGTTCCTTTTTTACCATTTTGGTACGGAACCCTAATTATGTGTATTTTAACCCAAAAAGTCATGGTTTTGTTAATTTTCTAAATCTTTGGTTCTAAATATCTGAGTTTTGAATTGTTTGATTCAAGTGAATGGAAAACATATTACTCTCTTTCTGGGCAGTCAAGTAAACAGGGTCATTCATTACGGAGTAATAAATAATTATACTAACAAAAACTATCATGGTTAAACAGCCTTGAAGGATAAACTGAAATTACAATGCTTAAAAACTTGAGTCAATGTATGATAGAGTAGTAGGTAATCCATGGTTATAAGTAGGTACTTACCTAAAATTTTGTTATTTTCTTTATACAAAAACCACTCCCAATCACTCCTTTAGGAATTGAATTTCAAAAAATCGCTTCTAGGGTACTCAAGGAATATATAAGGTCCACGGGTTTAGGCTGTGCGTTGTCTGTTAGTCAGGCCGCACACCAGAGCAGCATGCATACAGCAATACGGTAGTGGACTACTATTAAACACCATAAGGGTTCCTTTTTTACCATTTTGGTACGGAACCCTAAAAAGTACAAATAAATTATTTTATTCCAAAAAAGGAATAGGAATAACAAAAAAATAAAAAGAAATAAAAATTATCACAAAATGGAAAACATAGACGCTTTTAAAGTTTTTGGAGGGAGTATTGCTCCGTCTTTGTCGCGCGAAGCGGACATAGGTGGTGTTACGTCACTTATCATGCATGCCGTCCGTGTCTAGCAAATCATTTTAAAACGCCTTTAACTTTGCCAATTTTGTAGATGTTTCATCGGTTTTTTTGGGGTTAATTATCTTTTTTCAAATAGTTTACAGATTCACAATAAAAAAATATATATTCAACATCCTATTGCTGCCTAACGCATTTGCTGTATCTATGGTAGGTACTCTGGTATGCGGCCTGCCTTAGAAGTCACGGTATTGTTTTATAGTTATAAGTTATACCATCCAATAGAACTTAATTAAACTACATTAAAGGACTATAAACCAAAAGATCAAAGATGACCGATCAACCTTGAAAATACCCCATGCATAAGCCCAAAAGTCAATGTCACGCATCGGCACGTATAAGGTCAATGGTCGGCGCGTGATCGAGAAGCGCCCGCGCAGCTTGTGTAACGGCGCATGCGCCAACAAACAAATTGCCCTAACTAGCCGCTTAGATCAGGACCTGAAGGTTTCCTTCCTTTGCTATAGAAGTGGTGGTTGCGTAATTGATAGGTAGACTTAGTACAAGAGAATATTTCTGGAAAAAATCTAGAATTTAATTTAACTACTTATTTATGACCTTTGCCCGTGATTTCGTCCGCGTGACTCACAGAAAGTGTGCATTTATTCGGGATAAAAGGTAGCCTATGTTACTCAGTGATAATGTAGCTATCTATTGGTGAAAGAATTTTTAAAATTGGTTCAGTAGTTTTTGCGTTCATTCACTATGCAGACACACAAAAATCTCTCATGATGTAGGCGTGTTTGAAACTTTGAAGCGCTCTCCTGTAAAAAATATAATTTGTAGTTAAGGGATTATACGTAGATTAAGATAACTGGAATATGAGTGTAGTGTACTATTCACCTTTGCCTAAACCTTCTGACTACAGGCGTGAAGTCGTGTTAAGACTAAAATCAATAAAATTGTGATTACAATACATTATGTAGTCACATTGTCTTTTTGTAATACATAATACAAGTGGTGTCATCATTTTATTGTTTGAATAATTTTGGAAACCCATTTCCATATGGCTTTGGCAGTCAAGGAATAATAAATTTAAATTAATAATTTATGATGTTGGATGACACTGAGGCCGAGATAATAAACCTTACTTAGCAGTAGCACGTGCCTTGGCTTAGCATTATGCCTGTCACTGTCGCACTCAGATCATAAAATAATTATAAACAAGGAGTTATTCCATCATAGCAAATTAGTACAGGAACCACTGTCGCCACTTTTAAAGTTCAATTACAAACGGTCCTGTGTGAATATAGAGATCTCCCACACATTACAAATTCCGCACACCCTCAATCAAACACTATTATTCGTCCCTCATCACTTACACTAAACTAAAACACTGTATATATATCATCGATCGCGTTAGGTCTGTCGGTAGCATGATCAAATTGATCAGAATTATAGCGTCAAGCTCAATAGCACCTTGGCACATCTCCCTTGTTTCTATGATCATGAGTTTTTTTGACGTATAGTTTCGTTAACGTAAGCATATTTTAAGTTTAAAATACAGCAGTCCTGGAACATTTTGATAAAATTTTATACAATTTGCACATTTTAAAAAATACAGAGAAATCAATTAAGTATTTAACTTATATAAATATTGTGTAACGAACGTGTATTTTTAATTCAAAATATGCTTACGTTAACGATAACTCAAAAACACGTCAAAAAAACTCATGATCGGGGTACTTGGGCCCTAGACAAATTACTTTTCTGTTAGCGTTAACGTCAAACGCTACGGATAAAATGTATGGAAGTGACATTTGGGGGTCACGTGACTTTTCCGCAGGTATTGTCATTGCCATACATTTTGTGCTTATCGTTTGGCGTGAACACTAACAGAAAAGCAACTTGTCTAGGGCCTCTGAGCTGTTGCACAACTGTCAAACTGCAATTGCAAGATAGAGACGGGAATATATCTAAGCCAAAGCACGTGCTAATTAGTAACGTTTATCAATCTCGGTCTGAGCCCTTATCGTAACTATATTTTAAACATTTTAATTAGGAGAATTGCCCTCCAGTTCTAGGGTAGGGTATATCGGTGTTAGACTTGTGTGAACTATTTATCACACATGAACTAATGTTTCTCCCATTCTGTTATTTATAGCTCAGGTTATCCCAGTTTAAGTGACAGTGTTCATTAAATGTAAGTTTATTTTGTTTGAACCAATAAACGTTTATTATATTACCATACGTCAAAATTATTCGTGATAGGCCCATTAAGTCATATTTTGTAGGCTGTATACCTATCGCTTGTTAAACCTAAATTAGAAGGCTATATCCACTCGTTACAACGTCGTCGGAGGATTTAATTAGGTAAATAAAGATCTCACATAGGTTCCATGTTCCCCCAGGAGTTCGGGAAGCTTCATAAATTTCTAGTTCCTTCTGAAATCTTGCCTGCAGCCTCTTCGTCATAATTAAGGTAGTTTCTCTTATGACTGCGGAGGTCAGAGCCACAGAACTGAACTTATATCCCGTGGTCAGAGCCACGTAAAGAATCGGATGGTCGTCATAATTGTTACGAACGAAGGAACTGATTGTGCGCTCATTATCTAGCGAACTTCCTGGCTAAGTGAACCGGGGCATGTACCCGGTATCATGATGAAGTAATGAATATTTGGCCGAATGTTCGTTAAAATGTTTACCGAACTGGACATTCGGCCTAATGTTCAGGATAATTATTGTGTTTAATGTTATGTTTTTAATTTTTAAAATGCCAAATTCGCTGAATACCGATTACAAAACGAATATTCGGCGAATAATAAACGAATGATCTTAGTAAAAAGTATGAACTACTTAATTGAAAATCTAATTCGTTTACTCAGACTAGGCTATCCGGCTACAATCAGCACTTCTGAGGTAAATAATTAAAATATACAGTCCCTAAATAACAGTCTTAAAAACAATTTATAAATTAATTAGCGTCGTAACGTAATTATTAAAAAAAATATCAATAAGTGTACAAAGGTTACCCTATATATAATTATTTAGTTATTCAAAACGTATACGTAGGTATATTATTACATTATACGTAAAAATTAAAAAATCATTTTAAATTCATATTACCTATTTAAAATTACAGCTCTCGTATAAAAATATATCGAAATGCTAAAAATAATAAAATAAGTACCTATCTAGTCTATCTAGGTAGGTACTAGGCATTTCCCCTGAAACAAACAATAATTTTATTACATAAAATTCATAGACATTATTATTAATTACTTCTTTAACGTTAGTTAACTAGAACGTGAACTAATAATTTATTTGTATAAGATACAATAATGAATAATGTATTTTAGGAATAACATTTAATCCTCTTGATGCGGAAGCAAACAGCTTCTTGCTAAAGGATTTTTTTACTATCAAACATTAATCCAAATGACCTTTAATTTTTTGCGACAAACATAATTCATAATTACGTATCAAGGTCGAACCGATCGAGCAAGTTTCTTCACTATTCTGGAACCACCTAATGGTTCGGCCTCCACGGCCACACTGCTCGTACCTACTGCTTCAATAAACGCAGGATGCATCGCAGGATGCACCTCTGTTGTGTATTATGCTGATTTTCGAAACGTTTCCTCTAATTATGCAACTGCACCTCGCTGCAACTGTAGGCCGCATACTAGTGAAAGTCGTACTGAGTGCACCGCGTATTTACAACTAACAGTAAAGTTTTATTCAATAATATCTGCGCTCAATGGTACACGTCCCTCAATTTCACTTATGTTTTAAGTGATTTTCATGATCGGACCGACTGGGTTTGTAATTTTCTGTGTACTATGTGGTTCGACGTTTCGTTCGTTGGAAAGAACGGCGGGAAGCAGAACCTCCTTTTTTTCGAGTGAGTTGCTATTATCCTTGTTTCATAGCCCGTAGGTATGTGGAGATACTGTACACAGTTATTTGTAGCGGTTAGGAATTCCATACTAATAAGTATAATGGAATAAGCCAGTGGATGTCTAAAGTCCGAGTACCTGGGCGACCGAGCATCGCGCAGAATACGGTTTCTAATTTTTTTTTTTGTGCTTACGGATTTTCCCAGGGATATCACCTATCTAAACTTGGAAATTAAAACATTATCTGAACACAATATTTCACCTGAATCGTTAGAACCATTTCCGAGAGACCTGCAATATATACGTACCTCCAAGAAGTTATTAAACAATCATTCATCATAACTCATAAATAATAATTCATTTATCGAGTATAAATATAATTTCTTATAAGTATTAACAAGTCTTGATTATCTTCCTCACCTAGTTTAATTTAATGTAGGTAATCAAACAATCTGCCTGTAGAAATTCTGAAAAATTTAAAAAAAATTTTTTTACATAAGTTGTAGAAATAATTAGGTATTTAAATGTTTCGTTATCAATTTCTATTAAATATAATACAAATTAAATACCAAACACTGTTCACACGGTTTTAGTTAGCTATCAAAATGCCTGTAATTAATTAAAAAAAAAAAAATAATGTGAGAACAATCATAGAAACCTTCACGTTTATAATATTTTTGTTTGAATACTTTTAATGACTGACTGACGAAAACAATCGCTGTTAATCCCGTAGCTTGTCTAAAATCGATGTTTAATTCTGTAGCTTGTCTAAAATCGATGTTTAATCCTGTAGCTTGTCTAAAATCGATATTGCTTATTGGATTGTTATGCCGATCTCGTGTTTGGGCTATACGCCATGTCAAAAGACGTAAAAGAATTGTTTTTTCCCCAAAAATGTTGTTTAGTTTGGAAGGTTATGATGTCGTTTCGATTACGATAGCATTTACTTAAGATTTTTGTTACCTACGTAAAAGATAGAAAATTTCTCCGTCAAAAAAAAAATGTAAAAAAAATTTATATCTTCTTACTTCGCTTTTTTTTCTAATATTTTTTCTATGGCTTCTATACTATATTTTGTTTGCCATTTACTGATTAACCCTTCTTTGCTTCCCCGTCTGATGGAACATCCTGCCATATAGAAGAGACCTTGACAAACAATACAGCTTTCCTCTTTGTAATAGCAATTACATAATGAATAAATCATTGAAGGCGATAATTGGCTTCCAAGCCGAAGGCCTTGTTAGGTTTCTTATCAATTAATTCAATTAATAATATCCTTTCGTCATGTTTATTGATCCGTTTAATAGACAAGAAGATGTGTTCTATCCTTGGCGTGGTGTTTAAAGTCCCAGTTTAATGAACTGCTTCATGGACAGGCCTTATTATGGTGTGCACCTAATTGTTCTTGGCATCACTAATGCTTAATACAGTCAGTGCACCACATTGTCTGACCCGTCTCAGAAATATTAAGATTGTTAGAGGGGTCTGACAATGTGGGGCACTGACTCTACGTTGTTACTGGTTTATTGTACCGGCTTCCCCTCAAGGTGAGGGGAAGCCGGTACAATCCGCTGATGTCGCTCCTATTTACTTAATTGTCGTGTTTAACATAATCCTTGGGAAAGATAGATTGTCATCCTCGCCGAGGTCAGCAAGTCCTAAGGAGAACAGGTTCTTTCATCCTTGAAGCAACTCTTCTCTAACTAATTACGTAATGCAATCAGGTTCTTGCAGAGTAGTGTTACGTAAAGATAGCCCTTTAAATATATAGGAGTAAAAAAGTAAGATAGAAATGAGAAGACATCAAAACCACACATCCTTTAAATAAACGATTTTGGTACGAATTTACTGAACACGAACAGCAATGGAACGGTGTCTTCCTTTTTACCCGACTATAACAAAACCAAAAGGAGGGTTATGATTGTAATTTTATTCATTTTGTTAATACTCTTTATTAGTGTAGGTACTTATCTATATCTATACCTTCTCTATAGAAATTATTAAAAAACAAAGTGTCTATCTGTAATTTCGAAATACTTAACTGCCTTTCTTCAGCTCATTTTCATTCTTTATTTGCCAAAACCAAAACACCAGTTTTTTTCTGTCTGTCTGTTTGTTTGTCCGGGCTAACCTTTGAAACAGCTGAACGAAGGAGTTATCTGCGCTGATTTTTATCCCGGAAAGACTTATGTTAAAACTGTTGAAATAGGAGGCAAATACTCGGACGAAGTTTTTTTTTTTTTTAAAAAAAAAACGTTGCCCCACACTAGGATTTATCTTGTGTCGTGGGTGCGTTTACAAACACAAATTTCACATACACAAACAGCCAGACCTTGTGCAATGCGGGAATCGAACCCGCGACACGTCGCGCAGCAGCCAATCTCTCAGCCACTGCGACAACCGTGCGGTCAAAACAGTTGCGGCAACTAGGTACTCTTATAACATTAAAGTAAAAGTAAAGTAGCATTTATTGTCTTGATTGAGTAGTTTTACAGGTGTTATACAGTTATATGGTAGTAGTAACATCAATCATCCCATTCTGGACATACAATAGTTTAAAATAATAATAATTTAAAATAATCTAAAACATATTAAATATTAACAATAGACATAACGAAAAATCATGCGGATGAAATTTAAATTGTTGTGTTACTTTTTTTTGTATGCCAAATGCATTTAGCAGACTACAGCAGTATCGTCATCGTCACACTTTGTGGGTAGACTTTAAACTCAACTTAACCTTTTACACAAACGCTAAATCTGTCATAGCAAACATATCCAAATCACAGCTGTACATCTCGCAACGCGCATGTCAAGAGGCGCAGGCGCAATCTGCGTGACGCAAACGTTACCCAAACGTGTTGCAAACCACGGCTTATAGTTATAGTATTACTAGGCTATTACAACGGATTATTAAGCATTTGTGGGTCATTCCCACCATGGCCAAACCGACAACTTGGTCATATAGGCCGAATTATGAGACGGCTGCAGCATAGCACCCTTGGTAATCTTATTTTAGTTGCCCGCAGGCACTTCTTGATCTCTACAAGTTATGCTTCTTAGCCATGTCCCTTGGCAACTCTCCCCCTTCCGGGGCATTGACGTCACGAACCACAGTGAACTTCGTCGTCACGTTGGGTTGATTTTCTTGTATCATGTTGTCCTAATGTAAGTTGAAGTGCGGTCCCTTTCTTTGCGAACATCGTGCCGCGAGTGCGCGAATCCCTCTAGCCTTTTAAAGTTCGCTGGTGAGCTTACTAGATGGTCGTGATGGATGCGGTCTTTGATGGAGCCCGCTTGCCTAGAAGAAACCGATTCCCTCGCTATTGAAAACACTTGATTTCGGGTTGTGACTCTGAATCGTCTAAAATATCAAAACAGACTGTGAATTGCTATACCTAGTCAGTCTTATGATGAGAATCTTCATTAGATCAACCATTGAGAAGAGTTAACTCGCTGAATACAAAACCTCACTATTTTTTTAAGTAGGTTAGGCAGACCAATCTAGGTCGAGAACGTTTACTTGATATAGATCTTGTAATCTACATATAGTCAATGTTGTAAGTTATTAAGTTTATTGACAAAAATAGAATTCTTGATTGCGTTGACTTGGATAGTGGACGGATAGATAGAAAAATAAAATTGTTGATTGCCCATAAAATTATATGAATGACTGTTTAAAAGAAAAATATTGAATAATATTTTACATGGGACTAGAATTTAAGATATCAATGCGGCACCGCTATTTACGGTCATGAAAAACATTGTGAGGAAACCTGAACTTTATCCGCTATATTATTATTATATTATTTATTCGCATTTCGGCCTGCATTGGCCAGACCTTGTTAGTCCACGTAGACTCCCTCTCCCTCTAATCCCTTTTGAATCGTATCGCTACGCTAAGAAGCGAACTTTAATGTTACGGTTAATACGCAACAAAAAACTTATTTGAGATCGCTTAGTTTGGTTTTCTTAACTCTGCGTTTGTTCTAGAAAAATTGATTTAATTGTCACGGTGGAGATATACCAGTCGCGTATCTAGACTTAGCGCCATAAAGCTAACATTAATGATCATTAAAATATAGTGTAGTATCGGTGCCTCACATTAAACTCGCGTGTCATGAACGGGCGTGGGTTGCGTCACACGGTAACCTCGAACTTGAATACTCACTGTACCGTATTACCGTAGCGGTTGCACAACTGCCGGTTGCTGTAAACCTGCTCGCTAACGTATACAACATGAAATTTTAGTGGTTGTTTTCCCGCAGCAGAACGATTTGCCCTCAGTAGTACTATTGAAACATAGAGTTAAATTTTAATAATTACCAGAAAAAAATTTTTTTTTTTCAAATTCCATGTTTTTACAACGGTCTAGAAAGTATAAAACAATTTCTAATGAAATAAAAAACGTGGGGCGCATCTTACAATTATGCGTCCTACATTTTTCATTTCATTAGAAATTATTTTACACTTTTTAGACCGTTTTAAAAATGTGGGTTTTGAAAAAAAACATTTTTTTTCTAATAATTATTAAAATTTAACCCTATGTTTCGATAGTACTACTTAGGGCAAATCGTTGTGCCGCGGGAAAACAACCACTAAAATTTCACGTTGTATGTTGTGAAAAATATTTGGGAAACATTTCTAAATGTTGTGGAGCAAGTTCATATTTATTATGAGTATAAATATCCGATATTACCAAACATTATTTTTAGGAACAAAATATTTGTGACAATTAAGCTTAAATATTTATTAGAGATAGGTTATTAAATTAATAATAATAGGTCTTTACCTATGAAATTGCCGTTTTGTATGAAAAAATTTAAACAAATTTTTTTCATGTATTTTTTATTTGTATTAATCGAAGTAATCACCCATGCAATCAATGCATCTTTGCCAATGCAGTGGCAGTTTATTGATGCCCTTCTTAAGGAAATCAGCTGGACGGGAGGCAACAAAAGCTTCAAAGGCATTTTGTACTGCCTCTCGGGTATTGAATTTTTTTCCCGCCAAGAAGTTATCCAAATTCTGGAAAAAGTAGTAGTCTGTAGGCGCAAGGTCTGGTGAGTAGGGCGGATGACGGAGAGCTTCCAACCCCAGTTCTTGCAACTTGGAGACCGTCTGCTGTGCAGTATCAGGTCGCGCGTTGTCGTGCAGGAGCAGTGGAGACGAGCGATTGACCAATGCTGGTTGGAGATGTGCCAGCTTCTTCATCATTGTGTTCAGTTCTTCACAGTACACATCTGCAGTAATGCTCACCCCGTTTGGTAAGAAGCTGTGATGAATCACACCGGCGCTAGACCACCAAACAGTGACCATCACTTTTCTAGGGGTAAGTTTTCGTTTAGGGCATTGTTTAGGTGCTGAAGCAGGATCCAACCAACTTGCTGAGCGCTTGCGGTTATCAAACAGAATCCATTTCTCTTCGCAGGTAACAATGTGGTTCAAAATTCCTTCATTTGTGTGTCTGTTGAGCAGTGCAAGGCACGTCTCGACGCGTACTTCGCGCTGGCGATCATTGAGTTCGTGGGGCACCCATTTGTCAAGCTTTTTTACCTTGCCAATTTGACGCAAATGGACCAATATTGTTTTGACGCTAACGTCGAAAGCTGCTGCTAATTCAGCCGTAGATTGTGTATCATCAGCTTCCACAATCACCTTTAATTCGTCATTGTCAACCAAAGTCTTCGGACGACCGCGAGGTTCATTTTTCAGGTCGAAATTTCCAGAACGGAAGCGAGCAAACCAATAACAGGTGGTGCGTTGGTTTGTAGTGTTAGCTCCGTAAACGTCGTTGATGTTGCGTGCCGCTTGTGCGCGTTGCTGCCACGACGGTACTCGTATTCCATAATTACTCGAATTTTTAACGTATCCATGATGACGAAAAAGATTGAAATGCGATGAAAATGTAACACTAATCAATAAACAAATGACTACTTTTGAAAAAAAAAACCATGTTTTTAAAATAAAATTAATTTGAAATTAGAATTCTTAGCCAAACAAAAATTATTTTGATTTGAAATGGCCAGTACTGCAGAACGGCAATTTCATAGGTAAAGACCTAATATTATCTTAATTATGTCAAGCTTAAAAGATACTTCAGTATGTGTGTTTGTTAAAAATACATTTTTTTTGGTTACAGTGGTCTACCATTTATAATAATTTTGACAGGCCACGTAGCCTCGCTGGCCGCACGGCCCTGATAAGGTCGTCAGTCAAATGGGGTCAAAACCAATAATTCGGTTATGTCACATACCTACTTAATTTCTTCATGAGGTGGCCTTTTCCCGAAGGATAAAAGCTTATTTTAATTTTATATCTAGCAGTTGTCCGCGACTCTGCATGAAAATGACGTAAAGTAGTCAATCTGCTTCTCCAGGTTCCGGGCTACCTCTTTGTCAAACATCCAAACCCGTCCAATCGTTTCAGCGTGAAGGAGTAACAAACACAATCATACATAATATACACACACCCCCTGACCCCCAGACAAACAAACATTCACATTAATAATAGTGTGATTTGTGATCAAAATGCTCTTACAAACAAATTATCCCTCTTCTCCTTTCGACAGTCGTCAATCCCAGTGCGTATTGTTTTGTCAACAACTGTACCGGTCTAGACAATACAGTCACGTACAGTTTGATTACTAGTTTGTGCGTGTGCATACTTACAGTATGTAGGTAATTTATCTTTCAGTAAGTGGATATTACATACATGAGTATTGGGTATATGACACGATATTCATAACACGTCCTCTTCAAGCGTTTCCTCGTTCAATATTTTAAAAGATCTTTGAAGTGTGTGTATTTCCTTGTATAGAATGATATTATAATAATATTAATGGAATGGGCTAGTTGAACATTCTTGTAAGAATAAAAGAGACATTGGTAGACGACTTAAAGTGGTTTACGGCTCTTTTGTAAAATAAATGATTGTTGCTTAACTACGTACTGGAATTTAGTTGAGAAAATGCTAATAAGATGGTATCTACCCACTATCCATTTTTTGCATGTTTTAACTAACAGATTTATATTTTCTTACTAACAATTAAGATGTTTATTTTTATTATTTAGTTTTAATATTTGAATAAAATATAAATATATCTGAGGTAATTTTAAAGACAGTTAATTGATCTCTACGTATTTTCTAATAACATGCATGAAATTAAATCTGATACAATGAATATGCAAATGATTATAATCAGTTAATATTTTCAAAATCAGTTAATGATCACGTGCATGCATATTGCACAGTGCAATAAAAATATGTGCAACTAAACGTACGCGCAATAACCTGAAAATGACCTTGTCATAACGTGTCTTTATTTTATACCTTTCAAAACTGGGTTCAATACAATAAAATAAAAAATATATACATATAAGTAAGTCCTTGGTAAGAAAAACTGACCAGTGGTTTTACTTTTTTATAGTTAACTATAATATTCGAAAGTTAATAAGAATATTGAACCTATACTTAGATACCAATAAAAATAGTTTATCTAGTAGAGTAGGTACACAATTACATTGATTTTCTCTGCTCGCTATTTAATAACTGGCTTTTGCTAGGAGGCCAGCGAAACGAAGAACCCTGCGCCTAAGATCATAATTATAACACTGGGCCTCAATTCGTAGGATATGAGGTCTCAGTGCGTAGAACACTGGGCCTCAATTTGTAGAACACAGGTCTTAGTGCGTAGTACTTAAGGACTCGGGGCTTGTGTCTACTTCTTAATTTAAAAACCTTGTATACCTTTCAACAAATTCATCAAAAATAATTTAAACAGTGTTCTCTATTCAGACATGAAATACCTACTTCCAAGATTTTTTTAATTCTCTTTTCAACGCAAACGTGATGAATGCGTAGGAGTACGTTATAATTAGGTATGTAAAAGTATGTTGGCAATGAAATTGCTTATCGGGACTTATCGCCGGTCCGACTAATGAATGAATTGAAACTAGTGGTTATGAATTAGTCGTTATTTATGACAGACAAAATTTTGTAAGGACCAAAGGAGAAGGAGAATTTTGTAACTTCGAAAGTAATAGACAAGTTTTAACATCTTACTAAAAAGTAAGATGTAAAAACTTGTCTATTACTTTCAAAGTTATTATTTTAGGACTAATTTTACGTTTGGAGCAGGTCCACCATGTAGGGTCTGTCCTCTATTCCTCATAGGAGATGTGCCAACCGCTATTGAGCTTGACACTTTGACAAGATCAATTTGATCATGTTGTCGACGAAACAAACGCAATCGATGATTTCTATACAGTGTTTTCAGTTAGGTAATGTAAGTGACGAATGACGATTAACAGTGTTACATTAAGGGTATGCGGCACTTTTAATGTGAAGGAGATCTACAGGGTGGCAGATTAGACAGTGGAAATATTTAAAGGGGTCATTGAACAACTTTTACTATGGGACCAATCCTGAAATCGCGAAAAAAAATCAGCTGTTCCGTACATTGTGTTCACATAACTCAACAAAATGTATGGAACGGCTGATTTTTTTTTCGCGATTTCAGGGTTGGTCCCATAGTAGAAGTTGTTCATAATGATGAGCACAATGAGCCCTTTAAATATTTCCACTGTCAACCTGCCACCCTGTATATGTAAAACAAAGGAGCGTTTTCTTAGTGCATTAAAACGCGTGAAAAGCTGAATATCACAAGCTCTCTTTTTATAATTATCAGAACTTGTTCTATCAAATATTAAGTTAAACTACTTAATATTACCTAAAGTTTTTAGCACCTTACATAACTACTCGTTAATGGTAAACACGAGGTCAATAACCCATAGCTTACTTAACCTATCAAACCCAATTAAGGTAGAGACGATAAAAAATCAAAAATAATTGCGTAGGTAGGTATATCGGCCATCCTCACGCTGCTTATTAAAGAACACTTCCACATTTTTATCAATTAACAAATAAAAATTAATGATTTACCGGACTGACTATGTATGCATGCATGTGTTTCTTTGCCACTCTCTGTCAGGCTAAACGGTTAAATGGATTTTAAGTTTTAACTTATGAGGTGTCGTTAGATTCATCTTCATTGTGGGGATGACTCATTGTATTATTACACAGTCGGATTTTTAATCAATTTGTTGTTGCTTACCAATTTTCAAATAAAAAAAATGTGAATCCTAAATGCTCCGAAGACTCAATCACACCAATTCTCGTAAATAATACATTCACGGGCTTAATAATTAATTTAAAAAGCCTATATAGTAGGTACCTACTCTGTGTATGGAATTCTATATCATAACCAAGAGGAAATATTTTACGTTTGTTTGCATAATCGGCTAGTTGGGGCAGTGATCTGATCTTACCCAACTGCGCTGCGAAATAGGTGGTATAATTGCTTCACTGCTAATCTCAATGTCACTGGCTTGCGTTTGTGTGTTTTGTTTTTGCGATATTCATGTTTTATTCATTGATTTGAAATTAATACAAATAAAAAAGTCCTGACTCAGTCGCTGACTGACCCATCAACGCCTAGCCCAAACCCTAGGACCTAGGAAATTAAAAGTTTGCTCAGAGGTTCCCTTTATGATGTAAGGAATTTTCGAAATCCTCATAAATATAATATCAGCCTAGGGGCCCTAGCCAAGTTGCTTTTCTGTTAGCGTTCACGCTAAACGATAAGTAGAAAATGTATGGCAATGACATTACCTGCGGAAAAGTCACGTGACTCACTAATGTCACCTCCATTTTTTTTTCCGTAGCGTTTCACGTAAACGCTAACAGAAAAGTTGGCTAGGGGGGCTGTTTTTAAACTGTCCCACTGCCTCCTCTCAAAATGAGAGTGTAGACCATAGTCCACCACGCTGGCCAAGTGTAGGTTGGCAGACTTCACACACCTTCAAGAACTTTATGGGAAACTCTCTGGCATGCAGGTTTCCTCACGATATTTTCCTTCACCGTTAAAGAAAGTGATAATTAATTTCTAATACGCACAATCGCACATGGCTTCGAAAAGTCAGCGGTGCGTGTTAAAAAATACATATCTACAGATCGATAACAGAACTTCCTTTTTTAAAGTCGGTTAAAGATCCCCAGACAAAATACTTGCAATCGTACGATTCGCTTGCACCACAACTTACAACTTAAACATAATTGGCGCCAAATATTTATTTAAAAAAACGTTGCATTTCAGTCAATTGTTTGAAGATGACAGTTACTGCATATACTAATTGTATTTAAGTAGTGTGTCGTGCAATAATATGGGTTGTTTTACAAAACGTTTGTGTTTGTACGTCAGTAGATACGTATCGTAATCGTTAAGTCAGTATGAAATTGACATTCGGGCCTCCATATTATATGATGATTATGGACACGTAACCGTAAAGCCTGCAATACATGTTGGCCGAGCGTTGTCGAGTGAAGGCCAATACCAACGTAGATGGTATATTTGCCTTGTCTTGCTATCGCTTGTTGTCACTTGCCTAGTTGGTTGAGTATAGACAAGCGCCAACGTGTATAGACCTCATTTGACGTAGCTTGCCACAACTTGCAGTCGCTCGCGATCACTTGCCTCACTTCGGAGCGGTGTCGGTTTTTCTGCACAAATCAAAGGGCTCGGCCCATAGTGTTCACATATTTGTCCGCGCGCTATTATGCGGTTGACGTCAAACTTGCCGAACGTCTAGACAGTAGCGCTTGCCTTGTGTCAATTTGTCTAGGCTCGCGTTGGTCTAAGCTCGGCCAACATGTATTGCAGGCTAAAACTGGCTCCTAGAGTAATCTGTGCTCCTAGTAAGCGCCACAGACGAAGGGTAAGGGGAATAATAAAATAAAAACAATATTATAAATAATGCAGTTTTACTTAAGGGCGCTCTCGGAATTTTGTCTCCTCTCTCGCTCGCACAGAACCATTTTTAAGAATGTTGAATGAAAAGATGCATTTTTGAAAAATGTAATCTGATAGAGAACTACAAAATAATATCAATTTTAGAGGTAAAGAATTAAAACACATTTCTACTGTGATATCTAATAAACAAACTTAAAAAACAATTATGATATGTTTTTGATGTTTGTTTCACTCATGTGTTTTTAATAATTAAATTTGAGTTTATAATATTATAATTAATATCATTTTGTAGTTCGCTATCAGATTACATTTTTCGAAAATGCATCTTATCATTTAACATTCTTAAAATATATTGCTCTGTACGAGCGAGAGAGGTGACGAATGCGAGAGCCCTCTTAACATAACAATAAATACTTATTCGCTTAATAAGTAGCGAATACTTATTAAGCGAATAAGTATATGTACCCACACTGAATAAAGGAATATGACGGAATTATTTTATTGTACCGGTTTTCCCTCACCTTTGCCACTGGTAATTATGTACCTAACTAAATCGGCCTTACCACAAAAAAGATAGACACACGTTAAACGCGAATACTACCAAAAATAATTCACACTTGTTTTAGACAAGTTAGTGCTAAAACAATTGCCTATTATTTTTGGTAGCATTCGTGATGAACTTGTGTTGAACAGATGTTTATTTTTTTGTGGTACGGCCGAATATGTTTAACAGGGTTAAGAATTTAGATGCAGATGATCTCACTGTAGGTACCTATTTGATACTCAGGATGATGTGGCGTATACCTAAAAAATATTTGTATGCATATTTATTTGTTCGAAATCTCGATGTTTGTTTATAACACGTATACATTATGTACAGGTCATGGTCATGAAATTGTTTGAATATAATTTCCATATCATCAGCGGTGACAAAGAGGAAGCCTGAGTCCCATCAGTTTCAAATTATAATCAGAACGTATTATTTACATAATGACGGACTTCCTTTTATAGTCAATCTACCAATCAAATCTATATAAACAGCGATACATAATTACATAAAACGCGTAGGTAGATATATATCTACATACCTACAACCAATTAATCTCAGTTCACCTTGTACATAATAAATATTATATATAGTATAGTATGTATTAGTATTATTACGTCTAAGTAATATGTACGTACACCTAGACTGCCCAATATCTTCTCCTATGTTTCAGTCCATCCAAAGGTTGTCTGGAAGAGATCGCCTTGTGCGATAAGACCGCCCATTGTACATTTAAATAAGTAAACCTGTTTTGTATTATGATACTCATGGTGTACAATAAAGAGTATATAAATAAATAAATAAATACATAATTTGATGACATTGTCATGATAACTGAGGTGGAAAAATACCCAAAATAGAGCAAAAGAATATTCATGCTATTAATAGAAAGAAGATTTTTTACTACATCTGTTTGCAATCAATTGAGAATTTTAAGTGATCTTAGTGTAAGGTGGCTAGTACAGTCAGTGCCCCACATTGTCTGACCCCTCTTAGAAATAGTAAGATTCAAAGAGGGGTCAGACAATGTGGGGCACTGACTGTACTACGAGGAGGTCAAGCTGTATCTCTGGTTCATCCCACAAATTAGATGAAATGTATGTCACATTTTAAGTTGGACCCCAAGCTACCTAATTGTGAGAACCATATCAAACTCCGTTTAGTACATTTTTGGTGAGGCGCTCACAAAAAGACAGAAATTCTAAAATTATTTTTTTTGGCCATAGTCACATCTTAGTACCGTATCCCGATTGTTTTTTCTGGAATATCTTCAATGTACAGACACGGTTTTTTTACAGTTCTATAATAGTTTGAAGATAACCTGCAATTGTATGATAGATGATGCTTGATGCTCCCTCCCGTTCATGAACTCCCCACCCTGCTCCATAATGAAAACATAAACCCAAATACCCTCCTTTTTTGCATAGTCGGTTAATGTAACTACTTTAAACATAATGAAGTGACGTTATCTGTTGGTGTTGCCATAACGGCAGGGTGGCAACCAAATAATTTATTTTTAAATTTGGTAATATTTTTTACCAAATTCTTTAAACGTGTGTTTGTTTCATACGAATAGTACGTAGACTAGATGACCGTATAAATGGTCTTCTATAGTTTGTCTTGTTTATGTATAGGTACTTACAAGGTTTAACAAGCCGTGAATAAGGATGAATTTAAATCATCAATTATCATTATTTGAAAATTATAGACCGTGACATTTAAACTACTGTTTTTAGGGTTAGGGTTCCGTACCTTAACGTGAAAAACGAAACCCTTATAGGTTCACTTTGTTGTCCGTTGTCATGACCATGAGTGGGGCCATCAGCTCATAGATGGCGCCACTAGAAGTATGCAATAGCGCCATCTATGATCAAGGTATGATATACCTACTATTATGTTATAGCGGCATATATGGCGCTATTGCATATTTCGGAACCCTCAGGCACGAGTCCTACTCGCACTTGCAGAATAAACGTTGTTCAGACTATGGTCTTCTACCGATTCTCTATAAATGTTTTGTTATTAAAAAAACTAAACTACCTAGGTCTTCTTAAATAAGTTTTATGTTCCTCAAACATTAATCGTAGCATTAAAGTTCGCTCACCGCGATAGCGCTACGGCATTTAAAATAGATAAGAGGACTCCATGTTACAAGAACATCTGGCCAATGCGGGCGGAAATGAAAATATATCCGTCCAGCCGTTTCACCGTGAAAAGTAACAAATATCCACACACACATACACAAAAATTCGCATTTATAATATCAGTGGAATTAGCCAAAACATGCAATCACGTTCACTACAATTTACTTATTGCCTTTTTAGGGTTCCGTACTAAAACTAGGAACCCTTATAGTTTCGTCATGTCCGTCTGTCCGTCTGTCTGTCTGTCTGTCTGTATGTCCGAAAAAATAAAATAATTAAAATAAAATAATACATGAAACTGAAGGATGATAAAAAATATTATCGCGCACCCCTTCGTGTGGGGTATTGTTGGATAGGTCTTTGAAAATAAGATCAAGGTTTCTAAATTACTTCTTTATTTAAGTGTATATTTAGCGAACTAGGAGCTCCGAAAGTCGTTTACAATGTGTGTGTGTCCTGTAATTTTCCAATCGCGTTATCAAAAAATCTGAAAAAATTCAAGCTTATGGAATCTAATGAACACTCTCGATTAAAATTGGTTTGAACAAGATACGTTAATAACTTTTTGAAATATTCACTATTTTCAGTTTTGAGCGCAAAAATAACTTAGTATTTCATTATAATATTAGGAAATACAAACTTATGTTTGCAGTTGGAAGACTGAAATACTTCTTCCTACGGAACCCTAGACTGTGCGTGGTTCGACACGCTCTTGCCCGGTTTTTTATTTATTTTTTATTTCTTGCTGTAAAACGGTAGCAGACCACGGTCTGAGCAACGATTGTTCTAGAAAAACAGTAATTTAATTGTCACGGTGGGTAAGCAATTTACAGCCTACCAGTGAGGCCGAATTATAAAGCAGCAAAACTTTTTTTTAAATTAAGTGCTAATTAGCAATTGTTTTTCTTTTTTGCAATCAATATGCAGATATCAGGTTTTCCACAATTTCACGCATATACAGTTGTTGAAATAAGGTTCAAAATACACGAAAACAGATAACTGCGACGCCATTCGACTTTATTACCCGACTGCGCGACGCAAAGGAGAGTAATGTTTTAAAGTGCGTGATTTTATTATTACTTCTTGAATTTCAAGTTTTTAAATATCAAATAAATTATTTATGTGTCTAGATTTCTAGAATAACCTTCACAATGATCTTAAAAATAAAACACAATAAAAACAATTTCAAGTTTCTTTAATTGGCATGTTTATGTTTAAAGCCACTAAAGTACCCGTCACGAGAAGCTATAAATTATGTAAACAAACATCTTTTACTAAGTAAACATTTTATACTGCGAGATAATAATAAATTGACCATATTCAATCGACATGAAATATAGACGTGTTATATGAAAGTAACAACCTATTTAATTTAGTCGGATCATATTTTAACGACGCAAAGCGCTATCGTTTGTGTTTCTTGGTACCGGAACGCGTCCGTCGCAGGGATTGTAAACTATCGGGACGCCATTTTGAAATAAACGCGTCATTCGAGTTTCGAATGCGTACGAGTTTGTTTCATTGCTTTGCATATATATCGCGGATCTGGTTGTTATTGTTAATTTTGTTATTGTTTCGTTATCACTTTTTTATTGTTGTTACTTTAATTGTTGCGTTAATTTTATTTGTTATTACGTATAATGGAGCCAGTAGCCAGTACATCTAAGGAAATAAATTCGCCACGAAAAAAACATCAAAAGGTGCGTAATACAATTTATCTAAAATATATAATAAGTAAAAAGAAAGAGTTGTTTGTTCAAACGCGCTAATCTTTGGAAACTTAAGGTTAATATTAGAAGTAGGTTTTAAATTAAACAAATTCATTTTTTTTGTTGGTCCAAATGTTGTGAACTCCTGAACACTTGTTTACAAAATTTATAGCTTCTCATGACGGTTACTTTAGCTGATTCTGAACTCGTGCAATAAAAGTTAATGGACGGTGGCATTTTGACACAGCAGCTATCGCAGCGGTAACAAGAATTTTATTTACCTCCTATCGTGTGTCATCTTGTGTCCGCGAATATGTTAAGGGACCTAAGGCTTTTTCATGTCTGATCTTTCGCCTTTCGGATCCAGTCTGTCATTAGGGTTCCGTACCAAAATGGTAAAAAAAGAACCCTTATGGTGCGACTTCGTCTGTCTGTCTGTCTGTCACACCTGCTTATTTCAGCAACTACTAATACAATTTCGTCTTGAAATTTGGAACAGTTATAAAAAATGCTTGCCCAACTTTATTGCGAATGAAAAAGTCAAAAAATATTTTTATTTTCATTGCAAAAGGGGCCGGAGTGGGGGTCCGAAATTTTTAAGTGGGGTTACTAGGTCAAATGGCATATCATATGAAAGGGCTTGATTTGCATATTTCAAAATATATTTTCATTTTATTTTATGTCTCACAGTTGTCGACATATGATGAAAAATGACTGAAAAAACACAATTCCCCCCCCCTTATCTCCGAAGTTTGCGAAGCGAAAAATCTTAAATAATTAGAGTTGATAGAAATTGACCTATATATTGCACCAAAAATATAACGATGTTCCTAGCTAGTACAGTTTTTTCAAAATCATCAAAATTCCTTCACAAACAAACTTAGTTAAGCGGTCGGGTTTTTTTCTATATATATACGTCCAAAAATGATACGGAACCCTCGGTGTGCGAGTACGACTCGCACTTGGCCGGTTTTTTTTTAAATTGGTCTTAAAAAATAAAGGGAGATTATGTATTTGGCTGTATTTTTTTCATTGTCTTCACGACCTTGCTGAGGAAACTTCCATTATGTCACTGCGTCAATCTTCTTGCGGTCTTCCGTATCAAGTCTGCTCCTGTTAGGACTTTTTTTAAGTAATTTTTGTTCGTCTCATTCTCTTCAATCTCTGGATCGCTCGCCTTCAGCCCGTCTGTTCTGTACCGACTCTCTTGTCTCTTCTGCCGGTCGATTCTGTAAAAATCTCACCGTGAAAACTTAGGTAAAGTGAGTTTGTTTTTGCTAGGAATTGGCACTATTGACAGCTCACTCCACGCTCACTTCACCTAAGTTTTCACGGTGAGATGGTTACAGAATCGCACTGCTGTACATAATCTCACCGTGACATTCTCCCTCGAACGTTCGCAAACAAATTGGCAGTTCTCGCGGTGATATCACGGTGTCGGTACAAAATAGACAGGCAGGTCGTTTGTCCTTCGGCAAACAAGTTTATACTTATCTTTGGAGACTGAATCATTTGAAGTCACTGCATTCATCACCCCTTTTTTGAACTTTCTACCCCAAGAATAACAAAATCTTTGTTCCCCAGGACCGACGAGCAAGGCATAGCGATGAAGGTGTACAATGGCATCGCGTTAGCGCTGGAGATCCTGGTCCTGTACATCAAGATGACGGCCACCTGGTTCCACTGCCTCTACCAGTTCTTTGTGCCGCCCGAACCTAAGAGCGTCAACGGGGAGATTATACTCGTAAGTAACCTAATATTTTCTGGTTCCTATCAAGTGTTGCCTTTGAGTAAGTAATCGATCTACTCTAATAGCAGTGATAGCCTAGTCGTTTAACCATGTGCCTCCCACGGCGAATGGTTCGAGTTCGATCCCGAGGCACGCACCGCTGACTTTTCGAAGTCATGTGCGTATTAGAAATTAATTATCACTTGCTTTAACGGTGAAGGAAAACATAGTGAGGAAACCGTCCTAGAACCAAAAATTCGAAGACATGCAACATCCACCAACCCGCACTGGGCCCGCGTGGTGGACTACGGCCCACTCCCTCTCACAGAGGAGGCCTGTGTCCCAGCAGTGGGAACGTTATAGGCCGATTATGCTTATGCTACTCGCGGTGAATTAAATCGCTTGAGACTCGATCGAGTAGGTGTAACGCATATTTTTCTTACATACTTGTGTGTGACATGTGACACATACTTCCTTTTTATTGTTTTTGTGTGTCATGTCGATACAAATAAATACATTTTCTTTCTTTACCTATTTCTTTCTTTCTACCCCACCAAGGGTGTTTGCGCAAGATGATTGCAATCAGTTGATCTAGAATATTGAACTCCTAAAATCCCTCATGTAATCGTCAAAAAAGGGAGTCTTTTTTCTTATAATCAGAATGTATTAAATGCATATTATATAGGTATAGTGTATCAATCACAATATTATCTGAACATCTCAGTAATATTTATACAAGCCCTACTCATTGACTGTTATGCTTTGAAAGCCAGCCAGCTCAATCAAACTACAATAAATTAATGAATCCAGACTCCAAAATCATTACTTTAGAAATTCCTTCTATGCATATATCATTCTCCTTCTAGATAACTGGTGCGGGTCACGGCATGGGTCGAGAGACGGCGCTCCGGTTCGGCAGGCTGGGCGGCATCATAGTCTGCGTGGACATCAACCCCAGCGGCAACCAGGAGACCGTCGACCTTATCAAGGAACAGAAGGGCAAGGCTCATCGATATGAGTTAGTATACCTACTTATTACATGAGGATAAAGAACTGTAGAATAGATGTGCCTGACTTCGTCCGTATGGCAGTCGGAAAACAACACAAACTTTACCACCCTTTTTCTTCCCATTTCAAAAAAATACTCCCTAGTGTACTTCTAGGATTCTCAAGGAATATTTCCTCTAAATTTCAAACTGATGGACGGTTTAGGCTGTAGGTACGTTGTCGGTCAGTGAATAAGTCAGACGCAATTATACGTCTATAAAATAGTAATTTGATGGTTAACATTGTGGGAAATATCCTTATTAGGTTACGTTACCTACCTATCCTTATTAGGAGGAAAACGTTAATTACTTCATACCTTAATACTGAGCCGTTGACCATCGGACCGGGTCTCCTGCGACGTGTTTTCGTGTTCAATTGAACATTGAACATGTTTTCCGTCACATGGTCGAGTGATTTTGCTAAACAAAACGCATAGGCCACGCCCCTTTTTGTTCATTAAACATGTTCGATGTTTAATGAACACACGTCGCAGGAGACTAAGGGGAAAGTAAAGTCCCTGTAACGTCTAACTACCTCTTCCTTTCACGCAGTGCCGGTAACTAGCGGGTTCAGATGACTGATAGATACATGGAACATGAACATTCATTAGCTTCATTTAATTTCATTCATTCATTCTGAGGTATCATGGAATTGATTCTCGCACGCAACAAACACGTCTTGTCTATCTAGCGTAATACAGATACATTGTGAGTGTTTGTGTATATGGAATAAAGGTTGCCACCTTTTTTTATGAAATATATAGTATTTTCGAGGATATTACCTATCTAAATGTAAAAATATAGTAGATGGAAAATATATAAAACATTGATGGGGAGTAAAAAATAATGGCTTAAAGCAAAAAACATACTAAGAACTTATGTACTTAGTATGTTTTTTGCTTTATGCCTTTATTTTTTACGCTCCATTAATGTTTTGAAATGAATAATTTTTGCTTATTTTTTATTCAACTAAAATATAGTACCTAGTTCCTCTTACTGTATGTTTTTTTGAAAAATAGGTACTATTAGTGGTTGGACTCGTTATAGTAGGATATAATCCTAATGTGTTATATTAGTAGGGTTGGCAACAATGGCAACTTTAGTTGAGTTTGTGAACTCATCCATATTGAATATACAAGACATATTCCTAGTGACAGCACAACGTTAATAATTAATTTAGGAGTCATTGTTCAAGAAACAAACATGTGTTGAGGTATCAATAGAAGTGTTATTATCTAATTTAAATAACGATCAAAAGACAAATAGGTACAAAAAAAAACTGAATTCTAATGGGCTGATCGTAAACATAATTAGGTACGCATTCCGCATTTGTTCTACACAATACAGACTGGCACGTGTACCTACTGAGTTCATTGTCGAATTAAATACAGCGTTGTTTTTTTATTACTGTGTGCTTATAAAAAAATGTTTTGTTGTGTTCTAACACAACAAGGCTGTTTTATTTTAAAAAAAAACCGGACAAGTGCGAGTATGCCTCGCGCCCTAAGGGTTCCGAAATATGATCATAGATGGCGCTACTGCATACTTCCAATGGCGCCATCTATGAGCAGATGGCTCCACTTATGGTCTGGTGACTGACGGCGGACAACAAAGTGATCCTATAAGGGTTCCGTTTTTCCTTTTGAGGTACGGAACCCTAAAAAAATATTATCTTTGTAGGAAACAAAAATAATGAGAGATCAAAATTTAAATTCATGACATTTTACGAGGTTACCTACTTTGAATTATGTGGTTAGTCCCACTATTTATAAAAATAAATATTCATTTACTTTTTTATCATACGAATATTTTTGTGAATTTTAAACATGTCAAAGTCATGTTACGCTTAAATTATTGTTATTAAATCGCTTACTTCATATAGGTACTAAGTACCTACTTAAGTTGCCGAGCTTACTGTATTGCTCTACTTTGCTTGAGCCGGCGAGTATCATGTTTGCTTGAGTTCATGATTTTATGAGCAAACAAACAACGTACAGTATTCCCAAATTAATAATGCGCGTGCAGATGTTCGTTAACTGTCGTATTCCCGGAAACAAAAAAGTATATAGAAAAAAAAGTATATAGAGTGGTTAAGTGCATTTTCTTCATGCATAATTTAGGGCTCTTACGATTCAATGATTCGGTGTTTCCGGGAATACGACAATTAGCGAAGATCTGCATGCGCATTATTAATTTGGGAATACTGTATATTAATAACCAAATACTTCTATTTCAAGTAGATATCCAGATTAAAATAAATTTACTCTCATCCTTAATCGTTGACGCATTATGCTGATTTCTAACTACACTTGAAGGTCTATGACAATACATTGGCAGAAGATGCGTATATACGATTATCGTTAAACTTAAAATATCTTTGCAAATACGGAAACTTATATTAATGAAAAGGTCACCCGTATAGGGGTTAAACCGGGTTATTTTTTTGGGGTTAGGTGAAAAACCTTGCATAAAGGTTAACCCGTATTTTGGGTTAATCAGCCTAATAATAACCGGTTCACACATAGAGTTCATTTTTGTTCCTTTTTTTATTTTTGTTCTATTTCATTCGGGTTAATCAGCAATATTAACCGGTAACGGTATCCGTATTAAAGGGTTAACCGGTTACCCTGCATTAAGATTAACCAAAAATATGGGTTAGAGATTTGACCGGTAACCTTTTAACCCGATTAATCGGTCCCTGGTTTTAATTAAGTTCATATCGATACCTATAGGTATGAGTATATTATTATGTTAAGATTTATTTATACTGAATATTATAATTCATTATTTACATACCTACAACAAGAAAACTATATAAAATTGAATATAAAAAAGACAAGCTTAAGCATCAAAAATATTTGTACGCATTCGTCCTGTATAAGTTCGAAATGTCGTATTTGTCGTAAATAGAATAAAACGAAATCGTTTTTCCTGTTTGTCCACTTAGTTCTTCTAATTTACACAATGGATATATTTTATTAATGCAGTTTTCACCACCATTCAGAGGATTTATTCCGGAAGGTTTATTTGTATAATACTTTAATATTTAACTTGAATACCTATAGCACAAAAATCTCGATCCCAAAACTATACGAGTTCAGTCATTTGGATTTTAATTCCGATTCGATTCTATTTTAAAATGATATTTATTTGCTTTGATGTTTATTTTTAAAATAAACATTTCGTAACCGTTTCTAATTTTGATTTCAACCCCACAGATGCGACGTGACAGACAGAGAAGCTATAAACGCCTTAGCAGAGAAGATTCGTCGCGAGGTCGGCGAGGTGACCATGCTAGTCAACAACGCGGGCATCATGCCGTGCAAGCCGCTGCTGCAGACTTCGGAAAAGGAGATCCGTACTTCCTTCGAAGTCAACATCATCGCTCATTTATGGGTGAGTTGACGGCTTGGATGAATGATCATCTTGCCTTTGCTTTTATATTGAAATATTTGAAACCTTGATAGAAGTCCCGTAGCCCGTATTTACATTTACCCATGTCTTGTTTAGTTTTTGGATAACTGTGGCGAGAAAATGGTGTACCTATGTTTAATGTTACCTACTGTAAAAGTATTTGTTTGTTAAAATCTATTTTTTGCGGTATGATAAACACGTAGATTTATTATTTTAGTGAGAACTACAAGTCTTAGGGGGATATTACATTATCACATACATACAGGGTGGCAGGTTAGACAGTGGAAATATTTTAAGGGGTCATTGTACTCATCATTATGAACCACTTTTACTATGGGACCAACCCTGAAATCGCGAAAAAAAAAATCAGCTGTTCCATACATTTTGTTGAGTTAAGTGAACATAAATGTATGGAACAGCTGATTTTTTTTCGCGATTTCAGGGTTGGTCCCATAGTGAAAGTTGTTCATAATGATGAGTACAATGACCCATTAAAATATTTCCACTGTCTAACCTGCCACCCTGTATAATAATATAGGATCATCATGATTTATATGTCTTAGATAATATAATAATATGAGGTCTTAAAAGATTACCTAAACATATATTACAGGATAAAAGATACGATATTTTATAATATGATTCGAGATATTTGATAGTGTATAATATCCCTTTAAAAAGCTTTAATTAGGTAGGTACACCAGTTTTGAGAACCGCATTTACTATATAACACCTACGAGAAGCAATTTAATTTCTTGTCCTACTTATATGTATTTGAGAATTTTTAATTAGGAAATATTTAGTTCATCAGCTAAAAAAATCATATGATCACCATCTGACTCCTCTTCCAGCTCCTGCAAGCCTTCCTCCCGTCGATGATGGAGCGCAACCACGGCCACATCGTGGCCATGTCGTCCATGGCCGGCGTGGTGGGGCTGCGCAACCTGGTGCCCTACTGCGCCACCAAGTTCGCCGTCAGGGGACTCATGGAGGCCCTGCATGAGGAACTCAGAGAGGACAAGACCAAGGACTACAGCGGTGTAAGTGTTCATTATATTATTATACACTAGCATACAGTAATCCCAAATTAATAATGCGCATGCAGATCTTCGCTAATCAATATTTATTTATCTCTTTTAGCACAAAACACATAATTCTACTAAATTATGCATGAAGAAATTTTTTTTTTTGAATGACCTCTCGCAGTTGGCTTCTAACAGCCGTCACTGCTTAACCGGTCATCTGGTGAGGACTTACAAATGCCTCCAGCCAGGCTTAAAACTAATTAAAACTCCAAAATAAGCGACCACACGCTAAGGGCACCCCCTACTGGGGTACGGGCCTCGGCTTAGGGCGTCGCTGGGGGGAGGGCAACTAGAGGGAGGGACTACTAGCTGGATTGGTTCATTATTTTGGGTTGAATTTAAATCTACAGGCTCAGCGCGGGCTGGCTCGAGCAAGGGTCGGTTAGACTGAGTCATACGCGGCGGCGGACTCGGGTCATGATGGGGACGTCGCGACGGGCCTCGTCGGCAAGGTCGGAATGGAAAGAAAATGCACTTAACCACTCTATATACGTATCGTCTTCCGATGCTCGGGGAATACGACCGTTGCCGAACAATGACGAAGATTTCTATGCGCATTATCGCTTTGGGAGACCTGTAACTATTATAATTAATTAATTATAGTAGGTACCTACCTACCTAATTGGAGCTAATTGCAAACGCCGATATAGGAAAGGGGGCAATAATGGGTGCAATGCCATCTCCTCAAATCACGACTTTTGAACAATTTCAAAATTTTGAGATTCTAGTGAGGACATCAATTTTGAAATCACACAAAAACTCACCCTTTAATGAAATTCTGTATCTTTGCCTGTAAGGACGGATATCACAGTGTCCGGATCAGCTAAATTCCGATAAATTAGAAAACCATTTTCCTGTTAAGTTAAACCAAAACTTGCCCGAAGTCATCGTTATGAGTGTTTTAAATTCAAGCGGGCTGTTCTATGTTTTCAGACATTTTACACGTAGGTACAGGACATTTTGAGTAGCGTAACTGATTAGAAGCTTTTAGTTCATCAAAGGAAACTTTTAATTCAATAAAAATCTTTGCTGATTTGTTCGTCATTGGCTCCAGAATGACGTCATGTTCAAAACTAAAAACCTGAGTACACATTGCGATCGCAGATTGTTGTAGGAAAAACAGTTAAAAACCAGGGTTTTCCTGCATTCACATCAAAGTTCATCGTACAATACCTGTTATGTTATGGTTTCTTATCGCTGCACGTAGACGGTATAAGTACCTACTTGAAATGGCCTTAGAAACACTTGTGTTAGATAAAATTGTGTTATTATGTTATTACAGATATTCTATTTCACGAAGTCCGTTGGGTTATGAATGTTGTCAGGCGTGCATATATACAATGCTTTAGTGTGCGTAAGCGCGGCAGCGCTCAGTCACGATCGCAACGCTTATCGGTACACATTACACACACAACGAAAGTTAAACGGACTTCGTGAAATAGAAAATCTATACTCGCCAACTACCTATATGTACCTACGTGTAATTGAAACAAGAAAACGTAAATACGGTATTTAAAGTATGCCTTATACCTAAGTAGGTACCTACCTAATTATATTTAAATATAATTAGGTACTTAGGTATAAGTTTTATTTATTTTTTCTTTCCTTTTGTACATAAATCTGTATATTGAATAGCAAATAAATTATTCATTTAAAAAAAAAAAATAAAAAAATTGCCTGATTGTGCAAAAAATATATGCCTGATTTTTAGCAGTCTATGTAGTATGTTTGTATTTACCAATGTTTCCATTGTTTCCGGGTAACATTTTCCCTAAAAACCTTATCCGGACTATTACGAACATAAAAAAAATGCCTAATCGATCCAGCCTATATCGAGTGATGCACTTACCTACGAACATCATTTCCTTTAAGTATATTTACAAAACCTACTCCCCGCGGGTTTACCACTGTTGCTCGGCTCCTAAGAGTCGTAGCGTGATGTTAAATAGGCTATACTGTTTCTCATAAATGAGGGGTTCGTGGCTAAATGACGGCCGCGCTGATCGATCGATCTGCGAGGTTAAGCTGCGCTTGCCGCGGTCAGTCCTTGGATAGGTGACCGTTCTTTAGACATCGAGACCCCTCCGTGCCTCGGAAAGCACGTTAAACAGTCGGTCCCGGTTGTCATAGGAATATCTTTGACAATCGTTACGGGTAGTCAGAAGCCCTAAAGTCTGACAGCTGGTCTAACATTCAAATACCGGTATTACATATTAATTGGGTTGTGGAGGTCAGATGGCAGTCGCTCCACGTAAAATATTGATATTCAGCCAAAACTAGTTAGACTGGATGCTGACCCCAATATAATTTGGGAAAAGGCTAAGCAGATGATGATGATGATGACTGTTTCTCATGAATCTGGCCATCACATACAAAATACTTTTTAGAATCCGACTGGTACTTACTTCCAGAGATTAGCGCGTTCAAACAAACTCTTTAACTTTAAGCTCCGTATTCATGGTAAACAAATATTGCACATTGTTGCAGCAACGTGTTTCTGTGTTGCTAGAAACATGCTGCTGACGACACAATGTTCAGTTGCCAAGAAAAAAACATTGTTGTCAGCCACATTTGAAGTTGCTATCAACAATGTTGCCCATCATTTGTTTACAGTTTAGTAAAAGTTGTTCATAATGGCGAGTAAGATGACCCCTTTTCGTATTGCTACTGTCTGATCTGACACTCTGGATTTAATTAAATAACAAAAATCCTTTTCTTTCTGCTCCAGATAAAATTCACAGTAATCTGCCCATACATCGTGGACACCGGTCTGTGCAAGAACCCGAAGATCAAGTTCCCCTCGCTGATGAAGATCCTCACGCCGCAGGAGGCGGCCGACAGCATCGTCGACGCCGTGAGGCGGAACTACCTCGAGATCACCATCCCCAGCTCGCTCTATTACATCAACCTGGTGAGTTTGTTTAATAGTACTATCAAAATAGGTTTTGTGTTATATACCTACTTGTTCGGATCCGCACATTAGTGTTGCAGTCCAAAACATTCGATAGTATTGATACTAATCAATACTATCGAATGTTTTGGACTGTCAATAGTATCGATAATTCATAAAGCAATACTATCGATAGGACAATCGATAGTATCGATAGGACAAACGAAAGTATCGATACAATCCAAGGTATCGATACAATCGATACTATGGCCTTTTTAGATGAAAACTATCGATAGTTCCACCTACGTATATATGCCATCATAGCAAATTAGTACGGGAACAACTGTCGCCACTTTTAGTACATTTTTCAACACAATTACAAGCGCCCCTCGTGAAAATAAAGATCTCCCATACATTAAAAATTCCGCACACCCTCAATCACTCAACACTAGCACTAAACTAAAACACTGTATTTATATCATCGATCGTGTTCGGTTCGTCGCCAGCGTGTACTTTTGTACTACGCCCAATGTGGGCAAATTAAAGCATCAAGCTCAATAGCGCCTTGGCACATCTCCCTTGTTTCCATGATCTGAGAGTGGAACTATCGATCGGCAACACTAGGTACTGCACATTCGATTCGGCAGTAGCTATTTGTTGATCAACAAAGCCGATCCAAAGCTACAATATACTCGATTTTCATTCAGCTTGTGGCTTGTGCCGATCCGTAAACTCCGTTCGGCATCTACTGTTCTCAAATAAGTCAATATGTTGCATAAACATTAATCGTAACATTAAAATTCAATCGCCGCGGTATCGGAATGGCATTCAAAAGAGATAAGAGGAGTCCATGTTGTGGAGTTGTGGACTAACAAGTACGTCTGGCTAATGCGGGCCGAAATGCAAATAAATCACCACTGACATGCAACCGCGCTAACTAGGTACCGTTTTTTTATTTGATGCTAGTAGACCAATTGTCTGAGCAACGTTTGTTTTAGAAAAACACAGTGATTTAAAATAATTTAAATGTTATAGTGTTAATCACCTTTTACAAAATTCAAAATAATACTATTTCGGATCTAGCCATGTTTATAACTATACCTATCATATCAGAACTTGTTTCATATAAAACCAGCCTGTCTACATTCCCATGTAAAGTCCACTTGAACTAGCTCCGGTAGATGCTGACGCGTGTGGACGAGTTTTAAACCTGATATCTGTAGGACACATACCTAACCAGTTTTAATCTTGGTGGGTAATATACTTAATGCACAGTAAATCTATTATTTATACTTCTCACAGTCAGTCAACGCGAGGGCTTTCGCAGGTCAATCGTGCGGGGTTGCGAGGCGGGTTAGGTCCCCAACTCTCGTATCGGGATAGTACACTATCAAATATCTAGGATCATAAGTATACAGCGTGGCGCTACAATGGTGACATTAATTTAATATATGTATACGGTTTTACATTTTCATTTTATAAATAAATTTTAATTCCATAAAACGTTATTATTTATTAATTTATTTCAAATTTTAGAAAATAGCATCTTGGAGTAACCTGTACTTAAAGAACTGTAGCCCAGCGGTCATCTGCCGGGGTCACGGTTTCTAGCATCCTAACAATGAAATTAAAACGAATAAGCAATACTAATAAGATGAAACAAACGCAAAGAGTAGGCGCATTATTTAGTTTGTTCGAAAAAAATATTTTTCAATTTACGATTTTTTTTTACCTGTCTTATTGAATATGATTTATGGCCACTAACCGTATCCGTGTGTTCAATTAATGTCACCATGGTAGCGCCACGCTGTATACGTTAACTTGTAAAAAACTAACAACCTCGCAGGACTATATTACTGGCATCATACAACAACTTTTGTAATAACAACTCTTATGAGGCGTAAAAAGAGATTTCAAATTTCAATTAATACAGGCGAAGACACAGTAGCTCAGATGGTTAGAGCCATGCCACGGTGAAAGGTCACAGGTTCACACCCCTCCTGTGTCAGTTGTTTTTGAAAATCTCTTATTTATTAAATAAAATAACATTTTTTGATTTACAACTTTTACCTAATAAAATTTTTAACAATAAATTAATGTTTTTAATTTTCAGATCTGCAGAACTTTCCCGAGGTCGGTGCCATTATATCTAAAGGACTTCTTAGATTCCGGTTTAGAAGCCCATACCTAAGTTATATTTCAATGTGTTGTCCGTATTTATTACCCTGACAAAGTTAGGCAAAGATTGGGCTCAAGTCGCAAGGACCAAAAATTTTTTAGGCGTATATGTAAGCAAATTATTGCTAAAAGCATTTCTAAAAAATACTTAGACCGTTTGACAATTATATTTTGATACTGAATCAATTAGATATAAGTAATAAAAAAAAGGGTCCAAGATATTTAAAAAAAACACTGTAAAGTTAAACTTATAAATTAAAACAAAAATGTATACATTATACCTAAAGTCCATTTCAATAGAACTTGTAAATTATGTAAACAAACGTTCTATACAAATTCATCAAATTTTGAAGGTTGCCCATACTGATATTGTTTACAAAGTTCACAATTTCAATTGACATGGACCATACCTATCTACATACCTACTACAGAAGTTCGATTTGCAGTGTGCATGAGCTAACTTGGCCGGGAAGTGCAGTCGCTAAGAAACAATTAGAAGTGGGAAATAAACTTTGTTGTTTCGCAAAAATATACTTTTTCAGTTATTTCTTAATTTATGTAGTAAGGGTTATTTAGCTAAAGAGGGGGCCCACTAGGGCCCAAGCCTGCCGGGAAAGCGGGATTGTCCGAAAGGGATACCGCTGACCCGGAACATAAAGGGCTAAGAAAGGAACACGGGTGGGTGTTAGTCAGTAAGAGTCTGACACTCTCTTCCGCTCCGCCCAGAGCGGGAGGGGTCATTTGATGATTTCCCATCCTCAAAAAAAAAATGGGTTATTTAGCTTAAATTAACAGCCACTCGTGAGTCGTGACTAGGGCTGCCATCCGTCTGGGGTTCCCCGGATTTGTCCTAGTTTAGAGGGCGTCAGGGGAGCATCCGGTAGGGGTTTAAAAAAATGTCCGGGTAAAACCCGGACACTTTGTGTCAGGGGAATCCTGATTGATGTTATATTTTTTTTGGGGGAGGGTTTTTAAAGTTTTTGTCCGGCGTCAATTGCGCTTGAGGTGATGGCAGCCCTAGTCGTGACTAACTTCTGCCCGGCCAAGTAAGATCGTGCGGATCGTAAGTCGAAGAAACTAATTCGGTTTTAAAGCCAAAACTCTCATTTAGAGCCAAGACAAATATTGTCTCAATAAAATGGCCCGAAACATAATAGTTCAGTTTTCTCTTACCAATGGAATTCCCATTTTAATGTGATATTGAAAAGTGTGCACATTTTTCTAAAATACAATTAAATACATAATACACTGTACCTACACATCACAGCGTGTTTGCCAATAGATATGATATAAGTATGTATAAGATTGAAATAGCAAATAATAGATAGTTTTCTAATTTAAATTGTTTTACATTTTTGACGACTTCAAAATATTCTTGAAATTATCTACCTCTCGGCTAAACAAAAAACTATTATAAAAAATACAGGTAAGGGTAGAGATAGCTTGTTTTTTTCTTTAGAGACGTTTTAGTGTGTTACAATGTTATTGCATGAGTTTTTTTACTTTCTTCTGGTTTATTGGGCAATTTTACGAGTGTAATATTCTAAATAAATTACAATTAAAAAAGAAATATTAATATATATTTTTTCGTTCCAAGTATTTTTTTAAGATATATTAGGTATACAAGCCAATTCATTAATAAATAATTGTAATACGACCAATATTTTTACTATCATCTTTATCTATAGGTACTTATAATAAATCTGTAGAGAGGTCAATTCTGTACCTACATGAAATATATTTTCAAAATAACTATCAGGGGGTGATTAGTGATCGATACTGATGCCAAAAATGCAATCAGTAACATTTTTGTCTGTCTGTCTGTCTGTATGTTCCTCATAGAAACAAAAACTACTACGACGGATTTTAACAAAACTTGGTACAATTATTTTTAGCGTGATGAAAAGTATATTATAACCTGCCCAGGAGTATGCTCCTGGGCAGGTTATAGTATACTTTTCATCTTCTTACTTTTAGGTATTACCATAATAGGTACGATGTTGTCATAACTGAAATTGCCCATTAGACTTTTTGTACAGAAATTATGCTTAATTTTACTATATAAAACCTACGGTAACATTTTAAATAGATTAGGTTAGGGTATTATTTAAATGTAAAAGTCAGACAATACGCAGTTAAGTGATATGCAGTGCCTAGATGTTACAAGTATGAATCAATTTATGGTCTCTATCTTGCCTTTGTGTAAAACATTCTTTTCTACATATTTTATTTTATACTACATATACTATTCTATGAATTAGTATATAATTATGTAATATATGTTGTTATACTGTATATAAAAAATATATAATGTTATTTTATATACCTACGTATAATAACTAATATCGTGTTATTAAATGTTTCTCATAATTATAGATAAAAGTAATTTTGTGAAAATATAATTAATTAATAACAAAAATAGATTAACTTAAACATTTTTAGGTACACGTATTTTTTTCAGGTTATCCCTAATGCTAACTAATGTTTATTGTAATAGTTTCAACTAATTTACAATTTATTATAGTAGCAATACATTGTGATCAATACTGAATTTTTAAGTGCCATCATTAAGGAAACTGCAATGGATTTAAAACATGATATTAAGTATTTTTTCGTATGTTCTTGTATTATCATAGTTTGTCAACTTTGTCTTTTAACAAAAACATGTCTTATCTTAAAAAAATATAGGGTAAAAATTCCTACACCAATTACAATTAATAAAAAAAAAAATATACTTGATTATGCCTATATTCCATTTGAAATAACTTTGTATGTACTTTGTTTAACCAATTTTGACTTTTATTCCCTAGGCATAATACGGGTGGCATTAAAAGCAAAAACGTAATTATTTGCAATACCAACTATTTACTGCAGCTGTCATATTTTGTCATATCACTACCGCAATAGAAGCCAAAATGGAGTATATTTATGATTATTCCTGCAAGAAATCTATTAAGTATGTCGAGTTTTTTTTTCGGAATTTTAAGGTGGTTTTCCTTTGCAATAAAATCGTTTTTCTAACTAGATCACAAATTTTATAATCAACTATGAAAAAAACACTGCCTACATTATTAAAGCCGCCACAGTGAGAAGACAAAGTTGACGACCAATAGTATATTATGCAATTAGTGAATAAAGGACGGATTTAAAGCGAGGGCCATAGATGAATCACGAGCTAGTGAAGGATTCTAACGATTGAATCACGACCGTAGGGAGTGATTCATGATGATTGAATCACGAGCGTAGCGAGTGATTCAAGTGTTAGAATCCTGAGCGACGCGAGCGATTCATGGCCCTCGATATAAATCCGTTTTATTCAAGAGTTGCATACTATACTTTATACCATGACTACGAGAAAAAGAAAGATTTAAGTGAAAATATACATATAATGAAGAAAAACTAAAGTTAAATTGGCTTTGATGTAAACCAGGCGTGATTTTTTGGGTAGCAAGCTTTCCACCTTTCCACTATATCGGCCGCCCTCTCTTTCACAAACTCAGGTGTTAACACATCTTCATCACTAGAATGCATTTTTAATCGATTAGAACAACACTAAACAAACACAAAATTAAAGATTAAAGTAACACTAAACTTTGTGTTCGTACAACTTACAGTATTCAAAATAGCGCCAATTTACTAAGGACAGCAAAGAACACAAAACAGTTTTTGTTCTAATGCTAAACTCCTTGTCGAAAATGTCGACCAATCAAATTGAATTTAGAACACATCAATATAGGTCGAATACACAGATTACACTTACACTAGATACGGCAAGCCACGACCAAGCGTGCCCTGCATGTTCGACTGTTCGTACTAAAAAAAGTCTGTTAGCTCAGTGACGCTTAGTGATTGAAACAATTCTGTTTACTCTGAGCACATCACTAAATGGCTGGGGTGAAGTTATCGTAGGTATAAAAAAGATGACACGTTCGGTTTTCATACAATCTAATAACGTGCCGCATCTAGCATAGGTTCTTTAAATCTGTGGTCAAATACATTGGTGTGTTCCATTTTCGAACATCAAAACAGTGAGTAAAAGTGCTTTTTATTCACTGTTTTCAGTGAATAAAATAAGCTTTTTAGAGGGGGAATGGTATAAAATGTATTAATTGTATTTCTTTTTATTATGCTATAAAATGTGTTTGTGTGATAATCATGTTTGTCAATTAGATTAAGATTGTGATGCCGTCTGTTTGTAATATTTTTGAATGTGCTACCGAATACATGGAAAATAATAATGTAATTAAACTGGGTTGTTTTATTAGCAGCAATCAATCGTAAGTAAACAATCGCTTTTACTTCCAATCGATAGGTATTTTTAAGGAGATATTCCACTTAGGGCACCGCTCCGAATCGCACCGCTCCTAATCGCACCGTTTTTTATTTTTCTATTCCTCCCAGCACCTGTCACCGGAGCGCTTCAAACACTGAAAATACTAATAAGTATCTATATTTTATTGTGCAGATAATCGTAGGTGCGCTCAGTGGTATAAAATATTAATATTTTCAACAGTGTTTTAATTGCTGGGAGGAATAGAAAAAATAAACAACAGTGCGCTTAGAAGCGGTGCTAATCGGAGCGGTGCGTTAAGTGGAATACCTCTCTAAGTTTTAAGGCATTTAGTTCTAGAACGCCTACACAACATAGGGAATGTATGAATTTTAGTTATTTATCGCTTAAAGGAAACTATACCTACAGAGAATTAATGTTTTAAGCGAGGTAGCGGATAACAATTGGTTTAAAAACAAAATTGCGAAGTACATTCTCAATCTATTTATTTCAAGTTTACACTTTGATTATTCACACTTAAAATGTACAGTTTCTGCTACATAGACATAAGTACCTACTGACATTTTGGCGTATAATCACCTTATTTGGAACAACACTAACTTTACCTATAAGTTAGTTAAAGCAAATAGGTACAACAGCTTTTTTAAAATAACATAATTACATATAAAAGTTTTTTTTTTTTATTGTAAGTTGGAAACCAGTGCTGTATAGGAACTATTTTTAAAAGCAGGTGTTGAAAAAAATCTTAACTATTTTCTCTATAAATATAATCAAATGGAAGGTAGTTTTTATTACATAGGTAATTATGACACGGTTACTAAAATAAATTGAATTTCATAATTAAACGATACAATATTATATTGTTTAATATAATGATATTTTTTACATTATAATAATTTATACTTATACACATGTAATTAAATATAATTATATTGCTTTTTTCTTTTTTCAAAGCTAAATCCAGGGTGGCAGGTTAAACAGTGGAAATATTTTAAGGGGTCATTGTACTCTTCATTATGAACAACTTTTACTATTGGACCAACGCAGAAATCGCGAAAAAAAAATCAGCTGTTCCATACATTTATGTTCACCTAACTCAACAAAATGTATGGAACAGCTGATTTTTTTTTCGCGATTTCTGGGTTGGTCCCATAGTAATTATTATTTTTATGTTTCCAATTTAAGGTGCGTCTGGAAAAGTTATTGTTATAACAATTTTTAACTCTTTTTTACCTAAATAACCGCGTAAAATTTAATTATCGCCATAATAATGCATAGTTTGAACATCTGGATTTTACACGGTTATTCTCAAATGACGTTAATCTCAAATGAATTTTCACAGTTATTATTCATGATAAATACAAAAAATTAAGTTGCAATTTTTGGCTCTTAGCAAAATCTTTAAGTGTTTTCAATTATTTTAATATTAATAAAACATTTAAAAATCGCACATATGTAATATACATATATTTTCTTATTCCTTTTCCTATCCTTATCCTTTTATTGTTATAAATATGCTTAGGTACGTACAATGATATTAAAATAACTAACATCTTATTTAATGCAATTAACTACTTTTCGAATAAAAATTAAATACAGTTACTATAATAGCAAACAAATCTACTTATATATTTTTTTTTCACAAATTATTATTAACGTAGGTAATTTTACAGCATCAAATGCTTAATTTAGCGATAACAATAATTATTTTTAATAATATGCCTACTTAATTATTAATATTATTTTATTCAAGATTCTATTTACCTCTAACACAGACCAAACGTCATTATTCTGAAGAAAATTCAAATACCTGGGTACTGATTTCAAGTAACTTATGATGACTGCGCGGAAATTCATGATTATAGCTTTAGAATAGCATATTATAAAGCTATTCCAACGTCCATTACTTCGTTCGTATACAAGACACAATAACTACGTATAATAAACAATGTCACGAAAACATTTTTTTTATAGGTAAATAAGAATTGATTTTATTAAAAAAAAAAAACAATTGTTAGTGGTACCTATCATAATTATATTTCTATAAACTCAATATTTATTAAATAAAAATAACGGTTATTTAATGTCACTAGATACTTAAAATATTATTAGGTACCTAAATATCAAAATATCCTAAGTTGTCATATTGAATTAAGTTAACAATATGCAACATGTTACACACACTTGCAACAATAATGTAACATGTTATTATACACACTTGCAACAATATGCAACATGTTACACACACTTGCAACAATATGCAACATGTTACACACACTTGCAACATCATGTAACATTATTACACACAATTGCAACAATATGCAACATGTTATTACACACACTTGCAAAAATATGCAATATGGTTATTACACACACTTGCAAGCTTTAACATCTACAATAATAAATTACAAGTTACAAGGTCTACTACTAAACGGAAATGTTGTGCCAGAAAGGAAATTATAATGACTATTTTATTTTAAATTGTCATAATGTTGATTTACCTAAACAGATTTTTCAATGAAATCCTGTATAATTCTGCCTCATCTGTATTGAATTGTTTTAGAGATTGCGCTAACAATCGGCTAAAATCATTTCATTGACTCTTTTTGTCCATTAAAATACTCTGAAGTAGGTATTCCTTTGTGACACAACATAGTACTTCGACACAACTACACAGCAATTTTAACTAATAATTGACTTCACTTTTTAAATACATCAGAAGCAAAGTTAGCGATTCTCATAAAGGGCACATAACAATACAAAAATGAATGCAATTTAGTACGTACCATTTTCATAAACATGTCTTATTTTATACGGAGTTTTTGCTAAAGTTACTTAAAATAACTTAAAAATAAACCAACAAACGCCCCATTATTTTAATACTGTCATTACTGATGATTTTGATTTTTATTTTAATTTTAATTTTGATTTTGATTTTAATTTTAATTTTAATTGTAATTTGATTTTAATTTTGATTTTAATTTTATTTTATCATTATTGTTTATGCATACCATTATGGGCACTATGCCTGAAATAAATTATTTTTATTTATTTTTTATTTTATTTATTTATTACTTGTAATAAATAAATAACACTATAATTATGTACAAATTAATCTTTGGTAAATACATGCAGGCATACTCGTACAATTATATTTTATTCATAATAGGTTAGGTAGGTTTACCTATGAAATTGCCGTTTTGTATGAAAAAATTTAAACTAATTTTTTTCATGTATTTTTTATTTGTATTAATCGAAGTAATCACCCATGCAATCAATGCATCTTTGCCAATGCAGTGGCAGTTTATTGATGCCCTTCTTAAGGAAATCAGCTGGACGGGAGGCAACAAAAGCTTCAAAGGCATTTTGTACTGCCTCTCGGGTATTGAATTTTTTTCCCGCCAAGAAGTTATCCAAATTCTGGAAAAAGTAGTAGTCTGTAGGCGCAAGGTCTGGTGAGTAGGGCGGATGACGGAGAGCTTCCAACCCCAGTTCTTGCAACTTGGAGACCGTCTGCTGTGCAGTATCAGGTCGCGCGTTGTCGTGCAGGAGCAGTGGAGACGAGCGATTGACCAATGCTGGTTGGAGATGTGCCAGCTTCTTCATCATTGTGTTCAGTTCTTTACAGTACACATCTGCAGTAATGCTCACCCCGTTTGGTAAGAAGCTGTGATGAATCACACCGGCGCTAGACCACCAAACAGTGACCATCACTTTTCTAGGGGTAAGTTTTCGTTTAGGGCATTGTTTAGGTGCTGAAGCAGGATCCAACCAACTTGCTGAGCGCTTGCGGTTATCAAACAGAATCCATTTCTCTTCGCAGGTAACAATGTGGTTCAAAATTCCTTCATTTGTGTGTCTGTTGAGCAGTGCAAGGCATGTCTCGACGCGTACTTCGCGCTGGCGATCATTGAGTTCGTGGGGCACCCATTTGTCAAGCTTTTTTACCTTGCCAATTTGACGCAAATGGACCAATATTGTTTTGACGCTAACGTCGAAAGCTGCTGCTAATTCAGCCGTAGATTGTGTATCATCAGCTTCCACAATCACCTTTAATTCGTCATTGTCAACCAAAGTCTTCGGACGACCGCGAGGTTCATTTTTCAGGTCGAAATTTCCAGAACGGAAGCGAGCAAACCAATAACAGGTGGTGCGTTGGTTTGTAGTGTTAGCTCCGTAAACGTCGTTGATGTTGCGTGCCGCTTGTGCGCGTTGCTGCCACGACGGTACTCGTATTCCATAATTACTCGAATTTTTAACGTATCCATGATGACGAAAAAGATTGAAATGCGATGAAAATGTAACACTAATCAATAAACAAATGACTACTTTTGGAAAAAAAAAACCATGTTTTTAAAATAAAATTAATTTGAAATTAGAATTCTTAGCCAAACAAAAATTATTTTGATTTGAAATGGCCAGTACTGCAGAACGGCAATTTCATAGGTAAAGACCTAATATTATAAATTTATCAATTTTATTATTCATGGATATACATAATTATTTCCAATTGAAGATTATCGAAGCCAAGACATTTTTGACAAACAAGCCTCACATATGAAATCCAAGGACAAAGTTATTCTGTCTTAGGGTCGAATTAGGGACAGCTTGAGGTCCAGAACCTAACTCAAGACTCAAGTATTACTTGCCTAGTTTCAACCAATCAAATGGCTTGAAACTAAGTCTCAAGTAATGCTCGAGTCTGTTGGGTTCTGTTATGACTGTTATACGACCCCTAGCGTCGTTGTCAGTTCTTAAATCAGTGTTTTTGAACATCTAATGATTTCTATTTTGATAGCAGTTGACCTTTGAAGTACCTAAGTACCTACTTTTACTACGCGTCTTTAAGACAAAAATAATGTCAAAAGAATCTGTATAGCCCCGATAGGTATCTTCCATTTCTTTTTACCCTAATTTACATTTCTTACTTTGCGATGAAAATATTAATCTTTCTTAATAACTCCATTCCATTCTGGTCCACTACTTTAAAATCTTATTAATGTTATAATTTATACTTCATTTGTTTAAGTTAATTTACATTTAATTCCAAATCCATTGTATTTTTTGATATCATTCTTATTTACATTTACGCGCGCCTAATATCGAAATCTTAACAAAATTTAAATATAGCTATTCATTACATTATGAGATCTGATTATTGTTGGAACTACTCCATGTCATAACCAAAAAATTACATTATTGGTAGGTACTTAAACATAACAGTATATTAAAAAAAAGTATCTATTAAGACTCGTTTAACTTAAAGGAATGTAAAGAAAAGTCTAAAATATTTTTTAGCTGATGAGGCCATTTTCAAAATCATGGCCTCGGTGTTGTAAAAAGCAAGGCCGTGTAGTGTCAATATTCAAAATATTGTAAAATGATATTATAGACTTTGGCACAAAATATACATAATACATTAGCTTATTCAGCAACTAAATAGCTTAATACGTTATAAGTACTAAAAGAAAAATAAATTATAGCTGCACTTTCAAAATGTTTTTCTATTCATTTCCAGTCATCAAGTTTGTACGTACAGAGTGTGGGCAGAGTTAGAGGTAGGTAATTTAAAATATGTCGATGTCTTTCAAGTGTTGGTAATTGCGGTCCCAGTAGCCGCCGTTGTACAGCCAGTCCTCCTGTTTGGTGTAGGGATTTGTGCCTTGGCTGAACCACCTGGAATGAAGGTAATCGAGATTTCAATAAATTAATAATGTTTTGATTGGTGCCGATTCTGTTGTTACAAATTATACCTATTTAATCCTGTTAAATTAGTCCGCTTGAATAGTTTTAATGTCAATTTAGTCGTAATCGCAAAAGGACATGACTATTTTTCCGTAAATGACAAGGTACGCCCTTGTCATTTACGACTAATTTGACAGTTCTAAATATTTTGTGTCCTTTTTCAATGATATTTGTAAGAAAGAGATATAGAATGATTAAAATTAGTTTAGTGCGATGTTCGACAGAATCAGCACCATTGACTGTGTGTCCCCCTGCCCTATGTCTTCAACTTTATCTAATATCACACCTGCGGCAAATTGGCGCATTCTGCACTTTAGCTATGAAGCTTGAAGAATATCGGCAATTCAGTGGGTTTACGCCGCGTCAGAACAGGTAGAGTAACGGCTCATTCACACGGGTTCCGTTATTCACGATTCGTCAAAAAACACGATACATCATGACGGATGGACGTTCACATTGCATACGGAATCGTGTTTTATCACGATTTGGCAAAATATCCGAATTAATGTTCACATTTGTTTCGAGAAAAAATGGCGGGGAAACCAAAAATTACGTGTTTTCAGGTGAGTAATAGCTTTGATATTAATGACTATGAAGAGTCGGAGTCTTTTAATTTGGGTAGGTGGACTGTTGAAGACATTATAGTCATAAGTTAACCCTCGTCTTCTACCCTACCTTGGCTGGAAGGCCTCAGGCGTCTTCTTGGCGAGCTTCCTAGCAGTGCGCTGCTTCTCTTCAAACCGAGTCTTCTCCGCAGCTGCGGCGTCTATCGTCTCCCTGCTCTAACAGCTGGATGTCCGGCCAGAGAGTCCGAACAGAGCTGGCCCTTCATGTCCCACTCCAGCTCGTTCAGGGACATCGCGAATTCCGTGATCTATTATATGATATTCTATCCTACCTTGGCTGGAAGGCCTCAGGCGTCTTCTTGGCCAGCTTCCTGGCGGTGCGCTGCTTCTCCTCGAGGCGGGTCTTCTCTGCAGCTGCGGCGTCGATGTCTCCCTGCTCCAGCAGCCGGATGTCGGGCCGCAGCCGGCTGTCCGTGGGACAGAGCTGGCCTTTCATGTCCCGCTCCAGCTCGTTCAGGGACATCGCGAATTCGGTGAACTGGTAATACTAAGAAGAAAAAAGTGTGTCTTTTCTTTTCCAAAAATGCGACTCAAAGCGTTTGTGTTGTACTCAACACAAACGCTTTGAGTCGCATTTTTGGAAGTAAAGCTCCAAACTCATAAAAACATCCACAGTTGGTGACTTACCAAACTTACAAAATCAAATCATGCTGACATTTCTCAAAGCTATGTATTGGTATTTCTGTCGTTCAAAGATCTCTATATGCATAGAGATCTTTAGCTCTAGGTAAGCTGTAGTAATAAGCTAGAGTTGTTTTACCTGTGCGCTAGTAGTGGGCCGCGGCCTCGCCTCCCACAGCGTGACGGAGCCGGCGATCTCGATGTTATTCGTGTCGTCAGACTTAGGGACGTCTTCCGAGTTCTCCGCATCATCTGACTGGAAATGAAATAAATACAGTTAAAACTCATAAGAGGTGTATTCTGTGTAGGTAGGTATTCAAAGAGATTTAAAATTTCAGCTGATGCGGGCGGGACACGTTTGTTTGTTTGAACGCGCTAATATCTGCAACCACTTGTCGGATTCGAAAAAATCTTTTTGTAATAGCCAGATTCATAAGACATAATAAACGTTATTTAACATCACGCTACAACCCGTAGGAGCCGAGCAACAGGGGTAAAACCGCGGGGAACAGATAGTTTTACATAAAGCCCCAGCAAGAATACTCCTCATCACTCCTTCAAAATCAATTAGTCTAACACTTACGTCCTGTATGGACATGGAGCGCAGAGCTCCGACCTTGAAGCTATTCAGCTTGGCGAGCATCTTCTTGGGCGTCTGCGCAGAAGATTCTTCGCCGCGCTCTCTGGCCCACTGCACTTCGTAGTCCATCCACTTGCCTTAGTCTAGTCTTAGTCTAGTTTTGCCTGTGTCTGAGCAGAAACTTCTTCGCCGCGCTCCCTGGCCCACTGCACTTCGTAGTCCATCCACTTGCCTTAGTCTAGTCTTAGTCTAGTTTTGCCTGTGTCTGAGCAGAAACTTCTTCGCCGCGCTCCCTGACCCACTGCTCGTAGGCACAAGCGCTGCAGCACTTGATGTACTCAGTCCACTTGCCTTAGTCTAACAAATACTTACGTCCTGTATAGACATGGAGCGCAGCGCCCCGACCTTGAAGCTGTTGAGTTTGGCGAGCATCTTCTTGGGCGTGTGCGCCGGCGTCTGCGCAGAAGCTTCTTCGCCTCGCTCTTTAGCCCACTGCTCATAGGCCGCCGCGCTGCAGCACTTGATGTATTCTGTCCACTTGCCGTACAAGAACTTGACGCGCTTCTTGCTGAAATGAAAGGATACGCAGCTTAGCAAAGATTTTTTTATTGTTTGACGTACACAAGACGGATACAACACTACTGTTTGATATGCGGACGAAGGACGAATACAAGTGAAACGGACACTGGTTCGCAACGCACTGATTTATTCTATAAATTACAATCGAAGGACACAGGTGCGCGCGGGGGGAGCGCGCTCGCATACATACATATATCTAACACTACCGAAGACAATTCTTAGGCTGTGGTATTCTGTAAAGTGGTCCTCCACTTTACCTGAGGAATTACCTTCCTAGGTAATTCCTCAGGTCGAGCTGCTCCAGATTTGAATTAGATATCCTACCTCTCTTTACATACAGGTACAACAACACCGATCTTTTCACTCACAGTAACACATTCAGAAACAATAAGGCGATTCGCACACTGCACCGCATCGCGCAGCGTAGCGCGGGAGTGCGTGTTCTTACGTTGTTTGCAAGTATCTGTGTTTGTATAGAAAACACGCGTAGTGCAACACACTGAAAACGCATTCACACGCGGGACCGTTGTTCCGTCGTCACGCACCCCGCAGCGTAGCAATAGCGATAATACTTACTTAGCATCCACAATAAACCCGTCAACTCTGTGCAGGTCCCTATTATTGAAGCCGGCGGGCTTGAACACCAGGTTCGCCTTCAGCCCCGCGCCGCCGTGGCACGTCACCTCCATGGCGCCGAACTGCTCGATCCACAGCTTGCCCACGATCACGTTGTGGACGCAGCAGTTCACGTTGCTCCAAGTGTAGGCCTCGCCCCACCTGAGCAGGAGGGGAAGTTTGGCCTTGAAATTGTGCTGATTGTGAAATATTTTTGGGATAATATAATAAAAAAAAACCGGACAAGTGCGAGTATGCCTCGCGCCCTAAGGGTTCCGATATATGATCATAGATGGTGCTACTGCATACTTCTAGTAGTGTGATCTATGCTATGGCTCCACTTATGGTCCGGTGACTGACGGCGGACAACAAAGTGATCCTATAAGGGTTCCTTTTTTCCTTTTAAGGTACGGAACCCTAAAAACGATGAATATGGTATGTATTCCATACGGTTATTCGCAATAACAATACGGTTATTCATATTTTTAAATTGTAGGTAACTATTTGTAATTTTGTCGGTACATAAATGTCTAATATACAAATAATTAGGTACACTGTTTAAATTTTAATACGATAAACACTAAGTAGCACTGGACGAAAACTAAATCCATAGCTATACGAGTATGAGAAATTATTTTCAAACAAGTGGGGGTACTTGTGTAGTAAAAAACAAAAAGATTTCTAAGTACCTGCATTCATGATAGGACTACCCACTATAATAACGTTTTGGGTATAAAAGCAATATCTAAAAATAAAAAGAAACGGTTATTAAAAATGGTGCCGATCGTTAAAGACGTTCGTTCCTTTTTCTTATCAAACATAACAAAGTCACTGTAAACGCAGATATTTGCAGAAAGATTCTAAGAGGATTGCCAAACATCCGGTCCGGCCGGATGTGTAATTTGTTCAGCTGGCTCGAACAAATCCTATATCCGGTCAAACCTTCCCAACTAAAGACATTTTTCCGTTGAAATGCTTTTATTATCTTGCACAGTTACCTGAAATAATTATTACTATAAGTATAAATATTTATTTCTACTTATTAAATACATTTTATAGAAAATTGTTCTTAAAATCTAGGATAAACTTTATTTAATTATCTCTTTTTAACGACTTCTTTTTTTTTATTTGACTATAGGCTTGCGTTTGACTGCCATCTCGCCTGAGAACTAATACCTCACCTCGCCTCACTCAAGTTGCCCTGCAGGCTTATTATTATTATTATAACTTTGAGATATAAAGGTTAACTAATAATAAACTAAGACACACCTACCATGACGTTAATAACAAAATAAATATGGAACTCTTTACCAATCAATATTCATTACCTACCGGAGCTTAAGGAATATTTCTGTATCGATTAATTATTATTTATCAATCATCGCCAGTCATCAATCATTTTGATAATACTTTGAATAAAACCTCGAAATGATAAAGTACCGAAATTAAATGAGAGCTCTAAATTTTAAAATGGTCTTTACGACTCAAAGATCGTTAATCTTGATTAATGTAACGAATCTTAGGCATTTTATTTAAAGGAAAAAGAGATATTTAATTCTTTCATTTTCGTGTCCATAATTTATTGTGTCCTTGAGTCCTTGGAATTTAAAATTCTAATACGTTTCTAGAATAGACTTGTAATCGAATAAAAAATATCTAGCAGTTTATTACTGGCCGTTAGCGCTTTATTACAAAGAATAAATAAAGCGCAATTCTAAATTCAAATAATGGCGGTATTGGATAGAAACGACTGTCGTTTGTTATCCGAGCAAGTGCCAATTTACATTACAATACATTAACCATATTTTTTTAATTTAAAGTCTAGTGTTACTGTAAAAGCCCGAACTTAGGTAAATCTTAAGATTTACCAGTAAAACCTAAGATTTACCGACCCTTAGTGGTAAAAGTCCGAACTGTTTTTAACCGACTTCAAAAAAGGAGGTTCTGTATTCGTCCCGTATGTATGTATGTATGTAAGTATGTATGTATGTTTGTATGTGCGCGATTTTCTCAAAAACTACTCATTCGATTTGGATGGGGTTTTCACTAACGTAATCTACATACTTTCAGGAAGGTTTTAGTATATAATACATTATGTCATCATTCCTATGTACAAAGTTATATGCATAAATGTACACACTCCGTAGAAGATTACTGTTGAACGAATTCGTGAAAGTAATCTAACACGGGATAAAGAACTAAAAAGGGAAAAATAAAAAACTTTTTTAACAAAAAATAACCGACTTCAAAAATCCACTACAAAGAAAATAATAATTTTGGTTTCGGAAGTCGGTGGCAAAAAAAAGCAAACAAAAACCAAAGCCACCGACTTCCGAAACCAAAATTATTATTTTCTTTGTAGTGGATTTTTGAAGTCGGTTATTTTTTGTTATATGATCATCGTTCATATCGGACTTTTACCAGCATACACTCGGTAAATCTTAGGTTTTACCTCAGAGACACGGTAAATGTTGAAAAGAGTGAATAAGTTGTGACAGAACCGAATTGGTCAACCCCGACTCCACGTGATCTTGTCTGCTCTACCCCTAGAGTGTTTTTATTAGGCACCCGTGCGAGCCGGAGCGGCTGAGGCTGGTCGCCGAGGGCGACCAAAAAGCCGAAGTTGCGAAAGCGAGCCTGGGTGCCTGCGATTTGTTACGCAAGGGCGGAGGCGCTGCACTTCCCGCAGCGCCGGAGACGTGTAAAATGCAAGTGGCACCAAAAACGAGAACGGAACTTTCAAAATATTAGTTTCCACAGCCCCAAAACTAACATTTACCAACCGTCATTGGTAAAACCTAGGATGTACCGAAATCTAATGGTAAAAGCCCGAAAAAATATCCCCTTTTTATAAAATCCTTACATTTACCAACTCATGTTGGTAAATCCTAAGATTTACCGGTTAAACCTAGGATTAACCACTATTCGGGCTTTTACAGTGACAGATACATATAATTATTCATAGATACCTTTTATCAATGAAGCTAACACAATAATGATAATCCTAATGCTACTTAATTGAAACTCAATTAAGTAGCATTAGGATTATATAAGCCAGAAGCTCAAGCTTAAAAAACTACAAAAACTGCATATATATTTCTTCATTCCAGCAAATGAATGATTTATGATTATGATTCAGATACATTTCGCATTGTAGGCATTGTTTATATTATTCACTTAGTTATTACTTATTAATGTATATAATATAATTATATTTAACATCTTGTATCTGATAGCATATAAATGATATAATATGTTCAGATGTTAATATTTATTTATTTCCGTAGGTGCCCGTAGTGCCCGTGGCAACATTGGGCCCTATCAGAATATCTTGGCCTCGCACCGGTTTTACTATTTATTGTATTTTTTATACTGTTTTTTTTTCTTTTTTATGCCTGTAATATCCTGACCGAGACTATTAAATAATTTTTCTTTCTTTCTATCCGAGCTTACCCAGAGTGGTCACTTACCTCGGCAACTCCACCGTGACATGTCCCTTAGGCTGAATCTCGACGCTTTTGCCACAAAACTTCAGCTTGGGGTGCACCGAGCCGTGGAACACGAAGTGGGGGCTGTCCGCGTGGAAAGCCGATACTGGGGGGTGGTGGGATACCTAGAAATGAAGAAAGTTGTTCATATAAAAAAAAACATCATCTTTTCATTTCATATTCTTAAAAATATGATTTTGTGCAAACGAGAGAGCTGACAAAATGTGACAGCCCTCTTAAGGGTTAGGTATGTCTTCGGGTTCTTCCGCTAATTCTCCTTGACTTAACTCAGACAAAAAGTGGAAAAATAATTTCAAAAAATTCTATACCTATCTAATAAAAAAAATGCTCATAATTTTCTACGATCCTGACGTCATGTCCACAATACATGACACTATTCTAAAGAACAGTCTTTTCATTGGAAAAGCATTCATTGTTCTTGCTCAGCGACGGATGGCGAACGATACAGAAAAACGAATGTGGAGCACGGTAGACATCTAGATCAACTTTGCATGAGATGTAGGTAGGTATATTAATTTATGAGGGTCTACTATAATAATTTTGACGTAAGGTATCGTAAACTTACTTAAGTGAATTTTGAAGATGCAACAGTTTTGGTTTAATTTAATGTAAGTACCTTCAGTTTCAGGTCAGGACCTTGCTTGCTTCGTGGAAGGCCTCCCGGAGCGTATTTAGTTAGGATTTAATTAATTTAGTGATAATGGCTTTTTGCTTTACTATAAATTTATATTTGAGTGTGTGATTTTAGGACACTCCAAAGGTATCGAAATCAACACCAGCTCCTTTAAACTCCCTTTAAACTCCTCTAAAGCCGGCTACGTCTAAAACTTCAGTAAGATAACGTTACCTGTTCACAGACAGCCCTGAACTCGGGTCGTTCAAGCTCGTAGGTCTCCCCCTGCAGGGGGTTGAACGGCTTGCCCAGGCGCTCCCAGTTGGACGCCAGTGCACTCACCGCGAATGCTGGACAGAAATATAATTAAATTAGGTATTAAATGCCATTGCAATAAGATTTGGAGTTGTATAAAATTTAGATAAAATCTTAATTCCTATCTCAGATCATAGAAAAAGGAGATAGGTTGGCCATCATAGCAAATTAGTACAGAAACCACTGTCGCCACTTTTAGAACAGTTTGCGACACAATTACAAGCGCTCCTTGTGAATATTAAGATTTCCCACACCACATAAAAAATTCCGCACACCCTCAATCTAACACTGTTATTCGTCACTCAGCACTAGCACTAAACTAAAACACTGTAAGTATTTATATCATCGATCGCGTTTGGTCTGTCGCCAGCGTGTACGTTTTAATTATGGTCAATGTGACCAAACTAAAGTGTTAAGCTCAATAGCTCCTTGGCATATCTCTCTTGTTTCTATGATCTGAGATTCCCAAGCTATCCTCATCTGACGTCTACAACCCAACTACTGGGTTATCCCGGTATTCTATACCATAGGTAAGTGGTTCCTAACTTTTAAAATCTTTTTATCCCTATAATCTATGAGAGAAAGTTTAAGTCAAGTACTAGAGATAGGGATGTTCACCCATCCAAGGACTGACCGCAGCAAGCGCAGCTTAACTTCACAGATCGATTGAACTGCGCGGCTGATATATAGCAACAATCCCCAAACAAACAACAGTATATTATATGCCATAAAATCAGATCCAATCAACAAGCAACATACAAAAAGTTATTTGAAATGATATCCCAATAATCTAACGAAAAAAAAGCCGCCATAATTCAATTCTATACGACCTGCCTCCAAAATCTCGGAATTATCTTGTTCATCTCCGATAATGGAAGAACGCGGTACAGTCAAACACTAAAATATAACGAGAAGGGTTCCGTTTCATTGGCCAAAAACATTGGCTTATTGTAACGAAATATTGCTACAAGGGAATAATATACTTCACAATGGAGTCTGAAATTGTATTAATTGGTGGCTTGAAGGGAAATAAGAAGTTATAGAATTTCATAAGATGCCTTGTCACACTGTATTTTTTCGTTATTAGAAATCCCGTCGCAATAGGGTAGGACTGTATTTTTTTTAAATTAGAAATCGCGTACCAATCAGTGAAATAATAAGAACAGTGAAAAAATGAATGGAATATCTTGTCAACAACATTGTAACACTTGTAACAAATTATCAAGTTATTTTAACTTAGTTAATAGAAAAAGATAGCATTATTAACATAATTATGACGTCATAATGTAATGTATGTGTTTAGCTAATATTTGAAAGAAAATACTAGAGCACATATTCCCAATGCTTTTTTAAAACTTGTGTTCTCTGACAAGCATATAACACTTAAAACGCTATTTCCACTTGCATATGGTAAGTTTTTCTTTGCATTCAAGCGCTCTTCATGCCACAGCAACGCAGCAATGTAGAACGCCGCTTAAGTGCCCACTTGTTGACTTGATTTAATTTCAATATGCTGGGATATTGAAATGGAACTTCTAATTAGTTATGTTGCCCTAGTACTCTTGAGTTAGTTTTTGAAATAATATTTTGATGTAACCGGGATGTTAAACATTTATTTTTTAAACGTTTATCTTATTTACATAATATATATATATACAGTTCTATTTACAAAAAAAACAAAAACCGGGATTATTTTTGTTTCGTGAGTTAATTTATCCATTTTATGGCAAGGGTGGGCGGTGCCTATCCTACAAAACTTATTACGCCTAGAAAACAGTATTCAAGAAATATACTGTTTTTATTATTTTTAGACGCCTTAAAGTTAAAAATTGCGGATTGAACCGAGATACTTACAAATAAAAATTAAAAATTTACTAAAAAGTTAGTGGATCTCTAATCGGATTAGCAATATCCTAAAACCTTGCGGTGGCTAATCCTGTCCCCCCTATCTACGCTAATGTCAAGTACGGAACCTAAAAAAGATCTGATCAAAATCCTCACCAGCAATATACTCCATCCTGGCGACGGGGTCGGTCTGCTCCGAGGCCATCCGCAGCAGATGCGCGTACTCCAGGTACTCCAGCATCCTCTGCAGGAACGACAGCGGCTCGTTGAACACCACCGGCATCGTGATCTTGGACAGCTCCTTGCCGACGCAGTTCTTCAGCACAGACCACAGGGAGAAGTCGCCGCGGCTGAATTGAGCCACTGGGAGGGAGGTTCTGTGGACAAAATATAGGAAATTAAAGCGCACAAGACGCGCGACCGTCGCCCAGTCAGAACTTCATATAAGTTTCATATTGAAAAAGATAATTTCAAAACAAGCTTTTATAATGGACACTATTTTTTTAATTTATTGTTCAAACACACAGTAATACATTTTTATAATGTTTTGTACCATTAAACCAGGAATGGTTTGTATTGGCACAGATAATATAATACTATACGTACAGATAGTCATCTCATACAAAGAAATGTGACCGATTTAGCGCGGGCTATCTTCGGGCTATACATTTTTCCGTGCTTAAAGGATTTTTCAAAATTTGAACAAATATTTTTCATTATGTATTTTTTCATGTTCTCAATTTTACACAAACTTCAATAACAAATCGATACATATAACGCCATCTATTATGAGTTATTTCAACAAATGTTCCCTTGTTCCTGATGAGACCCCGTGGTATTGGTAAATTTGTATTGGTACTTCCCGGCTCCATCATGAGACCCTGGACATGGACATCATTTAGGACCTAGGTCTACAGTACTTCTCAAGACAAATCCAAAGATCCCAACGCGTTGTATGAGCCAGTATTGCAAGAGCATGTGATTATAGACTGCACAATAAGCGAGTTTGACTACGAACGTTTATTATTCAAATTCAAAAGAGTCCTGTTTTGTGGATGCCTACATGATTATAAGGAATACGTCCTTCAAATTTCACGTTTCTACGACCAACGTTTTAAGCTGTGCGTTGATCCATCAGTCAGTCAGGACAAAGCCTTTTATATAATAATATAGAGATAATATAGCATCTCTATCGTCGACATTATTATACCAGAGAATTTCCTCAGCGCTGGAAAATGTCTGATTAGTATTCGCGACTCGTTCGTAATGACGGTAATAATTACGCTTCTTGTAAAAAATAGCTTAGTTCTTGTGGAACAGTGTTATGGTCTTCATAACGCGTTCTTTCTCATAAAACTTTGCTGAATAAAAGTTGTTGGATTCAAGTCGCGTTTGTGGTTTCTTTAATGAGGTTGTATAAAGGTCGGATTGATGAGCCTGCCTGGAATTAGGATTGCCGACGTTTTTTAAACAAAATTATAGTATTTTCAAGGATAATACCTGAAAAAATATAGATAGTACATAGCGAAAAAAACAAATTAGGATATGTTTCAAATTATTTTATTTTTAAGAAATACTTTTTACTAAGACATCTTTTATGTCGAAATCCATCAAACCGTTTAGGCTAGGACGTGTCAAAGGAATAGACATACATAACATATCATCGAAAGTCGGGTAAATATTCGTAATTCGTATATCTTCCTGTTTGAAGTGCTCTCCTAGACTCGGAGAGGTTTCCCATTTGATGATTAACCCCAGCAAGCGCAGCTTAACTTCGTTTGAATGATCAATCAGCGCAACTATTATTAAACCCCTCAAAAATACTTTCATCTTTCTCAAAAATCATAATTAAAAACCAAATATCCAACTTCTTCTTAAACATGGGTAGAAGATAAGCTAACATTTATAGCATAATCTTCTATAACTTTTAATTAGTCGCTTCATAAATTGGGTTCTGTTTTGACAAGAACACAAACCTTGACAAAAGTACTTAGGTAACAAAACTCCAGTAATTATTTTCGCCAGGAAATATTGGGTTCATTAATGTGACCAAAGTTCTAGAGACTTTCCATAATGTTTTTTAATGTTTCCGAAACAAAGTTGGCTTTGAATATCAATTCTAGTCGTGGGCGAGCTCATTAAAGGGAACGAACAGTTTACAATTTGGCGAGTTCAGTTTTAATGAGGACTTTTTCACAAAAATAAGGGGAACTTTAGTAAAGTTTTCAATAATGTGGAAAGATAGACAGTAAAAAAAGTTGGCAGGAGCGGGACTGATTACCTAGAGTGCGCCAATCGTACTTCAGAATAACGGTACCGGTACAAAACCACAGATGGCAAGTTTCAAGGCCTGGAATTGTTCAAGAGGAGAGAGAGGGGTTTAATCTATTCTATACTAATATTATAAAGCTGAAGAGTTTGTTTGTTTGAACAGGCTAATCTCTGGAACTACCAGTCGGATTCGAAAAAATCTTTTTGCGTATGATAGCCAAATTCATGAGGAATAGTATAGGCTATTTAACATCGCGCTACAACTCTTAGGAGCCGAGCAACGGGGTGAAACCGCGGGGACAGCTATCCTGAATAAGACAACAATTCATTGAGAACAACTTTTGAAAAACGTAACTAAAACTTTCGTTTTATTATTATTTAATAACATAAATGAGACTTTTATGGAATTATGTTGTGATCTTGTGACGTGTAGATTACCTACATAACATTATAATATTTAGCGGTACATAATCAATGTTAAATAAACTGCCTCCATAAACCTTAATATACTTAAGTTTAACGCTTTAAAACGCCCACGGGAACAGCTAAACGGTATAAATTAACATAAACCGCGAAGATTACCGCCTGAAACTCACTCTCTTTTCAGCGCGAAGCTATTACATAGCTTTGTCTCACTCTTTCTCACATTGTTTCAGTTCCTTCACTAAATAATGGACCGATGTTAACAATAAAGCGTTTATATGAAACTAAATCTACATTTAGAAACATGCGTACCAGCTCACGTCTGCTCAAACTGACTCGCTGTTTAGTTAACCCGAAACCGCTGAGCAATAAAATTGGTGAGGGTGCTATCGACCCACAGAACTGGGCCAAGGGCGGCTTAGCTCCGACTCGCTAAACCGAGCCGAAAAGCCAGTAGAAATTAGAATTAAGTGTTGACGCGTGGCACGCGGACGGTTAACCGTCTTATAAGCGGTGGAACAATTGTCGCTTATCTTGTTTAAAAAGTTTACTTTGTTTTTTTTTTGAGTATTTACTGAGTGACAGGTTAAATAAGGGACATATTGAAGGAGGGTATTCAGTATTTGATACTAGTTTGATTGACTACGGAATCAACCTTTAAATCACGAAAAAAATACATGTGGTCAGACCCCCGTCAGGAACGAAGTTCCTTACGCCTCGTAATAGAAAGAGAGAAAGTCGCATGGAGGGGGCATAACGCTTTTTCCTTACGTGACGATTTCTACCAGTCAATCCAACCGCAAGCCGCGTTAAGGGCCACGGACAAGTTGTTCCACACAAAAACATCTATGTCACTCGACAAAATGTATCGAAGAGCTGTTTTTAATAAGTATGTGATTTTAAGGTTGGTCCTGTACCGTACGAACGATACTGTTACGAACGTACTGTTACGAAACCTTCCCTTTATTAATACTTGATTAATAATAATGATATCGACTACTGAAATGATAAAACCATTCCTCTCTGCAAAAATTCAAGAAGAACATTTTTCCTCCATACAATAGCTAAGTTCAAAACAAAAGATCTCATCGAGCCAATAGCGGGGCACGTAACAAGGAATAATGAATGAAGTCTCAAGCAATTAAAACTTTTAAAGTCGCAACTTAACCCGCATACCAAAAATCTAATTTAGTACTCAAATTAATTATAGCTGTTGCTCACTTTATTTTTGCCCTCAAGGCTTCCAAAATCTGCCAGGATAACGGGATATAAATCACCAGAAGTTTCGATCTTCACGTAAAAGTTGGGCACCCCTCAATGAAGAAAAATTACGGAGTAGGGTGTCCCCCGCTCTCAAGGTCGCCGGGACGCGATCAATACGGGCCCCAGCTGTTTGCATTCAACAAAGGGCTTGAAATACATATTTTATAATGGCCCGTAAACCTTTTGATCGGTATTTGATTGCCATACTTTTGTTATTAAGTGGGAGAGAGGATTCGGAGAATTCTGACGGGTTTTTGTTTGAAAAGGGCCAGGATTTGAAGTTGAAGAAATATTTTAAGCTTTTAAATGATGTTTGAGAAACTTCTTCTTAATTAGCGGTGAGGAAGTGAATCGAATGTCAATAAAAGATTATTTTTCGTCAGACGGTACGCGGGGCCGCGGATTTTAGCGTTGCATGCAAATAGCTAAGTTTGTATAGAAAACATGCGTGTTCATACGCACTGAGGATGCGATCCCTCGTGGGATGCGCAGCAATCATGCGGAAAACGACGCGCCCCGTGCTAGCATCACACATTGGCCCTATCGTTCCGCGCGGGTTTTCATAGGTTAAGGCGCTACTAAGTGCCAGCGGCCTTGAATGATTTGGGCGGTATAGCTTGAGTGTTCTGCGCTGAGCTCACGCAACGCGACATACGTCCACCGAGCAATACGACTCGCCTATCAAGGAGCGCGCTGTGCCGAATTAGACGTATTATTACTTTTTAGTAACGAAAAAAAACACTCTAACTAAAAGTTAGATAGTTAAATTATCTTTAAAATGGTGAAGGTTTCGTAAAAATACTCTTAATAGTTTTCGCGCGATCTTCACTTTTTTGAACGCGTTAGACCTAACTTTACAAATTAATTACACTACATAGACAAACGTAATCTAAAATATACTCTAATCAAATTATTAAGAAAGTGCTCTAGTTTAGCATATAGATAGATAGATAGAATATACTTTATTGTACACCAAATTGTAACAGCATAAATTAGGGTACTTATTGTTAATTATTGTTAATAGCATACCTATATTTTTTTCAAATCATTAACACTACTCGTTTAGACGTGATCTTCAGTTTAAATTCTTTAAAAGTCGTATATTGCGCCTTAAATAGAAGTATCTCTATTCGGCCAGGCGCGGACACGGGGTCGCAAAAAAACGCGTGGGGCTCCGTATCCCGCGCCCCATCGCGGGGCACAGGGCCGTGTGTGCGACGCCTTATATTTTAAAACTTATATTTTATTTTATTAATTTTGGCACGACCCTTGCATAACTTCTATTTCGCTTTAGTAATTTTGGCGCGACCCTTGCATAAAATATGTGTGACAGGGGTCAGCTTAAATTACATGCACCGGTACCTTTCAGGTGTTACAAGTAAGGTGTCGAGATAGAATCCCTGAGGGTTTTGAAGGCCAGACGGCACAGTTCTAGCGCGGGTATAGTAAAAAAACTTGCCTTAACATGTTGAAGAAACTTTTGTGACTTCGTGAGTATATCCAAACTCAAACAAATGCTAAAAATGTGAAAATTACTGTGTCTATCTGTTCGTTTGTTAAGTTTTTACGAATAAACTGCTGGACCGATATCAATGTAATTTGATATGGAGATACATACTTTGAACCCTGGAGAAGGACACAAAACACATATTCTAAACATTCCTATTCAGCATTCCATGTAAGTAGTCATTATAAAATAATAATAGTTTTTTTGACTAAATCTGATCTATTTTTTTTTCAATATTATCTGGTGCAGTTATGATTAAAAAACTGAAGTGATAACCGATTTTTGTCGCTGGCTGAACCTAAAGTAGTTCTCTTAGGATGCGAGCGAAACCCCGGGCTACATTTAGTACCTACTTTATAATTACACTTTTCGTTCAAGCAAAAAGAACTCTTGCAAAGCCTCTTCACTGAAGAAGACAATTTACATTTTACAAAACGACAAAGAAACTGAATAAAACGTCTTGATTGGTGATTAAATATTTATTAGCAGTGAAGAATCAAAGGAAACAGATTGCAGCATCGTGTTTAATTTATTTAAATTAATTTCACTTAGGTATAAGCAACCATAAGCAAGTGCAGTGATAGCCTAGTGGATTAACCATGTGCCTCCCATGGCGAATGGTTCGAGTTCGATCCCGAGGCACGCACCGCCGACTTTTCGAAGTCATGTGCGTATTAGAAATTAATTATCACTTTAACGGTGAAGGAAAACATCGTGAGGAAACTGGCATGTCCTAGAACCAAAAATTCGAAGACATGTGACGTCCACCAACCCGCACTGGGCCCGCGTGGTGGACTACGGCCCACTCCCTCTCACAGAGGAGGCCTGTGTCCCAGCAGTGGGAACATTATAGGCCGATTGTGCTTATGCTATGCTATGCTATAAGCAACCGGAAATTGTTTTATTAAATCTAATACCTTCAACAGACTCTTGGAAAGTAAAATATCCACTACCAGAAATTTGTGTCGTCGTTCTTATAAAAACGCCGACGCGTTGTGGAAAACAGAAAGACCACAGCGAAATTCGTGTCGCGACTATCATGCTATTCGACCACAACGCGTTGTTTTTTTTTTTATTTTTTTATTCTATGATAGGCTTGCGCTTGACCGCCATCTCGCCTGATGTTAAGCGATGATGCGGTCTACGATGGAGCACGCTTGCCTAAAAGAAACCGATTCACTCGTGACTTGAAGATACCCAGATTGTAACTGTTGGGAAACACTCACTCGGGCAGCGCATTCCACTGCTTGGCGGTTTTCACAATGAAAGTGGAATCAAAGCGCTTTGTTCGGGTTCTTGGTATATCTACCATGAACCGATGACGTTTTGTTGTGCTTCTGGCCGTCCGATAGAAGAAAGGGCAGGAGGGAATTAGATCATGCAGATCTGAAGCACACTCTCCGAAATGTATCCGGTAAAAAACCGATACACTAGCAACTTTGCGCCGATGCTCAAGACTTTGGAGCTTGGTCTGAACAAGGGAGTCGTTGTTGATAAGCATCTTGGCCCGCTTCTCAATGGACTCTAACGCCTCAAGCTGGTACTTGGCTGAGCCATCCCAAAGGTGCGAGCAGTACTCCATGCACGACCGAACCTGTGCTTGGTACAATTGAAGCAACTGTTCCGACGTGAAGTACCGTCGCACCTTCGAGAGGATACCCAGCTTTTTGGCAGCCAATTGAGCTTTGGACTCAATATAGGAGCCAAAGTTGTTGTGGCCATGAAAAAAAGCCATGACGCGATCGCAACGTCAAATAACACTACACACACAGTAGGTAGGTACAGCTGTGATATCTTACATTTCTGCTAGCTGCACGAACAGCACACGCACTGTATTTATTTGGTACATCCTGCCTTATCAAGTTTAGAATTTAGATCCCTAGCAGAATAGACTCGAATTGACATCGGCTCAGTTGTCAAAACAAGAAAAAAAAAAGTGGGGACCGACACTGAAATATGAAAAACAAAATCAGCTGTTCCCTACAAAAATGCACTATAACACGATCAAAATGTATGGAACAGCTGATTTTTTTTTCATATTTCAGTGTCGGTCCCATAATAAAAGTTGATCATATTCATGAGTACTTTCACCTCCTAAAATATCCGCACTGGTTTTAATTTTACCCTGTAGAGTAGGTACTTAAACATTGTAACACCGAATTTCCGAACAAATGTAACGGAAACAAAGTTTGTTTGTTATATAATTCCCTTTCGTTTACAAACACATCAATACTCCCATTATTGAACAGAACGTCGAGCTCCGGAGGGAGTGAGGAGTGCAACAGTATGGAATGAATTTGTGATGCGCTACTGCACTTAATATGCCGCTGTCGGGATCAATGGGCTGTTCTATTGATACATCAGTATTTGCATGATTTGAATAGGGAACAGGTGAATGGTATTTTTATAGAAAACTGATAGGTAAAAAAGTTACACAATATGAAATTATTATTTTAATATTTTCATTATTTTCATAAACTCACGTAATTCGATGCCTAACAGTTAAAAAGGGAGAGGTAAGCGATTTTTTTGCGAAATGGACTTTTAATATCGTTAGAAGTGGCTTTTTTCCTGAGTCTAACCATATATTTACAGGGTTATTGAAAAAACACTAACAACCTCTCAGGTCTATATTACTAACAACAACTTTTGTTCATACAAAATTCAAAATATGAGCTCTTCGATAAAAACAGTTATCATCATTGACTTTAATAATGGAATATATTATTATTAGTTATAGAAGCGTATAAAACCCTTCATTTTACCTACAAAAGAAACTTGACAATTTAATATACTACGACCCAGTGCTAAACAAAGCCAAAACAATTAATATTTCATTTAATTTCAGTGTAACTTTGATAGAAGACGGGAAAATGTTTCTTAGAGCAAAGAAGAAGTTGTGAACCACAACGCAATTACAAAGGCCTTTCAGTGAAATATGAAATGTCAACACAAGCAATGTTGACGTGGCCTTATATTAAATCGCAAACCGAGGCACAATTCACGTTAATTACTCGCACAATTCACGCACACAATAAAGCAACAAATTATACATAATGAATTATATATACATATATAACAGGCGCGTGCAGTGCCTATAGGCAAGTAGGCAGTGACTACCTCTTAAAGTTCAATAAAACCATTTTGACTATTACTACATCAATATACATAATTATATATCAATAATTAGTCATGATTGATATATTTTATTTATGTAGTAACAGTTAAAATAGTTTTATTGAATCTTATGAGGTAGGCACTGCCTACTTGCCTATATGCACTGCACGCCACTGATATATAACTAGGTTTTACCCGCGGCTTCGCCCGCGTAGAGGGCGGGAATTATCCCAAAAGAACACACTACCGGGATAAAGAGTCACTCTCCGTCTCCAGCCTATAGACTATTTCTATGCAAAAAATCATGTCGATTCGTTGTTCCGTTGCCACCTAAAAACAGGACAAATCAACAAATAAACTTTTGTATTATTAATATTATTTGTAGGGATACACAAAACACAATCAGGCGTTAAGTCGGGACCTATTTTATTGTATGAACATAGTGTACCCATAGTGTAGGTACCCATAAATTAAGGCGGATGGGTCTGACAAGGGTTTTTCCGCATAAATAGGTCCTGATGCCGTTCGAAAAGGGACTGTCCCGGAATTATCTGGCGAAATCATGGAGTTCTTACAGAGAGGGTGAGATTTCATTTTAATCTAAGTTACTGAAAGTAACTCTGTTTGGTATCCAGTGAAAATAAAGAGGGTATTTAAAAGATCCTATGTTTATTTTTGTAGACTGTTGTAAGCAATTTTTATTAATAATAAAATAAAAGTTTGAGTTCCATATCTATGATTATTAATATGTAAAAGTAGAACTAATCTTTGCCTCCAACGACTGCGTTGTTCTCGCTAAAAACAATAATCGGTGGATGATAGATTTTTTTTTTTTATTATACTTAATGAAAATCAAATTCTTTTATTCAAATTAGGCTGACAATCAGCACTTTTTAAACGTCAACGTTACAAAAGACAGCTCACAAACTCTACCATTGGGAAAAAAAAGGTACTCAACAATCACCCCAGCCACACCTCTATGTTTTGTTATAAAAGCCCAAATTCCGCTCAAAATATTTGAATGAAAACACCAAGTAATCCGGAAAACCCGCCAGTGACGTGTAAACACCGCTCAAATGATTCATAGCTGCCAGGGATGTAACGGAGATAGTTTTGTCGGACCCGAAATCGAAATCGGAGTATTTTACATTTGGTTTGTCGGAGTCGGAACAGGAACCGGAGTCGGAAGCGAAGTCGGAGGTGGTGGCAGAAAAGAGATGTTTTAAGGACAGACCTAATAAAATAAAATAGTATCAACATTATTCAGTCAGTGTCTACTTATAATTTCAATAAAAAAAATATTTAAATTATTGCTGCCACTCGACGCCACCGCTATCCGCTGCGCTTCAACCTCCGAAACCTCCGATTTGAAAGTGTCGGAGTCGGAGTCAGTATCGTTTAATATCAATCGGAAGTTCCAACTTATCGGAATCGGAGTCAAAACTCCGTCACATCACTCACATCCCTAGCCGCGACCTCCAGTGCCGCCGGCGACGGCTTGACGACGAACGGCGAGAAAATTCAATTAATTCCGAGCGCGCTTAGCCAATCTAAACGTTTAATTTAAAATTGAAGGTGTCGGATATTAATATAATATTGATGTTCAGTGGCGAAGGCAGCGAAGGTTGTTGCATTTAATAATGTTTTAACGTTGAAGCTCTTGGGATTGTTACCGATTGCTATTTAGGTGTACGGGGTGTAATTTTAATCAGTCGAAATACGAAAAGGGGTTATTGTACTCATCATTATGAACAACTTTTACTAAAGGACCAACACTGAAATCGCGAAAAAAAAACAAGTGTTCCATACACCTGTGTTCACAAAAATCAACAAAATGTATGGAACAGCTCTAGTTTTTTTTCGATACCGAGTAAGTCCACGAAATCTTAGAGTTATTTTTTAACACTTTATAATGTCCTACCTATAATATATGAATCTAATTAACTGTCATCTGCGTAGATGAAAAGCAGCCTATGTCCTTCTCGAATTCCCAAGCTACTTCTTCGTCAAATCTCATTCGGCCAGAATAACGACGGGATATAAATCACCAGAAGTTTCGATCTTCACGTAAAAGTAGGACATCCCTCAATCAAGAACGAAAAGTACGAAGTAGGGTGTCCCCAGCTTTCAAGGTCGCCGGGACGCAATCAATACGGAGGCGGCGGAACCCAGCTGTTTGCATTCAACAAAGGGTTTGAAATATATATTTAATAATGGCCCATAAACCTCTCGATCGTTATTTGATTGTTATACTTTTGTCATTGAGTGGGAGAGGGAATTCTGGTTTTTGTTTGAAATGTTAAATGCCAAGTTTTGAAGTTAAAGCAATATTTTATTTTATTTAATCATAAATAGGGGTGAAGAAGTGAATGGAATATCATTAGCCGCGTCTACACTGGATGATCCAGAGCGCTTGGATCGGGCGCGGCAAGAGCGCGATCTAAATCATAATTAGCGGTAAAGAAGTGAATTTAATATCATTAGCCGCGTCTACACTGGATGACCCAGAGCGCTTGGATCGGGCGCGGCAGGAACGCGATCTAAATCATAGTTAGCGGTAAAGAAGTAAATCTAATATCATTAGCCGCGTTTACACTGGACAATCCAGATCGCTCAAATTGGCAGGAGCCCGATCTAAGTATTTGGATCGTGCTCCTGCCACACCAGAGCATTATTATAAATTTTAGCAAACCCTTTTTACACTATTTATTCAACCGATTTTGACATCTATTCCGTAGGCATAAGGATGGCTTTAAGCAAACGTATTTGCAATACCAACTGTTTACAGCAGCTGTCATTTGTTTTATAACCAGCGCAATAGAAGTTAAAATCGGGTGAATAAACTGTAAAATTAGTGTTTGATAAAATTTCTGATGTTACTTCAAATGAAGTATAGATGTACTTGATTGATGAACTAAAGCCTTCCAACCAAAATGAACAACTCAATTAAAAGCTGTCTTACGTTTAGAGCACAACTCACTTTGACCAAACGGACAGGAATGCTTAATTAATTTCAGTGGTTAGTATTCAAATGAATTATTCTGATTTACATATTATTCATTCACATTCATTATTCATTAGTGCATCATGTTCTGTTCTGCATTCTGAACTTGGTATGTAATAGAGTTTCATTACATTGTTCGAGAATATTTCATGACAAAAGTTATAAAAACAGTTGCATGAATAATGAAGCAAGACCATCGGTTCTATTAGAAACCTCATTAATATTAGATTAGATCAGTATTTCTCAAACTATGGGTCGCGAGCGAATATTGGGTGGGCCTTGCAAAATAGGACGATGCATCGACCGATCGAGCAGACAGGACAAAACTCCCTGCGATTAAAGGTAACTAAAATTGAAGTTGATGCTAAAGCTATAATGACAAAAAATAGGAGTAAATTTTAGTAAATTTCTTTGAGATTTGTGAATATGAGTACCATGTAGATATTTACAATGTTTTAAGCTGATCGTAGTATGACAGTTGAGAGCATGTTATGCTCGCTTAAATGTACCGCTGATGGTGGCGTGTGTATTGGATCGTTCGATTCCCTCCAAAATGGTTGAGTTGAACGGTGCTGAGGCACGCGTCATGTCCGTGAACGGGCGTTGTCAGTTGGTACTGGTCATCTCTTGACTGCTCAAGCAATATTTTGATATTTTATAGGTTTAAATGATTTTTATTTTAGTACCATTGATTTTATTTTTTATCCTAAGGAATTTTTATATATATATCTCACATTGTTCTCACATACTAGAGCATAAATGTAAACAAAGAAATGGTATATTTTAATTAGTTGAAAAACAGTAACCAATTAACCATGGAGTTTCTTGTCCGTTCTTCTCCATAGGAATCTACGTTTTGGAACAGACAACTAGCTTCAACTAACGGACAAACTGACTGACAACTATTGCTTGACTATTCAAAAGTGCCTGTAAATGGTCTAATTGAAATAAATGTTTTGACTTTGACTTTGACTTTAGGAATCAAAAATACGTCCTTCTCATTAAAAGAGCACTCGTTGTATTAAAATATTCGATTGTAACTGAATGTTTTGAACAGGCCTTCATTCATATAATTATAAACCTTTTTTTCTCCATGACAGCCAAGAGGTGAGTCCCGAATTTGGAAGTTTTTGTTAGGTGGGTCGCGGTCCAGTGAACTTTGGGAAGCATTGGACTAGATAGTTAAAGAATATTAGCTTTGTTGTAATAACCGTTATTTGTTTTGGGTTATAATGAGCTTTAATAATGAGTTCTAATTGCCAGCTATACTAGTAAAACAACACAAAACAGATAATATATTACAAATACCACGTGAAAAATACAAACATTGCTACTTATATCGATGCTCATAGTTTATCATTGATACTTGCACTTGTTTTAAAAATAAACACTGTCTGTGAGCTGTGAGTGCCTCATTACATGCTTAATTTAAAGCCAGTTACGTTAATTGTACCTAGACAAGTTGTGACGACAGGAGTGACGATGGGCCTAATTTTCGAACTTAATAAAATGCCCTAGAGGTAAGGATGGATTAGAGATAGGTACGAAATGACTGATTACGGTCTAGATTACCACTCAAGATAATATGAGAAATTCATTAAACCTTGTAGAAATTTCGATTTAAAACTGACAGATTTCCGATTAAACTCAACTCAGATCTTACGATAAAATAGGTATGGATTCATAACTGAGCTTCGTTATATACTTATTCAAGTATTCGTAAGTTAAAATAATTATTATTTTAGGTTCAAATGCCCGTCCAACCGGATATTTGAGCAAATATTGACTAGAAGTTCAAATACTTCTCTTGAACTCAATCCATCACTCTGTAACTTCGTGATCCATTAAAAACATTCCAGACTCATACACTTTTGGATAATGTAAAGGCGTGTATGCACGAATGAACAAAACAGGTGAACACGAGCGTCGAATACGGAACATTTGTTCGTACGTTGTGGACGTAAATTAGCAAAGCGAAGTTTTCGCGCTCAACCGCCCCTTTCTCTTTGGTAGCCACGTATTCGCCATTGGAAGTGGTCGACAGTTAATTTCTCCGAACACGAACATTTATGACAAACACATATGCGAACGCATATGCAAACAAAGTATTCGATGTTCATGTTCGCCATGTTCAATTTCGATCGTGCGTACACTGCTTTACATGGATAATGTAACATGTTTTAATTTATTATTAGCAGCAGACCGTCCCGTTCAAGGGTACAATTCGGGATCAATACGGTTGCCAACCTTGAAAACGAAAGGTCCCCGACGAAAAATATTCTTTCTAAATAACCTCCTTTGTATATTGAGAAAGTAAGGGAGTTTTTAGCTGAACAAAAGATTGTATGGAGATGATAGATCGGTTCATCGTCGAGATGCCAGAATTTTAGCCTGAATATTTCGGAATGTGCGTGGGTGTCGCTAAAGCCACTCCTTTTCATTTTATCAGAGAACGACGCGAGCGCGACATTGTTACATCAATATATTATATCCGATACGAGAAAACGGGAAATTACATTACGAAAATTTCTTGGAACCGACAGTGAAAAAATATAATAAATAGGTAAATACGTAACCGCTAGATAATGGTAATTAATTTAGTGATATTATCCTGCTCTCGTTCTAGTAAGACCTAGAGGTCGCCCAGTGGTCGAAATTCGACCGTAATTCATAAAAAAAATATCTTTCTGCACACCTCCATATAAACTGTTACTATGCCAAATTTCACTCCTCCGTGCACGCGCAATATACATAAAAAGGGATGCAAAGTTATATGTATTAATTACGTACGGGTACGGTCATCATACGGGGTGTAATTTTAGTCCGTCTTGATACGAAAAGAGGTCATTGCACTCATCATTATGAATACTTTTAGGTATTATGGAACCAACATTGAAATTGCGAAAACAAATCATATAATATGTTATAGCAAAAAGACAATACACTAGGCTAAGAAGTCAGTTGATTTTAGGTCTAAATTTTTATTTACCCTCTGTAATTATATACCTAATTCTGTAATTGTGTATTTTTCAGAAGAAATAGAAGTATGATTTAACTCTTATTCACACTCGCAATCAAGCCGTAGCTTTATAGGTAATTAAGGCGACCAAGACCGCGCGTTGTTGATAATGGTCTATTAGAGAGACCCATTATAAATATAATGGGTAGTGGAAAGTTACGCGCTGTCATGACAAGCCAACAGGTAGACAGATATATTACAGACGGTACAGATATAAAGGGCACTGGCAGACGCCCATAGAACGCTGGGCCTCAGATTGTGTAAGTCGGTACAGATATGAAATTAGTTTGGTGTGATCGAGTATTTCAAGAGTATTTAAATTCATTTTTTATTTGATTTTGTACGTAATTGGGTTAAAGAGAAATATTCTTATTTCTGACAGTGAGGTTAAGTATGGTGTGAATGATCCAGTGAAGTACAGCCCGACTAATGAGTTCTCAATTCAAAGGTTTTAGTTGCTGTCACCATGATATTCTGTGGAAGCACGCGCCAGCCAGCATGCACCCGTTTTTGTTTTAGTGGTTTTTTTTCAAAATGTCAATGGCATAATCATTTTATTTCTTATTTATTTCGATTTTTGATTCCAATTCTTAATCTCTAAGATAAATTAGGCAAAGAACAATTAAAATATATTTTTATTTTTGGTTAAGCTTTTATTACTGTACCATATCAAGCCTAAAATTAAATCTTATAGAAAACGTAACAAAATCAAAATGCTGCTAAACATTTTTACGCTATTCCATGGCAAAGAAACAGATAAACTGATAGTAAGTGGTCATCAGTGCCTATGGACATCTGCAATACCATCACAGGTGTGCTGTCCACCCTAGAGACAAAGTTGAGATGTGTCATGTGCTTGTAATTACACCGGCACCCATACATTTCAAACGAAAACATCACTAAAAAGATAGAACTGAATAGATTTAAGAAAAGAATAGAATGGGATTTGTATATTCTACCAAATTCTATTATTGATAGCCGTTCCGAAGTCGTAGACTACGCGATCGTAGCAATCGTAGCACGAGCTACGCCGTAGCTATACGCGTAGCGAGACTTGAAGCTTCGACATTTTGTTATCTACCACTACACATTATTTAATAGTTTATCATAATTATATTATAGTATGTAATTATGTATATACTGTATATACCTTATATCATAGTCTACCAACAAAAAGATCCGAGTTTCATAACGCCAGACAGACGGATAATAAAAATAATTACAACACACTATTACACCCTCAGATCATAGAAACAAGGACAGATGCCATCATAGCAAATTAGTACGGGAACAACTGATGCCACTTTTAGTACATTTTTCGACACAATTACGCGCATAATAAAGCGCTCCTTGTGAAAAAAAGATCTCCCACGCATTAAACATTCCGCACACCCTCAATCTAACACAGTTAATCGTCACTCAACACTAGCACTAAACTAAAACACTGTATTTATACCATCGATCGTGTTCGGTTCGTCGCCAGCGCGTACGTTTTTAATACGAGCAAATTGCTCAAAATCAGGCATCAAGCTCGATAGCGCCTTGGCACATCTCCCTTGTTTCTGTGATCTGAGATTACACCTCGTTGTACCGCAGATGTTCTTACATAATTTATGATGTCATTTTGTTCTTGTTTGTTGGTAAATTAAAGAAAACACTTACAAGGGTATCATCCCACACAAATTGTTAGAGTTAATTGGACGAGTTTAATAATCTCTGCGTGTAGGCGTTATTTTGCGTTATTTGAAATGTTGCTTAAGTTTTGATTACGAGAATTGAACTTATTTTTGGTCTTATTCGTGTTTACATAACAATGGATGGCGGTCAAAAGAAAAGATCCAATAATAACATTATTATGTTATTACATAAAATTACATATTCAAAAATTTTCAAACTACCTATATTATTTACCGACATCAAATCTGGGAGATACTTAGATTCAAAATCTGTCTAGCCAAGAACTCACATGGTCCTGCAGATACTCACTCATTTTTACCCATTAGGAATCCTTTGGAAACTAATCGAAACCCTATTAGGGCTCTTTCAATTTAGGCGATTGGTGTTGGAGTGCTGCCGTGCGGTAGCCGTGCGGGTGTCGCACTGCGGACCACCTGCGACTTGACTATCAAGTCAAGTAGCAAAAAAACAATCGGCAAACTGTATTTTACCTTCGTTGTTGGTTGTTTTGATAAACAACCAACAACGAAGGTAAAATAAAGTTTCTTATCGGAAACTACGCAACACCACAACGGCGACCGTTTGTTCCCTGGAATAGGTAATTACGGAAACTGGATGGGCAAAGAAAAGTTCTGTTCCCCATCTACCCTGCCCTAGTACCTAAATACCTACATGTTGCCTATTACTGACTTTAGTTCGAACACACACTTATAAAACTTTCCTTAAGTTACCGTTAGCATCCTTCTTCGGTAGAGTTGCTCATTTATAATTTAAACAAGTTTGCACACTTGCGCGGCGAAGCTAAGATAAAGTTAGGTAAGCCAACAAAATTGAAATATTTTCTTGAGAATAAAGCAATGTAATAGTTTATATACTTCTATACTAATAAAAGTGGTAAATTTTGAATGCATAAGGTAATCTCTGAAACAACTGATCCGATTCTGAAAATCCGATTTTGAACCTTATCATTCACACGCAGATTAATTTCCGCGGACATGTCGCCAGCGACAAATCCGGCAGATGGGTGCGCGTGTGAATGGTGGTCATTAGAGTGTACGCGAGCAAAATTGTAGGTCAAACCCATTTATATCACAAAACGTACTTTTGACACGTAATTTAATGTTAAGCTTCGTATTTAATTATGCCTTCTTAATTGTCTGAAATATTGTGACATTTTGAACTCTATTTCATATGGAATAGATTTTACGTAATAATTTGTAAAATCAACATTGAGAGCAAAATTCTGGTTTCATGGATGTGGTTTGTAATTATAAGCCTCCTTTGAAGCGTGACTGTGAATATATGTTTGAAAATTTTGTATTCAGTGGCCAAAATTAAGCTCATATTAACAATGAATTATGTATGTCTGACGTAATTAATCGTACTAGTATCGCATGTGGCTATATTCAACCAATTTATGTTTGTTAAAACGTTTTGTATGGAACAAAATAATATGAATTTTAACTTACTGCACTTCTCTGTATAACTAAACTTTATCTATACTTACTAAATCTTATACTCCTTTGTGCGCGCATGATGCTTAAAAAGGGATACGACGCTTAAATGTACACACGGCTACACATCAAGCTATACATTCCCAGTTTACACTGACCTCTCACTGTAAGGAAATCCTATACAATGCAAGATCAGCTTATACTGGAAATGTATAGCTTGATCTGTAGCCGTGCGTACCTACCGCTGATGGTGGCGTGTGTATTGGATCGTTCGATTCCCTCCAAAAATGGTTGAGTTAAACGGTGCTGATGCGCGCATCATGTCCGTCAGTCAGTCTGTCAGTTGGTACTGGTCATCTCTTGACTGCCTAAGCAATTGTTTTTTCATTTGAGACGTACCGTACCTACATGATTTTTATTTTATTTTTATCCTAAGGGAATTTTAAAATATCTTACACTGTCCTCACATATTAGGGCATAAATGTTATCTAAGAAATTGTATAACTCAATTTGTTGAAAAAGAGTAACCATGGAGTTTCTTGTCCGTTCTTCTCCATAGGAATCTACGTTTTGGAACGGACAACTAGCTTCATCTAATGGACAAACGGACTGACAACTATACCTTGACAATTCAAAAGTGCCTGGAAATGGTCTAATTGAAATAAATGTTTTGACTTTGACTTTGACGTTCTCCTTCACGCATTTTTGGTTACTTTTAAAACAACTTAACTTATATAGACAAACTGCGGTAAAGCAGCAACATTTTACCCTATGAACAACGCTTTCGAAGAAGACCAAAAAAGTCTATTTTGAGCAGAAAACACAGACAAAGAATTGTTCGCTAAAACCATGTACGTACAATATAGGACAGTAAGGTTGGCACCAGACTAATTGGTGTCCTGCAAAATTAGTCGACAAATTCAAGCTTTACAAATAGTTAAAAGCATTTTGCGTTGCGTGTGGCGCAAACGAAACCAAATACAACGCTAATTATTCTACGCAGGAAAACACAATTCCCCAAATTGCGCTTAAGGCGCGATTCCATTAGGCAAGTCTTGCATGCAAGTACGACGTCACATTTGCAATTTGTATAGTGGAAACCACAGCTTGCAAACAAGTTGCAACTAAAATGTTCGACTCAAATCACTTGCACACAAGTTTGACGTCATACTTGCATGCAAGACTTGCCTAATGGAATCGCGCCTTTAAGGTCACTCACCGGAAGAAGTTCAAATTCAAGCATTACATCAGTGTGTAATGTAATGCTCAACATCCAATTTTGCATTGATACATATTACACGCGAATGCATTCAGTGACTGACCACCTTTATTCGCCTCAACTTTACAAAGTAGCAATCAACAATTTTTACAATATAATCATGTTATCATTCAAATAACCAGGGAATGGAGCAACAACTGCCTTTTTCGTATGTGCCTAAGTCTACAAACACATTTGTGTACTTTACGGAATTGTGTATTTTCTTTTGTATGACTACCAAATGAGCTCTCTCAATAAATTATGAATTTGATTACAGACATTCTTGGTTATAAAATGTATTATTTATCTTAATAAAAACGTTTATTTTCTTTGAATATTTACATGTTTCGATGACTATAAGGCGTTTTTCAGGTATAATTTAGTCATTGAAAGAACCCATTTCATCCAAAAGCACATTTTTTAAGTGCCTTCTACAGATAGTATGAATAGTCGCTTCTCTTATACAGGGTGGCAGGTTAGACAGTGGAAATATTTTAAGGGGCCATTGTACTCATCATTATGAACAACTTTTACTATGGGACCAACCCTGAAATCGCGGAAAAAAATCAGCTGTGATACATTTTGTTGAGTTTATATGAACATAAATGTATGGAACAGCAGATTTTTGTTTCGCGATTTCAATGTTGGTCCCATAGTAAAAGTTGTTCATAATGATGAGTACAAAGACCCCTTAAAATATTTCCACTGTCTAACCTGCCACCCTGTATACGCCAAATATTTGGTCGTCTACAGTAAGACCAAAATTGTGTTAAATGGTTCTTCATGCCGGAGACCATTTAGCAAAAGGACGTCGGCAGTTTTGGGCTGATGGGTTATGGGTAAAAAATAAACTAGTAATGGAGATTTAAAAAGGTTTATTATTAATACAATAAAACACGTATGACTCGGACAATGGCGGATGCATGAAGGGAAGGACTTCCGGATACAGATTATACAAGTTATTTTTATCTGACCTATGACATTGACAAGTGACAGATGACAACTATAATATTTGACGTATGTTTATGCTATATCTAACACTCTCCCTTAAACTAAGACAAATTATTATAGAAATAACTAAGACAAGTTATTGTATAATCTATTCACAAACTTTACATACTTTTCTTTTGTTAACGGTTTTGTAAAAATATCAGCCAACATCTCCTCAGTACAAACATAACATAAATTAACAACTTTCTTATTTATTAAATCCCTAATAAAATGATGTCTTATATCGATATGTTTGGTTCTGGAATGAGATATTGTATTATTACACAGTTTCTGAGCGGATTGGTTATCATTATACAAATGAATTTTACAAATAATACCAGTACATTCACGAACAAAGGTTTGCAAAAACATAGCCTCCTTACAAGAATCAGAGATCGCCATGTACTCAGCCTCTGTGCTTGAGAGTGCCACCGTTCTCTGCTTACGGCTTTCCCAGGATACTACACAATTGCCAAGACTGAATACATACCCAGTATAGGATCTGCGGTCCATCTGATCTGCTCCCCAGTCACCATCTGTGAAACCTATAATGTCCATGTTAGCTTTTTGATATGACAAACAGTAATTTGAAGTGTCCCTCAAATAACGTAGTACTCTCTTAGCAGCTTTCCAGTGACAATCAGTAGAACAATTGTTGAACTGACTTAGATAGCTCACACTGTGTGCTATGTCAGGTCTTGTACACACTGCTAAGTACATTAAGTAACCAATAAGACTTCTATATTCATTATGACAGTCATTATTTTCTCCTTTTTCTAATTTTAAACCTACTTCCATAGGAGTCTTTGCTGCTTTACAATCTGACATTTTGAATTTATTTAAAATTCTTTTGATGTAATTTGACTGATCCAGTTTGAAACCATTATTTGTTTTGGTGATTCTCATCCCTAAAATATGGTTAGCAGGACCCAAATCTTTCATTTCAAACTCATTCATCAGCTGTTTCTTGATAGTATTCTTCCTCTGAGAGGTTTTTCAGGTATACCGCCGTTTTAGCAGCTTCAGCCCAATAATGTTTGCCAAGACCAGCATCCTGCAGCATGCAGCGAGTCTTGTCCATTATTGTTCTGTTGGCTCTTTCTGCAACTCCATTTTGCTGACTGCAGTGTGGAACTGTGGTTTGATGCTTAATTCCACAAGTCCTTAGATATTCCTGAAAAACTCCATTGATATACTCTCCACCGTTGTCACTTCTAAGAACTTTTATTTTCTTAGACATTTGATTCTCAACTAAGGCTTTAAATAATTTAAATTTTTCAAAGACCTCATCCTTTGTTTTCATAAAATAAATAAAAGTTTTTCTTGACAAATCATCAATAAACGTGACAAAGTAACGTGATCCACTTATTGATGAAACCTGCATAGGACCACACACATCAGTGTGCACCAACCCTAATAATTCTTTGGATCTATTAAAACTCTTCTTAGGAAAAGGTAACTTAGTTTGTTTGCCCTCTATACATGATAAACAAGGATTAAAATTAGTATTTAAAAAATCCATACCTGAAACTAATCTATTTTTCATTAGATTCATACTTCTCTGGTTGAGGTGTCCCAGTCGTCTATGCCAAACCTGTTGAGTGACCCTGTTGTCCACTGATACCAATACCGTCTCCTTACCATTCTCTGGAAAGTCAATATTAGTTCCTGACCCAGCACTGACAGAATTCATGGCAATCTCTGACATTACCTCACATTTTTGTATATTATCAATAACATTTAGTTGGTATATACCATTGAAACAAGAAGCAGTAGCTATCACTTCACTACCATCTAATATTTTACATAGATTTGAACCAAAGGTAACACTATATCCCTTCCTAACTAATTCACTAACTGACAACAAATTAGTAGATAACCTAGGAATGTAGTAAACATTACTTATTGTTCTTAAACCATTATTAAGATTCACTTTCACTTTTCCTATTCCTTCAGTTAACACTTTTTCTCCATTGGCTACATTGACCTGTACTGGTTTAGTGCACTGAAAGTCAAACATTTGTTCCTTGTTATTGCACATGTGGTTGGTAGCCCCGGAGTCCACGTACCAAACATTATGCTTCACATTTACAGATAGTGCAATCAACAGTGATTTTTCTTTAGACTGCGACATTGGCGTTGATTGCTTCTTGTCCAACTTCACATTCTTGTATGAAAAATTTGGACAATCCCGTTTATAGTGGCCCGTTTTCTTACACCGGAAGCACTTGAAGGGTTTCTTAGATGCCAAAGCATTCATTTCGGGTAATTCAGTTTTCTCATCCCTTCTTTGTTGTTCCTGTAGTAATTTTGATTTCACAGCTTCACTTGTTAACTTAATGTTGGAGTTCTCAAGCGCCATGATCAGTGGATCAAAATCATTAGTCAATCCGCTAAGTAATATTACTGCGATGAATTCGTCATCCAGTGGTGAACTTATATCGGACAACTGTTGCGCTAGTTCCGTAATTTTGGATATGTAGCTCTGCATGCCCTCCATCTCCTTCAATTTCACACCGAACAATGACCTCAGAAGCCCCAGCCTTCTACATAGCCCCCTGTCTTCATAAGCTTTTTGCAGCCTGGTCCACGCTTCATAGGGAGACCCTGCATTTCGAACATGCTGTAAGGCAGACGGCCCCACTGATAGACAGATTTTCGCTAGTGCCTTTTGCTTCTTTTTCTCATCTTGGCAGCTTTCTTTTTCGATGCATTCATAGAGGTCTTCATGCATGAGGATCATTTTCATCATGAACTTCCAGTTGTTGTAATCTTCAATCCCTTTTAATTTTTCTATTGGGATACCAACAGCAACGTTTGTGGTAGTTAATGCCATGATGAACTCGATTCGATGCAATTGATGATAATCCGCTACAAGTCCCCTCGTGTCGTTTCGTCGTATAGGATATAATTTTATTGTATCCTAATTTCCGTGAAATACTACCTGTATTATACTTTGCAGATGTCCCTGGGCCCATAACCTGATGGGTTATGGGTAAAAAATAAACTAGTAATGGAGATTTAAAAAGGTTTATTATTAATACAATAAAACACGTATGACTCGGACAATGGCGGATGCATGAAGGGAAGGACTTCCGGATACAGATTATACAAGTTATTTTTATCTGACCTATGACATTGACAAGTGACAGATGACAACTATAATATTTGACGTATGTTTATGCTATATCTAATATATATAGCATATGATATGGTACAGTAATAAAAGCTTAACCAAAAATAAAAATATATTTTAATTGTTATTTGCCTAATTTACCTTAGAGATTAAGAATTGGAATCAAAAATCGGAATAAATGAGAAATAAAATGATTATGTCGTTGACATTTTGAAAAAACCAATAAAACATAAACGGGTGCATGCTGGCTGGCGCGTGCCTCCACAGAATATCATGTCAACAGCAACTAAAACCTTTGAATTAAGAACTCATTAGTCGGGCTGTACTTCATTGGACCTCCACAGAATATCATGGTGACAGCAACTAAAACCTTTGAATTGAGAACTCATTAGTCGGGCTGTACTTCACTGGATCATTCACACCATACTTAACCTCACTGTCACATATACGAAGATTTCTCTTTAACCCAATTACGTACAAAAACAAATAAAAAATGAATTTAAATACTCTTGAAATACTCGACCACACCAAACTAATTTCATATCTGTACCGACGTACACAATCTGAAGCCCAGCGTTCTATGGGCGTCTGCCAGTGCCCTTTTGGTCTTAAATGGTCTCCAATGATGAAAAAGTTAATACCACTGTTTGTTTTTAAATTAATAACATGCTTGCGTTTGACCGCCATCTTGCCTGATGTTGCGATGATGCGGACCACGATGGAGCACGCTTGCCTAGAAGAAACCAACGACTTGAAGACTCCTCGACAAGATACCTCTTCGATATCTCTTTTCATGAAAATTATTCAGTTTTAAATTGTGTGAAGACTTATTTAACAATAGCTAAGGATAATAATATAAACATGGTGCGGTTAATAACCAGAGAAGGTTAATTTAAACTTCGCTCGGTCTAGTCTTGAGTAGCTACCTACTAACCTCAACTAGCCTGCATTGCGGGTAATGTAGGAACTTAATTTAGTTATCAACTTGTTGACTAATATCATAGAGGATAGGTTCAAAGTGGACTAATTTGTACTGGGAATTTAATGGCCATATAGAAATCTACACAAGGTCATTTTTAATCATCATCATCACTGTTATATCTATGGACGTATTGTCAAATATGACTTGCACCATCTGTCATTCAATAAATTATTTGCATAAAAATGTGATTCATTTTATTGGCGACGAGGATTTAAAATATTAAACAATGGACAAAGAACAATTTGAACTGTTCTTGCGAGCTCAACAGGCGCAGCAAGAACAGGTGACACAAATACTTACTTTGTTGGTACAAACAATACACAACAAAGAAGATACAAAAACAAAAAGCTCAACGAGCGTTCCATCATCGTCGGTCATATCGTCAGATAAGATGATGGTGATTAAACACTTTAACATGGACAAATACAACCCCGAAAACTGCAGGATTGAAGATTTTTTAGACTTCTTTTTAAACAAATGTCAAATCATGAACGTTACGGAGCCAAACCTACGAAAGGACATCCTGTTGAATACCTTAACACCAGAGATTTTCCGTGAGCTAAAAATAGCGCTAACACCGAATTTTGACACGAGTACTTATAACGACATTTGCCTCAAACTTCTTGACTTGTTTAGAGTGAAGAAAACCAGGTACCGCGCATTGACAGAGTTCTGGAACTGCACCAGAGAGTCTTCAGAATCTATGGAACAGTACGCTAACAGACTCAAAAGTCTAAGCCGAGATTGTGGCTACAAAGAGGAGATGTTGGAACGACAGCTACGCGATCGTTTTGCTACAGGGTTGAATCATACAGATTTAGAGACAGACCTCAGACTTCTGCTTTGGAGTGGGCCACACCTACTGTAAATGTCTTGAAACCAACTGGTGACGTCAGAATTTGCGGAGACTACAGCACTACACTTAATCCTGTTTTAACAAAACATTTACATCCAGTACCTGTTTTTGATCAATTACGACAGAAACTAGCAAACGGCATAGTCTACTCCAAAATTGATCTCAAAGACGCGTATTTGCAATTTGAAATAGCTCCGGACTCAAAAAAGTATTTAACAATATCCACACACAGAGGATACTACCAGTACAACAGGATGCCTTTCGGTATTTCTACAGCACCGTCAATTTTTCAAAATTTTCTTGATCAACTACTTGGAGACATACCAAACGTAGCAGTGTATTTTGATGACATTGCATTGACAGGAGAAAGCGTGAATGGACACTTACGAACACTTTGCACAGTGTTAAGCCGGCTAAAACAGGCTGGTTTGAAAGTTAATTTGAAAAAGTGTAGTTTCCTGAGTATCTGGGTCACATAATTGATCAAAAAGGAATACGGCCAACAAAAGCGAAGATTAGCGCTATAACCAACGCATCACAACCCACAAACGCAAAGGAGTTACGCTCTTTCCTAGGCCTTATTAATTTTTATGAAAGATTCGTTCCACATCTTCATGGATCATGTGCAGACCTGTACGAGCTAACAAGCGGCAAAAAAAAGTGGCGATGGTCTGAACACGAAGAACAAATTTTCGAGAATGCTAAAAGTAACATAGCTAACTCAAATTCATTGCTAGCGTTCGATGAAAAGCGTTCCCTTTTCCTAGCGTGTGATGCGTCAGAAAAAGGAGTTGGGGCAGTTCTATACCACAAACACAAAGATGTCGAACAACCGATAGCATTTGCGTCAAGAAAACTTCGACCAGCTGAGAGCAAATATTCTGTTATTGACCGTGAAGCATTAGCCATATTATTTGGAATACAGAAATTTGACCAATACCTAAGAGGAACGAAATTTACCTTGGTAACTGACCACAAGCCTCTGATGCACATTTTGGGACCTCAACGTAACCTGCCAAAGCTTGTAAATAATAGACTTGTAAGATGGGCTCTTTTGATTGGAAGCTACCAGTATGAAATTTGCTACCAGAAGGGCGAAAACAATATTCTGGCCGATTGCCTGTCCAGATTACCAAATCCCAAGACAAAACCCTCACATGTGGAAAATATTGTACATAGAGTAGTGTCACGCCTCCAAGAAAACAAAATTGTTGACCTACAATTAACAGAAAAAAAATTGAGTCTGGAAACATCTAGAGACCCAAGTTTGTCACTCGTTTGCCAGTATCTAAAGACCGGGTGGAGAGACCTGGATTACAGGCAAGAGATGAAACAATACTACAAACGTTTCGAGCTGTCTGTAGAAGGTAAAATTGTTCTGTGGCAAGGCAGGATGGTTATACCTGAGGTTCTAAGAAAGACAGTCTTAGGTTATTTGCACCGAGGGCACCCAGGGATATCGGCCATGAAGGCACTCTCACGTTTCTATGTGTGGTGGCCAGCACTTGACGAGGACATCGAGAATTTTATCAAGAGATGCACCAGGTGTCAAGAAAACAGACCGTCTAATCCCGAACTACCGGTATTCTCCTGGTCTATACCCGAGCAAGTGTGGGAAAGAGTCCACATAGACTTTGCAGGTCCATTCGAGGGCAGCTACTGGCTGGTTTTGTGTGATGCGTTGTCAAAATGGTGTGAACTAAGACCAATGAAAAACATAACTTCAAAAAGTCTATGCGCTGTTCTGGATGAGATTTTCAACACCTTTGGACTCCCACAAATGATTGTATCTGACAACGGCCCCCAACTAACATCACAGGAATTCAAGGACTACTGTAAAAATCAGGGTATTCTACATGTCACCTCGTCTCCGTATCATCCCCGAACAAATGGGTTAGCTGAACGGTTTGTGAGAACTTTTAAGAACAGAATGACCTCCAGTGACGGAAGCCCACTTAAGCGTCGGTTGTCGGAGTTTTTATTCACTTACCGGAACACTCCGCATACCACTACCGGCAAATCACCAGCCCAAATGATGTTCGGCAGGCAGTTGAACTGTGTTCTATCAAATATCCGACCGAACAAGAGAAGGAATTTGCTATACCAACATGTGAAGGCGGACATCGTGTCATCTACACCTACATACCAGACAGGCGATAAGGTCTACATAAAAACTAAACTGGAAAAAAAGTGGCAGCCTGCTACAGTAGTGACCCGTAAACACCGATACTCCTACGTGGTCACTACATCTAATGGGGTGGAGCAAAGGAAACATGCAGATCACATGAGACCGCGACTTGCTCCTGCAGCCGCGTCACCTGAAAGTGTTGCGACAGCTTCTGCGTTCACACCATCCACATGCTTGGCACCATCACCTATGTCAATTCCTTCTCCATCTACACCGTCCTCTCACATTCCATCCACACCAGAACCATCTGCATCCACATCTGCATCTACATCATCATCCTCATCTCCAGCATTTGAAACACCGATTGCGACGGTTGCAGCACCTCTTCGGCGCAGCCAGCGTGAGGTGCGACCTCCACGGCGTTTGATTGAAGAGATCTGAATCATCCATAAATGGGGAGGAATGTTATATCTATGGACGTATTGTCAAATATGACTTGCACCATCTGTCATTCAATAAATTATTTGCATAAAAATGTGATTCATTTTAATCACCATCATCGGCTTAGCCTTTTCCCAAACTAGATTGGGGTCGGCTTCCAGTCTAAACAGTTGCAGCTGAATACCAATATTTTACATGAAGCGGCTGCCATCTAACCTCCACAACCCAATTATTGGGTAATATCGGTATTCGAATGTTAGACCAGTTGCCAGACTTTCGGGCTCCTGACTACCCCTAACGACTGTCAAAGATATTCCTATGACAAACGGGACCGATTGCTTAACGTGCTCTCCGAGGCACGGAGCGGTCTCGATGTTTTAATGAACGGTCACCCACTCAATGACTGACCCCAGCAAGCGCAGCTTAACCTCACAGATCCATCCATCAGCGCGACTATCATTTAGCCCACCATTTAATAGCGTAAGGATAAAACAATAAGCTTTTTATTATATCTATCTCACCTTGGGTTTAGATTAAAAATCAAATGTATGCCGAATTGAAAAACAGCGAAAACCACTCCAATCCAATGACATAATTGGGTAGACAGGGTGGCATCGAGAGGGAGGCAGATTTTATCCCCGGATCACAATAAAACAAACTGTTTGTCACTGTCAATATTTGCAGTCCAGCCATAGGTCCAGCTAGTTCGATTAGATATGCACATCAGTTACATATGCATGCGAGCTTTTTATTTATCGCTTTTGTGCCATGACACATGTTGCGAATTCGCAACGCACCGATTCGTAGTTTTGCGTACAGTATTCCCAAATTAATAATGCGCATGCAGATCTTCGCTAATTGTCGTATTCCCGGAAACAAGAAAGTATATAGAAAAAAAAGAGAGTGTTATAGTGTGTATAGAGAGAGTGTATATAGAGTGGTTAAGTGCATTTTCTTCATACATAATTTAGAGCTCTTACGATTCAATGATTCAATGTTTCCGGGAATACGACAATTAGCGAAGATCTGCATGCGCATTATTAATTTGGGAATACTGTACAAGCTAAATCTAAATGGAGGACTTTAAATGGGACACTGATTCCTTTAACAAACCACGTCGTGTGGCCACGTCGAGTTTGTCCATTAATTGGTGTACATACGAGTAGGTACATCACTACAGTTCGGAACTTTCGGTCATTAAAATGCAACTTTCGTCTTTAGAGCTGGTGGTATCACTGTTATGTATGAATACAGGAAATGTAATCAGTGAAGTTTTGAGAGTAAAGCCACAACGTGTCACGAGCCGCATGGGGCTTTTTTCTATTCACTAGTGGCAGCTCTAATACATAATGAATTTCTACCTAGGGGACGTCCATTAATCACGCGATGTTTTTTTAGCAACTTATTGACCCCCCCTCCCCCTGGTGATACGTGGTGAGGTTTTTAACTAACCCCTCCCCCCCCCCTACCCAAGATCACGTGTATTTTTTTGGTACAAATTATCTTATTTTTTTTCAGAATATAATCTTTAAATACAAAGCAAAAATTTTTTTTGGTTTAGAAATCGCACGTTCAACGAAAAAATAAATTCACGTGATATCTCACTACACCCCCCCCTCCCCCTTGTGATATTTCGTGATTTTTTCCGAACCCCCTGGCCCCTTTCGAGCATCACGTGATTAATGGACGGCCCCTACATTCAAAACTTAATTACACTGATTAAAATGAATAATAGTCCATTTGTCACAGTATCTCGATTATTAAGTTTTCAATTCAACAAGACAGCGAGGCAAATAATAATGGCATGAAGAAATCCCACTTACCTATATTTACACTGCCTGTCAGCATTATCTTCCATCTTACTCCCCCACTCCACTCCGTTGGCTTCGGCCGTCCGAACACACCCGAAACTTCACGAGCACTTCCGAAGAGTCGAATAACGGTTTTAGTTCAAACACTGGGCACTTCTATTATTATTACTATTATTGTACTGTTTTCAACACTATTTGGTTTCCATTATTGTTTTAGTGTACACTCCCTAAAGAATATAGTTTATGCGATAGTGTTTTGGTTGATTACTAGAACCAAAGTTATGGAAAATTACACATAGGTATTTAGGGTTTTAATTTGAGATGCACTTGCGACTAAACACAAATTTATGTATGACCGTAGTATAAAAAAATCGTTATGTTATGCTATGGTCTTTTTCACATTCATATTTCGTGATTTCCCGAGTTGTTACGGTCTCAAACGGAGCCTTTAATTATAACTGCAGCCCGTGCTGCATCTCCCATACCGCGCGTATTGACCGCACTAAATAAGCTCGTGGAAGCCAACCCGGACTGCGATCTATTCTATAATAAATTCGCCAATTTAATGGTTATATGCCTACTTTTTTTGGAAAATAATAAGATTTAAATAATTTCTATTATTAGTCTATGTTTGTAATTATTATAATTTTATACTTTGATTTATGTAATTGGTGTGTATATGCCGTGTAAATCAATAAAATAAATAACAACTACGCGGCAAAGTCGCGAGTCGAACTGTAGGTAAAGAATTACTAACATCAATGCATCATTAGGGTTTAGAATTGTAAATCATAAAATCTATAACTAACTAAGGCCATGTTGTTTCAACTTACAGTTACGTATCTGTAACCGTCAAATATGGCGGCTTGTACGACAATTTCATACTGACTTAACGATTACGTACTGACTTACGAATACAGATGGTTTGAAGCAACCGGCCCTAAATTATCTACTGTGTTCACAATATTACATTTTCGCAAATAAATGTTTTGACTTAACTAATTAAGCACTCAGTTAATTACTTAGTACCTCGGCGACCAACCTTCGCTTGACATCTTTCGAATAAAAGATTTTGTTTGTGTGAAAACGGATTTTCCTATGGATAATAATAAACTTGGAAAACAAAACATTACTTAACTAAATACAAAAGGACGTTGGTAGTTTTGGGCTTGATATGGTACAGTAATAAAAGCTTAACCAAAAATAAAAATATATTTTAATTGTTCTTTGCCTAATTTAACTTTGAGATTAAGAATTGGAATAAAAAATCGAAATAAATAAGAAATAAAATGATTATGCCGTTGACATTTTGAAAAAAACAATAAAACTAAAACGGGTGCATGCTGGCATTTACTGAAATAAATACATTTATTCATTTATTCATTTATTCATTATTCATACTTAACCTCACTGTCACAAATACGAAGATTTTTCTTTAACCCAATTACGTACAAAAACAAATAAAAAAATAATTTTAATTCTCTTGAAATACTCGAACACACCAAACTAATTTCATATTTGAACCGACATACACAATCTGAAGCCCAGCGTTCTATGGGCGTCTGCCGTGTCCTTTCATCTAAATCATAAAAGCTGTTTCTGAGAAATCAATTAGGTACCTATAACCACACACAATAATTGCTCGCTTGAAGTAATAAGAATTATTAAGGTCACATGGTGATTAATTTTATAGTTTGACATAGTAACTAAACCGGTCGATGAAACAATTTTTCTCAACTGTCCCGTTAACGGGGCAGGATGAGCGGGGTAGATGGGAGTTACTCCGTTCTCTTGCTTAACATGGCGTAATATTTGATCGACAAACTTCAATTTTATTGATTCAAGCCTTAATGACGTATATAGGTACCTACTTAAATATGTATAGCCCCGTCCAGTGCGTGAGGGGGGGTGGGGGGGATAAGAAACGAGACGATGAATTGCTAATTACATTAATGGACTTCTTGTACGGACTTAAGAAGGCTCACGAAGTAATTAGTGAATGTTACTTATTTATTAAGACCGAAAACGACAACTGAACAAAACGTAGGTACCTATAGTATTTGACTGTTTTATGTAACAAAAGTGTGCGAAATAGTGTATAATAAGGTTCCGTTTCTCTTTCTAACCCACTGACTCTTGTTTTCCTATCTCTATCCATTAAGGAAATACATAAGTTAATAAAGTTGGATCTGAAAGCTTTTTTATATGCTAATGAATTTTTATTTTTGCCTAAAATATAGAATATACCTATAATGTATCTGAAGGTTATTTGTAAAACGGCTAGGTACCAACAATCTTGACCGCCGATATTAATCTCGTTATCCTAGGGTCACCCTTTCCATCCAATATCGCAGTAGGAAAATATATGTTTCCAATATGTCCACCCTACATCTGAGTTACACTCCCAACGAAAACGCTACGCACGTAGCAACAGTATTTTCACATAGCTACGAGGCTACGACATCGCTACGCTTGTAGCAACTCGGGAAACGAAGTTATCAATGTGAACAAAATTGTTTGTGATATGACACTTTGTCTTCGATGATACAGTTGTTTTATATTCTCAAAAAGAAGGTGTATAGATATAATGTATGAGGAGATGTTGTATAAAAGCTAATTTACAAAATTGGCTTTAGCCGCCAAAAGAATTTAATGGATTGCCTTCGTAATTTATGTTTAATAAAAATTAACATACACGTTTAGCTAAAAGCTCTTTTAACACTCAATATTGCGCCACATAACCCTTTCACACGAACAAAGAGAAAACTTTTTACTTGAGCGCGTTGGAAATTAAAATTGGCTCATATTACCTTCACACCGTTTGACGGCAGCGAGCGAGCAGCACTTCAAAAAGGTGTACAATTAGCCGAGCACCGATAAAAGTTCTGCAGTGAATATTTGCTGCAGTACTTGTGATAAACGACATTTTATAATATTTTTGGTTTCATTCTTGCATTTTTTTATTTGATTAAAAAAGGAAGGATTTTTTTGTTTCATTCTTTGTATATTTTGCACTGGTAAACGAGTGATAGCTAAAAGGTTTTTGTGTATTTCTACTACTGCACGCTTGTTTATTGTCATGTTTTGTCGACTGTTTTTCAAGGCACTATTGCTTCAGTTCTAAGGCGAATCACACACCGCCCCGCGCTACGCTGCGGGGTGCGTGGCGACAGAACAAAAATCCCGCGCGTGAATGCGTTTTCAGTGTGTTGCACCATGCGTGATTTCTATACAAATACAGATACTTGCAAACAACGGAACATCACGCACCCCCGCGGTACGCTGCGTGATGCTGGGCAGTGTGCGAATCGCCTAAATGTTGCGTTCTAAATGTTAACTATACCTATTATAAAAAAGCAAATGCAAAGTTAATAATTAATGGATGATCCATGTCATCGTCTTATTATGTCGACGGTATGTTGCTAAATTATTTTAGCGTAGTAAGTGAGCTTAATTATATTAGCTTACAACTAAGCTAAAATAATTCAGCAACATAGCATCGCCACCGCCCCGAATTACATTGTCGAAGAGTTGATAAAGTAGTGTGAGTGAGTAGGTAGCAAAAGGGTAGCCTATGCTCCGAACTTTGACATACCAACTTGTTGTCTTACATAAGTTAATATCATCACAAACAAAGCAAGAACTTTTGAAGTTTGTCCTTTTGAAGTTATGTCTTGATAAAACTTAGTTCAAAGTAATCATTAACTCTTAACTAATTTGACGCTTAGGGGCTACCACGTACCGTAGAATTTGTAAATTCAGATAAAGTGGCAGCCATTTGCAAAAGTGGCGTGGGAAGTGGCGTCATAAATAATTTAGGAAACAAATGTTTTATTAGTATAACCTTTGGGAGTGATTTATTACACCCGCTTAAGAATTATGATAATTTTAAGGTACCGTAATAGGATGGTAAAAGGGACTATTACCGAGCCTACGAGAACCGTACCCTAATAATTGTCACAAGGGAGCATAATAAATCATTTCAATTCTCTCTGCCCATCTGTCACAAGACTATCTCCGTGACGGTAAAATGTTATGAGTTAGTTTTTTTTTACATTGTATATTAGTATGCTGTTGGGCCATATGTACAACCACGGAACAGAAAAAAACAGGGTACACTTGAACAAATAAAAAAAAAACTAGAGGTTCCTTACATACCCTAAAAATAGGCTATACGCATATTTTTATATCGGCTATCATCATCTGCCTAGCCCTTTCCCAAATTATATTGGGGTCGGCTTCCAGTCTAACTAGTTTCGGCTGAATATCAATATTTTACGTGGAGCGACTGCCATCTGACCTCCACAACCCCATTAATGGGTAATACCGGTATTCGAATGTTAGACCAGCTGTCAGACTTTTAGGGCTTCTGACTACACGTAACGATTGTCAAAGATATTCCTATGACAACCGGGACCGACTGCTTAACGTGCTCTCCGAGGCACGGAGGGGTCTCGATGTGTAAAGAACGGTCACCCATCCAAGGACTGACCACGGCAAGCGGAGCTCAACCTCGCAGATCGATCGATCAGCGCGGCTGTCATTTAGCCACGAGCCCCCATTTTTATATCGGCTATGAGTGATAAAATTCAATATCGTGTTATAAAATGAAACCAAACACATTGGCGTATTGAAAATCTTTCCATAATTGCGGGCAAATTGATAAAGTGTTCATTCTGTTATAACTCCTTACAAAAATATAATCACTCTAAAACGTATCATAATTACGAAAAACTATCGGCAATCTAAAAATAAAAAAGATAACCCTGAAAAACCAACAGAACCAGAATTCACACGCTAACTAAACAAACTCCGTGGTCATATGACCGTGGCTCGTGAACAAACTGGCTCGCAACGATGCGCAGATTAGCATCCCATCAACCATTTATCAAACAAGATATCAAAATAATAATTTCAACACTCAATTTTATATCGTGTAAGTGGATATTTTTCGAAGTGTTATTAATCTGGTAATATAACGCTGTTGGTTTAGGAGAATATTTTGTTTATAAATTGTTATTCGGGTTCGGGTAGGGTCGTGTTATCTTTATTTGTGAAAGTGTAGCGAGTTCAAACGATGAAATCATGAAATGCCTTGGAGGGTTATTGTTTTCTATTGTATTTGTTATTAGAAATTAGTTTAATTATTTAATTTAATATCAACTATTCAGAATATAATGTTGCATTTTCAATAAATTGTAAATTAAATGTCTACCTTAGTATAATAATAATTGGTCATCGAATAATCTATGTTTGCACGCGCTCTGAAACTGCTTGTCGGATTAGAGAAATTCTTTTTGCATTTCATAGCCTAATTCTTAAGGAAGATTATAGATTATTTAACATCACGCAACGCAAAAAGATAAAAGGTCAGAACGCTAAGCGAAAACGAAGAAATTAGCGTCAGCGAGTAAATAATCCAATTTCTTTTAAATTAAACGGTTGAAACCGCGGGGCACATCTAGTTTTTCTATAACCATGCATTCAGTACCTAGCTTTATTTAAAATACAGACGTTAAAGTAACATACAATCTTGATTATTATCATAAACCTGAAATGTACACATTTCAGCAATTTTGGCAAAAATTCAAAACGTTTCTTACGAATATAGTGATGAAAATAAATTTAAATCAGTATATCACGATGTATTTGTCTGTCTACGTGTTGGGAATATCTAGCTGATCCGTCTGGCTCTATCATGGACATTCGTTTGAAAATAAATATTGGGTAGGTATAGTATCGGCGTGGATCTTGACCACAGATCACGCATGTACATTTTTGACCCAATAGACAATAGACAGTTGATAATACGTAATAGAAAATAGTCCAATAGACGACTAGCATCGACTGACTAACCAATCGCGTGCAGCCTCGGCGCCCCCCGTCTTCTTCATTCCGCCAAATAGACCGAAAAACCAGCTAATTCGCAGGTGACGTTTGTGATCATCTTTCACGCCGCTACCTACATAGAAATTGTACACATTTATTTTAAAAATATATACAACATCAACTCTAAATTACCTATTTCTTTTCGTGTTGGGATAAATAGATTAGCTATAATCTGGCCCCCTTATAAACGTCATACAAATGACAGCCACCTGGTCTGGTCGGAGGATCCGCCCTTTTCAATGGAGGGATATTCTACCTCGCCCCTCCAAACGCCAAAGAACAAAGCCTCAACGTAGTTAGCAATGTTAACAAACGTGGTTAACAATGGATTTAAATAATTTTACCTTGATAATTTCTATAGAAAAAGCTTAAAATAACTACATGTAAAAAATAGTAACTTTTGTTTCTTTACAATTTTATATATTCAACGGTTTCGTAAAAAAGAAATCCGCAACGTTTTATTTTGGGGTTGTTGCTCTAGAGAATTCTGAAATAATATTCTGCTACCAAGAAAACATGAATAAAAAAGATGTACACGTACCAAACACAGCGAACGCTGGAAAAATTTCAACAAATTGTCTTGCCAGACAAACGTATCTTTGTAATGAATTTGAGGAAATGTAGTGGAACAATTTATTTTTCCTTCATTTCGTGAAGTATCCTTGTTTCCTGAATAAGTTGTTTGTTCTACACTCCTGATGTAGGTACCTACATGAAGTATTCACATCACTCAATGTTTATTTGGATCAGCCTGGAGTTTGTTCAACTGTATTGGTGTCTGTTTTTTGTTATTAGAATTATTCTAAAAAGCATTTTTTTGGGCATGGTGAGGTACGTTCCAGTTCCTCTCCCGACTGTTTTTTCTGGAATATATTCAATATACAGATTTTTTTACAGTGTTATAATAGTATATACCTAGATAGACTTAAAAACAATCGGCCGTACCACAAAAAAAGATAAATACGTGTTCAACACGAATGCTACCAAAAATAATACGCACTTGTTTTAGCACTAACTTGTCTAAAACAAGTGTGTATTATTTTTGGTAGCATTCGCGTTTAACACGTGTTTATCTTTTTTGTGGTATGGGTGTTAATCTTTAATTAGAGTTTACCCTATCTTTCTGAAACAAATACCCCACTACACGAACCGCTGAGCCCAAACATGTGGCGCGATTCGTATCGTACAGTGCACGCTAATTGCCCTACTTCCAACGTTCCTTTTCTAGTTTTAATTTTGGCAAAGCAACAATACTTAAAAAAAAAAAGTTGGAACCTATTCCCGAGACTATTGTGTGTTGTTCTCGTGAGATCTTTTACATTCTTAAATTATATTTCTACGTGAAAATATTTATACAGGGTGGCAGGTTAAACAGTGGAAATATTTTAAGGGGTCATTGTACTCATCATTATGAACAACTTTTACTATGGGACCAACCCTAAAATCGCGAAAAAAAATCAGCTGTTCCATACATTTATGTTCACATAACTCAACAAAATGTATGGAACAGCTGATATTTTTTTCAGCGATTTAAAACCTTCATAGTTCCCGATGACATAAGAGCCACTCCCCGGGGAGTGACTAACAAACAAACTTCAGCTCCACTAGAGCAAACACGTTATAATTCATGACAGTTTTTGTTCGTAGTGTGAGCAAAAGCCGGGTCCCACTGGAATGCATCAATATCAATAAAGGCAAAAATTCTCAACTGACGTTCTCATCCTAAGGATTTTGGTAAAAGGAATAATAGTACTGTGTGTAAAAAAGAAATAATTGGTGATGGTTTCCCTAGCATATCAAACGCTATTTATATAAAATACTAGCTGTTTCCCGCAGTTTCAACCCCGTTGCTCGGCTCCTAAGGGTTGTAGCGTGATGTTAAATAGTTTACTGTTTTTCCATGAATCTGGCTAACATATACAAAAAAAAAAAATTTTTAAATCCGACTGGTAGTTCCAGAGATTAGCGCGTTCAAACAAACAAACCAACTTTTCAGCTTTATAATATTAGTATAGATTTAATTTTCACATACCTATAAACAAACAACGTGTTAAATACGTGTCCTCCTATTTTTAAATCGGTTCGAGTTAATTTAAGAACCCAGTTTTCCAATAATGCTATCGCTTTTAGTATACAGGGTGGCAGGTTAAACAGTGGAAATATTTTAAGGGGTCATTGTACTCATCATTACGGACAACTTTTACTATGGGACCAACCCTCAAATCGCGAAAAAAAATCAGCTGTTCCATACATTTTGTTGAGCAAATGTATGGAACAGCTGATTTTTTTTTCGCGATTTCAGGGTTGGTCCCATAGTAAAAGTTGTTCATACTGATGAGTACAATGACCTCTTAAAATATTTCCACTGTCTAACCTGCCACCCTGTATAGGTAATAACAATTAGTTTTTAGCGTTATAAATTGACCCATTTTGTATCTCTATTATTACAAAAAACAGGTTTAAAAAAAACCGACTTCCAAAAACTACACTAAAAACTATGAAATAAAAATGTTAAACTTCCATAAATAAAAATCTAAATGTATATTGAAGTCGGCGGGGCCTCTTCTTCAGGTTTCTACCTCTCAGCCTTTGAACAGGAAGAACGTGCGCAGTGTGTGCAGCGAACGTGCAGGTTGCTTTGCGCCTCGACAAATTAAAATTTTCTTTCATTCCTCCTTAATCTATAATGTTGCTTATATTTATGCTAGGCCCCGCCGACTTCAATATACATTTAGATTTTTATTTATGGAAGTTTAACATTTTTATTTCATAGTTTTTAGTGTAGTTTTTGGAAGTCGGTTTTTTTTAAACCTGTTTTTATTTTTATCTTTTTAGTGTAGTGTAACCATTTTTGTTGTTGTTAATTTATTACAATAAAGTATCATTAAATCATGGACAGAGTGACTTTGATCATTTATGTACTTTTACCGAGATCGATTACTTCCACGAATTTAAATAGGTATGTACTTATATTTATAGATGTTGGTGGATGAGAGCATTTCAGTAAACAAAAACCGGGCAAGAGCCTGTCGGACCACGCAGTGTAGGATTCCGTAGCACGAAGTATTTTGAGTGTTCCGACCGCAAATACAAGTTTGTATTTCATAATATTATTATGAAATATTATTATTTTTACGGTTGTCAAACTCAAAATGGAAAATAGTGAATATTTCAAAAATTTTGTGACGTATCTTGTTCGAACCAATTTCAATCGAAAGTATTTATTAAATGCTATAAGCTTGATTTTTTCCAGATTTTTTGATAGCGCGGTTGGAAAATTACAGGGGGGGGGACACATTGTTAACGACTTTGGGAGCTCCTAGTTCACTCAATATGCACTTAAATAAAAAAGGTATTTAGAAACCTTCATGTTATTTTCAAAGACCTATCCAACGATATCCCACATGGTGGGGTGCGCGAAAATATTATTTTTCATCCCTCAGTTTCATGTATGGGAGCCCCCCCTAATAATTTTATTTTTCGTAATTTCACTATAGGCCTTAATGGCGGCTTGTAAAAGACATCTACCTATGAAGTTTCATATAAATTGGTTATGAACTGTAGATAGTAGTAATAGCAATAGGCTCGCTCCCTAGCCTTCTATCAAATGCGACTTAAGCATAAAAAAATTGTGTGTACTATACACCTCTGTCTAACCTTGCGGGAAATATCGGCGTGATGTTATGTATGCATAATATCGAGATCGATTGCGTTCAGGAATTCATGTACCTACACAATATCACTTTTTCATCATCGTCATGATGTCATCGAGATACACCAAAAATACCGTCTATTACACCTCGTTAAAAATCTACTCAACCAAAGTTAATAAAATTTATATGGGACCACCTCGCGAGCTTCTTCTACCATATGAAAAAAGAATCACGTAAATCGGCTCATAAACCACGGAGTAATCAGTGTACATACATTAAAAAAAAAAAAAAAAAAAAAAAAAAAAAAAAAAAAACAACCGAATGCAGAACCTCCTCCTTTTTGGAAGTCGGTTAAAAATGGCCATTTAGCTAACTAACAATTAAATGTGACCTTTCTCTAAATTAGGTACCTAATAGGTAAAGATTACTACACGAGCCTCGAACGGAGCGCCGCGCCGTACAAATCGGTGGACAACTCTGTCATCGGCACACACTACACAGACGCTAAGTTGCAATGGTACAGTCAATTGTGTACTTTCGGTAAGCGGTACACGATTCGGATTTGTCCGGCACGGCGCGGCACTTATCATTCACACGCAGATTTGTCCGCGGACTTGTCGCCAGCGACAAATTTTGCGGATGGGCTCGCGTGTGAATAGTGGCCATTTACTTTCAAGTGATAGTTGATAGATTGAGGTCATTGACGTTCTTAGTTGAATCTCATGGTTGAATCGCATTTGTACGTATAATATTTAAAAAAATATCAAAACAAACGAGGCACCGTTCTACAGTATTTGGCGAAAATCGTCATTTTTTTTTCGGTATTAATTTGACGTCGTTTTAATATACAAAACTTCAAAAACAAGACTTTATTTATCTTTCCGACCCACATTTCAACCCCTTGGGGATACAGATTGTTCTTTTCTTTAGCATAAAAAAAACATTCCATTCTTTTCTTACCAACTGAAGTGACATAAACCGACCCCTTAAGGTGAGAGGAACAAACATCGTCCACGGCAAACTTTATAAAGTAATAAAGTCGAGTTCTTGACTCACTTGAAACAAGTGTGTGTGATGGCTCCAAGGAATTGCGTTATTTTCTTAAACTCGTAACATTTGCCTAGTTTTATTTCCTAAGAATTCTAGCTTCTTCGTAGACTCCCCGAGGTTTTACAAATGTTTCTGTGAATTGTGGGTATTACGGAGAAATTTAAAGTTATTTTTCGATATTGATATTGCGGTATGCGGTACTGCAAAAACCTTATATTCCATTTAAATCTGATATGATGATAAATATCGACAGATTTCGTAATATAAATGTCAATGGTTTAAATTGTTTACCCCAAAATTCAATGGATCGGCACGTCAAGTCGGGCTGATGTAATTAAGCCTTTCATTGACACTCCGAACGGTGAATACATTTTTGGGAAGCGCTCGATGTTCTCTAAGTTAATTATGGAAACGACAGCAGGATTTATGATGCATAACCGAAGCTACGTCCTCATCAAAATAAAATTATTCCTTTATCACGTAGCTGGCAATGATGAATCAGACTAAATAACCATTACGATAAATATGAATATCAATACAAAGTATCAACATAATTAGGTACCAACAATATACAAAACAGTAACAAGTTCTAGCGGCAGTCAATCCGATCAGCTGACCGGTTGGCAGCTCGCCAGCGCCGCCGGTCGATACAGCGCAGCCGACGTCTAGTCTAGGCTACACCTACCGACAATTGGTGTTTCCACCCTACTTGCGACCTCGTTCGGTGTTTGTACCCTAGTTGGAGTTTATTGGTAGTTAAATATTTTATTGCTTGAATGGATACGTTAAGGTACGTTGCAGTAACAAAGTAAAGATGACTGTTCTTACAATAATGGAGCATTATTGGTCAACTTATCCACACATTGCGAGGATATCGTTTAATTATGTAAACCTTGGCAATCTGATTGACATACTGGCTAAACGCATTATTGCGTAATCGTTTCCTATCTAATACATCCTGAACAAATAAATAATGCATAGAATTGCCATTTCACATCGATTTCCTAGAAATGTGTTGCGATTTTGAAATGCCACGAATTGGAAAGTTGATCGAGACATTAGTTACCTGCAATGTGGCATGAGTTTGGCATGCAGTCAATTTTAACACATCTGTAAACCCTTTGAATGCCAACTTTTATTAAGTTTTCTTTTTCCTGGCTAATTTTTAGTATATTTCGTTTCATTACTCGTGAGTTTTTAGCGAAAAGTGAAATCTTTTGGGATTTTGTCTTCGGATTTGTGATCTTTAAAAAGAAGAACGAACTTTAGACTGGAAAAAGCCTAGTTTAGTTTTTTTTAATAACATAATTATTTGATGACAGCGTCAAATAATTATTAGAATGGTAGCAAACCATAGTCTGAACAACGTTTGTTCTAGAAAAACAATAAAATAAAAATCGTTTATTTCAGGTGTACACCTATATAAATTATTACATAATTGTTACATAGACTTTTCGAAGCGTATTAGAAATTAATTATCACTTGCTTTAACGGTGAAGGAAACCATCGAGAGGAAACCGGCATGTCCTAGAACCAAAAATTCGTAAAACAAGTGACGTTTACCAACCCGCACTGGGCCCGCGTGGTGGACTACGGCCCACTCCCTCTCACAGAGGAGGCCTACTGTGTCCCAACAGTGGGAACTTTATAGGCCGATTATTGTATATTGTACCTACTAAACCATTATTGTTTACTTTCTTAAGCCTCTCAAAACACGAGATGAAATGGCCGGCCTTTCCCCACTAAGGCTCTTATGGTTGTTAGAAATACAATACATATATTTACCCATACTAAAAGCTTACGAGCCCACCTATTATCGTTACCAATTCAATTCCCTCAACTTATTAAGTACCTACGTTTGCTTCAGGACTCGTTTCTAAGGAAACCTAAAAAATAGGCACTTTAACAGAAAAATAACTCGGGAAAGCCCGAAACAGAAAGGTTTTCTATTAAAATATAATAAAACTGGACCACTGGGAGTTGGATTCGCGCCCTGAAGGTTCTGTACAAAATTAAGCTATAATAACTTTAATCGCAAAAAAAATATATAGGTACTTAATAGCCAATTTCATGATTGTAGCTCAACGAAAAGGTCTTGATTTATTTGCGGGTGTCAAAATATGCGGCATAAATGGCTTTTTTTGAGTTGACTTAGAAGCTGATTTTTTTACAGCTTCAAGGGACCGTAAACATAAGTTATAAGTAGGTACTTGATATATAAATTTCAACTTGATACCTTCACGCATTCCTGAGAAAAACGGTTTTGACAAACACGCAGACGGTCACATAAATGATCCTATAAGGGTTCCTTTTTTGCTTTCAAGGTACGAAACCCTAAAAAAGAAAAATGTTCGGTTCATTCGCCTTGAGTTAATTTGTCTCAGCGGTCGGCTAATGTATTTCGTACGCCGTATTTTCAATTATGAGCAAAATAAGATTTGCCGACGTCTGACGACTTGGGTAGACTTTTTTCAACATCGTATTTAATTAAAGTAGATAATATTACTCTGGAAACGGTATCTTATTCAGGTAAGTCATATTATCTTTGACAATAAATATTCTGTATAAATCTCTTTTGGACTTAAAAATCAAACTGAGAAAAAGCCACTTCGAGAGATATCGTTAAAACCTTACTAAAATAAGGCTGAACTGGTGTAAACGTAACTTTTTACGACTTTTAACGATAATTATAACAATTAGATAATTAATTTCGTAATGATCGCATTATTATAACCTCAGATCATAGAAACAAGGGAGATGTGCCAAGGCGCTACTAAAATTGACGCTTTGATACGGTCACATTGACCGTATATAAAATGTACACGCTGGCGACGAACCGAACACGATCGATGATATAAATACAGTGTTTTAGTTTAGTGCTAGTGTTGAGTGACGATTAACAGTGTTAGATTAGGGGTCTGTGGAATGTTTAATGCGTGGGAGATCTTTATATTCACGAGGGGCGCTTGTAATTGTGTTGAAAAATGTACTAAAAGTGGCGACAGTTTTTCCCGTACTAATTTGCTATGATGGCATATCTCCTTGTTTCTATGATCTGAAATTATAACAATAGAACGAGGTTGAACGTTAACCTATATATTTGTAATTATTCTAACTAGCTCTAAGACGTGGTAACAATATATTTAAATGAATATCACTGCCATGTTGGCTTAAACACCGCTCGTTTGTGGTCGAGAATTACCTCTTAAACTTGCTGAAGATCCTAAACTAGCTGTTTAGATAGTTTAGAGAACTAACTTGTGGACTAGCGAAATTATTAGCAGTCTCAAGATTTAGACATTTAGGTATAATGTAATCTGTCTAATAAGTCCCTTGCGTAAGTAATTTATTAAAAATATTCTTAAAAGAGAATTAAATAATTTTGATAAAGTCTGTGACTATAAATTTGATTTACGTCAAACGTTTTATAACAAAAGATTAAACTTTTAAAATATTAATAAAAACATTCAAACAATAACACAGGTGTGCCACGGTTGGCCAGTGATTAGAGCGACACCATGGTACGACAGAGGTCGCAGGTTCAAATTAAAGAGTTGTTTTGAAATATTTTATAAGTATATTTAATAATAATTCTTTAATTTGAACCCGCCACCTGTGCCTGTCTCAGAATAACATGGCTTTGACACGTTTAAAATTCATAAAAATATAAACATATCTATTGCAAAAAAAAATATATTACATAGTTGTACGAAAATAATGATTTTTTTTACTGGATCCAGGAGAAAACAATATGGAAAATAATATAGGCTGGTTTTCTATTAGATGCAAGCAGACAAAATAGTGCATTTTCAACATAAACCCGAAACTTACGTAACTTAAATGGAAAGCACCCATGAAATACCTAATTATAATCGCTTTTTACCTAAACGTTTTGCACACCTGACACTGTCATGGCGGCCGATCTTGCGGTTGACGCATTAGGGTCGAGCGACACGTGTGTCAGTGAAGACATAAAACTACGCATCCCTGAGCAGCCGCTGTGATCTAAAGAGGGCTGATGCGTAATGACGCGTCAAACTGTTGAGCGTCTTTTATAACACGTTTGAATAAAACTAAATCATTTTTAAATCCTACTAAAGCTAAACAAAAATATTTGTAGATACAACCTACAGAAAAGTGTTCGAAACAAAACATTTACGTCTTACCACAAAAAAGATAAACATTTGTTGAACAAGAATGCTACCAAAAATAATACGCACTTGTTTTAGCACTAAGGGTCAAGTTCACCGACAAGATAACAGTCCGATAAATTCAAAACGGCCGCTTAAGATATCTTTTTCTATACGAAACGTCATGTTAAACGGCCGTTTTCAACTTATCGGACTGTTATCTTGTCGGTGAACTTGGCCCTAACTTGTCTAAAACAAGTGTGTATTCCTTTTGGCATCATTCTTTTAACAGGTGTTTATCTTTCTTGTGGTAAAGCCCTTAAAATTTAGAATAGCAACACACTTGCGACGCCTCTGATATTGCAGATGACCATAGGCGGTGGTAACCACTTACCATTAGGAGGGCAGCATGCTTGCATGCTAATAATATAAAAAGTCGCTACTTTAAGAATAATAAATAATACGAGTATAGAAAGTAATCTCCTTTATACGTGTCCTAAACGCCACGTCATAAACACCTTCTTCCCTTCCCCCCCCCCCCCAGTCCGCAACACCCCGCTGTTGCATTTAATACTGACTTTTTTGTTCAACAAACGCGAGACGGTAGGCTATTAGGCTGTGTCCCCAATAGGCAAACTGTGAGCGGCCGACTGAGTTTGCGCTAACAAATTGCAGTAACAAACTGTTAGCGCAAACTAGCAAACTGTGGACACTCCAACTCAGTCGGCCGCTCACAGTTTGCGTATTGGGGACACAGCCTTATAGTGACCTAGTACACGTCTGGCACGAATTTCATTTCTATAGTCTTTATTATTCATACGCCGCTACCAAGAATCTCCACCAAATTTTACCACAACAAAATTATATTGTGGAAATTCCTTATTTCTCAGAAAACCTGAAGGGTGATTCCAGTAAAAGGATCGTCACTGATCTGCGCAGTTTTACGCTTGAACGAATGTTAAAGGTAATGGAATCGAGTACAACTTCAAATGTTGATAGACAACATTTTGATGATAAAGAGACAGATTAAGCCGCTTTGATCGATGTCCTTTGAGAGTAAAATACAGGTTGGTAATTTCAGGTGGGACTATAAGGGCAGCTACCTTAACTGTTAACCGCTACAGGAAAACATTCTTAGAATATTCCTAATTTTTAAAGTTATTTCTACACAGATATAAATGAAACTAGTTAACGTAAAGTATCACGACCTGAATGAAAACTAAGCGTGTCATTTTTAGACTATCTACTATGACGTCATAAGCACTATTTAGTAATAGGAAACCCAAATCGATTCAAAGACCGGAGGACTAAACGCGCGTCTCGCGCTAATTGTGACTCGCGCGGAACACAGGCGCGGACTGAGCGCGACCAGTGGCCACATAAGTGTTTTACACTCACGCCACCACGTGAGTAGGTGCATTTGCATTACGGATTTTAAAAAAATTGTCTGCAAGAAAAACTACTATTTCGTATAAAGGTCAAAAGACCACTGAACCAACTGATGTTGAAGTAGGTACCTACTAGAAATGTTAGAACAAAAATTAAAAAAGAAATAGCCCTTTCGCAACGCATTATGAATTACAAAATAAAAACAATAATATTTAAATATTTTTTATTGATATGTTTTATGCCCCATCTCAAATAACCAGCCTGTATACAGGGTGGCAGGTTAGACAGTGGAAATATTTTAAGGGGTCATTTTACTCATCATTATGAACAACTTTTACTATGGGACCAACCGTGAAAGCACGAAAAAAAAATCAGCTGTTCCATACATTTGTGTTCACAAAACTCAACAAAATGTATGGAACAGCAGATTTTGTTTTCGCGATTTCTGGGTTGGTCCCATAGTAAAAGTTGTTCATAACGATGAGTACAATGACCCCTTAAAATATTTCCACTGTTTAACCTGCCACCCTGTATAAATATGTTACTTTGCCAAACGTTGTAGATGAGGCTCAATTAAGTTCACTGCTTCATTACTACTAGTTTAGGGTCCAATTTGATCCCTTGAGCACTCCTTTTATTTATAAGTTTCTTCGTAACGAAGTCCCGACTTCAGTTTGTCGTCTAATTGGCAATTTAACTATTCTTGTAGCTATCGACTCGTAACTTTATCATTGGTCCAGAGTAGATATAGACATCTAAATAATAATTCAATAGAAGCCGTCAAGGTTGTATATCTTACACGACACCAAAACATCAAGATAAAATTAAAAATGTGACTTATATGTACTCGTATATGAAGTGAATTTAGTTTAATATACACCGTGTAATTGAATAAACGCAAAACCTGAAACTAGTTTGTTCAGAATCGAGAAGAGAATCGATTACACTACTTTTTAATGTAGGATATTTTTTTCAAAAATAATATTTTTATTTCAAGCCGAGTCTAAAGCCGGGTCTCTTGCGCCCTGTTTTTGTGTTCGACGAACATTGAACGAACGATAAAGTGAACGATAGAGTGAACGATAAACGATTTTGTTCGTTTATCGTTCACAAACATGTTTGCCGAGCCTAGCGGAAAACATCACCGCGTTCGCCTGCGGGGGAATGAATGGAATGAATGAATGACCTCACATTCTTTGGAACTCATTTTGAAATGGCATACCTAGGGTTGCCAACTTTTTTTGAGAAAAATAACTTATTTGGAAGAAAAAAAAGGATTTCTCGTATTTAAGTATGTTTTTATTAACATCAAAAAAAAATATTGTGTTGGTACTTTTTTAATATTATAAATGCGAAAGTTTGTGTGTGTGTGTGTGTGTATGTTTGTTACTTCTTCACGCTGAAACGGCTGGACGGATTTGGATGAAATTTGGTAAGGAGGTAGCCTGGGACCTAGAATAACACATAGGCTACTTTATACTCCCGGAAAACGTGGGCGAAGCCGTGGGCGGAAGCTAGTATAAAATAAAGTAGGATACGTTATTATAAAGTACTAGCTTCCGCCCGCGGCTTCGCCCGCGGCTTCGCCCGCGTTTTTTGGGATAAAAAGTAGCCTATTCTGATTCTATTATGATGTATAAGCTATATTACTGTAAAGTTTCATCAAAATTCGTTCAGTAGTTTTTGCGTGAAAGAGTAACAAATATCCATCCATACATCCATACATCCTCACAAACTTTCACATTTATAATATTAGTAGGAAGTAGGATAGGATAGTTGGCAACCCTAGGCATACCTGTCATACATTGTTCGATGTTCTTGTTTAGCAAAACAAAAACATCGAACATCGCAGGAGACGCGTGAATGAATGATTTAAATTCGCGAACATGTTCGTAAAACAATGTTTTGTTCAAAATTTCTTGCAGGAGACACGCCTTTAAAGTTAATAGTGCACGAAGCCACGCGCCCCCCGCTCTCTCGCCTCCCACCCGCCAGTCTGCCGGCAGAGCGCTTTGCGTTGTGTGTGCGTCACAGAGCTATGAATGGATTAGAATACATAAAATGAAGAATACAAATATCTTTAACAATCACACATGAAAATTATTAATTCGTTGTTATATCAATTTAACATTATAAAAATCTGTTGGGGTGTCCCAAGGTTTTGCGTTATTTCAATTACACGGTTTATATTGCATAGGATGTAAAAATGTGTGCTGCTGTAGTAGGTAACATATCTATCGATTTATTATTTAGCTATCTGTGGTCTAGAGCAGTGTTCCGCAAAGGGTGTGCCGCGGCACACTGGTGTACCGTGGTCATTAGTTTGTGCGCCTCGGAAAAATAAGGTCAACTCTTTAAAGTTAAATAACCGCGCGCTTTTGTTTCATCGCTTATTATGTTGTATTAATTTAACATCTGTAAAAAAATTTTCTTCATTCATGATGTACTTCCAAAATTTTCTGATTTCCTAGGTGTACCTTGAACACAAAAAGTTTGCGGAACACTGGTCTATAGAGGTCGCATGTGTAGCTGGAGATCGATTAGAATAAGAATATATTTATTTGCATAAAAACATGGTATAAAAAGATGGTAAGGTACAAAATAAATAGAGCATACATGTTTTTGCTTAACAGTATAAGCGTACAAATTTTTACGCAGTTTTTCATGCAGTTTCAACATTTGTTGTCGAAGAAGTCTTTGACACTATAAAAAAATTAAATAACCTAGTGTTTAGGGTCTTCAGATTACTTGGAATCTTATTATATATTCGTACACACATAGACATACAGCTCTTATTATATTTAGTTAGTCGCGGAAGAATATCCAGTACGAGCCTGTGGGGGTCTCGCCGGTTTCGAGGATTTACATCATCTGCTCTGATAAACAGATCCTTATGCTTCCACACAAACATACATATCTCATATATACAGGGTGGCAGGTTAAACAGTGGAAATATTTTGAGGGGTCATTGTACTCATCATTATGAACAACTTTTACTATGGGACCAACCCTGAAATCGCGAAAAAAAAATCAGTTGTTCCATACATTTTGTTGAGTTATGTGAACAAAAATGTATGGAACAGTTGATTTTTTTTTCGCGATTTCAGGGTTGGTCCCATAGTATAAGTTGTTCATAATGATGAGTGCAATGACCCCTTAAAATATTTCCACTGTTTAACCTGCCACCCTGTATATAGAGACACCAAGTTTTTTAAATACTGGCCTACAGGATTCGTCAGGTTGGAGCCCAAATAGAGCTCTAATGCATTTTTTTTGTGCGTGCGTTGTGAGTACCACTTCAAGCATGTGCTTAATTTGGTGTTAGTGAAAGTATTTTTCGTTTGAAGCAACGTAACGTAGATATAGATACTATAACAATTTATTAAATTTTAATATTATCATGAATTTTTTTATCGAAGTACTAGCTGTGCTCCACCGTTGGACCCACCCAAACCACCGTTGCTCGGCTCCTAAGGGTCGTAGCGTGATGTTAAATAGCCTATACAACTCCTTATGAATCTGGCTATCATATACGATTTTTTTTTGTGTATCCGACTGGTAGTTCCACTGATTAGCGCGTTTAAACAATCAAACAAAAAGTCTTCAGCCCTATTATATTAGTATGATTATCGTTCTTAAAAGCATCAATAAAGTTAAAACCATAAACAGAACAAAATGTTGGTATTGCGTAGTGACTACTTATCTAAAAGGTTTTTTACTACCACTTGCGTTTTAACATTAGCAAAGTGTATTCTCGACAAAATAAAAGAAAAACATATCTTATCACAGTACTAATGTATAAGAACTGAAAAAAAAAGCGTTTTCCTTTACTACTTTCACAAAAATTGCTAATTTATAAATTGAGTTGTTATTTTTCAGTAAATTACTTTTTAGTAGAATTGTAAAATTTTTAACAATGACAAAAAAAGCACTTCTATTCCCAATACTGAAATTCGGTAAAGGTTTGAACAAAATCGGACCCTTTACAGTTAGCTTAACTATGTGGAAAGCATTAACGTCGTAGCCTTATAGGCGATAGAAATTCATGCTACGTACAAAGTGCTACGCCGTAGCATTTGCTACGAGCTACGCCCTTTACATGTAGAGAAAGTAGGTCAAGGGTGAACATTGAGTAGAACGTGGGTTCTTTATTTATTGTGAGAATTAAATTAACTTGTTTGTTAGATTAGATTGTGTCCGCCATTGTTTGAAAGCTGAATTGAAAGGGGTAGAGATTGTAACTGGGTTTTTTTAAATGGATTGCCAGCTTATTTAAGGAATGCGAGTGATTTATTCATATATTTCCAACATTGTTTAGCAGTGGCAATAGTTTTTGGAGCACCGTATTTTTTATTAGAAATCAGGAAACTCTTTTGTAAATTAAGTTACTTCACATTCTCACATAATAAAACATAGATGTATAAAACTACTTATACAGGGTGGCAGGTTAAACAGTGGAAATATTTTAAGGGGTCATTGTACTCATCATTATGAACAACTTTTACTATGGGACCAACCCTGAAATCGCGAAAAAAAATCAGCTGTTCCGTACATTTATGTTTACAAAACTCAACAAAATGTATGGAACAGCTGATTTTTTTTTCGCGATTTCAGGGTTGGTCCCATAATAAAAGTTGTTCATAATGATGAGTACAATGACCCCTAAAAATATTTCCACTGTTTAACCTGCCACCCTGTATATCACAATAAACTAATACATACATATAATAAACGAGTTAACTAATTTTAAGAGTAGGTTATAAAGCATATAAATGCAAATATAACGCTTCAGGATATAATTCTGAATTGCCTTTTTATGATGGCGTCGTTTCAGTTATTGCTCGCTGTATTGCTCCAACATTAAGATTTTCGACTTAAAACTGTGGAAAATTAATGTATCATTTTTATGATGGTGTGAATTGAAAATGTCTTAGTTATTAATCAACATGTCTGAGTAATTTTTTAGGGTTCCATATCTTATAGGATCACTTTGTTTACCGTCTGTCCGAGGCAAGACCCTTAACGGGTGGAGGCATCTGCTCATAGATGGCGCCACTAGAAGTATGTAACAACCGATCTTGCTCATAGATGGCGCTATTGTATATTTCGGGACCTTCAGGACGCGAGTAGTACTTGCACTTGTCCGGTTTTTTGTGAGTTGGGTAGTGTTAGGTAGGTACTGGGTTTTTCCATCCGGTTAATGGCATTAATTTTGCCCCATAAGCTATGGGACTTATGGGTGTATAGATAGTAGTTGATCTCTACTATACGCGTCTGTCTATCCTATCGAGGAATACAGGCGTAGTTAGAAAGAAAGAAGAAACATTTATTTGTATCGATATCATCATCGGCCTAGCCTTTTCCCAAATTATATTGGGGTTGGCATCCAGTCTAACTAGTTTTGGCTAAATATCAATATTTTACGTGGAGCGACTGCCATCTGACCTCCACAACCCAATTAATGGGTAATACCGGTATTCGAATGTTAGACCAGCTGTCAGGCTTTAGGGCTTCTGACTACCCGTAACGATTGTCAAAGATATTCCTATGACAACCGGGACCGACTGCTTAACGTGCTCTCCGAGGCACGGAGGGGTCTCGATGTGTAAAGAACGGTCACCCATCCAAGGACTGACCGCGGCAAGCGCAGCTTAACCTCGCAGATCGATCGATCAACGCGGCCGTCATTTAGCCCGAGCCCCATTTATTTGTATCGATATGACGTACAATAATAAAAATAACAATGATAAGGAGGGAAAATAAAACTGTACGAAAAGTATGTGTTACAGTCGCGCAAAACGCAACGCCTGTGTAGTTCGTAAATAACCACGTTATTGAAATATCTATTTAAAAATTCTTCCTTCCACGTTACCAACGGGACAGCCATAAAAACGACTACAATTTAAAATAATGAGCATGGTACACTGCTAAATTAAATTCCTACCCCCACCCTTCAACGTAATCAAGTAAAAGGGAAGGGTTGATAACAATGCGTATGCAAAGTCAAGAACCTGACCACACAAAGGAACAAAAGGTTTTTATTAGGAACTAATCATAACACTACTTTCGCGCTGGACTTGGACAAATAGGACAAATATTTGAAATTCTTGTTTTAATCCGTAATCATTAAAATCCGTTGAGCCGTCTTCTAGCCTATTCGAGATAAACCTTCAGACAAACATAGAAAAAAAATCTAATAACGGTACCTAATTTATGATAATATAGGCATCGTATAAATAGCAGTTTTCACTTAAATTTTAGCATTTATTTTGAATTCACGGACAGACACCAACACCCTTACCACAAAAAAGATAAACACGTGTTAAACGCGAATGCTACCAAAAATAATACACACTTGTTTTAGACAAGCTAGAGCTAAAACAAGTGCGGATTATTTCTGGTAGCATTCGTGTTGAACACTTGTTTATCTTTTTTGTGGCACGGCCCTTAATTTTATTTATTGGTTAAAGCCCGTCACAAACGTAGCTATAATATATATTAATATATCGAGATATAAACATAGAAACGTATAGAAACGGTGACGTCATAGAAATATAAATTATAGCTGCGTGTGTGGTCACTCGAAAATTTATATAGAAAATATGTCGTAATATGCCTTGCTATGATTCATATTAATATATATTATAGCTACGTGTGACGGGCTTAATACTTATTACCTACTTTATTTCATTTTATTACTTTCCCAAAACTTAGGCAACATTCTACAAAAGAGAAATAAACTTGATTTATTCTGTACCTTAATCAGTTTACTTTAGATACCAACTTAAATAATGGCCAATTCCTATAATTTACGGCTGTAGGATTTAAGTATAATTAACAGCCGGCCTAGCAAGACCACGATAGAAACGGGTTTGTCTACAGAAGAATAGACAAAGCGACAGATTGTAGAAAGATTTCTACCGTTTTATGCATACAATGAAGAGAAGAAATGTTTCTATTCTTCGGTAGACAAAATTCTGTTAAGCTAAGCATGGATCGCCGCGTGCTCGGCCAATGAGATAACGAGTTGTATAGAATAAAGTTTGTCTATTCTTTGGTAGAATAGAAATAGAATCGGTCATGCTAAGCGTGCAGAGGACCGGTCGTTTTGGCGATATTTGGGAGAAAGCTATGTCCAGCAGTGGTCGTCTTGCGACTGATATGATGCTATCCCCGTATCCCCTTGGTTCACATAATAACTGAAGTCTTAATATTAAATGTAGTATTTTTTTTCGCATAATAGTGTTCTAGGCATAGTATGATTGTTATATAGAATGATTGTTATGACTAAGATAAACAGTGGACCATAACCTGCAGTAACTTTAGTAACACGGTAACGTAATAGAAAACAGTCACTTCAGTTACCGTGTAACTAAAGTTACTATTTTCTATTATGAGGGCAGAGCTTTGGATGACGGAAAAACAATGCATTACAAAAATTGAAAATAAAATAATGAATCTGTGCAATGCGCGACGTTCTAAATTGAAAATGAATTTCGAAGCATGAAGTGGCTAGTGATGAATGGTTGCCAGTACTAAGCAATGAAATGACGATGAAGAATGCTCACTCCGTCACGTGGTATACCACGGAAACAGCTTCTCATGGCATATTCAACTGCACAATTTACTGTATTTAGCGCAAAAAAATGCACATAAGCCACTTGTGCATGCAAGTAGCTGCGTGTAGCCGAGTCTTTAATCAGATTTGACCAACTTAAACACATAATTATATCAAATATTTAAAACTAAACGGGCACATAAACACGAACTACGTCACGATTTCAACAACTAATCTAACTTCGCTCGGAAAACTAATTTATTTTCTTCTCTATCTTCAACGGATTAAAACTCTCGGGTATCCGAGATAGAGATATATTGTGAGAAGAATGGGGTGAGCAAACACGAGCGTTTGAAGACGATTCTGTTTGTTCGACTGTGTGCATAGCAAATTGATTTTTAAACTCGATATTGCTCTGTGTGTCACTGGAAAATACGGTGAGATTTCTTGAAAACAGTCACAGGTATTATGAATGAATGTAGTACCAAGCATCAACCCAATAATGACTTTTGCGTAGGAACATTTTTAAGTTATTCAAATGGTTACACTAAATTATTATTCATAACTCCGATTCTTATAAAGAACGCTTACATAAAGGGTCCTTAAATATTGAACGACTTCAAAAGTCGGGTAAAGTTTCTCAAAGAAAAAACGCAAAAATTGTTGCGAAACGTCGTCTAAATATTCAGAATAAATTAAGTACCAGCCATCTTACACCTGAGTAGAAAAATATGAGCATAGTACAATGATGAATCTCTTCTGTTATAGTCTGAGTAGGTATTATACTGAAAGCAACACCCCTACTTAATACCTACTCTCTTTAATAACTTGGGGTTTTGGCCAGTTTCCAGACAGTCGCCGAAACGCGAAAGTAATGTACGTATAAAGCCTTACTTGGGGCATAAGCCTATACATTAAGAGATGATAATGCCATAGCAAAATGCCCCGAAGTTTCCATGGAATATTTTCGGAAGTGACTCATGCATGCCTCATCAAACTTTATGACTAATATAAGAACACTCATGCAACACGGTTTAAGTGGACATAAATTGAGAAATAGAGGTGATATAGCTGAAAATTTTCCAGTTTGCTTCGCTAGTTTGGCACCGACACTCGTGGTCTCTGGGGTCTTCGTTCTTGCATTTGAGCAGCAGAAGCAATTTTACGCAAGGCGGTAGTCATTTTCTTTATATTAGGTATGCAATATTTTGGCATTATTTAAGTACTCCAGGTTCTGAGTAAGATTACTTTAAATTTGTACGGAAAAATATGTGATTTTTTGCATGTGATAGATAGTAGTCAAACTCAAAATTATCTAGACTAAAATAACATGACAGTTGACTAAACTAAAGTTTATAATATCTGTATCAAAACCCTGTCACAGACACACTCAAAATAAAACGATGCCATTAAATTAAACGAAAGGCGACGAAAAATCTGATGGTCCATTATCCTACCTCATTAAAATTACCTACACGCATCAAAAGCATCAAAGGCCAAATTGACAAAGCAAAAAAATATATTTTCTACGCCACAGGCTTATTTCACATTCCTGCGTAGGTGTTTATAAACCTGAGCATTCACTTGTAACTGTATGAAAATCCTAGCGAATGTTACATTACAGGTAAATGCCCACACGACATTAGCATTTTGATCTTTTTGTCGTGCCAGCCGTCAAGTCTGACGTCAATCTTTCAAAGAGTTTTGCTGACGAGCATTTACTTGTTCGTACCAACCTCAGCCGGCCTAGCATGACCACGATAGAAACGGGCAAGAAGATTAACATTCTTGGAAACGGGTTTTGTCTACAGAAGAATAGACAAAGTGACAGATTGTAGAAAGACTTCTTTCTATCGGTTTTATGCATACAATGAAGAAAATAAATGTTTCTATTCTTCAGTAGACACATTCTCATAAACCAAGCACGGGTCGCCGCATGTTCTGGCAGTAGAGATAACGATTTGATAGAAAGAACTTTGTCTATTCTATGGTAGAATACAGATAGAATTGGTCATGCTAAGCCGGCAGATCATAGAAAAAAACCGGACAAGTGCGAGTATGCCTAGCGCCCTAAGGGTTCCGATATATGATCATAGATGGCGCTATTGCATACTTTTAGTGGTGTCATCTATGAGCAGATGGCTCCACTATGGTCCGGTGACTGACGGCGGACAACCAAGTGATCCTATAAGGGTTCCGTTTTTCCTTTTGAGGTACGGAACCCTAAAAAGAGAGCTGTGCCAAAGCGCTATTGAGCTTGACACTTTAATTTGATCACATTGATCAGAATTAAAGCGTCACGCTGCCAACGACGGACCGAACGCGATAGATGATATAAATACAGTGTTTTAGTTTACTGTGAATGATGAGTGACGAATAATAGTGTTAGATTCAGGGTGTGCGGAATTTTTAATGTGTGGGAGATCTCTTTATTCACAAGGAGCGTTTGTAATTGTGACGCAAACTGTTCTGAAATTGGCGACAGTGGTTCCAGCACTAATTTGCTATGATAGCATATCTCCTTATTTCTATGATCTGAGGCACCGACGTTTGGCTTTATTCGTTGTTCAATTCGGCAAAATTAAAAAACGGCGAATGCTCAATGTTCTGTTAAAAGTTTGCTGGTCTAATAGACCTGGGTGTTAATAGACCCGCAAACTTTTAATACATACAAATGAAGGTTCTACATAACGTTGCTGTATAACAAAATTTGATATTTTCAAACGAATGTTTCGCCGCCAGCTGCAAAAAGTATTCAGGATTAAAAAATGCCAGTTGGCATCACAATGGGCTGCCATTGTCTCTCGCAGGATCATATTTGTCACTGGAGATAAATGCAGCGGGTCGGAATAAATGATGCTGTTTCCTCTTGCCATCATTATTGTGGAGTATATTATGTACCTAGCTTTATATTTTTTGAAGAAACAGGCGACTGATAGCTACTATAACGACGAACTAATGTGGCTCGAAAAGCTGACTAACACCCCCTCACTTATTGATGCCTCTTAACTTGAACCACTGATTTTAAATATATAACTATTGTCATTCGTATGACAAAGTATAGTAATAACAATTGACGTAAGAGTTGTTTAATTTAATCATTGTCTATAAGTAAGGTGGACACTTGTCCACCTTACTTATAGACAATGATTAAATTTACAATTAATTAGACCAATTACCGTCTTTCCTCTTCCCAAATACTTATTTGGGAAGAGGAAAGACGGTAATTGGTCATATACATAATAGGTAAATAATCAACCAATAATTTTGGCAATATTAGAATTTATGTGTCTCTTACTCTCACTCCCTCTCCATTAGAGGGAGTGAGTAGGTGTGGGAATTGGCCATGCTGTATACCGATTACCTTTGTTAGGATGTTATATTTGTCTCTGTTTGCCGATTCCTGCTTGCAATACTGGCAATACGTTAATGTAATGATGAACAAAACAACTAAAAGACTAATCCAATCTACGAAATCTGTATCACCCTATAGTCTTTACTGTATTATGTTACAGGAACACTTAACGCTATTGTTTGGAATCAACTAATGCAAAACAACAATAAAAGAAATGATTGTATGTACTAACCTACTTAGCGCGAATGGTAATGACGCACTCAATACCAATGGTGATAGATTTTACTGACGGTAAAAGAGAAACTGCTAGAAATATCCAGAGGCTATAATATGAAGTGTCTTGTATAGCTCCATATTGGTGCTGATTCTGTTGAACATCGCACTAAACTACTTAATTTTAATCACACTATAACTCTTTCTTACAAATATAATTGAAAAAGGAAAGAAAATATTTAGAACTAGCTTTTGCCAGCGGCTTCGCCCGCGTGGAGGTCGGAAATTAAGCTAAGCAAACACGTTTTCCCATACAAACTTTTCCGCCCGTTTTCACCCTCTTGGGGGTAGAATTTTCGAAATTCCTTTCTTATCGGATGCCTACATCACATAAGGAATACGTCCTCCAAATTTCACGTTTCTACGACCAGCGGTTTAGGCTGTGCGTTGATCCATCAGTCAGTCAGTCAGGACAAAGCATTTTATTAATATAGAAGATTGTCAAATTAGTCTATGCCCTAGTCATTTACGGGAAAATAGTCGTCATCTTTTGCGATTACGACTAAATTGATATTAAAACTATTCAAGTGGACTAATTTGACAGGATTAAATATTATATCCCTCTCTCATGTTGTTTATTAGAAAGTGACTTAATAAGACTAAATTAGTTTAGTTCGTAAACAACAGAATCGGCACCATATCTTTTTAGTTCCATATCTACTTTATATTATCTACTTTATAAGAGCGCTTGTGTGCGTCAGTTTTTGAAACGAAGTTCAAAATAAAACGGGGTTTGCGGTATAGGAGTTGACCAGTAGAAATTGTTACGTAAGAAAAAATCGTAATGCTTCCATGCGATTTTCTCTCTCTCTGTCCCTTTCTGAGCAGGGTCACCACGACCGCGACCGACTAAACTCGACGTTTCGATCAAGTTGCATTGACCGTGGTCACGAGAAGACGAGAAGTGAGAACAGTCTTCAGAGTCGAAAAACATGTGTGTGATTCACGAAATTAAAAACTACTATTTTCAAATAATCTTCTGCACTTGTGGATCTACTTATTTATGCAGTTTTAAATGAATATCTAAATAATTATTGTCATCGCAGTGTTCGTTTGAGCCTAACTTAATAATAATAAGCATTAACCGTTCCGAAAGATACTCTTGCACCAACAAAATAATCAGTGCTAATAATCAATTCCCTTCGTTCCATTCTGCACTATAAAAGCTCTTATTCTAAGTGCATATTGATGTCGTCTAACTTAATATATGCAACATCTATCACCATCTACCTCAGATAGAAGAAAATCGATAACCGTAGGTGCAACATATAGGTACCTACACATTAGGCAAATATAGGTATATCGTTGGTCATCAAAAACTTTCAACTCATAGCCTAAACTAAGGCGATCCTAAGACCTAAGTACAAGGACATAAAACCTTATAAAATAAGGTTCCGAGACTGCACAATCTATACCAACACTAAATACCTATGCCCGCTGTGGTCACGGCCATGTTCTTACTGGGTCAATGTTCTTTAAGACCCTTCCGAGCCCTTGAGAGTACTAACGATCCCGGTCGCGGCTGTCATAGTCCATCGCGTTAATTGAGTAAAAATCTCGCATGACTTTTTCTGGCCATATCTTTCACACAGTCCATCCATCGCTTCCTTGGTCTTCCTCTATTCCTATAGCCTTCCACATTCATACTCAGAACTTTTCTCACATTTTCCTCATTCCTCTGCATCACATGCCCATACCACGACAAACGATTTCCATACAACTTTTCGGTCACCGGCGCTACTTTCAGACTTCAACTCACATACCATTTCTTATTCTATCCATTCGCGTAACACCACATATCCCTCTCAACATCCTCATCTCAGCTGCATGCACTTGTCTTTCATCTCATCCCTTTTGTGAATTAACATTCTGAATTTCCGATCCATACAAGACAGCAGAAAGCAAAATTATATACAACCAAACGGATGATAGGTATACAACAAACAAGCTTGTAAAGACATCAGCTTATTTACAGTTGCACAGTTCTGGACAATTTCATGATAGTGTAGTTATTAGCCTAGCGGGGTACTATCCGATAGTGGTCCACTGAGCCGGACTAAGCCGCCAGCACAAAACCGAGCTAGATATAAAGCCGTCAACAAAAGCTGCCTATTTTCACGTCAGAAACATAGAGCATTAAATTACATTTTACTGGTCATTGATTTAAGATATTACAGTGTGGCTCGGTTATTATTTTCTATACAGGGTGGCAGGTTAAACAGTGGAAATATTTTAAGGGGTCATTGTACTCATCATTATGAACAACTTTACTATGGGACCAACCCTGAAATCGCGAAAAAAAAATCAGCTATTCCATACATTTATGTTCACATAACTCAACAAAATGTATGGAACAGCTGATTTTTTTTTCGCGGTTTCAGGGTTGGTCCCATAGTAAAAGTTGTTCATAATGATGAGTACAATGACCCCTTAAAATATTTCCACTGTTTAACCTGCCACCCTGTATATTACATATGATGCAGTGGGACCTGTGGGACCTGTAATTAAGGGATACTAAAAAGTCGTAAAAATCTCTTTCTGAAAGAGTGTCCACGTACAAAAACTATTTTTACGCTGCCATCAAGCAGTATTGCTGTGTTTCAGTTAAAAACGTTTTAAAAAAATTGTAATGTTGAAGAAACAGATACCTATCATTCATACTACAAATATTACAATAAAATCGATTCAACCATCCATGGTTTTGTTCATTTCTCTATTGTAATAAAATAGTCGTTAACCATCATCAATCATAACGAAACGTTTACTGTAGACATTGATGCTTCAGACGTTATTACGGCTTCTCTTTCTCAGAAAAGTCGTCCAGTAGCATTATTTTTTCGATCACTGAAATTGCATTCACGTTAGCATTGCCATCCGCGCTACAGAATATAGGATAATGTAGCTGAACAAAGTTTACAGAAGTGTTCAATAAAGATCACAAATTTTAGCATTTAGGAAGACGATTTTTATGGAGACATCATCTTTGTCACCTTTTAATTTTGATCCTGATTACGATTTTATTTCTCACAGACTGTGTTTAGCTTCAGGTTTTATTAAAAGCTGTCGAGATTCCTTTGTCCCTTGGGAGGGACCTTAAAACAGTGTAATATTTCCAATGCCTTCTATCTCTCTTGATTAATTTGGTCCCGCCTTTGAGTTTCAGAGGTCTAATGTTTCCCGAAGGACGTCCGAGCTTTGATTTATTAACACAATGCCGTTACGGATAATTTCGTTTGGAACTATATTATCTACCAGTATTTTTACCCACTTTATAAGAATTCGATTTAGGACTAATTGAGAGTTCTTATATCTCAAAGCTTTGCCACGAAATACCTTAAATCGGAATTCCCAAGAATTTTCTTTTAACCTTTATTTTATCAAATTCTTGCTGAACAAATGCACTTGGTTTCGGTGGGATTTACTTAGAAAGTCCGTATTATTTATACTGCCATTACACAATTCCAATTAATTAATATTGACCAGGTTTCTCCTGAGAACTTCGTCATAACCGAGCTTAATAAAGCAAACTTATCACAACCAGTCCTTCAGCGCAAGTATTTCCATTATTCTTTCACTTAAGGACCCAAAGTCATGTTGTTTGTAGGCAAGTACCTAGGTACTTGCCTACAAACAACATGACTTTGGGTCCTTGGGTAAAAATACAGGCGTTTAACGTGCCTGTAGCTAGCTACAGGCACGTTAAACGCCTGTATTTTTACCTTCTTAGAAAAACCACGTCCGACATAAAACGTAGACTATAAAATACGACCTCATCGAGACCTTCGAAGGATCGTTATAAGCAGTTCGTAAAACGATAATAATAATCTCAGCAAGCCATCCCTTTTTGATGAGAATCGGCAATGTAATCGGCTGACGGAAATCGATTTTGTACCGAATGATATCGAGTAACATATAGGTGTACCTAAAACTGATTAAGTGATTACGCATCGATATGAATTTGAGGATTAATGGAAAAAATGTACCGGATACCTACTGTGTAATCTACTCATTTGCTTTAGAAGGTTATGAAGGCTTAGTATCTGTTTCACATCAGATAAATTCACCATCAGAACATTCTTTTTTATGAAATTGTCTGCCAGACAAATTAACCGAAACTTATATATTATGGAGATGGTAAAACAAACCTTAAGCTTCAATAGTTGTAACCACGAGTCGTAACCTCCAATAACAATCGCTAAATAGGTAGTAAGTGATGAGCGATGGTGATCTAACATTACCTAACCAATAAGTGACAATGCCGCCTTATGTAAACCCATTAGCCTATAACATGAAACTGATTGAATGTTTGTGTGTGTGTGATTGACATAAAGTTAGAACTTAGAACATAAACCAAATTAGTACGGCCGTACCACAAAAAGATAAACATCTGTTCAACACACGTTCAACACGAATGCTACCAAAAATAATAGGCAATTGTTTTAGCACTAACTTGTCTAAAACAAGTGTGTACTATTTTTGGTAGCATTCGTGTTTAACAGATGTTTATCTTTCTTGTGGTACCTAAGGCCTATAAAGTTTACTTAGGTAATTACGAAATAAATTAATTGAAGCTTTTATAAATGAGGATTTCTGGTTGAAGGTTGTGTGAGACCATTGGGAATAGAGCAATACTCCTCTGGTTCAGTGGCGGATCTAGGTGATTTAGTTTTTTTATTTCCAACCCAAAAATAATATCTGGAGTCTGGATGAACTCTCGCCCCCCTCAAAAATAATTTCTGATATCGCCACAGTACTAATAGCCTGGCTATTCCAGCTTATTACTCGTAGTACCTACTGTTCTTAACGTAAAATCCCATGTCCACAAATCTTTTTTCTGTGTCACTATACCGAGAATACTTATTCGCCAAAGTTCTATGGCAAAGGGATACGTTATCTATGCTCTATGGCAGGATCTTTAAATGTGTCCAGTATCAAAAGAACAGTCAGATTAAAAAGTCTTCCAAAATTAATTTTAATCTATGATTATGCATTCTCTGAAATGTTTCAAGTAATGGAGCAAAATATGTCAAAGACCAACTGCATTAACTTCGTAAAAGATTAGCTAAACTACTAGGCTAAAATTGGCTATATCCAAAAACTGTAAAAACTAAGGAGCGTTCTTCCTGGTATAGACTCAGTGTATTCAATCTGTAAATATCTATAAAATAAGGTATGCGTGAATTTTAAAAAATTGCGATATGTCTATAGATTTATGATCTGACATTGAATGCAATCCGGTGTGTGTGACAGCCAATCGATGCAGGATAGCGCGCAGTAGGTACATCTCAATTGCTAACCATGACAGAACATCTTATAAAAATATTATGAAGGCATATAACATCAATAATAGTGAACAATTATGTAACCGCAGATCACTCACGATCAAACCGGTGTCTAGTTCATGTGTGGGCGAATTTGCACGAATCGCGGGCGCTATGCAGACGTGAGCGCGCGGCAAACGCTGCGGCGCAACTGGCAATCACGAGCCGGACGAGACTGGGTGGCGCCCCTCCCCACCGCCCCACGCGTCCCGCGCCGCCGCAAAGGTATGTTGGCGCACACCGTGGGACCTCGGACACTTACGGCTCTACCCAAATGTTTGCATGTTTCCTTTGCTTTATGTTGACTTTTAAATGAAAACGTCACAATGGAGACAAAATTAAATGTTGTTTAAGCGACATAATTACGGCGGCTTTTTTAATTTGCTTTGTGATGAATGTAATAAATATATTTATGCACATAGGAGTCTTGAGGGAACTGTTTTTAATTTTCTCATCACGGTAAAGTTAAAGCGTGATAGGGTTAAGGTGCCCGCTTTCATACTAACTTTTTATAAAAACATCAGTAGACTCGAGGTACAAATACAAGAACACAGTAATTTTGTTATACGTACCAATTTCTCGGAGTACAGTAAAAACAAGTCTGTTTTCGAGCAGGTGTGAATTGAATGTCAACATTTCGTAACAAACTACCCCTCGGAAGTGATCGAATATCAACCGGGAACATTCAGCAAAAAATGTTTTATTTGCTGAACATTGAAAAGAAAAACGAAGCACAAAATGATAAATTACCCTCATTTTTTCATCCCTGGTTGTGGAAACAGAACACAAATAACATACCATTTCGTCAATAACGTTTATTTGGGCGTTATATATGGCTGTATCAGATCCGGCTGGTAAATAAAACCACTCAACCTAGTCATATATTTCGTAAAAGACGGATAAGAGGTCAAAACCAGGCGAAAATTAAAGAAATGATCATAATATTACACCTGCCAACCGTAAACAAAGTGAACCTTCGAAATAAAAAAAAACTCTGAAACAAGAAAACCTATGAAGAAACATAGTCGTTCCTCGTATTGTTACTAAATAAAATATTTCAAAATGAAAAACAAGGAGCGTAAACTACTTATGGTTATAAAATGTGACTACCACTAAAATAAAAGATAAAAAAACTTACGTCATATCGTCTGCACGCTCCCCTTTGACATTGGTCAAGGCTGGGACCAACTGGAACTATCTCGGTCTTTGCTACAATCCTCTTGACAGCGTAATCTACACTCTGTGACCTCCCGAAGTAATCACTCAGTCTGAGGACACTCTTTGATGCATGACGCGACTTAGTGATATGAGCCTAGCGGGAGTGTTTCTAACATTATTCGATCGCGTTGAACGTTAACTAGGTGATAGTCAACGACCAATCGAACATCGCTCGCACTCGAAAGTGAAGACCATAACGCACGTGATTGGTTGTCCCAATCACTTTGCCAGATGTTTACTCGATTAACGCGATTGTTTGCAACTCATGCTAATACGAAATGATGTGAAAAAAGAAAGAATGAACAAAAATTGATTGAACTGAATTATGTAGGTATACTTCAGGCGCGTCTCCTGCGCCCTGTTTTCGTGTTCGACGAACATCGAACAGTGAACAGTGAACGAGAAAGGGGCGTGGTCTACGTGTTTTGAGTGTTTTTATTCGTCAAAATACGTAGGCCACGCCCCTTTATCGTTCACTGTTCACTGTTCGATGTTCGTCGAACACGAAAACAGGTCGCAGGAGACGCGCCTTTACTCATGTAATGCACTTTTGATTGATTTGTTATGATTAATTTAATTCAACTTTTTTATCATTCGTTGTTTTTGCAAATTCGTTCAGTGCTCCACTATTAATGTAGGTAAATATGGTACTTATAACTCACGCCAATAAACGAATTAAAAATGACACCACTAAACATTCTCTCTCACTCGCACGTTATTGCTGTCTTTACTCACACACGTCCGGTATGAGTATAGACAGCAATAACGTGCGAGTGATAGGAAATTATTAGTGCCGCCATTTTAGAATTGTTTCTTAATTGGCGCGGGTTACCTATACCAATAATTTGCTTCGGACTGTCAAGTTTACTGCAAACAATTAATATGGGTCAAAGTAGATACCTATAGGTTCTCAGCGTCATTGTCCACTAATCCTTGCACAAGCATTCCTACTCGACATGTTCGGCATCTTTCTAGGTCATGCTGAGACGAGCGCCTCGGGAATCGGTCAGGTCAAGATTGTACCGAGCGTGGATTAAGACGACCTATGCATTATTCACACTACATCTGGCGGGAATAGCGGTTTACTTGCGAACTTTGAAACTCCTTTAGCTTTTTCACTTATTCCCAACGAACCACGTGGTCGAAAATAATAAAAAACACAAAAAAAAAAAACCCGCTCGTTGGGGTAATAATGAAGTATAATATTATAAGAGTGGGTCTCGACTGCAATATCGTCTTCTTTTATTATTTTTAGTGGTCTCGAAAACGGACCACGTGGTTCGTTGGGAATAACCCGCGTCTTCTATAAAAGTTACATAAAGGCAACCTTGGTAAATTACCTATATCAGATAAGTAGCTTCGGTTTGTTTTCTGGAATGGCATGGTCATGGCTTTCTAATGAGATAAAATAATAATAAAAAAAACAAATAAAAAATAATACATATTTATTGCTAGCATTTAAATACAGGTCAAATATTGAGCTTAAAATAATAAAAACATAAAAAAATATTCTATCACAATTTGCACTTTACACCAATAGTGTCAGGTACCATTTTAATACAATACAAAATAAAATAATAATATTGTAACAAATACTCAAGATTCTTTATTTTATCCGACTATAATACAATTAATTAAAAATAAAATAATTAAAATATGGCTTGGTGTTTGGTAAAATAATCTGCGTTGCTAAAAACAACTTTTTTTGGTTGTACATTATACAGGGTGATCTGTAAAAATACAATTTGTGCGGATAAAAAGTGCGATTGAAAATGACATCGCCCCTATTCACCTCTCGCTCGCACCCCGACGGGCGTGAGTATAGACGGCAACAGTGCGCAAGCAAAAGTTGATTAGAGGCGACGGCGACGCCATTTTTAATCCTATTCTTTATCTGCGCGGTTTGTACATAAAGTCACACCTTTTTCTCTTGATATTTGGGGGGTGATTTTCGCGGGTTCGATATTGATATCGAATTCGAAATATATTGCAACAACTGTCAAAATTTATCAATTGCAATATATATCTAATTCGATATCATATATCACCCGCGAGAATCACCCCCCAGTAAGGTAAAAGTAAAACTTAAGGATTTATCATTCAGTGGTAACAATATACTGCAATGTTTACCGGGTTTAATAAAGACAGGAATAGTTCTCTAAGTTCTTTTTAGCGGTCTATTAGAAGATCAACCTTGAGTAGTGCAAGTTGTCGGTCTTAGGCGAATCACACACCGCCCCGCACTACGCTGCCGGGTACGTGGCGACGGAACAAAAATCCCGCGCGTGATTGCGTTTTCAGGGTGTTGCACCATGCGTGATTTCTATACAAATACAGGTACGTGCAAACAACGGAACGTCACGCACCCCCGCGCTACGCTGCATGATGCGGGGCAGTGTGGGAATCGCCTTAAATAAAATTAGTTTTTTTTTTAAAAAAGGCCAAACAATTTATATAAAAAAATGCAACTCGTAACATTAGAATACAAACTTTAGGTGCTAAATTCGTCTCCAGGTCAAAATTACCTTATTCGGCGGTTTAGCGTTTACAATATTACTGTGGATAGCTAACGGAATGCTTATAAAACAGTCTAGGTATCACAAAAGCTTTTATTTTAAAGTAAAATTATTACTTTCTGCACAATTGTGTACATCGTCTAATTCTATTAATTAGTGTGCTGTTTGCATTTTGTGCAATTTGTCCGTTTGTGCTAAACTATGTGAATGAAAAACGTTCACCTTTAGCTAACGCTAAGTACGCTGTGTTAACTGAGCTTCCATACTGACCAGTAACAATACTCTAAAGGGACCACTGAGAACTGAAACAAAAAGAAACAAAATAAAAATAAGGAAAAAAAAAATATACCAAAGGGATTTCAATTACGATCAAATCTTCCATCAAAACGTGCCGATTAACGCTTGACCTTTACTCAAAATTGATTATGTCATTCTACTAGAGGGCTTATCCCCATTTAAGATGCCTCGGGATTTTTTAAAAGCTGTACAATTTATGCAGAACTCACTGAAAAATATTAACTACTTAGTAACCAATGCTGTAATGACATACTATATTATGTTCTTCAATAAAATAAAGAAAAAACAAGGCACTTGAATGAAATAGGAATATGTTTATGTTGAGGCATTTAAAGGATAGCATTTTACTCCTTTTAGCCCATAGATGCTATTTTTAGGGTTCCGTACCAAAATGGTAAAAAGGAACCCTTATGGTGCGACTTCGTCTGTCTGTCTGTCTGTCACAGCTGCTTATTTCAGCAACTACTAATGCTATCGACTTGAAATATGGAACAGTTAAAAGGAATGCTTGCCCAACTTTATAGCAAATGAAAAAAGTCAAAATATATTTTTATTTTCATTGCAAAAGGAGCCGAGTGCCGTCCGAAATTTTAAAGTGGGGTTACTAGGTCAAGTGACATATCAAATGAAAGGGCTTGATCTGCACATTTCAAAATATTTTTTTTTGTCTCACAGTTTTCGACATATGATGAAAAATGTCCGAAAAAATACCATTCTCCCCCCCCCCCCCCTTATCTCCGTCCCATCCCAAGTTTTCGGAGCGAAAAATCTGAAATAATTAAAGTTGATAGGAATTGACCCAAATATGGCACCAAAAATAAAACGATGTTCCTAACTAGTACAGTTTTTTCAAAATCATCAAAATTCCTTCACAAACAAACTTAGTTATACGGTTCGGTTTTTTTCACGTTATACGTCCAAAAATGATACGGAACCCTCGGTGCGCGAATACGACTCGCACTTGGCCGGTTTTTTTTCTTTTATACGACGATGGTGGCAAACGGCCGCTTATGGTAAGCGGTTACCATAGCCTATGAGACGCTTGCAACACCGAGTATCACTTGCGCGTTGACGAGGATTCGCTGTGCCGACAGCTTAGGGGACAAGCAGCTCCCCCGCTGTCAACACAGCGCATGCTCAGGAGCTCTGGCGACCTTACTCACCACAGGAACACAACACTACCGAAGAGTAGCGTTTAAAATACACAAACCGTTTTTAAACCATTTATAAAGTTAGACATTCAAGCATAAAAATACCAGGTTGTCATAACAAAATCAAGGTCGCTCGGAGTTTCATGCGCTTCGCAATGTCAATACTTCAATTTAAACCTCCGGTGTCGGACGCCTTTTTCCGGCAGTCGGAACGAAACCAGTGCCATAATGTAAATGGACTTGCCACGACCATTTCCTGGTGTTTTAATGGAAGGAAAAAACGGTGTAATGGGCACAAGAAGGAAAGAAATAAAGAAAAAGTATTAATTGACTCGCACAGGAAATTACATACTTAACAAGGCTTTATGTAGTCAAATTACAATTATTAACCGGTGGAATGCCGCAGTTATAAACACAATAAAAAATATATTATGTCTCGTGATTTACGTTCCGGTAGGCGAAAGGCGAAAGGTTAAGAATATTTAATATATTTTTAAATTAAAATTAAATCGATTAATAAAGAGAGTTTTTAGAATCCGAAATCTATAGTCAATGAATTTGCTAATAAATGTCATGTCTTAGGTTGTGACTTTTTAAATAAAATGAAAACAACCAATCATTGAAGTTTAATTATTATACTGAATTGGGTTTCAAAACCGGGTCAATCTGGTTTCACCTAACGACCTTTAACATTGCCTTAGGGAGTACTCCAAATAAATTGGGTTAGTCAAACTTTTACCACCCACCTACTTATTTCTTGGTAAGTTTTTTGTCAAACACGCTTCTCTTGGGACGCGTCAAAAACCCCTAATTTCGAAGTATGTAAAAAAACCTGATTTTTTGTAATCGCCTCTGGCCTGTACCTATAGTATTAAAAAATGGGTAAGTAAAACTTTTAACGGATTGTTAAAGATTCTGGATTGGATTCTTATAGGTTTGGCTCCATAGCCAATGAAAATTCACCGAAGAGTCCAAAAAATTTGGATCACTTACCGTACTTTTGTTGTGTGCGTCGCCGGAACTTCGTTCCTGACGGGGACCCTTAACGTTCTCTAGTTTATCCCCTTTCCAACGGTATATAATATGGAACAAAAACCTTATAATTACTTTACTATAGTCGCGTACGTTGGCAAGGGGATAAATTAGGACTTTTGAAAAAAATTAAAGTCGAATTAAAAAATTCCGTGGGGCCAAGAATGAGGCATAGGAGCTGATGATATAGCAAATAATCCCTCCTGTCAGCCAGTTCAATTTGGCAAACGATGCAACAAACACCCTGAATATTTTTTTTGGCATGTCCCTCCATTGAAATGGGAGAATCCTCCTCCAGACCGGGTGTTATAGTCTGGAAAGCCACAGCCCCGACAGTTAATGTCGGGTTTCTGTATCGCTGCGAACACTCTGCTAGCGCGATTTAGGATTTTGACGTTAAACGTCATGTAGTGACATTTGGCAAGTTGTCACTGTCAGCTGTCTAGCTATGTAGGTAGTCTTCTATGTTATCGGCAGATGTCGCTACAACCCTATTACGGTATATTTACGTAGTTCTGCCGTACCTGGGATGTTTAGACTTGCGATAGGGCCTGGCGTTCCTGTAGACGTGTCCGCCCTGCGAGACGAGCGTGCCGCGCGAGCTGGCCGCGCTCACGGCCGTGTGCAGCGACACGGGCGAGCCGGACGAACCGGATAAACGCCGGATGTAATGCTCTTCTTGCTCGTTCGTGGGCGTTTTGTCACCTGGTGGGATATTGTTTCAGTAAGTTTTTGTTTTGAAATGAAGAAAAAATTAAAAACCGGACCAGTGCGAGTACGATTCGCGCCCTAAAGGCTCCGAAATATGTAATAGCGCCAATGCAATTAAATCAATGGGTTCGATCCTTGGCTAGGAAAATTGATTTTTCAAAAGTCTAATGATGGAGTTTTATTTACGAAAATCGGCCCCTAGACTGAGTGTTTTTCGCTATTTCTTATAGTTTCGAATTTGACCATCCACTGAAACTCTTGAAAAATTCACCCTGTATAGAATTAAAGTAAAATTGTTTCTTTAAGCAAACCGTCAATAGACATTTATTTGTAGGTTAATTAAAAATGACTTACCATCAAGACTGCCTATAGGAGTTCGCCTGGTCAGGTCAGGGCTGCTGCCCCACGGACTGAGGGCGCCCAGTGGGCTGGATAGACCAGCTGTTACCAGCGTGTCATCCTCGTCTTCAGATTCTATGGAAATCAATTATTTAGTCTCATCTATACTAATATTATAAAGCTGAAGAGTTTGTTTGTTAATCGCTGGAACTACCAGTCGGATTCGAAAAAATCTTTCTGTATACAGGGTGGCAGGTTAAATAGTGGAAATATTTTAAGGGGTCATTGTACTCATCATTATGAAGAACTTTTACTATGAGACCAACCCTGAAATCGCGAAAAAAAAATCAGCTCTTCCATACAGTTTGTTGAGTTTTGTGAACATAAATGTATGGAACAGCTGATTTTTGTTTTCGCGATTTCAGTGTTGGTCCCATAGTAAAAGTTGTTCATAATGATGGGTACAATGACCCCTTAAAATATTTCCACTGTCTAACCTGCCACCCTGTATAATAGCCAGATTCATGAGAAATAGTATAGGCTATTTAACATCACGCTACGACCCTTAGGAGCCGAACGACGGGGGCAAAACCACGGGGAACAGCTAGTATAATTATAATTGAAACTAGACTTTTGCCCGCGACTCCGTCCGCATGGACTACAATGAGATGACCAGTTTAAATGACCTCCGTAGTGTAGGGTGGCTAGTACTACCAAGAGGTCAAGCTGTATCTCTGGTTTTTTCAGCGGAATCAGATAAAACGTGACTTAGATTTTAAGTTGGACCCTAAGCTATCGAACTGTGAAAATCACATCAAAATCCGTACAGTACTTTTTGCGTAAAAAGTACTACACAAACAGACAAAAGTTTAAAAAAAATCTTTTTGGGTATAATTACGTCCTAGTACCCTATCCCGACTGTTTTTTCTGGAATATCTTCAATGTACAGACACGGCTTTTTTACAATTTTATAATAGTATAGATAATCTTTTAAAATGCTGAATATTATTTTACTTAAAGAAAATACATACCATCGAAAACGTCAAAGAAGTTTTCCTTCGAGTCGTTCAGTGTCGATGAGGACTTTGATTTTTTCTTTCTTTTACTCTGAAATAAAAATCAATAATATAGGTATAGGCAGCGGCGTGAATTATGATCACAACCGTCACCTGCGCATCAGCTGGTTTTTCGGTCTCTTTGGCGGAATGAAGAAGACGGGGGGCGCCGAGGCTGCACGCGATTGGTTCGTCAGTCGATGCTCGTCGTCTATTGGACTATTTTCTATTACGTATTGTCAACTGTCTATTGTCTGTATTTTGTATTGGGCCAAAAATCCACGCCGATACTTATACCTATTTACTAACATACTACGAACCTATACATCCGATTCTTTCAATTTAGAACTCTCATTCTTTGCGATTTGAAATCTTAAATACTGTCCTACAAAGTTCAGTTTGCATTTCAACTAAAATTATTGTATTATACTTAAATATTTTTTGTCATTAAAAAAGCAGCCTTGTTATTACATACCCAAGATTCAAATTACTGCGTATAACAAGTATGTATTACAGTTTTATTTATTTAAATAAATAATTCCATACCTTAGTAAGTTCCTCTGCTACTGACATCTCTAGCGCATGATGTGTCCTCGCTAGCGCTGCAAGCGCTTCTTCTAGCACACGGTTGCGTTCTATCTATTAAATTAAAAGTCAAATTAGCTATCTCTTATTACTTTGAAGTGAGCAACTCTTGTATGCATATTTTAATTATACATAATTAGTAGGTTCTCGAAAACGGTTCTAACGATTTGGATGAAATCTTGTATTTAGATGTTGGGTTTGACTTTCCAAGTTCATCTAGATAGGTTTCATCCTCGGTCGGCCAGTTATTGGTGTGTAATTCTAGCTATATTTTAGTCAAACAATAGGAGTAACAAGACCCACCCACGAGACTTAAGGGCAAATATCATATTTACAGGGTGGCAGGTTAGACAGTAGAAATATTTTAAGGGGTTATTATACTCATCATTATGAACAACTTTTACTATGGGACCAAACCTGAAATCGCGAAAAAAATCAGCTGTTCCATACATTTATGTTCACATAACTCGACAAAATGTATGGAACAGCTGATTTTTTATTCGCGATTTAAGGGTTGCGTTGGTTCCATAGTAAAAGTTGTTCATAATGATGAGTACAATGACCCCTTAAAATATTTTTACTGTTTCACCTGCCACCCTGTATAAAACACCTAAAAAGTGAAAAATAAAACTAGTACTGAAAATTAGTGTTGGGCCAACTATGAGTTTGGCCGACTAGCCGACTAGTCGGCTGGAAAAAGGCCGATTATTCGGCCGACTAGTCGGCCAAGCCGATCATTGCTTTCGGCGGTGTTCGGGTGGAATCGGTAATGTTCGTCGCTCAATCAAAGTTATTATTAGAAACTTGAGTTCAGAATTAATTTTTTGTTTTATTCCTGTATTATTTTGCTAATTTGTAAGACTGATACTGAAATAAAAACAATTAATAATGAAAAAAAATCATTTCAATCACCCTATTTATATGAATAAAGTAATAGCCGACTAGTCGGCGTTTTTTGCGGAATAGTCTCCGACTAGTCACCGACTATAAAAGTGGCCGGATAGTCGGCTTTACCGACTAGTCGGTACATCCCTACTGAAAATGTAAAAACCCGACTGCGTTTTTTTTTAAGATGAAATTTTTGTAAAGACAATAATAAATAAGAGCTAATGTTACCTCTCTGCTAAGCCGGGCACTGTCGGCGTCCCTGGCCTGCGCGACCAGGGCGGCGCAGTGCCGTAATGCTGTTAACGCTTCGGACCCTGTGCCGCAAGCATGTTGAAAGCGCTGTGACAATTTAACAACGTTGTATAATAGTATTAAAGGTATATTAAATTATTTTTTAACAAGACAAGGAGTAGAAACCGTCATTAGCAGAAAATTATAATGCTTGAAAGTGAGACAGTTAATTTTATAAATGTCACTTCAAAAACTAGCTACGAGCAAGAAATATATCTAAACGTAATAGAATCGCATTGGAAGATTCGAAGCGCGATTTTATTTAAACACACCAATTTGGTCCTTAAGCAAAAGTAACTAAAGTTTAGTTTCAGTTATATTAAACTAGCAGTTTGCCCGCAACCTTACCTTAACCGACATTCACGTAGCGCCATCTAGAGTGTAGAGTAGATGGCGCTACGTGTATTTCACGCCGACAATGTGCTAGAGCAATAGGGATGTTAACTACTTTTTTTTTATTGTGAATCTGTTAACTATTTGAAAAAAGACAATTAACACCAAAAAAACCGATGAAACATCTACAAAATTGGCAAAGTTATGAGCGTTTTAAAATGATTTGCTAGACACGGACGGCACTACCTACTAGTGACGTAACACCACCTACGTCCGCTTCGCGCGACAAAGACGGAGCGATACTCCCTCCAAAAACTTTAAAAGCGTCTATGTTTTCCATTTTGTGATAAATTATTATTTTTGCTTTTACTTTTTTGTTGTGCCTATTCCTTCTTTGAAATAAAATAATTTATTTGTACTTTTTTAATAGTAGGACACTACCGTGTTGCGACCGACGAAAGTTATTGTTCTTTCCCTCGGGAACAGTACTTTTTCTCTGGATAAAGATACCCAATGTCTTTTACTGTACCCCTGATAACGTATATGCAAAATTTCATGATGATCGGTGCAGTGGTTTAGGCGTCAAAAGGTAACAAACAAACTTACTTTTGCATTTATTATATTAGTTAGGATAGTTAGGATAAGTCACTTTGCATAATGTCATAAAACTGTTCAAATACCATATAAGCAGAGTGGTGCAGCGAGTTGCCAACGTTGACGCTTTTGTCCAGCGCTGCGACGATGGCGGCGCACTCGCGTAGTTGTGTGTCCAATAGGGCGAGGCTGTTGGTCGCCGCTGTCAGCGCGTCTTGCATAGACCCTGTGACAAACTAAAATGATTAAAAAAATATGACTTTTATGGCTCGGCCACGAAATCGACGCTCCAAGCGAATTCGCCTTGCGCTGCAGCGAGCGTCAAAAACAAATGTATGTCTAATGTTCTACAAGGCCACGAAGTAGACGCTGCAAGCAGCAGAGAATTTCCCTACATTTGTTTTTGACGCTTGCAGCACAAGGCGAATTCGATTGGAGCGTCGTTTTCGTGGCCCTCGGGTTAGGGTTCCGTACCTCAAAAGGAAAAACCGAACCCTTCAGCGCAGGCCACACCGCCAGCTAGCAAGCGAGCCGGGCGAGGCATCGTTTCACGACCACGGCATTTTACACGTAAAAAATTCATGAACAATAAACACTACTTTTTATTTAATTCTATTTTTTTATTTTACACGTCTCCGGCGCTGCGAGATGTGCAGCCCCTCCGCCCTACAGCCGGCGGGGGCTGCTCTCTCTCCGCGCCTCCGGGTTTACATAAACACTCTAGGGGTAGGGCAGATAAGTCTACGTGGCTACGACCTGTAAGGTACCTAACCAAATCTAAAAAAAAAAAATATAGGTACCTACTAACTACAATAGGTATATAATAGGTACTTAATATCCGTAAGAAAGTTCACACTCGACAGTCGACACAAAAAAAATTGGGGTAACACCGCGGGTATAGTTTGGTAGTTACATAATATTTTAGACTGCTGCCCCACCCTGAGCCCATGGCTGGCTACGCCCATGCGTGTCGGAGTCGGAGTCGGAGTTGACCAATTCGGTCTGTCACTATTGGCCAAACATAATAAATTGTGTTCGTATTCTATAGAGTGACAGGTGACAACAAACCACCCTACATAATCGATCTGCCCAAACATCGCGCTATTCGCTAGGCAAATCGTCAAACGATAAGTGTTGAACGATTGGCGGGTGTTAGCTGGCCAAATCATGAAATGGCGGCGTTTCATGAATTTTACGATCCGGCCAATTATATGATCGGACCACGACACATAGACTACAATATTATAGTTATTGTAGTTTATAGTTCCTTGGATGCTTGGAGTTTCTCTGAGCGACCGAATTCGGAACGAGGTGATCCGACAGAGAACGAAATACAGAACAGAATAAGCAAGCTGAAGTGGCAGTGGGCCGGCCATATCAGTCGTAGAACCCATGACCGTTGGAGTAGACTTATTCTTGAGTGGAGACCGCGAATCGGCAAACATGGGTAGGACGCCCTCAGGCTAGGTGGAGCGATGATTTTCGCAGGGTGGCTGGTGGCAGCTGGGTGAGAGTGGCCGAGGATCGAGTTAAATAGCGTGCAATTGGAGAGGCCTATGTCCAGCAGTGGACTACTATAGGCTGATGATGATGATGATAGTTCGTTACCTAATGGTTTGCATTCGTCCTCTAGGTCCTCAGTGGCTTCCCTAGCAGAGTCGGGCGACGCGCCCGCCCACAGGTAGTGGCCGGAGTACGCGATGTGCTCGTTCAACGCGGTCACCCATTGCTGGAACATTTTCAGGATTGTACTTAAAAATAACAGGTTTTTCGAATTTATTAAAGAAAAAAATTGTTTTACAAAATGGTACATGTTATTTAAAACGTATGAGAAATGTTTTTTGCGGTTTCCGACATTTCTAGTACTCTAACCTCATTTGGTCTTAATCTTAAGTCATAAGAAACAGGATCGATTGACATCAAACAAGTGATTGTGTAAATTGCCCATTTTTTGCTAATTGTACATTTTTCAAAATCCGTGTATGTCAAAATGTCTCAAAAAGTTAAGGACAGTCTTGTCAGAAAGTTTTCCTGCATAGCCACAACGGTTCAGGTACCTACTAGGCTGCCCTTACTGCCCCATCCAAAAATTCCAACCTGTATGCCTATCAGTCAAACTTATAATAGGATACGATGAGCGCGGGCTCGCAGTCCGCGCAATACCATAATGTGAACTTTTTTCTCTTTGACACACAGTTTTTTTTTGTGATAACCTTTCTTGTGGAGGCCCCTTTTTTGTGGAGGTCGGGGCGACAGCTCCTGTTGCCCTGGCCTTAATCCGGCCCTACTTGTGGCCGAGACAATAGTGTGTGACGCACCTGCCTACAAGCGGGCACGTCCTTGTCGGCCTGCACGGCCAGGCGGTGCGTGTCTCCGTCGCTGAAGTGCAGCACGATGAGCGCGGGCTCGCAGTCCGCGGCCGCCAGCGAGGCCGCGTCCAGGTACTTGTGGCCGAGACAATAGTGTGTGACGCACCTGCCTACAAGCGGGCACGTCCTTGTCGGCCTGCACGGCCAGGCGGTGCGTGTCTCCGTCGCTGAAGTGCAGCACGATGAGCGCGGGCTCGCAGTCCGCGGCCGCCAGCGAGGCCGCGTCCAGGTACTTGTGGCCGAGACAATAGTGTGTGACGCACCTGCCTACAAGCGGGCACGTCCTTGTCGGCCTGCACGGCCAGGCGGTGCGTGTCTCCGTCGCTGAAGTGCAGCACGATGAGCGCGGGCTCGCAGTCCGCGGCCGCCAGCGAGGCCGCGTCCAGGTACTTGTGGCCGAGACAATAGTGTGTGACGCACCTGCCTACAAGCGGGCACGTCCTTGTCGGCCTGCACGGCCAGGCGGTGCGTGTCTCCGTCGCTGAAGTGCAGCACGATGAGCGCGGGCTCGCAGTCCGCGGCCGCCAGCGAGGCCGCGTCCAGGTACTTGTGGCCGAGACAATAGGGTGTGACGCACCTGCCTACAAGCGGGCACGTCCTTGTCGGCCTGCACGGCCAGGCGGTGCGTGTCTCCGTCGCTGAAGTGCAGCACGATGAGCGCGGGCTCGCAGTCCGCGGCCGCCAGCGAGGCCGCGTCCAGGTACTTGTGGCCGAGACAATAGTGTGTGACGCACCTGCCTACAAGCGGGCACGTCCTTGTCGGCCTGCACGGCCAGGCGGTGCGTGTCTCCGTCGCTGAAGTGCAGCACGATGAGCGCGGGCTCGCAGTCCGCGGCCGCCAGCGAGGCCGCGTCCAGGTACTTGCGGCCGCGCCAGTGCGTGCCGCCCCGGGCTGCTTCGGCGCGCGACCCGTAGTACAGTAACACGCCGCGCTGCAGGACCGCCTACGCAGCACCACAGTATAGCTATTATATTATAGTACCAGTCATTCAACGCGAGGGTTTCCGCAGGTCAAACGTTCGGGGCTTTGCGGGCGGCTTATGTGCCCAACTGCCATTCACGCAGTCCGAGACAGGGTTGAGAGATTTAAATCACCTAATATTTTTAATAAAAAATGGCGTCGCCTCAGCATTTTGGTGTAGCCCCACCATCATTCACATCCTACTATGCATTAAAATCACAACGCAAACTATTTAATCCTATCCTACTTCCTACTAATATTATAAATGTGAAAGTTTGTGCCTGTTTCACGCAAAAACTACTGGACGGATTCTGATGAAACTTTACAGTAATATAGCTTATACATCAGAATAATATAGGCTACTTTTTATCCCCAAAACGCGGGCAAAACCGCGGGCAGAAGCTAGTATACAATAAAAATTAAAATAAATCGAAAAAATACATTATTAAAAAAAAAACAGTCTGATTTGATTAAAAATTAAAAAACCGGACAAGTGCGAGTATGCCTCGCGCCCTAAGGGTTCCGATATATGATCATAGATGGCGCTACTGCATACTTTTAGTGGTGTCATCTATGAGCAGATGGCTCCATTATGGTCCGGTGACTGACGGCGGACAACAAAGTGATCCTATAAGGGTTCCGTTTTTCCTTTTGAGGTACGGAACCCTAAAAATCACAGTCATGACATTTCTCAAGTCCTGTAAAATGTATGTAAGAGTACACTGAAAAACACTGGAAAAAATTAAAATACAAAATCGGGAAGACCAAACAACATCGAATATTTTGTGACACATGATTAGATACAACATTTTCATAGACAATTATCAACAATCTTACCCATACAGGTCTCCAGCCGAGGAACCGGGACCTCTTGAGCAGCGGGCCCTCGAACCGGGCCGCAGTTCGTTGCAGCCGCTGCACTGGTCGTACGCTCAACACTTCGCGCATCTCCGTGTCTTTGGCCATGTCGATCGCCAGCTGACCTGTTTGACAATTTAATGGAAAGTTAGAAGGACGACACATTAATTCTGCTGTCCGTTTACTAAAAGGCCGTTATGTGTAAATTTTTTCAGAGTTACACATAGGGTACTACGTAAAAGAGTAACTTTTTAAGGTTCCGTACCTCAAAAGGAAAAACGGAACCCTTATAGGATCACTTTGTTGTCCGCCGTCAGTCACCGGACCATAAGTGGAGCCATCTATGATCATATTTCGGAACCCTTAAGGCGCGAGGCATACTCGCACTTGTCCGGTTTTATTCTCTATCAACCAGCCTGGGTCATATAATATACAATAAAAAAAAAATCACTTAACGGCCTTTAAGTAAGCGGATGGCAGCATTGATTTACTTTCAGCACTCATAAATCTATACTAATATTATAAGCTGAAAGAGTTTGTTCGTTTGTTTGTTTGAACGAGCTAATCTCTGGAACTACCAGTCGGATTCGGAAAATTATTTTTGATGATAGCCAAATTCATGAGGAATAGTATAGGCTATTTAACATCACACTACGACCCTTAGAAGCCGAGCGACGGGGGTGAAACAGCGGGGAACAGCTAGTCTATCTATATGCTATTATAAAATTGTAAAAAAACCGTGTCTGTACATTGAAGATATTCCAGAAAAAATAGTCGGGATATGGTATTGGGACGTATCTATGCCCGAAAATATTTTTTTTTTAATTTTTGGCTGTTTGTCTGTTTATCTGTTTGTATGTTTGTCTGTTTGTGCGCGCATCACGCGAAAAGTACTGAACGGATTTTGATGTGGTTTTCACAGTTCGATAGCTTGGGATCCAATTTAAAATTTAAGCCACGTTTTATCTAATTCTGATGGGAGGAACCTGAGATACAGCTTAACCTTTTGGAAGTACTAGCCACCCTACACTACGGAGGTCATTTAAACTGGTCATTCTATTGTAGCCCACGCGGACGGAGTCGCGGGGAAAAGTCTAGTACTATTATAAAATTGTAAAAAAGCCGTGTCTGTACATTGAAGATATTCCAGAAAAAACAGTTGGGATAGGGTACTAGGACGTAACCATAGGTACCCAAAAAGATTTTTTTTTTAAATTTTGTCTGTTTGTGCTCGCATCACGCAAAAAGTACTGAACCGATTTTGCTGTCGTTTTCACAGTTCGATAGCTTGGAGTCCTACTTAAAATCTAAGTCACGTTGCATCTGATTCCGGTGGGATAAACAAGATAAGATAAACAAGAGAGAAAACAAGAGGTCATTTCATTGTAGTCCATGCGGACGGAGTCGCGGGCAAAAGTCTAAAGTAACCGTCATGAGAAGCTATAAATTTTGTAAACAAGTGTTCAGGAGTTCACAACATTTGGACCAACAAAAAAAATGAATTTGTTTAATTTAAAACCTACTTCTAATATTAACCTTAAGTTTCCAAAGATTAGCGCGTTTGAACAAACAACTCTTTCTTTTTACTTATTATATATTTTAGATAAATTGTATTACGCACCTTTTGACGTTTTTTTCGTGGCGAATTTATTTCCTTAGATGTACTGGCTACTGGCTCCATTATACGTAATAACAAATAAAATTAACGCAACAATGAAAGTAACAACAATAAAAAAGTGATAACGAAACAATAACAAAATTAACAATAACAACCAGATCCGCGATATATATGCAAAGCAATGAAACAAACTCGTACGCATTCGAAACTCGAATGACGCGTTTATTTCAAAATGGCGTCCCGATAGTTTACAATCCCTGCGACGGACGCGTTCCGGTACCAAGAAACACAAACGATAGCGCTTTGCGTCGTTAAAATATGATCCGACTAAATTAAATAGGTTGTTACTTTCATTTAACACGTCTATATTTCATGTCGATTGAATATGGTCAATTTATTATTATCTCGCAGTATAAAATGTTTACTTAGTAAAAGATGTTTGTTTACATAATTTATAGCTTCTCGTGACGGGTACTTTAGTATCACATATAATTACTAAGATACTAACCACTATTATTCCTGAGCGTAGTATCGACGCCATTTTGTAAGAGCAGCACTGCAAGTCTCGTGTGTCCCCTGTACGCGGCGCAGTGTAGGCACGTGTTGCCTTGAGCGTCCACGCAGTTTATATTCGGCGTGTTGGGACTGCTTAGCTGAAAATATTCACACAAATAACACTTTGTTTGCTGACAAAATACATTTTGGAGCTGACCAAAACCTCCTTAATTAGCTGACTGTTTAAATGATAGCTCTAATATAATACAAATAATGTTCACATTTGCATAAATTGTTTGTACACTGTGCGTTCGAGACCTCATAGTAATGTTTGTGAATATGGGTGTGAAAATAAACTCACCAATTCTTGAATATCATCAATCCTGCCATCCTTAGCGGCAGTCAGCAGTCTGAGTTCTCGCTCGTGTCTCTCTGCCCTTCCCGCCGCCTCTAGTAACCGCTGTACATCTCGAGTCTTGGACACATCGCACGGCGTCCGACCTTCGCCGTTCATTATGTTTACATCAGCTTTGTATTTGAGAAGGAGGATTACTAGTTCCTGTGGCAGAGAAAGAGAGAAAATTTTGTCATACATTTATGACCAGCCAAACTGTCGGCCAGACCGCGCAAGCGCTGGCGGCATAAGCTAGGTAGATCTAATAATGACTGGACATTTTTGACTGTCTTGTACTTGTAGTGACAGACTGACAGTGACAGGGATACTGCTTAGTCAAAGCTCATGCTAATAGTAGTGACTTTTTACCTGATTGGCCACAAAAGAGGGTAATGTTTTTTGAGTGTATGTCTATTTCTTTGACATGCTCTGTAGCCTAAATGGCTTGAAGGATTTCAACATAATATGAGGTATCATTAGATTCGTCTTCATTGTGGGAACCGTGGCAACTTCAGAGATATAATATTTAGAAATAGGTATTATGCAGTTGGGTTTTATATTTTTTTTATAATTTTGTTTATTTCATGAAACTTTCCTCCTCCATTTTTATTCTTACCTCATTCCCAATAAAGGAAGCTTTATGCAGTGCCGAGTCGCCAGTGTCATTGACCTCGTCCACACTAGCTCCTGCTTCTAAGAGAGCTTCTACCACATCTGTGTGACCAAAGTATGTTGCTAAGTGGAGCGGAGTCCAGCCTAGGTTGGTTTTACTTTTGCCTGAAACAAATACAAGTATGATACTTAATTATTTCATGTTGTTGTAAAATAGTAGTCTATACCAGTCTCAGATCCATAAATTATTATGGGCTGAGAATTCATTCAGTTATTATTTTGGAGGTGGGATAGAAATTGGATATCAAAATGGTTTGAGTATCAAAATGGTTTGGGGGGGCTTGACTGCCTGCCAGGGGGTAAGTTGGTTCTGCAAATACATAGAACCTACACAAAGTACATAATTATGTATTTCTTGATATGACATCAAAACTAACAGGAAAATCTAATATTATTAATGTCAATATTTTTTTATTATTTTTTTTTCATTGGTAATATTTTTCACTTTTATTTATTTTATTATACCTACTAATATATACTAATGTCAATCGAATAAATAATTATGCACAATGTGTTTGCTTCTCATTTTAGAACTCAATTATAAAATAAGGTTTTAATAAGTACTTAGGTATAGATTGACCAATCTTAGAAATTAATCGGAACAATGTATGATTCAATCAAAACTTGTTATCAATAAAATAGTTTCAAAGTTTTAATAGTTTTCATTAATCTAATAATATAATAACAATAGATGATTAATAATGCTAGCAATGACTCACATATTGTGATGGCAGTAGCAATTAATAATCTATTATATTATACACCTAACCCAGGGCTTCTCAAACAGTGCTTAGGGGCATCGCGGTGCTGTCCCAAGGACGTTGCAAACTGGCTTTTCTAGTTAACAATATTTATTAAGATTCTACATTCTTTAGAGTTTTCTTTGAATAAAATAATCTAAAGCTACATGCAGCCAGTATCTTTTTTTACAATGGTGTCACAAATAAATTACAACACATAAAAGAAGTTGCAGTATAAAAAAGATTGGGAACCCCACCTAACCGGTGTTCAAAGTAAATAATTAAGACCTTATTTAATTTTATCTTCAATTCTTAGTACACTTTTCTTCAAAAACTTTAAAATTATTATGTCAAGCCTCCTTGAGGTCGGCAACAATACTATAATTTATCATATAACATTACATAATTAATGCTTGGGCAGCTTGGACTCATAAAAAAATAAAAAAAGAACCAGTTTTTGTCGATAGGCATGCAAATCATAAATCCATACAGCACTTATTCTAATTATCATAGAAATCCAGGATTGTTTACAATATTACAAGATTGTTATTAGGCAGCTTAGTGTGTTATTTCTACTACTGGCTGCTTTAATTCTATGACTATTACAGGAGCAACAATAAAATAAAAATATTATAAGCCCTTTTAGCATGAGATACATTCTAACCTTAGATTAATGATTGGTCTCCACTGCGCTTACATTATTATTAGAAATGAAAATATTTTGATAAGTTAAATAGCAGAACATCTGAAATATATAATCATACCTTTGCAATTGATATCCAAAGTAAGTTTCCCTTCATTCTTCGCTTCCAGCATCGCCTTGACCACCGATATTTCTCCATGTCTGGCAGAATACAACAGGGATTCCTGTGCCTCATTCCCAAAATTATTATCCTTAGACATTCTGGTACACTACGAAAGTAATTTAGTCACAATTCTTTAGTAAAACAAGGCTTTTTGTCACCAATACACGTTAAGTAGCGTCACTTGTCGCTTTTATTACGTCGAAACACATTTCATGATTTGATTTTAACGTTCGCACCATAAATCCGGTTTGGATAATTTGAATTTCGTCGCGTTATCGCTCGATATGGCACACACCACAAAAATAGTCATACATAAATTACGAGCGTGATAAGATGAATAATTAAAATTCGCGAATCTCGAACTCGATTCAAGCCGACTTACCCACCTTTCAAGTACATAATTTTGACAAATGTCAGAATGCAGAATGACAGTGTGACTGTGACGGCTGGTCAATTGAATTACCTACACATTTAGAACTATGGTTCCGTACATAAAACTGCAAGTGTTATCTGTTAGATAATTAATATTGTAAGATAATGTAAATACGATTTATTTCTATAAAGTATAAAATAAAATCGTTTGGCTGTGTATCTCTGCGTAGAACCGCTGAAGTACTTCTCTTGATGACCTTGATGTACGGATGAGCTATAATTTTTGCACTTTTGAAATCGCTCTAGCGAGGACACCGAGCGGATATAATAGTATAGATTTGGATATACATATACAAAAAATGAATAATAATCAAGTAAGATTTTACTCAAATTACGGAATCCTAATTTCAACGACCTTGACCTCATGACCCTGATAGCTTACTCTTCGTTCTGAAATTGTGTTTGATTGTTACAGTACCGTTGTTCCGGTAAAGATTGAAATCCAATTGAGATTAATCTTACAGGATTTATAAGCTTTGCGGTATGTACATACTCATGTAATGTAATTTTACCAATAATCAGATAAACATACAATGATTCGAAGATATTTTGAACGTGATTTTGAACGTGACAATTAAATGTCATGCTGAATTATCTCATTTGTCACTCGAAAAAGCGCGGGAAATTCGTATCGATTGGGCGCCTTTTTTAAAACAAATTTTCAAATAATTAGTTTATTCCTTCACAAGTTCATTTGCTTGCTTTTCTCATGATGGGGAAGAAAGGGCATCCAAAGAAAAGAAAAAAAGAAGATGTTTCGTCTTCTGCTCCACCATTGCTGTCCTCTGAAGACGACGGTGGAGCCTCAAGCTCTTCAGAGGAATCAGTACCAATTGAAAAGGATAAGTATCGGGAATTCAGGATTCCTGACTACATTAGGTCATACCCTGAAAGCGGAGGCAATTTTGAATATGTCGTATTTTTTGAAAGTATTGACTTAGTCCCGATCGGTGATAGAGACATGATGTCCCTTTCAACCAGCATAAAAAAATACAACAAGGGAGTAAAACAATTATTGCGCATGAATCGTTATAAAATTGGTGTTATTTTTGAACGTCCTGGTTTAGCCAATGCAGCGTTATTGAATCGTAAGTTTTTGGATAGTTATAAATTGAAAGCCAGTATTCCTGCAACTGCTACGGAAAATACAGGTGTTATTATGCATGTTCCAATTGACCTGAGCAACGAACACATTTATAATGCTATAACTAGCACAAAGAATATTATTTCTGTCAGAAGATTTATGCGTCGTACTATTTCAGAAGGAGGGGGGGTGTCTTTTCAGCCTACGAAGACGGTGTCCATCACATTCTCGTGTGCAACAATACCCGATAGTGTAGACCTGAACAGCTGGCGATTCGAAGTACGGCCGTACATTCCGCCGGTGAAACAATGCCTGAAGTGTCTAAGGTATGGTCATATAGCCAAATTCTGTAAGAACTCCCAAAGATGTTCCATATGTACAAAGGACCATAATTATAAAGAATGTCAAATACCATCAACTGAGGCTACATGTTGTCACTGTCAAGGTAATCATGTAGCTATTTCGGCACAGTGTCCAGTCAAACAGCAAAAAGTGGAAGAAAACAAACACAAAATTAATAAGAAATCTTATGCAGATTTATTCAATGAAAAGTCATTTCCATCCCTTTCAAAGTCCAGTCCTGCTAAACAATTACAATCACTAATTGAAACAGAACCAATTTTAAATATTTTAATACAGACAATAGTAACATTAATTTCTCAAAATAAAAATAATGAAAAGAGTATTTGTACTCAAAGCATAAAAGATGTTCTATTATCAAAAATCCAGAATAATATAAATAAACCTTAATTTTATGGATCAGCTGAATATTGTACAGTGGAATGCTCAGAGCATCAATAGTAATAAACTTGCTTTTTCGTATTTTTTACATGAGTATAACATACATGTAGCTTTATTGTGTGAGACTTGGCTCAAGCCTCACATGAGATTTAGTATTAAAGGTTATAATATAGTAAGATTAGACTCAGGTAATTCACACAATGGTGTAGCTATTTTAATACATAACAGTTTACAATTTAGTAAAATAGATACTTTATATGATGATTCTATACAAAATATAGCGATTCGTTTAAAATATGGCAATAAAAAAGAAATTTCATTAGTTAGTTTTTATAGTCCTGGAAATGCTTCATTTACTAAGTATAAGTTTGATAATTTAATTCGCAATATTCCTGGTCCTCTTTTGGTGGGTGGAGATTTCAATGCACATCATTCGGCTTGGGGATGTAACAGTGTGAACATCCGTGGCCGAGAGGTGCTTGAAATCATTAATGACTGTAATTTGGTTTTATTGAACGATGGAGAAATGACAACTGTAGGCTCTGATAGGTGGCAAAGAAATGCACTTGATTTAACTGTAGTATCAACTTCAATTTCATTATCTTGTAACTGGTCTGTTCATGATGATCCTTTAGGTAGTTACCATTTGCCTGTAATTACAAAGTTACTTATTAATGACAATTATAATAACCCACATGATATGGAAGCTTCAAATTTGCCAAAACATTTTAATTTTAACCTGGTTGATTGGGAAATATACAAGAAGACTGTTGATAGTTTGTTAATGAATTTTAAAATTAATAAAGATAACCCATTAAATTCATATAATGACATGATAAAGTTATTAAATTTAGCTGTTATTAAGTCATTACCATCAACTATAAGATCTGATTCTTCTTTTGATACAGCATCAGTAAATAATAATCGTAAAAAACGCATTCCATTACCATGGTGGAATTTGAATTGCACTAAAGCAGTAGAAGACTCTAGGAATGCCTATATAGTATTCAAGCACCATCTCACATTGGAAAAATATATTGAGTTTAAAAAATTACAAGCTCTTAAAAAATTAGTGTTAAAAAGAGAAAGATATTTAAGTTGGATTTCTCTGTGTGAGTCATTTAATAGAACTACTCCATTATCTAGGGTTTGGCAAATGTCAAAAAGATTTAATAAAACATTTTCACCTTCAAGTAATAATATTGCTCCTTGGGTATTTGATTTTCTTAAAAAATATACTCCAGATACAGTTGAGGGGCCATTTCAATCAATTCCTCATGAAGTAAAAGCTTCAGGACATTATGAATATCTAATTTATCCATTTTCTCTTCAGGAATTAAAATCTGCAATATCATCTAGACGAGATTCAGCTTTTGGCCTTGATGGAATACCTTACAAAATGTTGAAAAATGTATCAATTATGGCACTTTCTGACATATTAAGTGTTTTAAATTTACTCTGGCAGGAAATGGTTATCCCTAATGAATGGAAAACAGATTGTCTTATCCCAGTACTTAAACCTAACAAAGTAAGACACAAAGCAGAATCTTATAGGCCAGTAGCATTAACATCATGCATGGGAAAAACCTTTGAACAACTAATTAAACAAAGAGTAGAATTTTATATAGAAAGTAATAGTCTATTACCATCCAATCAATTTGGCTTTCGACGTGGGTTCTCTACTCGAGATAGCATTTCTCATTTGCAATTAGATATATACAATTCTATTAAAATGGACAATCATTTTGTTGGTGTCTTCTTTGATGTAGTGGGTGCATTCAACAACATTAATCTGCACATTTTGTGTGGTGAACTTCGTGCCCTTGGTATTCCTGAAAAAATTATAATATGGATCTTTAACTTTTTACATGGTAGAGAAGTATATGTCAAGGTGAATAAACGTTTAATAGGGCCACGTTTTTCATATAAAGGCGTATGTCAAGGTGGCATCCTCAGTCCATTGATTTATCTTCTTTATTTACATAGACTAAACATTGTACTTGGTCTTGAAGTGGCAAATTTGCAGTTTGCAGATGATTTGGTTATCTATGCTTCAGGTTCAGATATAAGTTCTGTTGAAAGTATTTTAAACACAGCTTTAACTCGGCTAAAGAACTATTTTCATTATCTTAACTTAGATATTAGTCCAGAAAAATCTAAAGTTATAGTGTTTGGAGAGTGTGAAACAGACCTACATATCTATTACAATAATAGTGTTCTTCCAATAGTGAATGAAGTGAAGTTTCTGGGTATCATTTTTACAAGCAACCTTTCATGGACTAAGTATGTCGATTATCTGTTAGGTAGAGCTAATAAAGCATTTAATTTTATAAAGTCACTGTCGATTGCAGCTGATCCAAGAATTTTGCTTATGTTATATAAATCTCTAGTCCGCAGTCATTTCGAATATGGATTTTTGTGCTTTGGGTCTGATCAGAGATTGGTTCACAAATTGGAGATTCTTCAAAACCACAATCTTAGATGTGTAACTGGTGCAATGAAGACAACTCCAATTAATTCACTTCAAATTGAGTGTAACACTCCTCCTATGAATATAAGATTTCAGTTTTTAAAGTCCAAATACATTCTCAAGCTTTTATCTTTCGATAATCATCCTTTATTAAAGAAAATATTATTTTATTATAGAGTATACAATCCCTCTAATTTCGTAAATGTCCCTTATATATTTCATGACTTTTCTAATCTAATCAGTATTGATGATCAATATCAAATTGAGAAATGTAAAGGCAGATGGCCATGTTACTCCGGTAATTACATCAGCAAATTCTGGCCCATGAACATTTACATTAATCGCGATCTTCGGAGTAAAGAAGATGTCTATCAGTTAATTGCAGAGTTCCCTGGGTACAGGCATATATATACAGATGGATCCAAAAACAATAGAAATGTTTCGTTAGCCATATATTTACCTCATCTTACTGTTGGACATGGAGTTCGGTTACCTGGAGCCATGTCTATATTTACAGCAGAATCTCTAGCCATTTTATCAGCTCTGCAGTACGTACATGTAAAGAATCTTGGGCACACAACTTGGCTTATAGCGACCGACTGCATGAGTGTTCTCATGGCCTTACAAAACCCGAAACTGGACGCCAATACCGGAAATATTTTATATGAGATTCGGACTTTATACGCTGATCTTTGTTCTAGAGGATTTACAATAAGCTTAATATGGACACCCTCCCACATAGGAGTAGCAGGAAACGAAAACGCAGATTATCTTGCAAGAGTTATTGTTGACGTTGACATCCCAGAGACAAGAAATGTTGCCATACCAAGTTCGGACCTGCTTACTAAATTACGTGAACAAAACACCTGTAATTGGCATGAGAACTGGCAAGAAACACTAAGAACTAAAGGAAAATGGTATGCGAAAATAAATCAAATCACTGGTTCTGCGCCCTGGTTCACCAGATCTGTTCTTCCTAAGAGCAGAAAATTTTACACAACTTTAAACCGTCTTAGATTTGGACATGGAAGATTCAATGCACATTTAGCCAGAATGAAAATTATTACATCGCCTGTTTGTATAAATTGTAACTTAGGAATTGATCAGACCCTAGATCATATAATTTTTGAATGCCCTGCATATGATCTACAAAGAATTCCTCTATTTGATAATTTACTGGAAATATATAAAACGCCAGCAAGCATCCCGCGCGACACTCAAAGTTTGCTGGAAAATTACAGTACATACACAGCACTGTATACATTTATTGACAGCACTGGTTGGGCAATCTGACCGATCGGGGCGACGACATAATAATATTAGAAGGATATGACCCGGATATGACCTTACTTTACAACATGATTATGACGAATACACGGATATGACACCTTATTATTATGATTTTGACTAATGAATACTGAAGACGTGGCTCTGGCCTAAAATAAATAAACATAATCAAGATATAAACTACTAAGGACGAGGCTGTGGCCTTATTTACTTTTGGACAAGAAGTATGAAACTGAAGACGAGGCTTCGGCCTTACTTACCTTTGAACAAGAAGGATAAAACTGAAGACGAGGCTTTGGCCTTACTTTTAATCAAGAAGGACAATAATTACTGAAGACGAGGCGGTATGGTCCAAGACCTTAGCCTGCCCAAGAAGGGCGAAGAGAAAAAAAAAAAAAAAAAAACATTTGTCACTCACTGTCAATAGTGTCAATCTCTTTTAGCAAAACTTCAAACTGCCGCCGAACCGGCCGAACCGGGCGAACATTTTACTTAGAAAAAACAAGAAAAAGTCTATAAAAAAATGTGCGACGATGTCCAAAACTGTTGTCGCATATGTTTGGACGTCGAGTCTGACCATGTCTCGGTATTCGGGGACCCTGCCATCAGTGTACACATGAAATCCTGTCTCTCAGTAACTGTGTCCTCAAATGACCACCTTCCTAAGACTGTTTGCCTATCGTGTGTATCACTATTGAACCAATTTTATAATTTCCAACTGAACGCTCGCTGTTCCCAAGACTGGCTTGAGTCTTCTGTGCAGGAAAAGATAAAAAAATCTTCTGAGAACAAAATGGTGATACAGCCTTTACCAGACTCAGAATATAACTCGGATTCGCTGCTAGAGTTTCTAAACAACACTGCGAACATCGAAGAGTACTTAAACAACCTCGGTAAGGAAGACATACCTTGCATTGTCAATATGTTGGACAAGAATGAAAGTTCTTTTGAAATCAGTAAAATGAACAGTAAAATGATTAAAGTCCCCAGTCCAAAAAAGAAAGATATAGCAAAGAAATTTAAAACAGATAAAGATGTGTCGGACTCAGACTTTCAAACGATAAAAGGAGTTTTAACGAAAGAGAATGACCCAAAAATCAAGGTGAATCAAGCAAAGACAGAAAAAAATGCTTTCATATGTTTTGCATGTAAGACTACATATGATACAGTACAAAAATTGTTGCAACACCTGAGTGTGTGTGACACAGCATCCCGAACTTGCATACACTGTGACATGCTGTTCAACTCCAAGCTACAAATGCAACAGCATTCAATTTCACATAATACATCACTGCCTTTCACTTGTAACTGTGGTCAAGAGTTCCCATCAAAAGAGCGACTGATACAGCACCATAAAACATGCCACACGGACTATGCAGCGTCCGTGGGTTATGTGTACCGATGTAAGGAATGCGGAGATACATTTAGAGAGAGGTTTCAGTTGTACAAACATGCTAAAGAACACATTATTCAGATTGAGCAGAGAGTGTGTGACATATGTGGTCATACGTTTCATGGCAGTGATGCTTTGATTAAACATAGGAAAGAAGAACATGAGAAGCCTGAGAATGCTATGTACAGGTGAGGCTTATTTTGCCCAGGGTACTGAAATATTTTGCTAGAAAATAAAAACTGTACCGAAAAATTTTGCCTAACCCTTATTTAACGGTATGATGCCATACGAAATTTAATGGTACCTTAACTTTTAGGTAATTCAGGCCCTGAGTTGATAAAACAAATCATAATCTTCAAGCTCTAACAATTTCATATTACTTGTTTCAGATGCAAAATATGCAACAGTACATCAAAGGACCGTAAAGAAATGTACCTTCATGTTAAAAAGCATACTGCAAGGCCAGAACCCAGCCGCCACCTCTGTGAATCTTGTGGCAGAAGCTTTGCAACGGGAACTTCTTTAAGCCGTCACTCGTTGCTGCATGGTAGTAATAAAACTGTCTGTCACATTTGTAACCAACAGTTAACAGATAAAACGTTGCTGGAGCATCATTTAAAGGGGCATAATGAGATGTCCATCTGTGAGAAGTGTGGCCAAAGTGTGAACAGATATGAGCTGGTTGTGCATACTTGTGTGTAGAATATATTATTATAAATAGTTTATGTTAGGACCAAGGCTTGACAAAGGCCCAGATCCAAAACTGTTGTCTTTTTTTTTTTTGTATTATAGGAGGCAAACGAGCAGATGGATCACGTGATGGTATTATCTGTAGGTCATACAAATATTTTTACCGTCACGGGGTCTCATCAGGAAGAAAAGAACATTTATTCAAATAAATCTCAATAGATGGCGTTATAATATTATGTAAGTATCGATTTGTTATTGAACGTTGTGTAAAAAAATAGTAAATTAAAAATTTAAAAAACCCGACTGCCAAAAACAACTAAAAAGTTCAAAACAAGAGCACTTTTCAAGCAGTCTGATGCAGTTGATGGCAATTATTTGTGTTAAATCTTAGATTTTATGCCACCAACTGCATCAGACTGCTTGAAAAGTGCTCTTGTTTTGAACTTTTTAGTTGTTTTTGGCAGTCGGGTTTTTTAAATTTTTAATTTACTATTTTTATGTTTCACTTTTTAGTTTTTAATGTATGTTTTCGTAATCTTCTTTTCGAGCCCTTCATTTTGATACCACCCCACATGATAGGTTTTGGAAAAAACTTTTTGAAGACGCCAAAAATCGGCCATTTTTCACTGTTTTTTTTTTTGTATATCGTTAATACTTGAAATAAAAACTTAAATCAATAAGTAAGAATTAGCGAGAATGATTGCTTTGTTAAACAACTTTAAATCGTTATATATCCTAAACTATTATTTAAAATGAAAAATGATAAAAGGAACCTAAAGATGATTTTAAAATACCTATTCAACGACACCCCACTTGACATAGTTTATCAACTATTTTTTTTTTTCATTTTGACAATATGGCGTCTGGTTGTCGCTGTGGTGAATTTTGATTACTGTTATGTCTTTAGTGACACTCGCAAGGTTAAGACGAATCGATTGACGTAAGAATTATCAAAATCGGCCTACGCATTTGGTCTCTAGAACGCCACATAGAAACAAACATACATACATACATAGACTGATAAACACATTACCCTCCTTTGCGTCTCGCAGTCGGGTAAAAAGGAGGAACATGAAAAAAATACTGAAAAATATTTGTTCTAATTTAAAAAATCCTCTAAGCACGAAAAATATTACAGTCCAAGGATAGCCCGAGTTACGGCAGTCACGTTTCCTTATATTAGTTTGATCTGTCGATCAACTTGATTCAGGTCGAAAGATTTTGTTTTTGTAATCTGATTATCTCAATGGAGGAGGTGTATATTACAGCTGATTGTGAGACCAGGCGCGGTCCCAGGGGGGGGTCACGGGGGACATGACCCCCCTCCCAAATCGTACAAAAATGCGTCAAACACTTTAATTCACGGTATAGCACGTCGGCATTAATCGGTATGACCCCCCTAAAGCCTTCAGCTGCGCTAGTATGACCCCCCTAAAATCGTCGGCTGCGACCGCGCATTTTATACTAACTAGTTGATTAATTGGACTAAGATTTAGTATTAAGCATTCCGTAATGGTGTACCTAACTCTTATATTTAGTCCATACTATGATGTGTCGCAGGCAATTTATTCGATTCCGCCGTTTACATAAGGCGTCGTCAGTTAAAAAATGCTCGCTCGTTCGCATTATGCTGAAGGCAAAATGTATATTGCCGTGTCACTTTGTAGTATGCCGCAACATTTCATAGACAATTTAAACGCGGCCTACATAATGCCGTGGAAAATTGAAGTATTTAGGTTTTTGAGGTTAAAAAATGCTAAGGTAACCATAAAATCTGGGTCTTAAATAAAATTTTCGATATTCACTCAGAATTTTTCAGTATCCAGTTGGTTTTTACACGTCTCCGGCGTTGCGGGAAGCGCAGCCCCTCCGCCCTTGCGTAACAAATCTGTTGCCCTTGCGTAAAAAGTGCTCTCCCGCCGCGCCTCCCGGGTTATAAAAACACTCTAGTGTAGGGCAGACCACGTGAAGTCGGGGTTGGCCAACTACTGTCACTTGTCACAATTTATTCACGTTTACAATTACGTAATAGTACCTGATTGCTGAAATAAAGTCTGATTTGTCCAAACTGTGTTTTATCATGGTCACCTAAAACTACAACCAACCAACGACGAAATACGGTAGTGGACTACTATTAAAAAAGTACAAATAAATTATTTTATTCCAAAGAAATTTTTTTTTTCTACTTTTTTGTTATTCCTATTCCAGGAATAACAAAAAAGTAGAAAAAAAAAAATTATCACAAAATGGAAAACATAGACGCTTTTAAAGTTTTTGGAGGGAGTATCGCTCCGTCTTTGTCGCGCGAAGCGGACATAGGTGGTGTTACGTCACTTATCATGCATGCCGTCCGTGTCTAACAAATCATTTTAAAACTCTTATAACTTTGCCAATTTTGTAGATGTTTCATCGGTTTTTTTGGTGTTAATTATCCTTTTTCAAATAGTTTACAGATTCACAATAAAAAAAATATATTCAACATCCCTATTATAGTTATCATTTTGCCTTAGGCATATTGCATAACAGCAAGCGTTTATAAACAGACGACACGCCGGCGCCGTATGTAAACGGCGGAATCATTCAAATTGCCTACGACATATGCACCATATTGGATCTGTCTGCCTTACACCACCGTCTATTCATCGTAAAAAATACATCCAAATAATGTTAACTGAATTTTATTCTATTACTTACCTATATTTTCCTAAAATTCGTCTTGGATATTCTAAATAAAATGTTTTTTTATTAAAAGTAGGTACATAATTTATTCAAATAATACCTAAATTCGGTACAAATTATTATTGTAAACAGTCTACAAGATAGCTACTATCTAGAACTTTACAGCTAAAAAAACACGAGTATCAAATACTTTACAAGAATTTTGCATTACAAGTTTGTAACTTCCAATAAATAAATATGTCACTTCGAGAATTGAGCTTCTAACTTATAGGTGAGAATTCGGCATCACTCGAATTATTTTATCAGCATCCTTATTACGCACATCGCTCGATAAAGAAATGAGATTTGTTCTACAAACTACAAGCAACAACTTTGTGTTGAATATTCGACAAAATCTGTAAAAGCATGACTCACAAAATGTAAATGCTCCTATTTCTACTACCACCGCGTTTGGCAACTAACAATGCCAGATGTCGAGTGACTCCGTATTTGTTCTCACCGTAATCTAATCCTTCATGTTTCCTGAAATGCTTAGTACTATTATAACGTTCTAAGCATTACAGTCAAGAAGTAAGTTTAAAAGCATTTTAAACTCTTGCTTAAGTTTATCCGTATAGGATATTTTAGGCTTAAAACTTAGCCGAGTATAATTACTTAAGATTCCCTCAGCAAAAACAAAACCATCCTCTGTGATGGATGTTGAAGAAATCAGTAAAAATAATCCTTATTCTGTACGGCATAAGGTTGTTCAGATCGATCAGAAATTTCATAAATGAGGGTATGCTGATATCCCGATGGTTCTTGCGGACTCCTGAAAACGTAAAAAAATGAGAAAGGAGCCAAGAAGCTGCTGGATAAATCGAAATCTATACTAGGTAATCTTATAAAACTGAAGATTTTGTTTGTTTGAACGCGCTAATCTTTGGAACTACCAGTCGGATTCGAAAAATTGTTTTTGTAAATGATAGCCAGATTCGTAAGGAATAGCATTTAAATATTAACATCACGCTGCGACCCTTAGGAGCAGAACAATGGGGGTGAAACCGCGGGCAACAGGTAGTGACTAATATAAAATTCACAGTCATAGGTACCTTCAATAATAGTCTTGGCAGCTTGCTTAGCAGTAATCTCGGAGTACCACGAAGTGAACCGATGTGACGGCGGTGGGTACATGCCGGTGGCGACAGTCGCTAGGTACACAGATGTAGTGTTGATGTTCTTCGTCCACGTATCCAGTCGGAGCTCCTCTGTGATTGAGTCCATTAGCCCTAGACAGAAAATCGGAGCTCCTTGCGATAAATTTTGCCTTTGCAAAACAGGAGGTAAGCTAATTGTCTACAGTTTGTGGTCAATCTTCTTGAACTGATATCTCCCTGTGGATCCTGAGGATGCGCTATGTTCATAGCAACTTCTGGTCTCCTGAGCTGCACAGCGAATCCTCATTTAAGGCGTCGCCTGTTTGTCAGCATCGTTGTATAAAAAAACCCTGCGGGTCACTGTTGAGGATGATCCGCATGATAGTGATGCAAAGGTCCCGTAACTGGTTACGGAATCATTGTAGACCATTTGGTCACATTTCACAATCTTGTCCAATAGTTGTTAATTTAAACTTACTGTTAATTGTTTAAGAGAGGCTAGATCTTTACCTTTAAGTCCAAATTTAGCTGCACAGTACGGAACCATGTCGGCACACGGCATTAGACCTGCGCTCGAGTTGATTGCAACAATATGCCCATGCCGCCTCTCTATCATACTAGGTAGAAAGGCCTGGATGACCTGGAAATGATCAACAAAGGTCACAGGAACTCTCGGAAGCTTTGGCCACTTTCTCTTTCATTTTAAATTTATCATTCATTCATTCGAATTGGCGGTGCGACGCCGGTACTACGCACGCACCACAGCAGCTCTCGATGCGTCAACTGTATGGAAAAAAGAACAACCGTCCGTGCGCATTACGAATTTACCACACCCGCACCGCTGCGGCACCGCAGCAGTCCGGCATTAAACGACTAAATTCAAAGAGCCCTAACTGTATCGGTACCTAGATTAGACCCACATTATTAATCGTGCAACCTCTTAAAAGACTGACATACGTACCGCGCTTACAAAAGTCCCTAAATAAGAATAATAAAAAAAAAAAAACACTTAAACCCACAACGCCGATTGAATTTACCAAAAAAGAGGCTGAACGACCCGCCGCCCCGCCTTTCTTTTTTTGGTCCCAAAATTTTCGCACTAAAGTACCCCGTAGGTACCTACCTATTTTTTCGAAGATTTTCGTGATATATTTCCATCGAACCAGTCCAAGATTAGACGAAAAATTATGTTACCCAAAAGTGTGCAAGCAGGTTGGTCTCGATAAGCTTCATGATGGCGTCTTGCCGCAAATGGCTGATGGGTGCACAAGACAGAACTCCCGCGTTGCTCACCACGATGGACACGTCGGTCAGCTGGCGGCGCATGCGCATCGCTAGTGCTGCCACTTGTTCGCGAGCTGTCACGTCTATTGTGTAGCCGAAACACTGGAGCAACAAGAATACCTATAGTATTAGCTTATTTAGGGATAGTACCTATTTGTGCGGTTTGTTGTTCCATACTTGTCTTTGTGAGCTTTAGCATTGCAGGTAGGTACCTACCTAAAATCTTTACAGTAGTGGCAGGTCCAGAAATTATTTTGGGCGGCTGAGGGCTCATCAGATTGATTTTTGGGTTAAGAATATATGAATTGCTGTGGGCTAAGAGGTAAAAATCAAAACACCAAATTACTAAATCTATCCTGAAATCTTCAAGACTTAAGATTTTGGGGGATCCAGCCCCCTTCCCCCTCCCCCCTGGATCCGCCGCTGCTTGACAGCAAAGTTAAGATATAGGTACCTCTCCATCTTTAAGGCGTATTTCATCGACGACAGCATTGTTTCGCCGCGCGTCATTATCCCAGCATATGACGGTGGCGCCGAGTTCCGCGAAGTGGATGGCCAGCTCTCGTCCGATGCCGTGGCCTGCGCCCGTTACCTGTACCAGTTATAGACACACACACATACTACACACACAACATAATATCTTGTTGTTTCTATGATTTGAGGGCCTCGCATTCCTAATTGTTAAATATAGACAGGGACATCAGTCATAATATCAGTCATCACCAACCAAAACTGTCTCTCCATGCAAACTCTTCATCGCCGGTGGGATCAAAACCCTTGCAGCTGCCACAGTACAGGTGGAGCATAATTTGACAATCAGCACCAGAGTATCGATGGTCCACAAAGGCACCGCAGCCAGCCCCCCACTGCCCCACCACGGCAGGATCCATACTTCTTGCAAAACCCTGAACTTTCTAGCCAAGCTTCCTACTAAACGCACAAATATATTTTTCCTATGCATAGAGGTAAAATAAACCTAAAAATACTTTGACAGTTATGAATGAATTGACAGGTCCGTTGTTTTTTCTGGCGTGGAAGTGGCCTATATCAAGGGACAAACACTAGGGAACGCGACATAGAAGTCGCAAAGGCGCATAGCCTTGTCGAGCTAACTATGCAAGGCACATGGTGTGTTACACGACACCATCAGTACGAGGAGGATAGGTACTGCTTCATTTCTACGATAGAACGTGATGTTACATGGTCTATCTATTCTTATATTAGACCACAATCTTAAGTATTTAAAAGGTTTTAATACAACTCATATAAAACCTCATTTATGAACTTGAAGAACTAAGTGCATTACCATCATTCTTGACATGTTTTTCATAAAGTCGATTGTATTACATACTCTTTGATAAAGTCGAGTGTATAATTATATTCTATTGTAATTGAGTGTAATAGTGCAATACGTCTCCGAAACACTTATTTTAAATTATAAATCCTATTGATTTATATTAAAACGATGGCAAAACCTTTGCAGAAAGAGAGAGAGAACAGGTCTGCAGAGAAGAAAGACGTGACGTTCCACCCGTATACTATATCCCCTGAAAGTGCACATACATCGATCTTACTGTTAGAATCGGAGGAACCAGAGATACTATGCCAGGTCAGGCCACTGAACGGCGTATGTTTCTTTCACCAAATACTCGGTGTATTTGGTGAAAGAAACATACGCCGTTCAGTGCCACCGACTCGCCCGGAGAGTTGACGTAAATCTTATTCCAGTGCCGACGACTCACCTGGCGAGTTCAGTGTTTTTACTAATATTTCCAACCGTAAAATGTAGGCGGCATCCGAGAAGACATCATGAAAATCGAGGTAATAAATGTGTTAAAACCAGTAAGTACCTCACTGCGCGACGGCTTGGCGTCGACGCCAGTTTGGCGTCGCCTCCAGCCCGAACGCCCCACTCACTCGCTCGACACGCACACATTTCTTCGACGTCCATTTTGGTTGCGTGAACAAGCGATACTAATCTCGTCTGGCATCCGCTTTAGCGGCCAGAGTCTCACGGACGCCAATGGTAGCCACGGAAGCGTTGCTGGTGTCGCTGCCATGGCATATCCTAATGAAATATTATGGTCCTTATGGTTACAGTCTTCTAAAATAATATCGACGCTGTTTGACAAAATTTCACTTTACGATATTTGAAATTTTCAGCGTCAGGGGCCAATAGTTTCATAAGTATTACATCAGCAGCATTGAGGGTATTTCATAGTCGCGCTTACACCGGCGCGGGTGGTAAACAGCGCGGGGCACGAGATAGACGTGTCTTGTACCGTTTCATAGTGAAATGCGTACGGTCGTACGCCGTACCCGCCCTGCCCGTCAGCGTGACTGTGAAACCAGCCTGACAGCCTAGTGCAAAATTCTGCTAATTGGGGCCGTATTAAGCTATCATTGTTCTAGTGCGAAAAAGAGATGGGCATCTAAAGGGCAAATACCTACCTTTAACCCTTTTTCGTAACGGCGCCTAACTTAATATAATTATTTTCCTTTCTTCAGACCCTCAGAGCAATCACAAAGTTTTCGGCGCAAGAGATGCAGAACCGTGTCGTCCTATTCAATCTCGATGCGATCAAGTACATCCTGCCCAATGTGGAGCATCTGGAGCTGAACATTCGAAGGTTTGCTCTGAAGGCCTTGGCGCAACTCTGCCAGTTGCCGAGAGGACCAGAGCAAGTGCTGGCAAACCCTCAGAATCTGAGGAAGATTGCTAATATGCTTGTTAAGGTAGATACGGGAGGTAGTCTTAACCTTATCGTGCTATAATAGTTTAAACTTTCGCAAATCGTAAACATGTTTTTCAACTAAATCGGGACTTTACACGATCTTACGACTAAACTAAGATTTAGACTTTAAAATCGTGGAAACTTCTCCAGCTTAAAGACCTTCTCTCATACAGATGGAAGACGTCTTCGTTCTAGAATTCGCATCCTTAGTCCTCTCAGAATTAACAAGAGAACCGCTGGGATGCGAACAACTGGTGACAGCTAACATATTGAGCAGCCTGTTCGCTAGGATGAAGAACAGCTTAGACCCTGATGTCCAGAAGAATTGTCTGCAGGTGAATCTCCTTGGTACTTATCACGTTATTAACGTGAGTATAGATAGCGGCGTGAATTATAAGCACAGATCGCGCATGTACATTTTTGGCCAAATAGACAATAGACAGTTGACAATACGTAATAGAGAATGGTCCAATTAGACGACGAGCATTAACTGACGAACCAATCACGTGCAGCCTCGGCGCACCCCGTTTTCTTCATTCCGCCAAAGACACAGCAGCAGCTATATCGTTCCATACATTTAAGTTCACATTACTCAACAAAATGTATGGAACAGCTGATTTTTTTTCGGGATTCCTGGGTTGGACCCAAGGTAAAAGTTGTTCATTATGATGAGCACCTACAATGAGTTCTATTCGTAAATATGTTTATTATTTTTCTCAAGACTCTAAGCAACCTCCTAGAGGATCCAATATGTGCGGCAGAAGTGACGAAGAACTCGCAATTCAGTTGGCCATCGCTCCTGGCCCTGATGCAGAGCAAGTTCCTGGCGATCCAACACGCGGCCCTGAGGACCGTGGACCAGTTGATCTGTAGGTACAAGGACCAGGTTGTCCAGAAGACGTTTAGAGCTTCGACCGGCGTTCTGGACCTTTGCGATATACTTGAGGTGATTATCAAAAATATTATCAGTGTTCAATCTAGTCAAAGTCGTAGCTTATCGATTTGTTGATGGTTTCAAATGAAAACCATTACCTAGTACCTACTAGGGCGCGTCTACATCCCTATTACGCGATAACTAATAGGTATTGCATGTATATGTTACTAGCTGCCATGCATTACACAAAATTTGGTCCTAGTCCGGTCATTTCTGCGCCCTTCCAGGGTCTGCGACTCCGCTCGCACCGCCCGTGCGCACGGAACTAGGAACTGCCTACCACCCACAGTCCAATGTTCTTAAATTCCTAACTTCCCTAGTCCTACGAATTCCGGGACGTCCATACCCTTGTCCTTGGCGTTCTTCGCAACTACGTGGAGACGGAGGAGAACGCTTCCCATCTATACCAGTCGGGATGCATTCTGCGGCTTCTGGCGTACTTGGAGATGGCACTGCCGGCCATGAAGCCGCACTGTCTGGCAGTGCTGACTAAAATGTCTTTCACTTCCAATGGAAGAGATGTGAGTGAGAAAATATCAAGTACTTTCTGTATGAAAAAGAACGGGATTGAAAATGGCGTCGCTTCTATTCACGTCTCGCTCGCGACCCGGCGGGTATAGGTGTAGACAGCAACAGTGTGCAAGCGAAAGTTGGATAGCAACGCCATAAAATGCCATTCTTTAGCTGTGCGGATTCTATTATGAATAGGAACGTTAAATGTCCTCGAACTGTCAACTATCACTTGAAAAGTAAGGCTTGCAATGAAAATTAATTTACGAATTAGGTAAAAATCATGATCACGGATCGCCCATTTACTTACCTACATTTTCGGCCCAATAAACAATTGACAATACGTAGGTATCTAATAGAGAATGGTCCAATTAGACGACGAGCATCGACTGACGACCCAATCGCGTGCAGCCTCGGCAGCGCCGGCCCGTCTTCTTGATTCCGCCAAAGAGACCGAAAAATCAGCTAATGCGCACGTGAAGTTTGTGCTCATTCATAACTGCTGCTGCTACTTAGGTATACATACATACCTGAATTTTCGTTTTACCAAATCTGTTGTAATATAGGTACCTACCTAAATATGTAGTTTTTAGTACAAATACTATACAGCTAAGACGCCACAATATGACGTAAGGTCATTCCTATTCAATTGGATAGCATATTGTCTACCTACAAATTCAATTCCAATTCCAGGCACTATTCGCCACGGATACCGACCTGGTCTTCTGCCACCAACTCCTCAGTTCTAACGTGGAGTTGTTAGCTGACGCGGCGATGGGTGTTGCCAATATGACGAAACTACTGCCCTCAGCTGTGCGCATGTCCGATACCAACATTATAGACGCTCTGTGTGGTATGTTTTGCTAGCTTTGTTTTGTACGAATGAGTTAATTTTGTGGAAAAAATTGTGCTGAATTAGCTTGGTCGAGATCAGGCGCGGATACACGGGGGTCAATGGGTGCATTTTCTCTCCCCCCGACTCACGAAGTCACGACACGACATTATAGCGTACACAACAGGACAAGGACGTCCCCGATGTCAACACAGCGCATTCTCAGGAGCTCTGGCGACCTAACCACAGGAACACAACACTACAAAAGAATAGCGTTATTTGGCTGCTGTAGTATCTATTCTGTTAGGTGGAAGTACTTCCCCAGTGGGGCTGCTCCAGATTTGAACGAGATATCACGATGTGCTCTACAATGACGGTCCGAGTGGGGGGTCGTAGGGGTCATGAACTCATGACCCCCTACAATCGTATAAAATGTGCGAAACACGGTAATTCACGGTAGGTATAGCACGTCGACATGACCCTCCCAGTCTTCGGGTGCAGTAAGACCCCCCAGTCTTCAGCTGCGACCGCGCCTGGTGCCCTTCCTCTTACACCTTTAAAACTTTACTAAAAGTCCTGTGAAACTGTTTTTTGTTTGTTTGTTGAAATAAATATAGGTACTTATTGCTAATTGTATTGTTCTATTTCTCTAGCTATCCTAGGCGACGATGCGGCAGTCTGGTTCTACGTCAGGATAAACTCGCTGCGAGCGTTGGCAGAGCTCTGTCGGATCATACCGAAGGCCGCCTACAGCGTCGTGGAGCCGAAGACGTTCGCAGCACTCCGGAATATTAATAGAAGATGTAAGTACGTGACGATTAACCTAGGTCTTGTAATGTGCTCCATAGATTTAGAGCCATACAACATTGTCAAATTTTCAGTGAGCTAAGTAGATAAGCTAACGTGCTAATTTCGTACAGTCACGGTGTCTATTAGACTGTGATTATATTATCTGTGGTAATTAAAATGTTAACTTTACACTACGTATAAGTCTACGAAAATAACACTAACACTGCCTTTACACTGTGAAGGCAGCAGGCGCGGTCCCAGTGTACGATTTGGGGGGGGGGTCATGACCCCCATGACCCCCCCCCAAAATCGTACAAAAATGCACCAAACACGGTAATTCACGGTATGTCACATCGGCATTAATCAGTATGACACCCCCCCCCCCCCTAGTCTTCAGCTGCGGTATGACCCCCCCCCCAAAATCGTCAGCTGTGACCGCGCCTGGAAGGCAGTCAGGCAGTTAGCGCTGCGGCATTGTTCACTAATCTAGCGCTTTGCAATTTGGATAATGTAGGTATGCGGGCATGAATCAATTCTCAGCGTTGGCTGCTTTAGGGTCTACGCGGAGCCTAATTCTTCTTAGATAGCATGGCCACTAATAGAGGAGTTTAATCGATTTTGCCGGTAGAAATGATTAAAAATAATATGGTTTTGCCAACAGACAAAGACACCCCGATCGAAGCTCAAAGGTTGGCAGTGCAGTGCTACATCAACCTTCAGAACTACCACGTTAGCAAAAAGGCGATGATCAACGGAGAGTTTATGTCGGAGCTGCTCGGTATAATGCAGGTGAAAAGAGTCTTTTAGAGTTACGTACCTACATCAAAAGGAGAAAGGAACCCCTATAGGGTTCCTTAACCTTATTGTAGTTGCCACAATCAAAGAATAGTCCAATAAACGACGAGCATCGACTGACGAACCAATCGCGTGCAGCCTCGACGCCCCCCGTCTTCTTCATCATTTCGCCAAAGAGACCGAAAAACTAGCTAATGCGCAGGATGTGATCATAAGTGGTGCCGCTAGTTAAACCTATAATTGTGTGTTTTCTTCTAGCGCACGGACACTAACCTGAAGATAATAACGTGCACAGTGCTAGTAGGCCTGATGACGGAGGAGGCCGCCAGGGACTTGTTCACCGTCAAGAAAGGCGAAGATGTTAGTATTACGGGCCAACAATGTCAATCCATCTCGCGGCAAACAAATCACACTCCGATGTTGATGTCAGCCGGCCTAGCATGACCACGATAGAAACGGGTTTTGTCTACATAGAAATAGACAAAGCGGCAGATTGTAGAAACATTTCTACGTTTTATGAATGAAACGGTAGAAATGTTTCTACAATCTGTCACTTTGTCTATTTCTATGTAGACAAAACCTGTTTCTATCGTGGTCATGCTAGGCCGGCAGACGAGCCACACGAACTAGGGACGAGTTAGCGTGCGACACTGTACGAGCTGATGGAACTGCCTACAACTGGTGTCTTCTCAGTTTGAGTTGGTATTTGGGCGCAACAGAATGTGCACAACATGTGCCTGTAATATTATACCAGTACTTTTACTCTTCAAATAGGAACAAAGCAATGCTGTTTAGCGGCAGGTTAGTTATGATGGTAGTATTTCCTTGGATGAACTCTTTTACAAAGAGCTGATACTGAGTACCTACAACTAAATAACCTCGGATCAGAAACAAGAGAGATGTGCCAAGGCACTATTGAGCTTGACGCTTTGACATGATCTATGTGATCATGTTACCGACGGATCGAACGCGATCGATAATAATATATACTACTTACAGTGTTTTAGTTGAGTGCGAGTGACGAGGGACGAATAACAATTTTAGATTGAGGGTGGGTGGCGTTTTTAATGTGTGGGAGATCTCTATATTTACAAAGGAGCATTTGTATACTACTTTAAAAGTGGCGACAGCGTTTCCCGTACTAAATAAAATAAATAAAAATAAAAATGTTTTATTGCAGGCATAGTAGGTACCCATATACAAAAATTACAATTATAAAATTAAATAAAAATGTTAGATTAAAATTTTGATAGGTACCTAGTGAAAAATAAAATAGAGGTATGTACAGGTACCCATAGTCATAAAAACATACATCTATAACTTCCCCCGCATTCACAAGCACCACCATGAGGTCCTGAACGCACAGCGCACAGAAAACCCACACGGATACGAACACTACATGCACAAGAATAAGGTTCACATTCATATGTATAAGGGAATATAAACACGCGCTTCATACGAATATGAACCCCAACCCAATACACACAATGTCCACACCCGAATGACAACACACAACTCATTCGGGTGTGGACATTGTGTACTAATTTGCTATGATAACATAACATGTCCTTGTTTCTATGATCTGAGTAAATAACTAATAGATTCTATACCCAAATTATGCCAGATAAGATCCTGTTACCAAACTATGCCATATATCCAGGTGGTATCAAAGAACCTACGTATCGAGCACATTGGTCTGCGCACGGCTCTGTGCACGCTGATCGCAGCCAGCGTCAGCAATGAGGGCGCTGACGTATACCTGGAACTTGGGACTATTCACTAGTAAGTGTTGTCTGCTATTGTCGGTATATATAGTGGAACGAGCGAGCTAAGCGAGCGAAGTTCTTGGAGCGTTTGTATGTATAAATGTTTGTTCGACGATAACTCGAGTATCGTTAGTCGGAACGCCGTGAAATTTGGTAGGCAAATTAATAAGATCAAATTTTTCAAGTTCAAATATGAGCCAAATCGGTCGAGGTTGCTGAGATATAATATAGGGGGTTTTAAGAGTGGTACAACAGGTTCGGGGCGAACCACTTAGGTACTATAGAATATAAGACCACTAGTTATAGAATATAAGAGTGGATACTACATATATAGCAATAAGATAAACTATAGGACATAAAAATAATGTAAGTAGGTAGGTATATATATAGATAGAAAAACAAAAAAACTATAAATGCAGGATTGTTGCGACCCAGTAATTTGCGGATTTATTAAGTAGTCTACATCTTACAAGGTTAAACATACCTAATGGTAACGACCTACCTCCTGTACAATATGCACGTACCTCAGATCTTAGAAACAAGGAGATATGCCATCATAGCAAATTAGTACCGTAACAACTGATGCCACTTTTAGTACATTTTTCGACACGATTACGCGCATAATTAAGCGCTCCTTGTGAATAAAAAGATCTCCCAAGCATTAAATATTCCGCACACCTCAATCTAACACTGTTAATCGTCACTCAACACTAGCACTAAACTAAAACACTGTATTTACTCGTATACCATCGATCGTGTTCGGTTCGTCGCCAGCGCGTACGTTTTTAATATGAGCAATTTGCTCAAAATCAGGCATCAAGCTCGATAGCGCCTTGGCACCCTTGTTTATATGATCTGAGGCACGTACCTATACACCATTTTTAGGTACAAAAAAATCGTAATCTTTAGAAGTAGGTAAACAAAACGATAAATGCAAATTCGCAAATTCACATATATTACATTACATATTATCTACATAAAAAATTAACGAATAGAAAAAAAGACCGTACAAGTGCGAGTACGACTCACGCCCTGAGGGCTCTGAAATATGCAGTAGCGCCATTCTATACCGCTATTAGATACATCAAAGTAGATATATCATATCTTGATTATAGATGACGCTATTGCATAGGTACTTCTAGTGTCGCCATCTGTGAGCAGATGGCTCCACTCATGGTCATGACAGACGGACAACAAAGTGATCCCATACCGGTGCCGTTTTTCCTTTAAGTTACGGAGCCCTAAAAAACAGGTATCAACATTTATTAATTCGCATTGCTGTCAACAGGTAACGCGCCCAAAAGAGTCGCTGCATTCTTGTTACCTAATTTTTTTGTTTCGGTTTTGGTGACTCCCGAAGGGTGTGGAACTCCTCGAAACATATTTCCAAACAGAGCGTCACCTCGCACTGCTTGCAAATATACCTCGATCGGCTGTTCCGACACCAAACACATCGTGAAGATTTGGTCTTGCCGGCGCCAATAAAATGGTTTCCCGATATAATAGGGCGCCGAATAGTTCCCGGTCCAGAAACCAGTGATTTAGTGACTACTTGGGTCGGAAACTCTACTCGAGGCCTTTTAAACGTTTGAATCAGTTCTTCGGCTAGGCGTTGTCTAAAAGCACGATGGGTAATTGTTTTATTAAAAGTCTTAAATATGATGTACGAGTTTAAGACCGTGACGTTTAAAAGGCGCCTAAATACTTTTTTGTACCACGCTAGATTTCTAGACCTTTCAATGGGGTGTGAGGAGAGAAGTTGGTCTTTTTTATCCACACCCCCCATAGAAAGGTTGTAATCTAATACCACTTGTGGTTTGTATTTATAGCGACCGTGTTTTTCTTTCCCCGCTACCTCACCTTTGTGAAAGGTGGAAAGCATTGCGACCACGTTGTTGTCGCGCCACAGCGTCACAGATAAGTCTCGGCAATAACTTTGAACCATCTCGCCCACCCGTAATTCGTTCTTTACCGCACTCTTAATAGCCTCTGGCACATATTCCCTATTTACTCTAAGAGTCCCGTAGCAGTCGGTGCCATGGGACTTTAGATACCTCGCCAAAAGCGGCGAGTTATAAAAATTGTCCATAATTATAGTATGGCCACGATTGAGAAGTGGGCGGGTGAGATCGTAAACAATACGCGCTGTTGCGTTAGATGGTAGTGGCCCTGAAGTACTTGAAGAAGTTTCTTCGTCCGTCTGTATGTCATTTGTTTGTCTGTCGTCTGTCAGTCTGTTTTCTGTCTGTCCATTGTCCATTTGTCTGTTATCATCAGTCATTTCGCCGTCTGTCTCTTTGTTGTCAGTCTGTCTTTTACCGGTATAGACGAAAAACTTCCACAGGTAGCCAGTCGACGATTCGCACAGCTCGTAGCTTTTTATGCCTACCTTGGCAGCTTTAGTAGCTATCTTTTGGGCGAATGACAACCGACCGTGCCACTTAAGAAGTGATTCGTCTATTGCAACGTCCCGTCCAGGAAGGTATAAGGAGCTGAATTGTTTGTTCAGATGTTCCAGCACTGGCCATATTTTCTTTAGTCTACCTTTGTCGGCTGTCATCTCCTGTCCCGTGGTGTTACCGTCTACAAAATGTAACATACGTTTTAGGAGCAAGTATCTGTTATAGGTCATAAGTTCCTTAAAGTACTTCAAGGTCAGATAGCCATTTTCCCTCCAATAATCTTTTTCAGAAGTTAGTGGCGCTAAACCTTGAAAAATTAATACTGCAAAGAAAACAGCCATTTCACTCCGATCCGTGTCGACCCAAAAGTTAAGCCGAGAGTTTTTTGTGATATGTTTGCCTGTCTTAATATATGTTGAATGCTTATTGGTTTCACGTACAAGCAAATCTAAAAAATCGTTATTGAAAAATTTGAGGAACACGTCCAACGGTCGGGTAGTGTCATCCACAGGAAAAGTTGGACCAGGGGTTCCTCTAAAGTTCTCCCGCTGGCCAACGAATGTGCTGTGGTCGTAACTCCAGTCGAAGGTGAGGTGTTCAGGTGTCGTCATGTGCTGTATCATTCGGTCTGCCTCCGCGTCTTCATGGGCCAACCACTCCACAGACTCGGGGTTCAGGTCGTCCGTAATGTGGGCAGGTTCCAAGTCAGCGAAGTTGATGGCTTCGTTGCATTCGAAATCATTTGCTTCGTGCAAGGTGTCATTGTCCTCTTCCCTTAGCCATTCATCAAGGACAGCGTCTACCTTGCTTGTATTATCCAGATCTAGAACAAAGAAGTTATTGTTGCTGACGAAACGTTAACAGTACAAATTGTACCTATAATGTTGATAATGATAACGTACCAGATTTGCAAACAGTTTTTGATTGACTTTGGGATGAAGTGCTGGTGCAGAGAGAGGTGGGAGGAGTTGGGCTCGAACTGGATCCTAGAAGAATGAAGGTTAATCAAAATGCGTTGTAAATAAATTTGTACGGTCAGTGCCCCATATTGTCTGACCTCAATGTGAGGCTCCAACTGTACTATGACTACCTAAGTCCGTATAGAAAAAGTAATATCGATTAGTAATACCGATAATTTGATATTACACACCTACTCCACAATCGACATTCACGCGTGCCTTTGATTTGGATACCGGGATTTTCTTTGCTTTTGGAGCGGCCATTTTGACTGGTGCTGGTTCTATGAAAATGAATAAATTAATTAGTCATCAATTTACAATATAGGCATTTATTCAATAGAAACAACAAAGTTATTCTTACTAAGATTGCCAGAAGTCTGGTCGACGTGTAATGGAGACAAGCCCAGTGCTTCTGCAAAACTGATTGTGCTAAAACCAAAATTATTTTAAAACGATATTTTTATTAAATTGTTAGTCCCTTACAACCCGGTCTAATTAACACGACACCTGGCTCGAATGACGTCTATAAAGAGTAGTATCGAGTTCCGAGCGAGGTGTTATGTTAATTTGCCCGGGTTGTAGGTACTTAAAAACGCCTCCTACGATTAAATATACAACTATTCTTGTCATGGACATGACAATAAAAAGAGAAGACAATTGACATAAGATAATTAGAGCTATTTATAAGCAAGGGGATTATGTTAAAATGCAAATGATTGCTTATTCACCTTGTTGGGGTCTCAGCTGAAATGTTTTTAATAGGTGGTGTCGGGATTGGAGATGGTGACGGCTTCTGACTATGAAGCTTTTCCCTTTTTTCCATTTTTCTGCGGAGGATAATAATGATCAAAAGAAGTCACGTAAATCTTTCAAAGTATTAAAATATGTATAGGTACCGACAGGAATCATGAACACAGATCGCGCATGTACATTTTCGGCCCAATAGACAGTTGACAATACGTAATAGCCAGCAACGACAATACGAGCATCGACTGACGAACCAATCGCGTGCAGCCTCAGCGCCCCCGTTTGCTTCATTCCGCCAAAGAGACCGAAAAACCAGCTTACGCAGGTGATGTTTGTGATCATAACTGCTGCCGCTAGTTATACCTAAGTATATTATATTTTACCGGATTTCCCAAGCCTGCAGTTTAGGAGGTGGTGGTATGATTGGCGTGCCGATGCAAAACCGACAAGCAACTCGGTCCGGCGACTGCTTTCTGTAACAATAACCTATGTAGAATCATACAGACAAAATAAAATATATAAAAGCACAATATATGTATAATGGTGCCGATTCTGTTGTTTACGAACTTAACTAATTTAGTCTCATTATGTCTCTTTCTAATAAGAAACATGAGAAAGGGATAGATTAAATTTAATCTTGTCAAATTAGTCCACTTGAACAGTTTTGATGTCAATTTAGTCGTAATCGCAAAAGGTCACGACTATTTTCCCGTAACTGACAAGGGCGTAGACTAATATGACAGTTCTAAATATTTTCTGTCCTTTTTCAATGATATTTGTAAGAAAGAGATATAGTGTGATTAAAATTAGTTTAGTGCGATATCAGAATCTGCACCAATATCTACTACGTAGAGATGCATCATCTACAATGAAACGTGACCGTCGTAACTCGGGCTATCCTCGGGCTATATTTTTTTTCGTACTTATAAGGATTTTCTTTTAAATTAGATTTATTTTTCGTATTTTGAATTTTACACAGACTTCAATAACAAATCGATACATATAACGCCATCTATTGAGATTTATTAGAACAAATATTTCTTTCTACCTAATGAGACCCCGTGACAAAAGTGAAATAGGTACATAATTATTATTATATAAATTATTAAATACCTAGGTACTTACCGTGACCGCTTGCGAGGAGGCGCATCAGGCAGTAGTGAGCGCTCGATTTGTTTTTGGCCTTTCATTGCCAAAAACTCTTTCTTCGCTGAGGGCAAAAGCTGCGCCGAAGCATTTTTCGTCTTGAGAATTGTATGCTCTTTACAGGTTCTACAAAAAACAGAGCACCTTCGTGTAAGATTATACAAATAAATTGGATGCCGAACCGATATAAATATCCTACCCTTCATACTCGAAATATTTTAAGAGGCACATCTATAGGTGGTAAAGATGCCATACAAACGAAAAAAAAATTGATCTGAGTGTTTTTTTTATTTTTATAAATAAATAAAATTTTTTTAAATAAATTATTTGACACATAAAAATACTATTTACGCCATCATTACGCTTGTTTCTAATATTAATAGTAAGGTACGTAACAACTAGCGTAATGGATGTTGAAAATAATATTTTTTATGTGTTTCAAATAATTTTAAACTAATTTATTTAATAAAAAAAAGTTAGTTGGAGAGCAGAGTTTATAAAAATATTATCATTAATTTATGATTGTTTAAATTGATAGGTAATATTGATTACCACAGGTACTCTGTAACCTATCTTTATTATGTTTGTTTTGATGTTTTTATTTCAATAAAATATATTTTGTTAGAAAATTATCTATACTTTAACTTTTTAATCCTTCGGCAACCCTGACAGTTGTTTCTATTTAGTTTGAAAAAATCCAAACAAGGCGGGTGAATTTGCCACCTTGTGAAAATTTCGATTGCCAGTGCAAAATAATAAACAGTTTTAGTGTATTTTAACTGTGACAAAACATGTGGCAATGATGACTACGATTTTTAGGGTTCCGTACCAAAATGGTAAAAAAGGAACCCTTATGGTGCGACTTCGTCTGTCTGTCTGTCTGTCTGTCACACCTGCTTATTTCAGCAACTACTTATGCTATCGACTTGAAATTTGGAACAGTTACAAAAAATGCTTGTTCAACTTTATTGCAAGTGAAAAAAGTCCAAAAATATTTTTATTTTCATTGCAAAAGGGGCCGGAGTGGAGGTCCGAAATATTAAAGTGGGGTTACTAGGTCAAGTGACATATCATATGAAAGGGCTTGATCTGCACATTTCAAAATATATTTTTATTTTATGTCTCACAGTTTTCGATATACGATGAAAAATGTCCGAAAAATTACCATCCCCCCCCCCCTTATCTCCGAAGTTTGCGGGGCGAAAAATCTGAAATAATTAGAGTTGATAGGAATTGACCCAAATATGGCACCAAAACTAAAACTGTTTCTAACTAGTACAGTTTTTTCAAAATCATCAAAATTCCTTCACAAACAAACTTAGTTATGCGGTCCGGATTTTTTCACTTTATACGTCCAAAAATGATTCGGAACCCTCGGTGCGCGAGTACGACTCGCACTTGGCCGGTTTTTTAAAGTAATTCGATGAATTATATTCAAAATGTTGGTATGGCAATCTTACCATTTGTGATGGTTGACTTTGCCATAAAAATGTTTGGACTAAAATATCAATAATGAATAAGAAAACAATAGATATTCGATTTTGATTCATTATGCATAAAATTTACTATGTAGCTGATTAGTTGCTCTATTATATCCTCAAAGATTTTTTTTAAGAAACACCTTTTCAAACTATTTTAGTCGCCCTAAAGTGGCAAAGTAGCCAGGTTTCACGGTAACACAAGAAAATTACGTTTTGTTTCACATACAACAAGTCGGTAAAACAATAGATATTCGATTTTGATTCAATTATGCATAAAATTTACTATGTAGCTGATTAGTTGCTCTATTATATCCTCATAGAATTTTTTTAAGAAACACCCTTTCAAACTATTTTAGTCGCCCTAAAGTGGCAAAGTAGCCAGGTTTCACGGTAACACAAGAAAATTACGTTTTGTTTCACATACGACAAGTCGGTAAAACACAATACGCGTTAATAGTAACTGGACTGGTTAAAAACCATAAAAGTCTGGTTGTAAAGTATTTTGAATGCTTTTTTATTTTTTCCAGCATTATTATGAACATTTTTTTAAGTATGATTTTAATATTTTTTTTCTCGAATACTATTTGATTTGCAATTGCATCGAAAATTTTATTACGCAATTACTTCATATACGGTATAACGGTACCTACTTAACATAAGCTTCCTATAGAAAAAATATGAACATTTAAATCACCTCAAATCTAGAAGATAGAAAAAAAAGGGGGCGAGGGGGGATTTGTGGGTTTTCCATGCCTATTCAGTCATAGGGAAGGTCAAACAAACCGCCCCCGCCCTCCTACGCCCCCCAGAACGGCTAATATCCACGTCCGTCGAACTCAAGTTTGGCCATTATCCAAATTTAGCTAAAAGTAAATACCTACTTAAAAATGGGAACAGTTGACAAGTATTCCAAAAAGGAGGAAACAGAAAGAGATTAGTTTTAGAATCTCAGCATCTTAAAATTACTTATAATTAACAATACATTCATTTTATGAAAATTAAAACTTAATTTTTAAATATAACCATTCAGAAATTAACAAGAAAAAAAGGTTTAATTTTTTTTATTACCTATTGCTTCTACTTTATTTATTATGTTTAAATGCAACTTTTATGAGTCCAAAAGTCTAGCAACTTTTTACAAAATATTTAGCAACAGGATAAAGGCGCCAATTGGCAACACTGAGTACGACGCTTCCAATCCAATCCAATGATAAGGTACCTACCTACCATGATTTTGTCAAAATACGTAAGAGTCGTTTATCAGATAGGAGGAAACAGCTAAACATACACAAAAAACATAGGTAGGTACATAAAGCGACAAAGTTTATTTAGACCTTTAATTCTATAAAATATAAAAGCGAAACTAGGTACTTACGACATTTTCGCAAATTACATCCACTTCCACTCGGAACAAAACAAAATGCCGTCGAACCTTCAAACAACAATCTTTGGTCTGATCTGGTCTGGTCTCTGGTCAATAAATTGTTTTTTAAAAAGTAAATTCAATAAAATAGGTATCTGTCACTTGAAAAAGGTTAATTTATGAATAGAGTATCTGAAAGCTTAATATAATTTAACATTTGGTTCAAAAATATATGTCAATGGACTGACATGACACTGTCAGTCTGTGAGTCTGTCACCACAGATTAATATAAACCTTCTGTCACAGTTTTTTTATTACTAGTCTGAATTTAGCTTCAAATTCACACTCATGATGTTGCCACATTATGGAACTTAATATAAAATGTAGGCACTATACTTTGGCACATTGAACTTACTGATAATTGAAATAGAGCCGAAAATTGGAACGCAATCCTCTTTGTAGGTAGTTACCAGAAGCATCATAAGCGAAATCGTTTTGTTAGCTACGGCTACCAAAGGCACGCCACTTCATGCCAGTGGTTTGCAGACCGCTCGACCGTTGCCAGTAGTGTTGCCGAACTATCGATAGTTCGACTATCGAACTATCGATGTCGATCTACCGATAGTTCCACTATCGATAGTTTTCATCTAAAAAGGCCATAGGTACTATCGATAGGCCTATCGATAGTATCTATAGTAGGTATCGATACTATCGATAGTAGGTATAGGTATCAATACTATCGATAGTAGGTGTCGATACTATCGATAGCTCAAAATATGACAATACTATTTAATTGACTATTTATACTTTATTACTGATAAATGATATTTATTTTGTAAAAAGGTTAAAAATAACACTTTTACACGTCAAAACATTTTTTTAAACTAGATGAGGTCGGTGTATCCTATATTACTACCTTTGAGAGGAAACACCGAAACAAACTCAAAAGTTAGGTATGTCTCTTTTATTGTGCAAAAACCATGCAGGTTAGTCTGAAATGGCCTTTAGAGGAAATAGCCATACAGATTTGAGTGGACCTGACCTAACTGTGCACGCATGTGCCGGGTATCGTAGCAGCTCAACCTTGACTAAGTGAGCTCAACGACCCGACGAACATTATAATCAGAAAAGACATTTGGTTAGGCCCTCTAAAGTACTCAAACTGTCAGACTGAACTTTGAGATCTGTAACAGTGACATAATAACCCACATAGTACCATCGACACCGCGCCGCCCGCCGCCGCGCCGTCGCCCCGCTGCCGAAAAATGATTGGTAGTTGTTAGTGTTACATTGCTGCTATGACCTATTATGCGTGAGCAGCAATGTAACACTAACAACTACCAATCATTTTCGGCAGCGGGGGGTGGCAGCGCGATGGTGGCGCGGCGGCGGCGTGGCAGCGGCGTCGTCTACACGGTCGCTAAGACAGCCTGCCCTGGGCCTGCAGTCTCGACATAGTTAACGATCGCTTTACGACTGAAATCGGTCGCTATCTATGAAAACATCTATGGAAAAATACGGCGGAACAACCGATTTCGGACGTAAAAAGATCGCTATCTATGTCGAGACTGCAGACCCTGCCCTATCTGGAAATGGCCTTTTTGCTTCTTTGATGGTGCTCAAAGATGTGGTCAACAGTATGGTGGAGAACAAGCAAGCGAGATACGTTGTGGGCGCGTGGGAGCCTGCGCTAGAAGCGATCTTCCGTCATCACCCGTCAGCGAAACTGGCGTACACTGGCAGACTGGATATCAATGACTTCACACAGGTGACGACGTTTTCAATATAAGATTTTTTATACTTACAACGATGGTGGCAAACATCTTATCTAACATCATACCTATCCCATCTACCGTTGGTCGGGACAGTTGAGAAAAATTGTTTCATCACCCCTGGTAGTGCCGGTGCCCCTTCGTTTAAGGCGATGTTTTCCCTGGATTTCCGAAATTATTGGTGATCTTTGAACGTCTGTATCTACGTTTATGTTAGCCCAGAATTATGAATTTGGAATTATGGCAGAAACATGATCAGTAGTTAGTACCTAGGCACTACCGGGGGGTTGATGAAACATTTTCCCCAACTGTCCCGTTTAACAGGGTGGGACGACCGCGGTGGATGGGATATACCCCCGCATATACCTACTTTGTAGCTTCTTAATGTGCGGAGTGCGCCAAGCCTGATTCTAGTAAGGAGTAGATTCCTTATTTCAAATTCTCCATTTTGCAGGAGGGCTTTTACTGCCTAAAGCGTCTTGGGGAACGTTTCCCGAGCCTCCGGACGGTGATGTCGCAGACGGCGTGGCCTCGCAGCCCCGTGTTCCTATGCCTGTTCCAGCAGCCGCCACACGAAACGGGCTCTGGGATGGACATCATTCCTCGTGAGTCCTACTAATCCTACTTCCTAGTTCATCTGTTTCGACACCTGATTCAGGTCAAAATCAATTGTGTGACAGTAGGCTTGCGTGCCTCTTGCCGCCGGCTGCCAATAAAAAAAAAGCACAGTTGTGCCTGGTGCCGCCGGCTGCCACACCCAGCTAGGTAGCTTAAATGGCGCCGGAAAACCCAGGCACTTACCGGATATCGGGCGTTGGGCGTCAGGCACGCAATTGGTTTTAGCAAATTAATTTTCTTTGCAAGCCTTATTACTTTTTCCAGGTCATTGTCGTTCATCGCATACCTAGGTCAAATAAAAAAAATCGGTCAAAAATCCGACTCTCCATACGAATTGATAAGCAAATGCCATTTGTACCTATGGAGAAAAAAATGTCAGATTTGTTTGTTTGAGATGTCATTCTTTTCTTTGCTAGACCACCCTTCAGAGTCAAAGCTGACTATGACCCTGTCTGGCAGGATGCGCTTCCCACCCGTGCCCGATGACCACAACTTGCGGGAATATCTCCTCAAGTTGCGTCTGTGGTTCGGAGACCCGTTAGTACCTAAACAATGATTTGCTTGGTTTATAAAATAAGTTTTATGTTGAAAATCATTTTTTTCAAAATAAGCTTGTATAATGACCACTCCCCAGCTCCATACTTAGATTACGACCTCTATACTCTTTGGATTACGACTACTTATTATTTCACACACACACACACACACACACTGCTCACTGTGCATGATCTTTTTTCAGATCCAAGTCTTTGCATTACTTTGAAATAGAAGACGCACACTATGAAGTAAGGTAAGTGCTATATTTTTTTTTCTGACTACATAATACTTAGGTACCTACCTACAGTACCTACGGGGGACAGCAGATTGGATTAGGGACATAGGTAGGTAATTAGGTAGGTACATTTGTAAACGCACCCACGATTATTTTCGACTAATTATTTAAATTGGTAGTGGGTTAGACTGAGGTTTGATTCATTAGTAGACTGTAATAAAGCTGTCAACTAGCTTCGATCATTGCCTAGGTACCGCCAAAAATGCGAAGAAGTGTCATCGTCTCTGAAGCAGCGAGCGCAGCTGTTGGCCGAATTTGTCGCAGAGCAGATGAGCGGCCTGACGCAAGAGAGGGACTGCTCCATGCCTAGCGTTGACTTGCATCTGGCTGATCTGATGGTAATTGGCTACTAGGTATAGCGGGCTATTCGTTATGTGCATGACAGCGTAGCGCCGCCTAGTTTTTTTAGCCAAGTTGAAAAAGTGTCTAGTTCCAGTAAATGATAGTTCAAAAACCGCCCAAAATGGCGCTAGCATAGGCAGAGGGCGTAGCAAGCAGGGTCAAGCAGGGTCCCCCGCTATCAACACTGCATCCTCGGAAGCACTGGCAACTTAACTCACCACAGGAACAGAACACCACCGAAGATTATCTTTATTTGGCTGTGGTATTCTGTACTTCCCCAATAGAGCTGCTCCAGATTTTAGCGAGATGTCTCGCTGTGCCTCAGATCATAGAAACAAGGAGATATGCCATCATAGCAAATTAGTACGGGAACAACTGTCGCCACTTTTAGTACATTTTTCAACACAATTACAAGCGCCCCTCGTGAATATAAAGATCTCCCACGCATTAAATATTCCACACACCCTCAATCTAACACTGTTAATCATTACTCAACACTAGCACTAAACTAAAACACTGTATTTATATCATCGATCGTGTTCGGTTCGTCGCCAGCGTGTACATTTTATATACGGTCAATGTGACCGTATCAAAGCGTCAATTTTAGTAGCGCCTTGGCACATCTCCCTTGTTTCTATGATCTGAGCGCTGTGCTCTACCTCTCCTCTACCTATCTTCCACAAATTGTTCTTTGCAGTCTGACCTAGAGTCCCCAGTGATCGGGTTAGGTTACGTGAAGTGCGGCGGGTCGTTTGAGCGCGCGCTGCTGTTCAAGGTGCTGGCGGACCGGCTGGGCGTGCCGTGCGCGCTGTTCCGTGCACGCGCGCACGCCTGGTGCGAGGTCGCCGTGCCTGAGGTGGACCCGGTTTGTACCTACGCGTGCTAGTTTAGTTTATTATTGATCTTCCCAGTCTGAGCTGGTGTGCCCAGTGCTCGGGCCAGCCCCAGATCTAGGGGGCGGCGAATTCAGAGGCCAGCAAATTCAAGCTTGGTAGACGAATACGGAGTTGTGTATTCGTCTACCAAGCTTAGTAATCGCAAAGAGCAGCACTAGGACCGGTCGTTGTGGCGTTCTTTAGGGGAGACCTGTCCATCAGCATCAGTGGGAGTGTTATCTATGTATGGCTGAAATTATGATGATGATAAAGGTAAAAATATTGTCGGGCGAGGGCGGCATTTTTAAGTTTTTGCCCCGCCTCGAAATAATTGAAGATCCGGGGCTGGCTCGGTCTGGGCTACGTGAAGTGCGGCGGGTCGTTGGAGCGCGCGCTGCTGTTCACGGCGCTGGCGGACCGGCTGGGCGTGCCGTGCGCGCGCGCACGCCTGGTGCGAGGTCGCCGTGCCTGAGGTGGACCCGGTGTGTGCTAGTTTAGTTTTGAGTATCAGTTTGAAGTAGGTTTCTGTAATCTTTAGTCCAAATATAGGCGAGCCACTATACTCACCATTATGAACAACTTTTACTATGGGTCCAACCCGGAAATCGCGAAAAAAAAAATCAGCTGTTCCATACATTTTGTTATGTGAACATAAATGTATGGAACAGCTGATATTTTTTTCGCGATTTCCGGGTTGGACCCATAGTAAAAGTTGTTCATAATGATGAGTATAGTGGCTATATCGCCGGATGAAAGCGATGAAAATGTCACGGTGTTTAATCCTCATCCTTCCACAGCAAGACGCAGACAAAACTCAGAACTTCCCCGCAGGCCTGCTCCGCACCAACTACGTGGTGGACCTGACTGGGCGGCCGGGCCGGCTGTTACCGCGCGGCGGCCGGGCGGCGCGGCTGCTGTGCGGCCCGCCCTATACCGCCGGGCAGCTACCCGACGTGTTGTGAGCACAGTGGCGGTCCGAGGAGGGGAGGGTCGTAGGGGTCATGACCCCCCAACATCTTACAAAAGTGTGCGGAACACGGTATAGCATATCGGTTTTAATCGGTAGGATCTCCCCCCCCCAAAGATTTAGGCTGCGGTATGACCCCACCCCAAAGTCTTCGACTGTGACAATACACAATAGAAAATTTATACAGGGTGGCAGGTTAGACAGTGGAAATAATTTAAGGGTTCATTGTACTCATCATTATGAACCACTTTTACTATGGGTTCACCCCTGAAATCGCGAAAAAAAAATCAGCTGTTCCATTGGATACATTTATGTTCACAAAACTCAACAAAATGTATGGAACAGCTGATTTTTTTTTCGCGATTTCAGTGTTGGTCCCATAGTAAAAGTTGTTCATAATGATGAGTACAATGACCCCTTAAAATATTTCCACTGTTTAACCTGCCACCCTGTATAGTCCAATAGATAAACGACAAGCATCTGATGAACCAATCGCATGCAGCCTTGGCGTCACGCGCCTTCTTGCGCCAAAGAAAGAAACCGAAAAATTTACTAATGCGCAGCTGAAAGTGCTCAAGACTCATGCAGTGGTGGTCCGAGGGTGGGGGTCGTAGGGGTCATGACCCTCCCCCCCCAATCGTATAAAAAATTCAGGAAATACGGTAATTCACGGTATAACACGTTGACATTAATCGGCATGACCCCCCCCATCTACCCGGTGACAATTAAACAAAATAAATAATTTATTGTCTCGTATAGACCTACGTTCTACAACTTATGTTTTGATAAATTACAAGCTGTGGTTCTCATAATAGAAAGAACACCGTTTTCTAGTTGGCACCTTTTCTGGCTTACGACATGGATATGATTATGGATGTATATTTTTATAGTAATTAAATTGTAGAATGTTATAAATAAAACTTATTATCAAATTACGAATTATTAATTTAATTTCAAACTATACACAGCATTATTCGTTAGGTGCCATGGTAATACATTTTTATAATAAATACATTTTGTATCAAAATTCTTAAGACAAGGCACATAATTATGTATACAATTGCACTTTCAAGATGGACGGACAATACGATCACAAACATGAATACTTAATGAACTAATTATATTAATTAAAGGTGATACTGCGATAATTTTACGTTTACGACAGAACCCGAATACAGTCTAAGAATATTCTTGACGGATAGAATTGTTGCTAACTGTATAACAAAAAATCCCACATACACCGCGACAGGTGAAACTAAATAAAAGCTTGTAATAATGAATTATTTCTGGTTGAGTCAATATCTTCTGTTTTCATAAATTAGTTTTCGAACTTAGATGGCGCCACTAAAGCTTGTCCCTGTATTTCATTGCACACAAACTACATAATAAACAATATTTTAATGCGAAGAATGAATCTTCTTTCGCCGTATTGTGGCGTTTAAGATGCCAAACTACGAGTATATTGTTAAAATGTGGCTAAAATTGTAAACAAGTAAATTTCTCATATGTCTGCAACTCTGCATATGTATAATATTTGATACAGTGATACCACAGAGTAGATACAGAAGGCCGGCTTCATTCAACGATCGAAAAGGCACGCACACATAGGCACGCGTCTTCGTACAGCGAGTGCAAGCGCACTCGCGACTGGCATTCGTTTGAGATCGCTCGCGTTCATGTGTGCGTGCGATCTCGCGTTTATATGGGCGTGCACCTGTTACCGCTCGTACAGAACTATAGTTACTATACTCTTTGGAACTGGTCATCTGTATCTATTTTTGTGGTGCTACTATAGAATATTTTATCATTGTGATAACGTTAACGTTATGGATACATTGTAAACTAACCCTTACTGGCATTTTATTGCAGTGCAGTATCGACCATTATTTATTAAAAAAATAAAATTCTTATTAAGTAAACAAATAGAAATAATTTATACCTTTTAGGTAACCTAACATTGCCGGTGATAAAACTTACCAGCTAATAAGAATTTGTTCGAATAACGAATTTTTTCGTTGAATTAATTTTATCCTAATTCATTTTGTTGGTTGCAAAGAATATAAAATACAACCTTTATGACAGGTAATATAGAAGATTTTGTGACTTAAAGTAATTCAGTCTAAATAAAATGTGGTAATGACATCTTAGATAGAAAATAGTCATAAAAGATTAAGGGCGGGTTGCTTCAAACCATCTGTATTCGTAAGTCAGTCAGTACGTAATCGTTAAGTCAGTATGAAATTGTCGTACAAGCCGCCATATTTGACGATTACAGATACGTAACTGTAAGATGAAACAACATGGCCTAAGTGCTCTAAGATTAACGGCATAGAAAAAGTTTAGCGTTTGGTTTTGATCTCTTCAATGCACCGCTGAAGAGTCACGTGTCATTTAAGCGATGTAAAGCTTCATTTATAAAGATAACCAAATATCAGTCATTTTGCGTGCCATATTTGAAGTGTCAATAAGAATATATATTACATATATATTATACTATTATTGTGTTATTGTTATATGCAATACAGTGCTTTAAGCAGTGTAGTTCGTGCAATTCATTTTTTTTTACAAATATGTATAAAGAATACGCAAAATGGATGTGAATAAGCTACTTAGGGCCGATTTTAGCATCGTTAGATAATATTTATACAAGGAATAAAGTTGAGATTTGACAGATTTTGTATAGAAAATCTGTCAAGTGTTAAATTAATCCTTGGATAAATATATCTGACGATGGTTAAATCGGCCCTTATTTTAAAAGCTGCCCTTAATTTTTAATAAAAGGTTAAAGCTGCGTTCTAACTATACCTAATCTAAAACGTATTTAAACATAATTGTCTTGAACATTACGGTGGTAAGGAATGTCAAAATTATATCTAAAATTACGAATGCACGGTCGGCCAAAAGTACAGTCCTTCCTACATGCTTCTTGTTTAATGTCATACAAATCTTTATACAGGGTGGCAGGTTAGACAGTGGAAATATTTTAAGGTGTCATTGTACTCATCATTATGAACAACTTTTACTATGACACCAATCCTGAAATCGAGAAAAAAAAACAGCTCTTCCATACATTTACGTTCACATAACTCAACAAAATGTATGGAACAGCTGATTTTCGCGATTTCAGGTTGGTCCTATAGTAAAAGTTGTTCATAATGATGAGTACAATGACCCCTTAAAATATTTCCACTGTCTAACCTGCCACCCTGTACAACTTTGTACCATGATAGAACATGAAACTATTTTATTTAAAAGGACCCGTGGCTTTTCTGTCGTGCTACTATAATCGCAGTAAGTCGAATTATTTTTATACAGAAATGTAGATCTTGTCTATATCTATATTCCAATTATAAATTCAATACTGACAAAAATGGACTTACTGCGATTATGGTAAGCACGGCAGCTTTAATATTAAAAGGTATAATTATTATCATACATATAGTATCATTTACAAGTTCGAATAGCTTAGTTTTTACAAATAATAAGCTATAACGATCAAATGTCAAACAGAATTGACTCATACCTACTATCCGCTTCCCGAGTTGCAATAAGGCAGCTCGGGACATAAGCCGCCATTTTGTCTTCAAAGCTACTATTGCTTTGACAGACACGATGATAAACTGTATAATTAAGCTTCAGACTTGTATTATTATTAAATCACTCTATAAAAATGTAAGAGATCGATTCTAAGGTAGTTTTGATAACTGATCAAATGTATCTATGCTAATAGATACCATGAAATATTGTCACCTACTTGGAATCACTCTAAAAAGAGATATTGGTGTTGATTCTGTTATACATCGTACTAAACTAATATTAATCACACTAACTCTTTCTTACATATACCATTGATAAAGGTGGGGAAAAAGACAATATATTAAGTCGAATTCGTCTATGCCCTTGTAATTTACGGGAAAATTGTCGTGAACTATTGCGATTACGACTAAATTCACATTGAAATTATGCAAGTGGACTAATTTGACAGGATTAAATATCTTCTATCCCTTTCCCATATTTTTTGTTAAAGACTCATATTGGTGCCGATTCTGTTGTTTACGAACTAAATTTAGTCTCTATGTCTCTAGTCGTCATCACAAAAGGTCACGAGTTCAAGACTATTTCCCTGTAAATAACAAAGGCTAAACTAATTTGACAGTTCTTAATATTTTGTCCTTTTTCAATGATATTTGTAAGAAAGAATATGGTGCGATGTACCACAGAATCGCTACCATTGAAACTAAATTAGTATATTTGTAAAAAAAACTTTTTTAACAAATAATAACCGACTTCAAAAATCCACTACAAAGAAAATAATAATTTTGGTTTCGGAAGTCGGTGGCTTTGGTTTTTGTTTGTTTTGTTTTGCCACCTACCTTTGTTTGTTTTGTTTTACCACCGACTTCCGAAACCAAAATTATTATTTTCTTTGTAGTGGATTTTTGAAGTCGGTTATTTTTTGTTAAAAAAGTTTTTTATTTTTCCCTTTTTAGTTCTTTATCCCGTGTTAGATTACTTTCACGAATTCGTTCAACAGTGAATCTTCTACGGAGTGTGTACATTTATGCCTATAACTTTGTACATAGGAATGATTACATAATGTATTATATACCTACTAAAACCTTCCTGAAAGTATGTAGATTACGTTAGTGAAAACCCCATCCAAATCGAATCAGTAGTTTTTGAGAGAATCGCGCACATACAAACATACATACATACATACATACATACTTACATACATACATACGGGACGAATACAGAACCTCCTTTTTTTTTGAAGTCGGTAAAAAACAGAATCGGCGCCAATATCCAACTGGCCTTAGTCAACAGTTTAAACTGTAGTCTGTGGTACTCCATGCACTATCTGCGTTCTAGATCTAGTCCGTGGTAGCGGCTCCGGCACGCGGGACACGGGGCCCTCTTTGAGGGACAACGCTGACCCCGTCGACGCTTCAGAAGGGGGACGGGACGATTGCAGGGTTGCCGGCTGACTTATCTGCGAATTAGAAGAGATAGGTACATAAGAGGCGTAAAAAGGGATTGTAAGACGAATCACACACCTTGCCGCGCTACGCTGCGGGGTGCGTGGCGACGGAACAAAAGCCCCGCGCGTGAATGCGTTTTCAGAGTGTTGCACTACGCGTGATTTCTATACAAATACAGGTACTTGCAAACAACGGAAGATCACGTACTCCCGCGCTACGCTGCGTGATGCGGTGCGGTGTGCGATTCGCCTTACATAACTGATACAGGCGAAGGCACAGTAGCTCAGTTGGTTAGAGCAGTGTCACGGTGAGGCAGAGGTCGCGGGTTCAAACCCCGCCTGTGTCAGTTGTTTTTGAAAATCTCATATACAGGGTGGCAGGTTAGACAGTGGAAATATTTTAAGGGGTCATTGTACTCATCATTATGAACAACTTTTACTATGGGACCAATCCCGAAATCGCGAAAAAAAAATCAGCTGTTCCATACATTTTGTTGAGTTATGTGAACATAAATGTATGGAACATCTGATTTTTTTTCGCGATTTCGGGATTGGTCTCATAGTAAAAGTTGTTCATAATGATGAGTGCAATGACCCCTTAAAATATTTCCAATGTCTAACCTGCCACCCTGTATATTTAATAATCTTAGGAGAGATAGTTATCTTATCCCAGTATAATGGCACTAAAGCAAATATTTTAAATCACGTCCGTTTATTTGGTCGTTCAAGCACAGCGCGATTACATTTGATTTCTGTTAAATCCTCTTCAAATATTTTGCCGACCGCGTTTCCTCTTACTATTGAGCGTTTCACATAAGGATTCCCTTCGACGCTATCTTGGCTGCCTTGAATATCAATATATTACGTTTTTAACAGTGTTTAAAGCTTTCTTTCAGCACCAATTCACTTTCATCACTTTTTAACGTACAGTCAGTGCCCCACATTGTCTGACCCCTCTTAGATATAGTAAAGCCGCGTCTCCTGCGCCCTGTTTTCGTGTTCGACGAACATCGAACAGTGAACAGTGAACGATAAAGGGGCGTGGTCTACGTGTTTTGAGTGTTTTTATTCGTCAAAACACGTAGACCACGCCCCTTTTTCGTTCACTGTTCACTGTTCGTCGAAAACGAAAACAGGGCGCAAGAGACGCGGCTTAAGATTCTAAGAGGGGTCAGACAATGTGGGACACTGACTGTACTAAGCATTACTTTAACACATAAATCTACAAAAAAACGTTATGACCTAAACAGGAGTGACAGACAGGGGAGCCAACAAAGCGTCGAAGGGAATTCTTACGTGGAACGCACAATAGTTCCTTACATTAAGGCGACGGTAAATGGTAACGGCCGTACATCTCACGTTTTAAATCTCTTATTTCGCCGTCAAATAATGCAGGTTAGTTGTGCATTTTTTTATGTTAAACTAGAACATATGTACATCAATCGTACCTGTGAATATTTAACTATTGTAGTAAAATACTTAATGAAATAAATTCATGAATTACTGTCTACCCAAAACATAAAAACGTAATTACTTTCAAATTTTCGCTTAATATATTTTCATGATTTGTTTTGTGTGAAAAGACTATGTTACTTACTACCTATAATATTGCCTGTTACTTTTTTTATTTTATATTTTAGATACTAAAAAGTAATAATACGTCTAATTCGGCACAGCGCGCTCCTTGATAGGCGAGTCGTATTGCTCGGTGGACGTATGTCGCGTTGCTTGAGCTCAGCACAGTACACTCAAAACTATACCACCCAAATCACTCAAGGCCGTTGGCAGTTATCAGCGCCTTAAAAATGAATATCATTAGTGCATTAGTCACAGCTACTCACCGTTCTACTTATAGGTTGCGGTGTATGCGGCTTCTTGATCGGCACGTCCCTATACTCGTAAATATTGTCTCTGGACCGCGTGTTATTGTCTATGCCACTCTCTTCTACTTCCGGCACCATAAATATGTCGCCGTCATAGTAACGGTCTGTCTCCCTGTAAAGTTTTATTATGTACAGAGGTAAAGTATTACTTTATGGGTGGCTAGTATTTTATATATAAAATTATATCCATACTCGGCCTTTAATTAGTTTGCCATACATAAAAACTAAATTATTTTACATAAAAACACATATCTTTTACAAGCGTTAAGCGTGTATGAGACGGTTCACAATATTTAAATTTAAAACCTTTTTAATTTTTTCTTTTAACTTTAATTTTCAAATAGGCCACTTGACACTACTTGACAGTGTGAAAAATAATGTCATCATTGTGATAAAAGCCATTTGCATTAATCTGACAAAAAAAAAATAGATTACCTCTTCAAAAAACCCCGAAAAATATTTTTTTTTGTTGGCGCTGTGCAATGCCATATTGATCAAGATAGCGGTTTTTTTTTATTTGCATTTTTTTAAAGAAATACATAACAGAATAAAAAGTAACCACTTTTTGTGGGCTTGATAGACGCTATTTAATAATCTGAGATGACTTCCAGAAACCAATCAAATAGCCTATTATAGTTGCCGGCATTTAAGTTGAGCTCTCGGCGGAGTGGTGGGGGTTTGTGTGTGTGTCGTATTGTCTTCGGAGTAAGGTCTAAAATCGCTTAAAGTAATTCAGGCTCAGAGCTCAAGTTTCGTGCCGGGTATTGTACAATCTTGTGAACCGACTCGCAAAAGCATCTACAAGCATAGAATGTTAGTTTCACCTACGTCGCCGGTACCATTTTCCATTTTGGTGGTAAAGCCCTGTTAAAAAGGATTTCAAACACTGTTAATATAATATTAATGGGAACATGTTAATATTGTTAGTAATGAACAGTTATTGATACTAAATTACTAAGTGAATAATGTGAACATAAACTTTCATAAAGAAGCATTCAACAGCCCTTACACAGTATAACCCGCGATAATAAAGAAGCGAATCTAAAATGGCGGCACTAATCATTCCCTCTCACTCGCACGTTATTGCTATCTTTACGTTATTCTATTCTTCACACACGTCGGGTGTGAGTATAGACAGCAATAACGTGCGAGTGACAGGGAATGATTAGTGCCGCCATTTTAGATTCGCTTCTTTACTGGCGCGGGTTATACACTGAAGTTTATAATGAAACAGTAAATAAACAGAATAATACTGAGTTGCAGAAAAGGTCATTAAGTTTTAAGGCACACTTTAACCATAGAAATTGTATGGTTAAAGACTCCTTTAACATTTAATTATCTTTCTGCGACCGACCGTAAGATGTAAAAGAACACGAACGCTGTCAACAAAGAGTACATACCTCTTAGCGTTTCTCCACAGCATACAGCATACTACTAACAGCACGATGAGTATGAGACAGGCGCTAGAGACCGACCAGAACGCTATCTGGAGAGGCTGCTTCGGCTCCCACCAGTACTAGAAGAAATAATTATACCGTCAACTCTTGTAATTCGCCTAATTTTGGCTTGAGTTTGCCTAGAAGTTGAATTTTTTTGTTATTATTATTTTTAGGATCTTATATTAGGATCACTTAGTCGTCCGTCTATCCGAGGCAAGGCCTTTAACATCATCATTTAGTTTCATCGCCGACTTGTTTTACAGTCCGGCCGCAGAGAAAATGCGTTCCTGACATATGACTAATTTAGCACTAAACTATTTTAGTTTACTGTAGATTGATGCTATAATAAGAATTTTACTTAAATTAGTATCATTAGTGCATAATAATAAATGCTGAAAATATTTTTAATCGTAAAATATTTTCACGTTTCGTCGCCCATACAATCACTGTCAGGAACGCGGAAAATGCGTTCCTAGATACCGGACTGTTAGTGCTTCGTTCGACAGGCATGACGCTCTATAATGCCGAAGTTAGTCGATATCTCTTTCTGAAGCTCGATGTGTTATATTTACTGAACTGTATTTTTGAACACAGTAATCGGCGGGTACGTCGGCACGAGCCGTCCTGTAACGGTGGGTAAATACATGGTCCAGAAGGCGAGCTCGGTCTGCCGGTAGTTCAGTTGTATGGTGGAGTTGAAGGTGGTGTTCAAATTGACACAACACCCACGCCCACAGACAGACTTTCACATTTATAATATTAGTGTAATTATCAGTGGCGAAGGGTACAATACGGTTCCTACCGGCTGCTTCCCTTTGAAAAATAGCACAGGCAGTATTGCCTAGTTTGATTAATTAGCTTTTCGTGGCCAGCCGGCCTAGCATGACCACGATAGAAACGGGTTTTGTCTACATAGAAATAGACAAAGTGACAGATTTCATTCATAAAACGTAGAAATGTTTCTACAATCTGTCACTTTGTCTATTTCTATGTAGACAAAACCCGTATCTATCGTGGTCATGCTAGGCCGGCAGGTAAACATTTGTAGCTCCGGCTTACCTCTTACCAAAACTGACCCTTCGCCACTGATATTGATTCAAAAGTATATTTCAAAAGTTAGGCAGGTAATTAAACTGCATATATTATACATTATATTAGGTATAGTATCTACTGAGGCTATGCTATAACTACTATTTTTGAACAAATCTTACCTCAGTAATAGGCGGGTACGTAGGCACGAGTCGTCCTATAACGGTGGGTAAATACATGGTCCAGAAGGCGAGTTCCGTCTGCCGGTAGTTCAGTTGTATGGTGGAGTTGAAGGTGGTGTTCAAGTTGAGATAGCGCAGTTGTCCCGCCTGCGCCATCTCGAAGTGGAGCCCTAGGATTCGGGAGCGGGTCGGGTTGCTGGAAAAAAAAATAAAAAAACAAAAAAAATGTTTTAACAAAAATAACCGACTTCAAAAATCCACTACAAAGAAAATAATAATTTTGGTTTCGGAAGTCGGTGGCTTTGGTTTTTGTTTGCTTTTTTTTGCCACCGACTTCCGAAACCAAAATTATAATTTTCTTTGTAGTGGATTTTTGAAGTCGGTTATTTTTTGTTAAAAAAGTTTTTTATTTTTCCCTTTTTAGTTCTTTATCCCGTGTTAGATTACTTTCACGAATTCGTTCATCAGTAAATCTTCTACGGAGTGTGTACATTTATGCCTATAACTTTGTACATAGGAATGATTACATCATGTATTATATACTAAAACCTTCCTGAAAGTATGTAGATTACGTTAGTGAAAACCCCATCCAAATCGAATCAGTAGTTTTTGAGAAAATCGCGCACATACAAACATACATACATACATACTTACATACATACATATGGGACGAATACAGAACCTCCTTTTTTGAAGTCGGTTAAAAATAACTTGCTGCGTGTATGAGGCCAAATCTTGCAACTGAATTTTAGACCTGTTCCCGCGAACCGTATTATCACAGATAATACAATACTACGCGTACAGATGCCTCATCTCATACAAAAAAATGTGACCGCCGCCGTAACGCGGGCTATCGGGCTATACATTTTTTTCGTAAACAAACGATTTTTTTAAATTTGAACAATTACTTTTATTTGTCTATTTATTCATGTTCTAAATTTTACACAAACTTCAAAAACAAATCGATACGTATAACGTCATCTATATGTTCCTTTGTTCCTGATGAGACCCCGTGGTATTATCAACTGTCTACTTATTGTAGTAGTCCGTTGACAATACACAAATAGAGAATAATCCAATAGACAACAAGCATCGACTGACGAACCAATCGAGTGCAGCCTCACCGCCTTCATTCCGCCAAAAAGACCGAAAAATCAACTAATGAAGGTGAAGTTTGTGCTCAAGACTCGTGCCGGCAATTATACACATCACTTCATCACGACGAAAACTTAATAACTAAACTCCGCATAAACCCATTATCTTCTTATTAAAAAAGTAGCAAAAAAATAAGATTTTTTCGTTTTTAAAAATGATAATAAAATTGATATTGAAACCACTCACCCAAACCTCGCGAAATCAGCATAAGTCTTCATAAAGAAGTGGCTCATATTCCGATCATTGTTCGTCCACGCCTGGTTGTCAATCCTCTGCTTAACTGGGAAAAACTCCTGGTCCATGAAGGGTGCTCCAGTGAGGAAGTAGTGCTCCGTATCGTGGGCATACCGCCTCCATTCGGGCCATTTGAAGGCCTCCACTGTAGTGTTTAGCACGTACATGTAGACTGGAACGTTTTGTTCTAGGAGAAGTTTCACTATTTTGTCTGTCGGTGCGCGGTAGAGGAAGTCTGATAGTAGCTGTGGAAGAAAAGTTTGTATTAGGACAGTTGCCAGGTTATTTTGTAAGGAATACGTGCATTATGTAGTATGTACTTAGGAAGATAAGGACAGCAGTTTATAACATGAGTCAAAAATTATAAACTATTCGTTCAAAATAGGCCGAGATTGAGCATTTTTTCGACTGAGGATATATAAAAAAGCTATCCCCCAAAAGCCTTTACCACTTTCTCGTGTTTTAGCTGGGAAGAAGCAACAAACTCCCCTGCAACAAGTATATGGTCAGTTGTAACAAAGGATGGTTGTCAAATAAGCCAGCTGTTACACGGCACAGCTGTAACATAGGCTAATGATAACAGGGGTTAGTTGTAACATGATACAGTTGTAATATGATTATGTTGTTACATGGGGCGCTTGTAACAGTATGTAATAATTTATAAATACTTAGATACAGTTGTAACATGGGACAGTAGTAATATGGGTCAGTTGTAACACGGGTCAGTTGTACCATGGCACAGTTGTATCACTATCTAATATTGTATCAACTTACATGTATGTACTGGTCTCTGATAGCGCTAACGTTGTGTGGCTCGGGATGGTAGGTGTACATGTACCGGATAGCTTCGTACACTCCCCGCGGGTTCAGCGTGTAGTTGTACCGTTGGACCAACTCGGCCACTTTCTGGTTGAACCACGGTTCAGAGATCTCGTAGTTAGGGGATAGCGAGTCGTTGGTGTCTGCAATGTGACGGATTTTATTAAACATTAAAATAAAAATAAAAAAACAATTCGTCTAGCATTATCATAAAATATTTCACTGTGTGTCCACTCATGCGCATGCAGCGCTTGAACAATCTGTTCACTAAGATTCGCAGATTGTTCGAGCGCTGCAAAGCGCTGCAGACTCGATCGCACAAAAAGTCTGTCGTCTGCGTCGCCCCTAACTCACACCATAGTTTCTTCGGATCCTATATTTTGAAGATCATTCGTAACTGATACTTATTAGGTAGGTACAAAAATAAAAATGTACTTTAGGACCACAGAAATCAAAATAATAAGTCAATAGAAGTCGCAAAGGCGCGTGACCTTGTCACCGCTATATCGCACCACTATATCGAGACCGCGCGTTTAAAAATGTCACGTGCGTGAACGGAATTAAGTTTAATTTTGTATTGCATTCGATGCTTTGACATTAACTGCGAACCGGCGATACGCGTCTGGGAATAAAATGTAGTAGATGACTTTTCTATTGACTTACCCTCGTACTTATACAGGGTGTCAGGTTAGACAGTGGAAATATTTTATGAGAGTAGGATATTATTGGGCATTCTACCCCACCTGTCGCTACCTTCGGCTCACTTCGTTCGCCTTCGTCGCTTTCGGTGTGGTAGAAAGCCCAATAATATCCTACGGAGTAGGCGCCGTTCGCCTCGAGACTGGTAGGATGTTCAATTATATTTTACAGTGTGTGGCTTGGGCGCTACTCCACTTTTATGAATCTCATTGGTTGCGAATGTAACGGAAGTGGTCTAGAATGCTCAATAACATGAATGGATTTCATAAAGCAGTACGATTTTTACGAGGTTTGTGGTTTGGGCCCTATTCCAGTTTTAATATCTCATATGGTTACGATTGGGTCGATCCCTGCAAACCTACCGTTTCCAGTTATGTAACTAAAGGTGAAACTCTTTTGACAGGGAAGGTGAATAACTTATAAATAGTTGTTCACACTAATTCAACGCTACATTCGATTTTTACCATTGCCGTGAAAAGGTTGAATTTTGTATCACGAAACTAAATACATACTTAGGTATAACTAAATTAACTGCGAACAATGCATGACTCAGTGGAATGTGATTTAAAAGACATTTGTAAACGTATTATTATCAAGAATTCTAGTGGCGAGATTATATTTATTCGAGATTTGCAAACTGGTCAGAAACATACAGATAACGGTTCATCAAAACACCAGGACAGCTGTACAGCCCAAACAGATTCGGTGAAATCTAATTTTCCAGAGAACACTCACTATCTCATATTGAAGGACAGCCATGGTGTTGCTCGTACATTTGTTCGAGTTAGCGATAATGAGTTATAATGTTATAAATGTCAACGTAATACATTAATTGACTCATTATTAACATAACCGTTTCATGCAGTCATCATGAAATTTGTAAAACAACCACAATCGTTACATGTAAACAAACTTTGTGTTCATTCTCAGGAGACTGGTTTTCGCCATGGAGAATTATTACCTAAATCGGTACGATGCATCATTTGCGGGCCGTCAAATTGTGGAAAAACCAATTTATTAGTTGGTCTTCTTATACACGAGAATGGTTTAAGATTTCAAAATGTTTATATTTATTCGAAAACCTTACAACAACCTAAGTACGTTTTTTTAGAAAAAGTCTTGCAACGAGTACCTGGCATTTCATTTCAGAAATATCATGAAAATGAGCAAGTACTGAGTGTTCAGACCGCAAAACCGAATTCTGTAATTGTATTTGATGATGTTGCGTGTGAAAATCAAAGTAGTATTCGTGATTATTTTGCTATGGGGAGACACAAGTTCATCGATTGTTTTTATCTAAATCAGACGTATAGTAAAATCCCTAAGCAGTTAGTAAGAGACAACGCGAACCTAATCGTACTTTTTAAACAGGATGAAAGAAATATGAGACACGTTTATGATGAGCACGTCAATACTGATATGACATGGATTGAATTTCGTGAAATGTGTTCAAAAATATGGAGTGTACCTTTCAATTATGTTGTGATTAATAAAGATTGTTCCAAAAACAAAGGATGTTATAGAAGTAAATTTGACACGTTTGTAGTCTTTGACTAAGAACACGAATACATATATAAGGCTATTTTCTGCCTGACATTATTATTCACCTTACGACGCTAAATCAATTACAACCTATTTTACCAATATGATATATTCGTAGTAGGATATTATTGGGCATTCTACCCCACCTGTCGCTACCTTCGGCTCACTTCGTTCGCCTTCGTCGCTTTCGGTGTGGTAGAATGCCCAATAATATCCGACGGAGTGGGCGCCGTTCAACAATTCCGTTTTATTACATATCGTTCCTACGTCTCACTTCGTCTGAATTTGCGTTTGCGTTATTACTTACCGATGGCTTACCTCGATCATGTACTGCAGATTCTCGAATTGAACACAAAATCACTACTTTAGTTAACAAGTTTCACACTTACTTAACCACCACTTCACAGTCAGTTTGACACATATTTCGTTTACAAATGGAACTTTACGAATATAGTAAACTAAAATTTTGGGACAGATTGTCTCATGTCTCTTCACAGAGTAAAAAATAGCATGCACCTACAAGTACACACACATTCTTTTTCTATGACCCAGATTGGGCACCAAGGACATCCAAATTTTAATTTAATTAACTCATACAGTTGACACTAGCTTACATGTTAAGGCGCTATAGGTACAGCGAAATATTTTACGTGCGGGGGTGAAGAACACGATGCGGCGCGCGCGCTCGCGGGGTACGGGGTGGCGCGTTGACGAGATCTCTTGCGGCAGGCTGAGCGCGACGCTATTACTTTTAGTGGAAATTGGCGCGCACATAGTGTAATTAAAGTAGTTGTCAAACTTTATTAGGTAGGTACCTACTTTTGGTACAAGTTAGTTTAGCGAATTAAGTCAATTTATTTTTTGTGGTGGTTATTTGGAAAAACTAGGTAGGTATGTACTAACCTTTTAGAAATCGGACTAGGTAGCGTTAATTTACCTAAACTTCGAAGAACAGAGGCCAAAAGTGGAGACTTTCTAACGACAACGTTTTTTCTGGGCCGAAACTTGTTCTAGGTTTCTAGACATCACCACTCTTTATAGGTACGTTATAATAACACGTACCTATATGGATGTTTCTCACGAAAAGAGAGATTTTGACTAATTAAAATGGCTTTAAAAAAAAAACCGGCCAAGTGCGAGTCGTACTCGCGCACCGAGGGTTCCGTATCATTTTTGGACGTATAAAGTGAAAAAATCCGGACCGCATAACTAAGTTTGTTTGTGAAGGAATTTTGAAAAAACTGTACTAGTCAGGAACATCGTTTTATTTTTGGTGCCATATTTGGGTCAATTCCTATCAACTCTAATTATTTCAGATTTTTCGCCCCGCAAACTTCGGAAATAAGGGGGGGGGGGGGGGGAATGGTATTTTTTTGGTAATTTTTCATCATATGTCGAAAACTGTGAGACACAAAATTAAATTAAAATATATTTTGAAATGTGCAGATCAAGCCCTTTCATATGATATGTCATTTGACCTAGTAACCCCACTTTGAAATTTCGGACCCCCACTCCGGCCCCTTTTGCAATGAAAATAAAAATATTTTTGGACTCTTTTCATTTGCAATGAAGTTGAACAAGCATTCTTTATAACTGTTCCAAATTTCAAGTCGATAGCATAAGTAGTTGCTCAAATAAGCAGGTGTGACAGACAGACAGACAGACAGATGAAGTCGCACCATAAGGGTTCCTTTTTTACCATTTTTGGTACGGAACCCTAAAAATGCAAGAAATCACTGTAATAAAAATTTTAGATGAAGGAGAAACTATTTTCTAACAGTGTTTTTGTTATAAACTTTATTTATCGTACCTACGTACAATTAGTAAGTTACCAACTATAATATTTTTGTACAGAAAACTCATGCGAATATGAACATTAATAATAATTAATGTATAAGAATAAGGTTCATATTCATATAAGAGAATATAAACAAGCGCTTTACACGAATATGAACCTTAATTAAATACAAATAATGTTCATATAACGCCAGATGAATCCATATGAATTAGAACCAGAATAATGAGAATTTACAACAAATTCGACTGTAAAATTACTTCAAGACAATTTTGACCGTTAAAAACAAAATAAATTACTTATTGTAGGTATCCTATTTGCTTTTATATCAATAAACGTTATACATACTACAATGGGCAAAGAACAATGGTCAAATTCCTATAGAAGCTGTACCTGACATTCATTTGTTTATGACCCTGTACAAATTATAATATAATTATAGTTTGAATGGTATTCATGTGGTAAGCACCATCCTGGATGAAAATAGTATCTAAATAGCCAAGATATTATAATATCGTCAAAAATACTTTAGAGGGTTAGAATCCACAACTAACTTGATATACTGATAAGCAGACGACGTAGGTTAAATAGATCATAATTATTTATATGAATACATTGCATTGATTGACAATCGCACAATGCATAAATAACACAATTCATAACAAACCCAATAACAACTGTGTCGAACTCGGACCAATAATTCTTCCGAGGTGGTGAATGATCGCCTGTATCAATCGATTTGAATCGCGCTCATGGCTTTCCGTTTTGATATCTATGTATTTATTGAATTGAATTACTGATAATAAATAATCAGAAAAACGAGAAGAATAATTATTTTTGATTAATTAGTAATTTCGTATGCAAAACTAAACGTCAATTTGGTACGTCCTGAGCATTAATATAAATAATTTCTAATAAAATAACATAAACAAAAAAATGTTTATCTCTTTTTCTGGCTTCCTAGAAAGATACCTATTTCTTTTATTATTTATAGACCATAAAAAACTTTTATAGAAAAAAATTACCGTCTTCAAAAAGTCACTACAAGTAAAAATAATAATTTTGGTTTCGTAAGTCGGTGGCTATGGTTTTTGTTTGCTTTTTTTAGCACCGACTTCCGTAACCAAAATTATTACATATTTTCATTTGTAGTGACTTTTTTAGTAGGTACCTTCTTTATACTGAGTTAGATTACTTTCCTGAATTCATTCATCAGTACATCTTCTACGTATTGTATTATGCATATAACTTCGTTTATGTATAGGGAAGATTACCTAATGTGTTATATACTATAACCTTCCTGAAAGTATGTAGATTATGATAGTGAAAATCCCATCCAAATCGGATTAGTAGTTTTTGAGAAAATCGCGCAAATACAAACATTTATATACATAATTACATACAGGGTGTTCCGTTATGAGTGGTCCAAGAGAAAACCCCGGTAAAAGGACATGTCTAGCTATCAGTATACAGCTTTAGTTTGGGAAATTTCGATATCGATTAGAAATAATATTATTGTTACAAGTTTTCATGAAAATCTTCTCATAGGCGCGATTTTTTTCTTTGAATAAGTAATTTCAAAAAACGATCTCACTTATTCATTAGAACCTTCTCATAGGAAATTGTAGACAAAATGTAGGTTTTTTTGATGTCTAAAAATCGATTATTTCTAATCGGTATCGAAATTCCCCAAACTAAAGCTGCATACTGATAGCTAGACATGTCCTTTTACCAGGGTTTTCTCTTGGACCACTCATAACGGGACACCCTGTATATACATACATACATATGGATCGAATACAGAACCTATCCTCTTTTGAAGTCGGTTTTTTTCCTTTTTAACCGACTTCATTAGTACCTACTTTATACCAAGTTAGATTACTTTCCCGAATTCTTTCATCAGTACATCTTCTACGTAGTGTGTACATTTATGCATATAACTTTGTACATAGGAATAATTACCTAATGTCAAAGTCAAAACATTTATTTCAATTAGACCATTTACAGGCACTTTTGAAATTTCAAACAATATTACAATAGTTGTCAGTCGGTTTGTCCGTTAGTTGAAGCTAGTTGTCCGTTCCAAAACGTAGATTCTTATGGAGAAGAACGGACAAGAAACTCCATGTTTACTCTTTTTCAATAAATTCGGTTACAATTTCTTTGATTACAGTGATGCCCTTATATGTGAGAACTATGTTTAGTAAGGTACAAAATAATAATATCAACTAGAAAAATGTAAAAACATTGCTTAGGCAGTCAAGAGATGAGCAGTACCAACTGACAGCGCCCGTTCACGGACATGACGTGCGCATCAGCAGTCAGCACCATTCAACTCAACCATTTTGGAGGGAATAGAATGATCTAATACACACGCCACCATCAGCGGTACATTTAAGCGAGCATGACATGCTCTCAACTCCCATACTACAGATAAGCTTAAAACTTAAATAGCTAGGTACATTAGGTACATAGCACTCACATACACAATATACTCAAAGAAAGTTACTCAATTACAAAACTAACGTTATTCAAATGCATATAACAAAACAAACCAACTTACTATTGGAAATTAATACATTAATTCATGACAATTTCTGATTATATTACCTATAAATATCAGAAAAATAAAATAATTTACAAAGTCATAAAAAAGAGCTTCAAGGGCAGATAACTCCGATTACATGAGTCTAAGTGGTTGTGGAGCAGGACCAGCATTAAGCCAAGCATTCTTACCAGCATAAAATCTTCTAGTTTGTAATATGCTTGCCTACATAGTGTGCGTTTTATACAGTCTTTGAATTTATTCTCATTTAATTGAAGAACGTTGAGAGGTAGTTTATTATAAAATTTTATGCAGTATCCAATAAAACATGTATGTACTTTGGATAATCTGTGCGTGGTTGGACTAGTTGGTTTTCATCTCGAGTACTGTAATGATGTCTTTCGCATCTTTTACAATGTATTATATACTAAAACCTTCCTGGGGCTCAAGTCTGCTAATGCAATTGTGATAATCGTGTCGGAATGGTCTCTCAATGACATCGTTTTGACCAATGACGAAACAGATACTCTTACTCTAAGCCAATGAGCGCTTAGGATTTGACCGTTATGGTGTCATTATGACACCACTCATACACATTTGCAATAGCAGAATTGGGGCCCTGCAAGTATGTAGATTATGGTAGTGAAAACCCCATCCAAATCGGATCAGTAGTTTTTGAGAAAATCGCGCACATACAAACATACACACATACATACGGATCGAATACAGAACCTCCTTTTTTGAAGTCGGTTAAAAATGAACCGATTTTTCCATGTGGGTATATGGAATATTGGGTCGCCGTCAGGTACGATAATTAAATTCCTCTGTGGATAATTATGTCCATTGTTCTTTGAAAAACTGCAAATATAAATGAAGTAATTACCTTACAAATGCCAGATCACAGACGTATTTTTTTTATTACATACTTCCGAACGCAACTGACTTGACGTTCACTCTAAACCGTGTCTTGCAGAACACCATATTTTATTCTTGCCAATCGCGTTGACGGCGCACAAAAAGAAGTAACCAACAATTCTACAGGGTGGCAGGTTAGACAGTGGAAATATTTTAAGGGGTCATTATACTCATCATTATGAACAACTTTTACTATGGGACCAAACCTGAAATCGCGAAAAAAAATCAGCTATTACATACATTTCTGTTCACATTCGTCAACAAAATGTGTGGAACAGCTGATTTTTTTTTTCGCGATTTCAGGGTGGTGGTTGAGTTGAATGGTGTTTTTCATAATGATGAGTAAAATGACCCCTTAAAATATTTCCACTGTTTAACCTGCCACCCTGTATACTTGCAGCGCCAACACACGGCAGATGAATGACTATGTTGCTTACGGACGTTTTTGCAATATAATTTGTATCAATTAATGTATAAAACCTATTATATATTAATTGATACAAATTATAAGACAAGACCCATTTTTTACATTCATCAGCTACACAGGGTGGCAGGTTAGACAGCAGAAATATCAAAAGGGGTCATTGTACTTGTCGGTTTTAATATCGTGTTTTATGTTATTTTGAGTTATTATTTCTTTAATTTTAGTATTGATTAATGTTTACAATTTGTTTCCTATTGGATTTGTATTATTTTCTTATTAGAATTGTGTAGGAATAAGATTTCATGTTTTTTATGTAAAGTCGTGAATACCTTTGTAACCATAATCGAGGTTTTGTGTACATCGTGTTTTTATAGTGTAAGAATGTTGTTTACATAAGATGTATATAAGCAGTTATACCTCTCGACGATAGGAAAGCTATAATTTGAGAATAAGTGTTATGTACATAAAATTGCATTTGTAGGATTGTTGTAATGTGTTATATAGAATCTAGTCATGTATTTGGGTTCGGTAGGAAGGCTAGGACATAATGTTGTGTAAATACTCTGAATTTCATGGATATTGTGCCTATAATATAGATCGATATGTGTTTGAAAATGCGATATTTCTGTGTGTAAGTTAGGATGATAAATTGTATCTTACTAGACGTGTGGTAGTCTAGAAACATGTATCTAACAAGAATATTGCAGATCCGATAAGAAATGGCTATGTTATAGGCAATTGGATATTGTAACTTTGCTAAGTTAGAAATTTAGACAGTTTTTGTTCTAGAAACTTTTTTATGTGACTAGTTAGGTCCATGGGAGTCGTACCATTGGATAGGTAGGATTTTTCCGCAAATTATGATGTATAACACTTGTGTAATTTATGTTTGGATATTTAAATAACGTTGATTAGAAGGGCTCACACGTAGTGAAAACGAAAGTGAATTAGGATTAAAAAACACGGCTCTATGTGAGGTAAAGTAATTAGGTTATATAAGAAACGCGTGCTCTCCGAAGCACGGAGGGGTCTCGATGTGTAAATAACGGTCACCCATCCAAGGACTGACCGCGGCAAGCGCAGCTTAACCTCGCAGATCGATCGATTAGCGCGGCCGTCATTTAGCCACGAGCCTCTCATAATTTTAATATAATATATTAAGTTAGTTTTTTTTTTAAATAAATTATGATTATAATAATAAAATGCGAAATCCTATTCAAACTAAATCTTATACGTCTCAAATAATAAAGAATATGCTTGCTTACACTCTTGTATTATAAATAAATCTAAAATGATGTACCTATCTATTGTATCTTTTGTTTGACGGATTTTACTGACGGAAAAATATTAAATCATGACGAATTTTTGACGGAAAATACCAACCTGCTTAGCGGAATTTTGAAATTGTAGTTGGCAACACTGTTTCGAAGTTCGATGTGAGCGTACCTACGTTTATCAGTCAATAGCGCTATTTGCCCAAATATGTGCTAAAACCTAACCTTAATTGTATAAAAAATATTATCTTAATGATATTATTACGTTTGTTAGTCATTTTCACAAAGAATTATTGAAAGTAATCGGTTCGTGAGCGGCGAAAAATTTGGCACGCGTCCTACTCCGGTGAGGTCTGAGACCGGACTGAAGCAGTCGTGCGCACGTTCTAGGAACGTTTTTTGGGTATAAAAAATTATCTAAAATTGCCGTTTTAATTTTTATACAATTTTATTAATGAATTCACTAACTCAATTATTACATAATATGTTAAAAAATTTTCAAAAATTAAAACGTAAGAAATAAGTCTAAAAAATGAAATATTCGTAATGAAAAAGTATCTTCGAGAGGTATCTTTGGATTTTTTTTCTATCGAGTGAAGTTATTCATATCGTGTATTGAATTAATGATTTCACTAGCTAATATGCTTAAGTATACCATATATTTTTTTCTGGGTGGAAACTGTAAGAAATCTTATAAAAAAATGAAAAATTCTAGAGCTCATTCTAGCGTTTTGTGAACCCATAGCGCCTTAACAAATAAACTAAAATTTGGGACAGATTGTCTCATGTCTCTTCACAGAGTAAAAAATAGCATGCACCTACAGGTACACACACATTCTTTTTCTATGACCCAGATTGGGCACCAAGGACATCCAAATTTTAATTTAATTAACTCATACAGTTTTACATGTTAACAAATAAGTGTGCTCGCTGTTAGAACCATTAGCCTAAAATTCAGGACAGATTGTCTCATGTCTCTTCACAGAGCAAGAAATATTATGCATCTTCAGACACACGTACATTCTATTTCTATGACCCCAGATTGGGCACCAAGGACATCTGAATTTTAATTTAATTAATTCATACAGCTAACACTACCTCACACGTTAACAAACAACTACTGGTAGCTCTGAAATGTTCTGTTGTTACTCTGCGACTCTGCGTTGCGCTTGATTAAGATCATCGCACACTTATACAATTGCCATCGAAACGGTTCGTGTGCCGTCCCGTGATCATCTATTGTACCATACTCCTTTTAAACCGCCGGATGACGGCGTCGGATCGGCGACCGTGTTAAGCTTCACAGTATAAGTGTACGTGATTCTTTACAATCGCAAAGACTGCAAAATTGCATTATGTAAATTTGTAGTGTTCGACTATTTTACGAATATGAATAAAGGAACATCCTCTATTTAAATGAATTGCATTGATTATGAAGTTCTATAAAATACCAATTTTAATCAGAGACTGCAACATGCACAGCGATCATCTTACAGCTAAATTGATGAATACATGGGAATGACTCAAACATATACCTGGTACAACAAAGTTCGAACACTACAAATTTACATAATGCAATTTTGCAGTCTTTGCGATTGTAAAGAATCACGTACACTTATACTGTGAAGCTTAACACGGTCGCCGATCCGACGCCGTCATCCGGCGGTTTAAAAGGAGTATGGTACAATAGATGATCACGGGACGGCACACGAACCGTTTCGATGGCAATTGTATAAGTGTGCGATGATCTTAATCAAGCGCAACGCAGAGTCGCAGAGTAACAACAGAACATTTCAGAGCTACCAGTAGTTGTTTGTTAACGTGTGAGGTAGTGTTAGCTGTATGAATTAATTAAATTAAAATTCAGATGTCCTTGGTGCCCAATCTGGGGTCATAGAAATAGAATGTACGTGTGTCTGAAGATGCATAATATTTCTTGCTCTGTGAAGAGACATGAGACAATCTGTCCTGAATTTTAGGCTAATGGTTCTAACAGCGAGCACACTTATTTGTTAACATGTAAAACTGTATGAGTTAATTAAATTAAAATTTGGATGTCCTTGGTGCCCAATCTGGGTCATAGAAAAAGAATGTGTGTGTACCTGTAGGTGCATGCTATTTTTTACTCTGTGAAGAGACATGAGACAATCTGTCCCAAATTTTAGTTTATTTGTTAACATGTAAGCTAGTGTCAACTGTATGAGTTAATTAAATTAAAATTTGGATGTCCTTGGTGCCCAATCTGGGTCATAGAAAAAGAATGTGTGTGTACTTGTAGGTGCATGCTATTTTTTACTCTGTGAAGAGACATGAGACAATCTGTCCCAAAATTTTAGTTTACTATATTCGTAAAGTTCCATTAGTAAACGAAATATGTGTCAAACTGACTGTGAAGTGGTGGTTAAGTGTGAAACTTGTTAACTAAAGTAGTGATTTTGTGTTCAATTCGAGAATCTGCAGTACATGATCGAGGTAAGCCATCGGTAAGTAATAACGCAAACGCAAATTCAGACGAAGTGAGACGTAGGAACGATATGTAATAAAACGGAATTGTTGAACGGCGCCCACTCCGTCGGATATTATTGGGCATTCTACCACACCGAAAGCGACGAAGGCGAACGAAGTGAGCCGAAGGTAGCGACAGGTGGGGTAGAATGCCCAATAATATCCTACTTATGAGGTCATTGTACTCATTATTATGAACAACTTTTATTATAGGACCAACCTGGAAATCGCAAAAAAAAAATCTGCTGTTCTGTGCTGATTGAGATAATTATGTGAACATAAATGTATGGTTAATTTTTATGATTTTTTTTGCGATTTTAGGGTTAGTCCCATAGTAAAAGTTGTTCATAATGATGAGTACAATGACCCCTTAAAATATTTCCACTGTCTAACCCGCCACCCTGTATAGACGCCTCTTAACTTTAACCACTGATTAAATATACAACTATCCTCGTCATTTGTATGACAATGAATAGAAATGACAATACGGTAGTGGCCTACTATTAAAAAAGTACAAATAAATTATTTTATTTCAAAGAAGGAATAGGCACAACAAAAAAGTAAAAAATAATAATAATTTATCACAAAATGGAAAACATAGACGCTTTTAAAGTTTTTGGAGGGAGTATCGCTCCGTCTTTGTCGCGCGAAGCGGACGTAGGTGGTGTTACGTCACTAGTAGGTAGTGCCGTCCGTGTCTAGCAAATCATTTTAAAACGATTATAACTTTGCCAATTTTGTAGATGTTTCATCGGTTTTTTTGGTCTTAATTGTCTTTTTTCAAATAGTTTACAGATTCACAATAAAAAAAAAGTAGTCTACATCCTATTGACCTAAGAGCTGTTTAATTTAATCATCGTCTATAAGGGGTTATTATTTAGAATTCTGTGTTTAGGACCAACTTAAAACAACATTAAAAACATTACTTACACAAATAATACGCGGCTTCTTGCGTAGTCACGCCCGTCATATACCTGAGTGAAGGATTGAACTGCCTCCTCTGTATGAGATCCTCAGGCATCGTGTTCAAGAAATGCCAGTCTCTCTCCCGCCAACCATCGTACCACTCGTCACCGGGGAAGGTGAAGTTGTTCTCTAACACTGGACCCCAAGGTATCAAGCCTACGTGTGGCTGTGACAAAATGATCGTATGAGTAAACAAAAGGACAATGCCCGGGAGCCGTGCCAATTTGTGCCGTGGAGTGTCACAACCAAATTTAGTTCATAAAATTAATCAGTTTTATTTAAGTAATAATTTGTAATGATAAGGAGGGAGGGTTTCGGATATAAACACTAACTACAGACTTCGAATTAATTATTTTTTCGAATTCTTTAATTTTCGAATTATTTATTCATTCATTGGCTGGCATCGTCTTTATGTGACTTTAAACCTTAAGCCATTGATTTAACGTTGCCACCTACCTGAAACTCAGCATTCCCCAGCTCATAGAAGCTCCGGCCTTGCCTCAGGCAGTTGACGAGCTTCCACGACGAGTCTATGGGACAGCCGAGCAGCCTTCCGAATACCAGCGACGTGTTCTGTACCCTGAACTTATCCTCTATTAGCGCCCAGTCGGCTAGCGCTGATCCACTCTGTTTTAGAGAACAGGAGAAAAAATATAAATGAAATATAGATATGACACTTGACAAAATTTTTGTGAAAGTTGATCAAGTAGAGTCTAAATAAAGGTGTGAAATCTATATCGTACAACAGTTATGGTGATGTACCATCATTTAATTTAATTGCAATATCGCCGGGCAATACTGTAAGATAGCGGCAATTGTTCTACTGAGTTGCACGGTATAGATCTCAACTCACGGCTATATAATTGCAGCTAGAAATTTTCACAAAACTAGCCCGTTTAACCGTACCTTAACTGCCTGCATACTGTACTCTACCTGAGCTATAACCCTGGTCACAATATCCCTGGTCTGCGGAGCTATAGCCAACAGGCCAGCTGAGGCCGCCCCGGCACCGGGTCCGAACAGCGTGATGGACGACCGGTCGCCGTTGAACGGGGTGATGTTGTCGTACACCCATCGGAGCGCCAAGGCCTGGTCGAGGATGCCGTAGTTGCCCGGACTGTTCTCGTCGCCCGTTGATAGGAAACCTGTGTTCGATAAAGACAATTTACAATCAGCAGGGGAATTAAATTTGTGTTTTGTATAGGTAACAAGTTAATTGAAAGTATTCTAACCCCCGTATTCACTAACATTACTATGTCTCAAACGCAGTGTACAGAAAACTCATAGGAATATGAACATTATTTGTATAAAATAAGGTTCATAATCATTTATGCGAATATAAACAAGCGTTTCATACGAATATGAACTGAACGAATACGAATTTGAATGAGTTTTTTGTATACTTTGCTATATTGAGTCCTCGCAGTTACTGTTATAGATCTCAAGTTCAGTCTGACAGTTTGAGTACTTTAGGGGGCCTACCCAAATGTCCTCTCTGATGGTAATGTTCGTCGGGTCGTTGAGCTCCCTAAGTCTGGGTTGAGCTACCACGATACCCGGCACATGCGTGCACAGTCAGGTCAGGTCCACTCAAATCTGTATGGCTCTTTCCTCTAAAGGCCATTTCAGACTAACCTGCATGGTTCTTACACAATTTATCTTAATTGTCTGGACTTTAAAAGAGACATCAACCTTTGAGTTTGTTTCGGTGTTTCTTCTCAAAGGTAGTCATATAGGAAACACCGAACTCATCTAGCTTAAAAAAATGTTTTGACGTGTAAAAGTGTTATTTTTAACCTATTTACAAAATAAATATCATTTATCAGTTATCATTATTGTTTGTGAATACGGGGGTAATACATTTAAGGGTCCGTGCACGCCAAGCGACTAATTTTAGACAATTTTGTCCTCTGCTAAAGGGTACGCGAAAAATAATTTAAATTTATTGTGAGTGATTTCAAAAGTGAGTGACACAAGTGATACGTCCTCACGTTGGGCAGGAGGGGTTGCTACTGGCGTGATCGGTGTGTGACAAGAACAATATTCTTCTATGAAAAATTATTTCTTATTTTATAATTTCTATAATCCATTGTCCTATAATCCATTTACCTATCTGTTTCCTAGTTTATAAGAAAATAATGTTATTATTTTATTACTGACCAAGAGCTCCGAGCCTATAATTGATAGACACCACAATGACATTGTAGAAGGCAGCCATCATATGCGCGGGGAACAGGTTCGAGGCCCCGGAGGTGTACTGTCCGCCATGGATGTACACCATTACTGGGTACCGCTGCGCAGTGGAGCCGGCGTCCGTCTGGGGTAAAAATAAGAGTATTTATAATAGAGTAATTCAACTCAAACTATTTATTTTAGACAAAACAGTCCATTAAAAGGTTTAATTTGAATTATTTTGTGACTAGCATGGCAGCACGTTTTTGGCCTTGAAGACTCACTTCCAGAGTCATGGGTCGCACCGGCGATGGCCAGCACCTCAGATCATAGAAACAAGGAGATATGCCATCATAGCAAATTAGTACGGGAACATGCCACTTTTAGTACATTTTTCGACACAATTACGCGCATAATTAAGCACTCCTTGTGAATAAAAAGTTCTCCCACGCATTGAACATTCCGCACATCCTCAATCTAACACTGTTAATCGTCACTCAACACTAGCAGTAAACTAAAACACTGTATTTATACCATCGATCGTGTTCAGTTCGTCGCCAGCGCGTACGTTTTTCATATGAGCAATTTGCTCAAGATCAGGCATCAAGCTCGATAGCGCCTTGGCACATCTCCTTGTTTCTATGATCTGAGGCCAGCACACTGTTGAAGCGCGGTCGCAGCCGACGAGTTTGGGGGGGATCATACCGCAACCGAAGACTTGGGGGGGGGGGGGGGCACATACCGATTATTGCCGACGTGCTATACCATGAATTACCGTGATTCGCAGATTTTTGTACGATTTTGGAGTGGGTCATGACCCCTATGACCCCCTCGGACCGCCACTGATACTGTTGTTTATCACTGTTGTTGCATAAAATTCATGATTACATTACATCAAACCTGTATACCCTAAAGAGTTATGTCCATAATTATAAGTACAGAGTAATAGGGGCGAGTCTATTGCTAATGTCCTTCACTACACTTTCATTCAGTTTAACCTTAAATCAATCAGACTTCACATTGACTTCACTGATGAATTATGGCGATATAGGTACCTAACATGGGACTAGTCAAAGCTGGTTAAATTTTCGTTCGTCGGCTATTGTGCTCAGCACAAAGGTGCCTCATGAAGCAACAAGCCTGTTAATTCAGGATAGCCTGAGGCGACATCAATGAGCCTGCTCATTTGCTAATTGAGAACAACTGGATTCAGAGCTAAACCGCTTTGCGACGTACTGCAGGATTTTGGCATTCGAATAGAATCGGGCATAATTATGCGTACCTATGAATAAGTAGTACCTACTTCTTAGTTCCTGAAAGTTTACATAATATATTTTTTTGGAACGAAAATCTTTAATGCAGCCTGCGGTAGTTGACGTCACTTAATGAAAAAAACCGTTACGCTCCCTCTATGAATCTAAAACTCACGGCTCTTGGTCTCCGACCAGTATCCGTCAAGACGTATAAGAGCGAGGGGTCGTGTCGCCGGATTGGAAAATAATACGCGTAATTTTACCGAGTAAAATGGGTACCTACCTACCTAATAAAAGAAACGTTAATACGAATGTTCGTGAACGGGCGCCGTCTGTTGGGACTGGTCATCTCTGGACTGCTATGGCTAATATTTGGAGCTGTTTTTACTATTATTCTAGACTTATACATTGTTCTCTCATATTTGTGTTATTTCCGACAAAAACAATGTAACCATGATTATTTGTAATGATATATAGATATTGATTTAAAAGAGTAACCATGGAGTTTCTTGCCCATTCTTCTCCATAGGAATCTACGCATTGGAACGGGCATCTAGCTTCATCATTATGACTGACAGACTCCTTGACAATTCAAAAGTACCTGTAATTGGTCTAATTGAAATAAATGCTTTGACTTTGACTTTGAATATTATATTAAGTATTGGAACTTCGTTCGTGACGGGGGGCTCTCGACCGCACTTTATCAAGTAGCTTGTATGGCTTTACAAAAACAATTCTCGCATACAGCAACACCCAGACTCGTTCGGAAAAACTATGTGTGGGACATACAAATACATAATTAGACAACCGCCAAACTTAGCTGTGGCGATCATGATTGTGAATTACAACAATCTGTGAATGAACTTAATTCAACCAAAGAAGGTTGAAGTGCCGCTCTTTATGCTATAGTGGTCTTTATTTCAAGGCTCATACGGTTCATTTTGGTTCGTTAATCTCGGTCTATGAGCCAAATCGTTACAATTAGAACCATTTAGTCGTTAATGAATTATTGTCCGTTGACCTCTGTGATATAAGCGCTTCTATTCAAAATGGTAATAGCAATACGGTAGTGGACTACTATTAAAAAAGTACAAATAAATTATTTTATTCCAAAGAAGGAATAGGAATAACAAAAAAAGTAAAAAATTTTTATCACAAAATGGAAAACATAGACGCTTTTAAAGTTTTTGAAGGGAGTATCGCTCCGTCTTCGTCGCGCGAAGCGGACATAGGTGGTGTTACGTCACTTATCATGCATGCCGTCCGTGTCTAGCAAATAATTTTAAAACGCTTATAACTTTGCCAATTTTGTAGATGTTTCATCGGTTTCTTTGGTGTTAATTATCTTTTTTCAAATAGTTTACAGATTCACAATAAAAAAAATATATTCAACATCCCTATTGGTACGTTTAGCCGCAAATATTCAAGCAATCGTTTTTGGAGCAATTTTATCATTATTGGAAAATAATTGCATGTTTGGGAAGGTTTCATTGATTGAAAATATTGAAATACACTTTGCCCGCGACTTCGTCCGCGTGACATACACGTAGCGCCATCTAGCGTCCTAAAGCTAGTGTGACCGTCGAAAGTTATGGTTTTTTCCTCGGGAACAATACTTCCGTTCTGGATGAAAGGTACCCCTTGTCCTTTTCTGTACTCCTGATAACGTATTTAAGCAAAATTTTATGGTGATCGGTTCAGTGATATAGGCATGAAAAGGTAACAAATAACTTTCGCATTTATAATATTATTTAGGATTAGGATGTCGCGAGCATCTAAGGGGTTGCTACGCCCTAGCTCAGGCGCGGTCCCAGGGGGGGGGGGGGGTCCTGGGGGTCATGACCTCCCCCTCCAAAATCGTACAAAAATGCGCCAAACACGGTAATTCACGGTATAATCACATCGGCATTAATCAGTATGACCCCCCCCCTAAAGTCTTCAGCGGCGGTATGACCCCCCCAAAATCTTCGGCAGTGACCGCGCCTGCTAGCTATAGATGGGTTTGAATAATAATATCGGAAATAAACCCGAAATGGGTTTATTCCCAGGCATGAGCCCATTTATAGCCCGAGCACATCACTCGAGATAGTAGCTTGGCTACTCTTTGGCTGATTACTCTATTTGGCGATCTTCGGTTGCCAGAAGTAGCGACACTGTCAGCGGCGTCGCCATAGTGGCGTCAGTGAGGTACGACACTTATTCGCGCTAGGAGCTACCACTGATCAAAATATGGCTGTCACACAATAAATGCATAACAAATAGCATTACAAATTGATAATTATAATTCCGATGTCAAATAACCCACTCAACGTCGCCTATCAATCACATCAAACAATAGATCCCAAATAGGTAATGCAGTCAATGAAACAATTTAAAACCTAAAGTGTTGATAATAATCATAAATCATCATCATACAATGTTTTCTGTGTTTGCGTAATATCCAGTGTCAGTTTAGCGATCGAGAGTTGATCGGAAATCGATCGTCTTTCTTAGATTAAATCAATGAGGATTCATTGTGCCGTTAGCTTGTTAGAGGACAAGCATGTCCCCCGCTGTCAACACAGTGCATCCTCAGGAGCTCTGGCGACCTCACCACAGGAACACAACACTACCGAACAATAGCATTATTTGGCTGTGGTATTCTGTAAGGTACTACAGTCAGGATGCGAGATATCCCGCTGTGCCCTACCTCTTTTATTCAATTTAATTTTACCACGTTTTTATTAAACCTCTTTGTTGTCTGTCTGTCTGTTCGGTATAAATTTTGCAATTCATATTTTATTATATTATACTCTTATATTAAATTTTATTTTAAGCGATAGGTGGTGATTAGTTACACAGACGACTAGAACAGCCCCCTTATTCACAACGCTTCGATTTGATTCCGATTCGGAAAGTCATATGTCTATCTCGCTCGCTTTCGTAATGCCTAAACAAGATAGACGTACGACTTGTCGAATCGGAATCAAATCGAAGCGTTGTGAATAAGGGGGCTGATATTGCTCTATAAATAAATTACGTACATAATCAGATGGCCCGGCTATTCGCAACTATTCGCTAGGGACAAAGGCTGTGTTTAGAAATATCATCATTATGTATCTGACACATGCGACCTCGTTTGTGGCGGCTTTTTGGTGCAGACGTTCGTGCAATTTGACGACAATGGAGGCCGTGTTCGTTGTTGTGTTAATTTGCAACAGGATGGAGAGACTTTTGTGTCGTTTTGCAACATAAAGGTTGACGTCCATTCAATGCCACACCACCGGACTAGAATCCTCCCACCGCGCCTCAAACTGAGTTTTGAAAAAAATAAAATCTTGCGACGAATTGAGAACCTCCTCCTTTTTTTGAAGTCGGTTAAAAACAGACTTCAAGCTGTGCGGGTCATGCGAATATTTTAAACATTGAAGTGAAAACTAAATAAATCATTAAAATCATCAATATAGCCCACGAAATTATATTTGAGGAAAATCTTAATGTTTTCAGGAAATAATCGTATTTTCCTCAAATATTATTTCGAAGGCTATGTTGATTGATAATTTTAATCATTATTATTTAGTAATTATATCATTATCTCATAGGCCGCTTCCAAAAAAGTCGCGATGCATAAGCGCGCGATCATCAGCAGGGACCTATCGTACCGCGAGTGAGTTAAGTACTTTGCCGAGTTGCAGATTGGCGCGACAAGACACTTCTGTGCCTTTATTCTGAATTGATGCTGGCTGAAAATTACTTTATCAACATAAAAAATAAACTTACATTAGGCGAAAATACGTTCAAGTAGAGGCAGTCTTCATCCATATCCCTGATGCCTTTAGTTGCTCCGGTGAACCGGACGGGCTGGGGGCACGCGGGGCCCCAGTCGACTGCCTGCATCAGCTGCCACCCTGGGTGTTGACGGGGAGGCTAGAAATAAATTGTTTATTTAGCAGCGCCTTAGCTAGCCTTATTAGGTGCGATCTTCTAAAACTCGCCCTTGAAAAACAACCGGTCTGGGGCCCTAGCCAAGTAGTTCTTCTGTTGGAGTTCAAGCCAAACAATAAGTACAAAATGTATGGCAGCGACAGCGTATGCCATGGGGGCCATGGTCTGGGGCGGCAGACTGTGAGGGGCGGCATAACCGCCTCTCGCGCCGCCCCTTGCGAACCATCCTAAACTATGCGTAGGCCGACATGCACTTAGCCGGTATTTTCGTTAATTTTTGGGGCGGCAAGTCTCATAGGCCCAGGGCGCCAAATTTAAATTACGCCACTGATGTGACCTCACTAATGTCACTGCCATACATTTTGTACTTAGCATTTGGCGTGAACGCTAACAGAAGAGCTACTTGGCTACAAGTCGCGGCTAGACTTTGGGAGGATCATACCAATTAATGCCGAGGTGCTATACCGTGAATTACCGTGTTTCGCGCATTTTTGTATGATTTTGGAGTGGGTCATGACGATTCCCACGCCCTCGGACCGCCACTGCTCCGCTAGGGCCCCTGGTCATTTCTGCGCCCCTCCAGGGTCAGCGCCCTGTGCCTGGGCACCGTTGGCACCGCCTTAATTACGGCACTGATACCTATTTAGTTCTGTTTATTGTCTTGGTCTTTAGGGATATGACTATTTTTAAACATACATGGAAAAATCTACTTCTTTTTTCACATGTTTAATTGTATATATTACTATAATATTTTACCTTAAATCTGCCTTCCAACACAGGTGGCCGAGCATAAGGTATACCCAGGAACGCTGATACTTCTCCCTGTATCCTGTCCACTGGTGATAGCCATGGTCTGTACCCAGAGTCAGGGTCTGGATTGTCATATAAATACACCTGGTGGACAACAATGATGATATCAGGTTTGGTTAGTAGAATCTGACAGCACGGATGTAGTGCATGCAAGTTTGATTTCCGCATGGAATAAGTACCTATTCGTTTTGCATGTAAGTGAAGAAATTCTAGTGTTGGGCAATATTATATTTGTATGTGAAATGTATGTATGACATGTGATAAGTGAAAGTTTCTATTGAAAGGCAATTATTCTTAAAATTAATATGCTATGTAGAAAGTTTCACTGTCTGAAATCTTTATACATAACTACTTGCTATCTCAATAGTTGTAATAAGTAGTATGTTTACAAACATAAGACCTATTAATTATTAAACAGAATACCTATTAAAAAAGTGGCTGATTATGAATAGTAGCCAAATATTCTTATTATCTCTAAAGCGGTCTACACACCAAAGCCGCTGACCCGGCGGCACAGCCCGGCTTAGTGCCGGCGGGTTAACCCGGCTTCAGAATGTCCAAGCCGAACGACTTTGCCGGCGGCAATGCCGGCGGCACGACAGCCGCGGCATGTGGTGTATAAGTGATACGTCACTACTCTATGAAAGCCGGCGGGCAACTGACTGAGTGAGTGGAGAGGGATGCCGTCGGCATCGGCATGCTGCCCCGCCGGCTTGCCCGCGCGGGCGCAAGCCGGCGGCATGATTGTACAAAATAAGGGTTGGGCCGGCGATCCGTGCCGCCGGGTCAGCGGCTTTGGTGTGTAGACCGCTTAATATCCAGCAAACACGAATATTCGGTAATTGGCATCACTACTTTTTACTTTGACATGTACCTTGAACCCTTGGACCTGTCCATAATTAGTAGTAACAAAGACATCTCTCTTCAGCTGTCTGGAGTCCCTTCTCTCCCTGCCCTGGAGGTCCTCCCTCCATCCTCCGAGCACACCAGGGAATAATGCATCCGGGTTGTTTGGGTCTCGGTTCTGAAATGGAATAAAATATTAATAATGATGCAATTTTAAAAATAGTCCAGAAAATAAAGTCACAGCATTTATTTCAATTAGACCAATTACAGGTACTTTTGAATTGTCAAGGAGTCTGTCAGTTAGTCATAATGATGAAGCTAGATATAATAGAAAATATTTAATAGTAGTAGTAATAGTAATTTTTTGTTGTTATAAAAGTTGTTCAAAACCACAACGGTATTCTGCCAACATTCTGATCTGTCACATAAATAACAAATATTCTTGTGTATGTATAGTTTTGGACATGTTAATTTTTTAATTTACAAGAAAACCATGAATAAAGTAGTAATAGGTAAATCATAATTAATTTGACTGTAAGTAAATATGAAAGATGTTTTTTGCCGGAATTCCCTATCCTGCATGTATGACATGCAGGATAGGGAATTCCGGCAAAAAACATCTCTCTTCACATCTCATTCTCAGCTGCATGCTTAATTCCCATTAAAAGGTAAATATTGCATAGTCAACACTAGGAAAACTATTTGCTGTATGGTTTATATTTCATTCATAAAATGACTAACAGTGTTTACAAAACAAAATGCTTTATCTTTTGAAATCTGCTGAATCATAGAGGAAACAGTAATTGTGAAACATACATTAAAGTTACCATTGTGAAACATAAATTTAAGTTACTAAAGTGATACTAATTAAGATACACGGATAAAAATGTACAAAGGAAGTATTATACTCACAATATTATACTTGAATTGGTCATCCAAAGGGTTGGTATTGATTGGATTGTATGGAAACCCGCCAGGTTGATTTATATTAGGATTGTAAGGGTTAGTTCTCGAAGGATCCGTTCCATATCTCCTGTTATTGTACACATACGTCCTATAGTCACTATCTCCCGGGCTAGGCAGTTTTGAAGACCTAGTACTCTGTTCTTGAGAATTATAGAACTCATTGTTCCCTTGCCCATTATACAGGTCCCTATTGGACTGGCACTCAACACTGGCGTAAAGAATCAACGTTAATAAATAGTTTATAAACATTTTCACATCACGAAATTAACTACAAAGTTAATAAAGTACAAGTTTCCAGATGAGTCACCATTACACTTGTGTACGAATCTTCGCAGTTAAAACTGCAATTTTAATTAATTTTATGAATTAAAACTCGTGTAATTATAAATAAATTCACCGCGAATCTTGGTAATTAATTAATATAAACTGTGATGAAGAAGATATGTGGGAAAAAATTGTGAGAACAAAGTTTCGTAGAACACAGTAGCTTGTAAAGAATGTATCACACTTTTATCTCTGAGGCCCTAGTTTCGATTTAGTACAATGTCGCGAGAGTACACGAGGGCTTATCTGTTTGTAATCAGTGAGATATCGGTATCAAAAGGTACGGCTACGCCCATTGTATCACGGTTTGTTTATTTCAACTTTGTCGCGAATGCATACCGAATTACCGACATGATACCGACCGTGAGTGGTTTAGGGATGCCCGATCCCGATCTGAATCAATCTTTTCGAAGATCGATTCACGGCCATACGATTTTCCGATTTTTTGAATCGATTCAAGAGTATGCGATCTTTGCCCCGAATCTAAGCCTATAAGATCGTATGAAAAAATCGTATCAACTAAAACCTAAACGTATCGTACAAACTACAACAAAGTAAGTTTACGTACCTACGAATTGAACAGTATAAATTCGAACTTTCGAGTTACATCAATCAAAATCGGTAATATCTATACTTCTATACTAATATTCTATAGAGGTAAAATTTGTAAGTTTGTGTGTAGGGGGTAATCTGCGGAACTAATGATCCGATTTTGAAAATTCTTTCAATAATAGAAAGCTACATTATCCCTAAGTGCTCTATGCTACTTTTTATCCCGCAAAAATGCACAGTTCCTGTGGCTCACGCGGACGTAGTCGCGGGCAAGGTGCTAGTATGAAATATGGAGGTAGATGATACCGTCGAATTATCAACTTTGGAGTACACCATTGTAACGGATACATGGTCTAGTTTATAGGGGATTTGTCAAGGTAGCGCACGGATTCTAAATATCTTTTGTTTTTTGGTATTAGATTGAGTATTGTATATTTTGATCAAAATATACAATACTCGACAATAATGATGATAGTCACTAAAATAATAATCATCAAAATCATCAATATAGCCCTCAAAATTATATTTGAGGAAAATACGATAATTTCGTGAAAACATTACGATTTTCCTCAAATATATTTTTTCTCTTTTCTTTAATTAAATGCTGGAAACTATAATTTGAAACAATGATAATATATCAAACAACGTCATTGATTTGAAACATGTATAATACTTTGTTACGGCTATCTAACGAAAGTATTTGAAAAGGGGTTCGAACCCATGGCCGTCGGCGCCTGTGGCACACTTTATTTTTTATATAAATATAGTTTATTAATAAAAGTAAATAATTTTACATGCATAACTGTGCTTTTCACTATTTTTATGAAATTACAATTCGATCTTCCGAAATCGAATGAGATCGATTCAATGCAATACGATAAGATCGTGAATCGATTCACGAGGTTACAATCTATTACGATCCAAAAAATCGATTCAAAGCAAAAATTTGGGCATCCCTAGAGTGGTTGAGTTCAACGATTTCGAAATTACATGCAACTGATATTCTCGGTAAATGCACTGAAGTTAGAAATCTCTATTTCTATTTCATTTTTCCAATTTCCAATTGACAATCAATAGATTATCGAGAATGTCAGCTGTAAGTTCGTAAGGTCATTGTCATTCACATTGATTCGTTCAGAAATCGGAATCAGAATCACTAGGTTTAGGAGGATACGCACATGTGACCCACATTAATTTATATTTTCTTGATTTTTTTTTAATTGTAGCTTTATTTTTATACCATAATTAAGTTGATCAAAATACGATTTGCGACTGGAATGATATAATATTTACTGAATATTATTTCAAAACAATATCAATCGTCTATTATTATTATTGTGAGCACTAATGTTTTTACGGAGGATGCTGTAAAGTAGCCCGCGAAATTCAATTTTTATTGTTTTTTTGCAGCTTTTTTAATATTTGCAGTTTCAATTTGCAGCTCAGCATCAGATTTTATGTTGACCAAAATATGACGCAATTAGTAAGGCAAGCCTAGTGACATTAACTAGGCACAAATCTAGACTCTTGGCTGCTACTCATAATTTCCTAATGGAAAAACAATTAACACTGCCTGACCGAACGAACGAGGCTGTTATTTTATGATGATGACATTGATGACTATGAATTTCTCATGTATCGTGTTGTGTAAATTTCGCATGCAAAAACACCCGAAACAAATATTTTTGTTCTGTGCGGGAATCGAAACCGCGAATCTTGCACAGCCAATTACTCAGTCACTGCGCTAGCGGTGCCGTCAAAAACATCATAACTACATAATTATATTATATGAAGCTTTAATGTCTGGTACTGAAACCTTAATTTTCAAAATAAGTATAAAACAACAATGTTTCGTCTAGTTATGAGGTTATTTGCTTGACCCAATTAAACTTATTTGCATTTACATTACAAAGGGCTCAACGGGTAGGCAACGCGACAGTTACCGTCACGTTACCGTTAACAGCGGGAACGGGAAATAATGTTACAGTATTTTAATATTGGCACTCACAGACTACTTAGAGATACTGCTGGCACTCGACCAGACGCGTTTGTGTAACGTTCTGTCAGGGAACGTGTTAAGTATTTATTTACTAGCTTCCGCCCGCGGCTTCCCCCGCGTTTTTGGGATAAAAAGTAGTCTATGTGTTATTCTGATCTATAAGCTATATTACTGTAAAGTTTCATCAAAATCCGTTCAGTAGTTTTAGCGTGAAAGAGTAACAAACATCCATACATCTTTACATCCTCACAAACTTTCACGTTTATAATATTAGTAGGATTAAACATGCAACATAGAGAGGTTTATTATTTAATCGTAATTATAAACAAACAATCCAACAAAAAAAACTCTTCAGCTTTATTTTTACTAAATAAGTACAGAAATCGGATTATTTACCCACCCATGCTAAAATAAGGTAGGTACTTCGATTTCGCTTAGTTATTTTTTTATTTTTGCTGGGATCCCAAGGGTCATAGCGTGATATTAAATGGCCTATAGGTTCTTTATTAATCTGGCTCTAAATATTTATACAAAAAGATTTTTTCAAATCCGACTTCTAGTTCCAGAGATTAGCGCGTTTAAACAAACTCTTCATCTTTGTTTCACTTCAGCAATTAATAGGGTATATGCATGTGATTCAAATATTATATAGGTACGTCAAGTATTTTTATTTATTAACTTTATTACTATAGACTTATAACTTTATATTTATTTTTTTAATGAAGAGCCTTTTAATATTTTAATTTAATGAATTAAAGTGGAAAAAATGCGAGGGAAATTCAAAATATCAAAACGCAACGCTATTGGTTGACACGTTTCAACCAATAGCGTTGCGTGACTGACGTCAGAGTCCACAATAATAAGTAGTAAGGCCGGCCACATACATCCAAAATTAAGAATTCCGGAATTAAGAATTCATTGATTGAAAGGAAAAAAGACAGTGAATTGTTTATGATTATATAGACTTTTACGCCAAAGTGTAAGTGTTAAGTGTTGTGTTAAGTGTGGACACTGACGTCACTGAGACGAGGCGCCACAATGGCCGCGTTTAAACCGCCAGAAACTGACTGCAGTTTTCAATTACATATTTTAATGCTTATTATCAATATTTTGTAAGTGTAACATTTTTTTTCGGTAATACACGAACCTAGATAATCGAATAAAAATATAAAAAAAACCCTATTTGTGTTTATAAAATCAGCAATAGTCACACGTCAAACGTTATCTCGGAGTTGTAGAGACTAGCATTTATCGTAAACATCGTTAGGGCAGTCGATTTTTTTTGTTATTATTTAGCCATCGGTAGTTTGCGATGGCATCGTTATCGTTAGCAACGTTAGGGTATTTATGTTCTGTGGTTAGCAATGTCGAGATTACAGGCACAGTGTCCATTTTCAATGGAATGGAACATGGAGGTAGAAATGTAGAATTAATGGAACGTTACCGTCAACATGACAGAAATTACAGCTGTCAAGTAGCTGAAACGGATGGAGGACCACAACAAAAACAAACAAACAGAACTTTTTATTTATAAGTTTATTACTGATCAATTGAATTGAGCAGCTAAATACTCACAAAGTGGTCCTCGTCTCTCTTGTAAATCTGTAAAGATTATGTGTAACAATGTCGTTATCATCACTGTCCTCACTTTCCGATGGAGAAAATAGCGCAAATAATCGCCGCAATGAAGAACGGTTTAATGCCTTCGAGGAATACGATGAAACACAATTTCGTATGCAATTCCATTTTTCAAAACAAACGGTCTTGTATTTGGAGTCCTTATTCGGCAAGAATGTAAGGCCGCTCACCAAGAGGAATCGACCAATACAGGCCATTGACCAAATACTGGTAACTCTGCGGTACTACGCTACTGGCGGCTATCAAAAATTAATTGGAGATCTATTTAATTTAAAACAGCCAACTGTTAACCGAATTGTGCACAGAATAACTGCAGAAATAGCAAAATTAAAGTCTAAATTTATTTATATGCCAACTCCGCTAGAATGCCTGGATGTTGTGAATGATTTTTGTGCTATAGCCAATTTCCCAAAAGTCTTAGGTGCTGTGGGCTGTACACATATTAGAATAAGTTCACCAGGTATATTAATTGTATTAAATAGTACTAACCTAAAAATTACAGTATATACTTACTACTATTAAAATATCTTTTTAAATTGTTTGCAGGAGGCCGACAAGCAAAAACATACCGAAACAGGAATGGTGTTTTCTCACTAAATGTACAAATGGTGTGTGATGCCAAACTGCGCATATGTAATATCATAGCGAAATGGCCGGGCTCTACACATAATAGTACAATATTTAACAATTCTCCATTGTGTGCACAGTTAAAACAAGGGGACTTTGGGACCATGGTGCTGTTGGGTGATGGTAGTTATCCATGCAGCACATATTTATTGACACCAATATTGAACCCAACAAATCCTGCAGAAGAGGCATACAACCAGGCCCAAAGTAGTACCAGAAAGCCTATAGAGAGGCTCTTTGGGGTGTTGAAGCACAGATTTCCTCGCCTGGAGTATGGGCTTGACCTTAGATTTAATAAAATCCCACCAATAATTGTGGCTTGTGCAGTACTTCATAATATAGCCCTTTGTAGGAAAGATAAAATGATAGATGATGCAACTGTTGACAGTATAGTAAAAGAGCCTATTGATCAACCAATATTATATTACTATGAAGGCAATGAGAATTTTATTGTTAGGGACACACTAATAAATACCCATTTTTCAATTTTACAGTTGTTTTATTTATATACTTACTATTATTATACATATAACATAAAATTATTGGCACTGTAATTTTTTTAATCTTAATTTTAATATTTCTATTTCTAATTTGTATTTGCTTACCTCCATTTTATGTTTACTGAGTAAATATTTATTTTCTAATTGTGCATTTTTTAACTTTGTTCTAAAATACTGTTCTTTTACTGATATTTTTTTGTTAGTTTGTTGATTTGGGTTACTTTTTTTCTGTGTTACTTTATTTTGAGCTGAAACAGAAATAAGTAACTTTAGAATTTCCTAAACATGTTGGCAGTCAGCTATTTCAGTTTTACAATATGATACATACTTATAGGCATGAGTAATGAGTTTGTTCCACTGGTTTCATCATCGACAAGTAATGGTGATTTTTGGCCATCTAAAACATTAACAATTTGTTAGGTAACATGACTATTCACACAACAAAACATAATTTCATGCCTGTTTTTTCTAAAGGATTGGACGGAAAGGTACCCAAAAAGATATAAGTCCCGGCACCAGTCTTGATCATAAACGTCACCTGCGCATTAGCTGATTTTTCGGTCTCTTTGGTGGAATGAAGAAGACAGGGGGCGCCAAGGCTGCACGCCATTGGTTCATCAGTCGATGCTCATCGTTTGATTGGACCATTCTCTATTACGTATTATCAACTGTCGTCTATTGGGCCGAAAATGTACATACGCGATCTGTGATCATGATTCATGCCACTACCTATACCTATTATACAAGTTTGCATCAACAAAACAACATTACCATACTCGGATGATGTAGATGAAGCTGCATCAACTGTGTTGAATGGCATGTACTCCTCATCAATATCAACATCTACTTCAACTTTTTCAACTGGCACATCTTGAACTGGAGGGATATGTTGAACCGCTGGGGCAAGGGATTTTGTGTCAACTGTAAAATAGAGTTCTATTTAAAAGTATACATTACCAGTGGCGTGCCTAGAAGGCAAGCCTGTGGGTATTTAGATTAATTTTTCATGAGTTTAAGTGTTTTTTATTGTACGCTACTCACTTGAACTCATGAAAAATGAACATAAATACCCTCAGGCTTGCCCTCTAGGCACACCACTGTACATTAGTACAGTAAATATTACACATCAAGCTTTAGAAAGATAATCGGTTTTCTTTTCGGCTTTATAGAACATCATCTCAAGGACTGGCAGTCTGGTATCTATTAAACATGTGAGTGATAAAAGATCACATAGGTATGAGTGACAGACACAAGCTTTATAAAGCTGAAGCTAGACAATTATCTAATCTAAATGTGTAATATTTACCGCTTATTGCACAATACCATAAAAACTAACCGAAATAAAATGCAGCATCGTTGTATGTTTTCTGCAATGGTTCCACTTGAGGAGTGACTACAGGTGACACCTGTGCAGTAGTTTCTGGAAGCACACTTTCACTTTCGTACGCACAAACATCCATTTCATTTGTTTCTGTCTATAAAAATAACATAGTATTTATGTGAATAAACAGATGGAAGTAGATAAAAATACTGTATTATATATATTCAATTTAAAACAAACCTTATCATTTGTGGGTTCCTCTTTTATTGTTTGTAAATCTTTTGGACATGATTCTGAACCCTGAAATTAAAATTTTATGAATTAAAAGATTACACAATATGATAATTATACTGTTTATGAATTTAAGTTTTAATATGTTATGACAATGAGAAGCTTTTATTTCTTGTTAAGTATATGTTTGGATAAGAATTTAGAAGTAACTGACACTCATGGACTCGCTCGAGCTGAGACCCAGACCGAGACCAGTAGTTGCCCTTGCAGGTTTGAGGTGTCAGTAATCAGCAGTGGAGTGCCCAAGGGTTATAGGATGCTAGCCCAAGGGATTAAGTTTTTCATGAATGTAAGTGAGTAGCGTACAATAAAAAACACATTCATGAAAAAACAAGTCAAATAACCTCAGGCTTGCCCTCAAGGCACGCCACTGGTAATCAGTAGCGAAACCAGGAAGGCGGGGGGAAAAATATTCAAAAATATTAAGTTAAATAATTTCAACGTTATACAGTATGAAAATGATAAGTAATTTTTTGTAAAAAAATAAATACTATGAATGATAAACATTACATTATCTTTAATATTTTTCCTTTTAGTACGCTGCTTGATATTTTCATAAAGGTGGCGGAGTTGCTGCCATGTCCTAGGCCCGCTACTATTATTTATAGCATTGTATTGCCTGGCCACCTTATCCCACGTCTCGCGCTTCTTGAGCGTAATTGTAGCGTTTGTTCCCTTATCTTCTATTATTTGTCTGTATCTAAAACAAGAATTAACAATGTTATTTTCAATATATTTGGGTGAAAACAAAAAATAAAAGAGTATTATTTTACGACCAACTGTACTTACTTATAAATTAATTTTAGAAGTGTATTCTTCTCAGCTTGTGTAAAATTAGAGCCCCGTTTTTTCTTGTTTTCCATTTTTACATTATTGCTTTGAGTCCCTGACGGGATAATAAATAACAAACTCATCAGAAAATAACAAGATAATATCAACCATCACAAGAACAGAGCTAACAGTGATTGATAGTGACAACTGACAGCAGACAACACTGACATTGACAACTGTCAAGTGACGAAACCGTTCCGTTCTACGTATACATAGGTACTATAGACGTCTTTATTAATGAAAATTGTGAGTAAAACGGAAAAACCTGACAAGTGCGAGTATTAGGATTCGCGCCCTGGGGGTTCCGTATGTATGTAGATTTATTATACAGCATGTAACAAAAACCCTGTTGTTCCCCAAAAGGGGTCGGTCATTATACTCATAATTATGAACAACTTGAAATCGCGAAAAAAATTCAGCTGCTCCATACATTTTGAAGAACGTTTACTATGGAACCAACCCTGAAATCGCGAAAAAAATCAGCTACTCCATACCTACATTTTGTTGAGTTATGTGAAGTTGTGAACATAAATGTATGGAACAGCTGATTTTATCTATTTATTTATTTATTTAATGCTTTATGCACAAGTAAAAAAACACTGCACAAAGGCGGACTTAGGGCGGGTTGCTTCAAACCATCTGTATTCGTAAGTCAGTACGTAATCGTTAAGTCAGTATGAAATTGTCATACAAGCCGCCATATTTGACGGTTACAGATACGTAACTGTAAGATGAAACAACATGGCCTTAATGCCTTGGGCATTTTCTGCCAGTCTACCTTAGGGTGATGCAAAGATAGAACATCTATGTAAAGTTATGGTTAAGTTTTAATACCCAATCACACACATGACAAGCGCTTCCAATGCAAAATTATTAGGTACCTACGTCAATTACAGGAGTTTTGTTCACCCCATATTTAATTTTGCAATTTTATAATGTTATAGTCTGAAAAACGGGGTAGCCCATAAAATATTGGGCATCGGGGTGTTTCTCGCGGGTGATAATAATATATTGATATCGAATTCGATAAAATATATATTGCAACAAATATCAAAATAGTAGGTAGGGATTTTGACAGTTGTTGCAATATATATCGAATTCGATATCAATATCGAACCCGCGAGAATCACCCTGGATGGCAGCCATATTACCTATGACAAATGAAAACTAAGTACATAATTACGTGGATAGGTCGTAGCCAAGTCGTAGCACAGTCGTAGTAAATCGTAGCACGGTCGTAGGCTCGTAGCATCACTCGTAGCCATTAAGTAATTATTCGCTTTTTAGGGTTTCGTAGTAAAACTAGGAACCCTTATAGTTTCGTCATGTCCGTCTGTCCGTCTGTCTGTCTGTCTGTCTGTCCGTCTGTCACACCCTCGTAAAATCTAGAGTTCATAACCAATATGTATGAAACTTAACAGGTAGATGTCTTCTGTAAGCCGCTATAAAAACCTGTAGCGAAATTATAAAAAATAAAATAATTAGGGGGCGGGCCATACATAAAACTGAAGGATGAAAAAAAATATTTTCGCGCACCTCTTCATGTGGGGTATCGTTGGATAGGTCTTTGAAAATAACACAAAGGTTCCTAAATGACTTTTTCATTTAAGTGCATATTTAGCGAACTAGGAGCTCCGAAAGTCGTTTTCAATGTGTCCCTGTAATTTTCCAATCGCGTTATCATAAAATCTAAAAAAATCAAGCTTATGGAATCTAATGAACACTCTCGATTAAAATTGGTTTGAACAAGATATGTTAATAACTTTTTGAAATATTCACTATTTTCAGTTTTGACCGCAAAAATAATTTTGTATTTCATTATATTAGGAAATACAAACTTATGTTTGCAGTTGGAAGACTGAAATACTTCTTCCTACGGAACCCTAGACTGTGCGTGGTTCGACACGCTCTTGCCCGGTTTTTTTCCTGCTAACCTTTAGATAAAAATAAACCTAACTTTTATTTCACCGTACGGTACTAATTTACCTAAGTGCACGTATTCCCGCCAAAAGTGGCAAAGGCACGAGAGTATTCTGCCTCTGCCCACAGCGAGGGCTGTTCAATCTCTTAATTACTCCCTAGTGATTGGATTATGGATAGTCTCGACAGCCAGCCTCGTTTATTTAATAGTAGTAAGACTAGGTATTAAAAGATAAAAATTGTTCTAAGCATAAGCGGGCTTGAAAATAATCACGAGTGGCTGGTAATTTTAATACTTAGCTAATTACTTTCGTTAAAATTTCAAAATAAACGTTAGGATCTGCAAATATTCGGAATTTTTTCCGGGTTTTTTTTATAGCTCTCTAACACCGAACAACGCTGGCAATAACACGGTCATAGTATTATCTACGGCTCCCAACAAAACGTGCATATAATAGCAAAACCAAGCAAGCCTTGCCGTATTTTATGAGCTGAAAGGGACATCTATATATGAGGATAATATTTATCAGCGAAAAATAAGAAAGTGCGTAAATAACAAGATAAACTTACAAAGAGCTTACTTAAGTAATATTAAACTTCCAAAGGTCCGCTATAATAACATACAGAGACTAGATAAAAAATAAGCGTTTACAGAAAGGCAACTACAATACAAATAACATCTTGTTATAGGTACGTACAAGTAGGTAAGTACATAATATACAGGGTGGCAGGTTAGACAGTGGAAATATTTTAAGAGGTCATTGTACTCATCATTATGAACAACTTTTACTATGGGACCTTGAAATCGCGAAAAAAAAAATGTTCGCATAACTCATCAAAATGTATGGAACAGTTTTTTTCGCGATTTCAGGGTTGGTCCCATAGTAAAAGTTGTTCACAATGATGAGTAAAATGACCCCTTAAAATATTTCCACTGTCTAACCTGCCACCCTGTACATATTCTTTGGGACAGGCGCGGTCGAAGCCAAAGACTTTGGGGGCGGGATCATACGATAATTTCCGACGTGCTAAACTGTGATTTTTTTGAAATTATTTTGAACTAACTTCTGTCCGCGGCTTCGCCGGCGTTATTTTAAAATATTTAGTAATAATTATGATATAAGTAGTAAGTATGGGACACTCCGTAACTGTGAGATCAATGTATAAGTATCTATTAGGTAGGTAGACCTTTAGTTATAATTTTAGACTTGTTTAATATCCGTGTAAAATACTCTACGTATGGAATTAGCCTTCTGTTTTTATAATATCTACATTTCGAAATAATTAATCCTAACGAGTTCTTTGTTTGAAGTTTATGTCGGTTGAGTGTCCATTCTTACATGATCCTTCTTTCAAAATAAAACTATTCTGAAAGGAGGTTTCTGTAGTCTGAACTACAAGGAACGAACTACAACACTTTACAGAAAACGATGTATTGAATTGAATAACAAAAATATTGATGTTCAGCCGTAACTAGTTAGAGTTACACTGAAATCCGACCCCAATCTAATTTGAGAAAAGGCTAGGCGGGTGATGATTTATGTATTTAATTCAATAGGTTCTTTTTACGAATCTAATGCCATCTCATAATAATATACATGTTGAAAACTTGAAATCCAATAAGCCGTTTAGCCTACAAATCCATGCTACAGAGCATGCCAAAGTAACAGACACACATACCTACACACATCCATACTTAAAAAAACAATTGACTTAGTTGAAATTGACACCCTAAACACAGCCTCAAAGGTGAAACACATTGAGATAACACTCGTGTCGGGTGCGACACGAGTTACTAAAGAACCTTATAAATATAAAATATAAGTGAGACAGTGAGACTCGGTATTTGGCTAAGAAAGGTAAATAATTTCAAAGGGAAAACCTCGCAAACTGCTCGCTTCACGGAAAAATACTAATTTGGCAAATGCATACACAGCAATATCATCTCGGTGAAAATATTCAAAAGAGGCAGAAAATGTTTTCATCAGATATTATCCATCTACGCTTGAGTATGTACTGTAACGTTACGGCAGTAGACAAAGTCGGTATTAATTTTGTTTTTTAATTTATACTAATAGATATTATAAACATAAAGAGTTTGTTTGTTTGCACGCGCTCATCTCTGGAACTACAAATCCGATTTGAAAAATTATTTTTGTATATGATAGCCAGAATTATGAGGAATAGTATAGGCTATTTAACATCACGCTACGACCTTTAGGAGCCGAGCAACGCAAATTCAACGCTTCCTGCATACTAAAAACGGTTCTTACTCATGGTGGTTTTATAGTTTCTATTATTCAACCTTTCTTTGACCCTGCCTACTGCAGTGCCACTGCATTCTCAGTACTAAAACAGTAAACAATACAGAAATCTTCTACAAACCGATCATCGAAAATTCATTCGTAATAGGCTCCGGGCCGTCGTTCCTTGTCACACTACCCACATATTGGGTGATCCGGTAAATTATCAATGGGCCGGGCGCACCAAAGTCAGTGGTTGCTGCATTCGGAATCTAAGCTATGTGGGCGAATACCGCTTGTATTGAAGCATGCCGGGACAGATTGCGATCCAACATTGCATTAGGCCTGCGAGCTAAGAAGTTATGGAGGCGATTATTTTGTTTTCCTAATTGATTTATTGTAGGTACCTACTTACTTGGTATCAGAGAGAAAGGGCCACTGTTTTTCTTTGAGGTTAAATGCTGACTAAGTCATTTGCTGGTGTAGGTAGAGACCTTGAGAGACAATGTGATTAACGTGTAAGAAAACTAAAGAAGATTGCTAAACAAGAAAAAAAAAAAACATTCTTAAAACTACAGACATAGATTTACCTACCTATTTCGATTTTTAATGAATTACCTAAGTACTTATAATAATTCATAAAAAAAATACTTAAGTTGAATAATATTGTCATGATCTGGAAACCCTAGGTTAACCTTTAGTTCGCTTCGGTTTTTCTTTAATTACCTAATTACCTTATACGTACATCAAAGCATTTTATTAGTAAAGCGGAAATTTTACCAACGGGGAAAAGCGTCCAATAAATTGTAACAAAATTAGTGGGTCGCCGAACGAGGTAAAACAATTTTCAGTACCTACAGTACTCAACTTAAAAATTTAATATAAGTATCTCTAAGTAAGTAAAATTACTTTTTAAACTCACAATTTTTTTTTTAAATATGAATTCCATATTGAAATAGTGCTGTGGGGCTTCAATCCTCGACTGATCCTCAATTTTGAATTTGGAACAGCCGATTTTAAGTTAACGTCAAGTTTGGTTTTAAACCGGGATTTATGCCTCAGAAATACGAGCCTCACTTTTCAAACATAGAATAATATTCAGGCCACATTTGGGGAATAGGGGTAAGCAACTTCCGATATTATAGGAGTAACCGAAGGGTAAACAAGTTGTCCGTTATCTATGACAGATATCCTTCCCATAACATTGAAAGCCTCGACCTCTTTCAAACTCCTGACTGAAGGAACTTTTGATTCAGCAAAGTGTTTCGAACAGTCCTGCGTATTTCGAATTCCGAATTCCGAACGACGATATATTGGAACTCGGGGTAAAATAAATTGAGAATCATCAAGCTTGCGACGTGTGCTTGTTTTTTTTTTTCCAGTTTTAACATTTACTGTCGCACGTATTTTTTTTGAGTGGCAATTAACGTGACTGTCAGATTTACGATACCATACGTCAAAATTATTCGTGATCGGCCCTCTGCAATAGCAGAGAAATCGCAGGCGCGTTCTCCACGTCAAATGTCTTCGAAATTTTAGTTCTAGGACATGTCAGTTTCTTATGATTTCTTCCCTTTGGAAATAAAACACTGGGAACTACTTTTCTATCTTTCTTTTGAGCATTTTGAGAATCACTTGTCTTTCTTTACTAAGTACCTAGTATTTAATAAAACATAATTAAAATAAAAGGATCCTCCCCTAATTCCTACTCGTGGTACAAATGAATGCATAATGGTCCCGCATGGCGCATTGATATGACTCCTCAAGTTAAGTTTGTTTGATCTAAGCTAAGACTTCTGGTATTCCAACCCGGATTCATTACTCGCTAATCTATAGATTGTATAAAACAAAGTCGCCGTGTCGGTCTGTTTGTCCGCCTAGTTCTTATAAACCACACAATGGATTCTAATGCGGTTTTTACCACCATTTAGATAATTTATTCCGGAAGGTATTTATCCTAAATGATCTAAGCATCAACCAGCTTCAAGACGCTTCGCTATATTAGATAAGTACTAATCCGTTGCACCGACATATGCCTTGTTCCGATGCAGTGACCAGTATTAGAAACCATGTTGTTTGCGATCGTGTTGACTCAGTTTCGATGAAGGCAGACTCCCTCGGATGATATTCGGTAGATGTTCTATCTCTATCGGTTGAGCAAAGGGTGGATTTGGAATATCCGGTAGATCCAACAATATTCAAATTCCTCAATCTCTGTTGAGAATATTTGGTATTTGATCAGATTAAGGTGACTACGCGTAGGTATATACTAGGCGTATCATTGATGAAAGAACTGGATGTGGCTTAGTGTTATCGGCTAGCTAGGGTAATAACATGTTTAATATCTAAAACAACCCAAATAAATTGGTCGTACGTATCTAATTTAGTCTGTATGTTTTGTGAAAGCTGTAGGTCTAGATACTTCTATTTTCTTTGTAGGTAGGTATATTTTGTAATTATCATTACTCCACTGTATTAATATTACAATCTAAAAAAAATAATTTTTGCGCGCTGTACCGACGAGTGTGAGTAAAGACAGGAATAACATGCGAGTGAGAGGGAATGATTAGTGCCGCCATTTTAGATTCGCTTCTTTATCGGCGCGGGTTATACCTGAGAAAACTTACTGCAAAATGAGTATCTACACTTTATCTCGAGTAAGAAAATGAAACATTTTACAGAACGACAAAATTTCACTTCTTCCGAACTTGAAGGTAACAAAGTTTGTATTTTATGCCGATGTAAGTAAATTTTAAATTCGGTTTCAGTAAATAATGTATGGTATTACAGTTGTCGCCTGGTTTGGAGTCAGTAAGAGCAGGAGTATCTCAAAGCTAAGTCGGATAACATTTTAGTTTTGAAGCATTAATACTACCAAGGATTCGAAAAAATATTTTTGTATGTGATAGCCAGGTTCATGAGGAATAGTACAGGCTATTACATTACGTTACATTACGCTACGACCCTTAGGAGTCGAGCAACGGGGATGAAACTGCAGGGAACAGCTAGTTGATTTAATATTAGCAATGACGCAAAAACTTACGTAACTACCACTATTGAGTAGCTAAGGGATTTAAAAAAAAATATTTCTCGTAAAAGCAGCAATAATTTTTAAGAACTTTTTTCTAAACTCCTCAAAAACACTCAAAAAAGGGGTCACAAATACCACAAAAAGTTCCATAAACTTCGTCACTCCGGCATCAAAGACAATGTTACCATAGCTATATAAACAGGCGCGCTTCAACGTCAACCCTCACACAATAACGTGACAGATTAACAGAGGGTCCTCCGACCAACTTCCAAGATTACCCTCTCCGCAGTGAAGGGTTAATTTAATAATAAACAAGCACCCTTCACGTTTTGGCTGGAGACGGTTTTGTTTTAAGTTTTTATATAAAAAATATGTGATATTATGACAACGATCCCATAAGGATGAGTTCATAGTCCTATGCAACCCGTTTTTTAGACTATTCAAATTACAGGCTAACTTTTAGCGATTTACGCGATTTTTAGGGTTCCGTAGCTCAAAAGGAAGAACGGAACCCTTATAGGATCACTTTGTTGTCCGCCGTTAGTCACCGGACCATAAGTGGAGCCATGTGCTCATAGATGACGCCACTAGAAGTATGCAGTAGCGCCATCTATGATTATTTAGCGGAACCCTTAGGGCGCGAGGCATACTCGCACTTGTCCGGTTTTTTTTTAATAGATAGGTTTTACTAAACCCTAGTGAATTTGGTTATAATAATATATTGGTAAAATAATAAACAGGTACTTACATTTTTGACATCAACAAATAAAATCGTACGAAAATTCACCTAAAGCTGCGCGCAGAATAAGAACTAAGTCTGCCCGCAGCAGCTTTCGATTAATATTTTTGGTAAGCTCTGTCCATAAAAGAAACACGTCTAAATATACAACGTGAAATTTTAATAATTACCAGAAAAAAAAAAAAGTTTTTCAAATTCCACATTTTTAAAACGGTCTAAAAAGTGTAACATAATTTCTAATGAAATAAAAAATGTAGGACGCATAATTGTAAGATTCGCCCCACGTTTTTCATTTCATTAGAAATTGTTTTATACTTTTTAGACCGTTTTAAAAACGTGGAAATTGAAAAAAATATTTTTTTTTTCTGGTAATTATTAAAATTTTACTCTATGTTTCGATAGTACTACTGAGGGCAAATCGTTCTGCTCCGGGAAAACAACTACAAAAATTTCATGTTGTATAAATGAACAAATTTTCCTGTCAAACATTAAAGTATTAAATTGTAATTTGAATGTTAAACTTAAGCAAGGTTTGCTTCAAGTTGCCAAAGGCAGCTTATTGACTTGCAACTTTAATTAGCTGACTATAGTTGAGTCGCCATTATAAATTCCTTTATTGTGAAACTGCGAGCTTCACTGCACTCTGCTAAGTTAAGCTAAGTTATTTATACAGACATACATATTACACGCGCAACAAGGTCTTTCGAGGTTTTTTAGGGTTCCGTACCTCAAAAGGAAAAAAAAACCGACTTCCAAAAACTACACTAAAAACTATGAAATAAAAAGTTTAAACTTCCATAATTAAAAATCTAAATGTATATTGAAGCCGGCGGGGCCTCTTCAGGTTTTTGCCTCTCAGTCTTTAAACAGGAAGGGTGTGCGCAGTGTGTGCACGTGGAAATTAAGATTTCCTTTTATTCCTTGTTAATCTGCAATTTTGCTTTTTTTCATGCTAGGCCCCGCCGACTTCAATATACATTTAGATTTTTAATTATGGAAGTTTAAACTTTTTATTTCATAGTTTTTAGTGTAGTTTTTGGAAGTCGGTTTTTTTAAAACCTGTTTTTTATTTTTAACTTTTTAGTGTAGTGTAACATGTCATGTTTTTTTGATAATAATACCTTACGTATATAAAAGTACCATAAAATCATGCATAGAGCGACAAAATATATAGACAAAGTACATACCAAATGTGTGTCAAAGGCAGTATATTAATACTGCCTTTGACACACATTTGGTATGTACTTTTACCGAGATCGATTACTTCCACTAATTTAAAAACAGTGATTTTTCAGTTTGTAATGGCAATAGGCTCGCTCCCTAGCGTTCTATCAAATGCGACTTAAGCATAAAAAAATTGTGTGTACTATACACCTCTGTCTAACCTTGCGGGAAATATCGGCGTGATGTTATGTATGTATAATATCGAGATCGATTGCGTTCAGGAATTCATGTACCTACACAATATCACTTTTTCATCATCGTCATGATGTCATCGAGATACACCAAAAATACCGTTTATTACACCTGGTTAAAAATCTACTCAACCAAAGTTAATAAAATTTATATGGGACCACCGCGCGAGCTTCTTCTACCATATGAAAAAAGAATCACGTAAATCGGCTCATAAGCCACGGAGTAATCGGTGTACATACATTAAAAAAAAAAAAAAAAAAAAAAAAAAAAAAACCAACCGAATGCAGAACCTCCTCCTTTTTGGAAGTCGGTTAAAAACGGAACCCTTATGAGATCACTTTGTTGTCAGTCTGCCCGTGACAAGTCCGAGGCATCTGCTTAAAGATGGCGCCACTAGAAGAAGTAAGTCACGGTTTTTTTTTAGTTTTAATACCTATCATGTAGATGCGTCAGGCGCGGTCCCAGCCGACGATTTTGGGGGGGGTCATACCGCAGCTGAAGACTTTAGGGGGGGGGGGTCATCGTGATATACCGTGAATTACCGTGTTTGGCGCATTTTTATACGATTTTGGGGGGGGGTCATGACCCCCGTGACCCCCCCCTGGGACCGCGCCTGAGATGCGTAGAGATATAACCTGACGAATACTATGGTAGGTCAAAGACCCGTATCCAGCGATGGTAGTCCAATCGTTACCATTCTATATTCTTTCCATTATTGTTACCATTCATTCTTTATTATAATTATTTTAACCTATCATAACCTCATCACCCTGTATTTTACGAGCGTATGTCTTGTGGGTTATATACGAGTAGGTTTATCAATTCATATTTCGCAGTACATTTTAGTAGTACGATGTACCTACCTACATCAAATGCGAAGTAAATTAAGTTAGTAAATCAATGTAAATCTGGTAACGAAACCTTCCAAATGAACCGACAAGATTGATAGAAAAGTTACCGTGGAATTGATCATTAATCATTGTTGGTTCACAAAGGTCGAAATTATTTATCTTTATCTAAAAACTAATATTTATAAAGGGATAAGATATGATTTTTTGTATGTTGTAATCAATTTGTAATAGATAAACTCAAAACTACTTGACCGATTTAAAAAATTCTTGCACCTATAAAAAGCTACATTATCGGCGAAGAACAGGTTTTATTTTATTTTCAAAAAAAATTAAGATCCCTACCAATAATGTAACACAAGGTATTTAATTTTTTCCTATTTGGCGTGTGCTGTGAAAATTATTGATGATACAATGTTCTGAATATCCTTGGAAGGGATTGACCTTCCCCGTCAATCAAAACATCAATTACATCAATGATAGCCAGTAATTGAATGCCTTATTGTATCCGATCCACCCTCCAACCTAAAGTTGGAAGGTTGGAACATCAATCATACTCGTATTTCCTTTTGTTTGATGTCTGAACTGTCGACTAGCAAGCGACACTATACTTATTCGAAATTAACTTATGCCTTCGATTTCGCTTGTTAGTTCAGGAAAATATATTTTTTTACAAGCATTGGTCACCACGCTAGTTAAGTAGGTAACTGCCGTACTCAGAGACGTCACTTTAAAATAATCAATAATTAACTAGCACAATTTCAACAAAATTCAAATGTTCCCAATCTATACTTATAATAAGAATGTAAATTCCACGTGTCTGTACATTACATATATTTGCATAAAAATAATATGGGGGACTAAGTAATAAAGTAAATTTCTATCATTTTTAGAATTAATGTCTGTCTGTTTGTCTGTCGGTTTGTCTGTGTGTTTGAACACGCATCAAATCTATACTACTGAATTGATTATGAGGAAGTAGAAAGAAATGTATAGGCAGTATCTTGAGGTAACATTTAGTCTTTATTTCATTAAAATCGGTTTATTCTATCAAAAGTTATTACAAAAGTTCTATCAGTCAGGAGTAACTTTGCTAACATGTATTATGCCGGGTCCACATAATGTATTTGTTCAATCCAATCACCGTATCTGTATCGCCGACGCGTATCATGCGAGTGGTGATACGTGATCATTGCAGTTAATTGGTAATAGGTTAGTGATATGTTAATTGCGTGGTGGTGATTGGTGATTGGTGATAGATGATATCAGATTTGTGTGTAGTTACGATTTGTGAAACATTAGGGGTAAGATTGGTACTGATCGATTCTGTGTGCTACTTGGTGTTTGGTGTGGTGTGGTGGCATAATATAATTATTGTTTGTCGATTTTTATGCAGATGATGAAGTAGCATACCTATTACCTACATATCATTGTTCTTTAATGAAATAACGACCTCATGTTATTTTCCGACTTCCACGCGGACGGAGTCGCGGGCACAGCTAGTCTATCATATTTTTGACTGGGAGCGATTATAATATTCTTGTCAATTAAAGTTTATGATTGATTATTTTTAAGTGACATGTCTGAGTGCGGTAGTACGTTATTACAGGTTACAGGTGATTACAGAAAAAGTTCTATGATTTTCTTTTACTATAAGTGGAGTCTAAAATTTCCACTGCCATTATACGCCCGAATATTGTGTTGATTTTAATCCATGAAAAGGTTATAATAAAACAAGTTAAGCGGATAACATCGCGTATATTACTGATTTTTGTTTATAATGAAACAAGTTAAAACGGATTAAATCACGCGTATTATTGCTTTTTCCTGACGTTTCGAACACTTTGCAGCGTTCGTGGTCGCAAGTCGTCCTGCGACCACGAACGCTGCAAAGTGTTCGAAATGTGTAGTAACCGCGAAAACCTAAAACACTATTATGATTTTTGTTTTTCTTGATGACTAACCACTAGTCTACTACTAAATAGGTAGTTACCTAATCGTCTTGCGACCACGAACGTAGCAAAATGTTCAAAACATCCGGTACCTAAGTAGGTAATCTGTTTAAACTTGTTTTACTATGTGTAGTGATCTCAAAAACCTAAGACATCATTCCATGAAACGGTATTGTTAATATTTTACATCTAATATTTGAACATTGTTAACCTGTCAGTGTAAATATACTTCGCCTCCTTCTGCGAAGCAGTCATGCTAGCGAAGGAGGCGGCGGGACGGGAGGGGGAGAGATTCTCCCGTCCTAGCCGCCGCGGTAGACGCTCCGGGCGTCGGGAGCCGCGTGACGACTCCCGGCCACCGTAGGCGCGGGCCTGCGGGCGGTGAGTAATGGGTAGCTCACCGTCCGATCAGGACCAGGCCCGTGCCGAACGGCGCGTACGTGTTCCACGCGCGCCTCAAAGAGATGTCAGCATCGAAGAGGGGGCCCACTAGGGCCCAAGCCTGCCGGTAAAGCGGGATTGTCCGAAAGGGGTACCGCTGACCCGGAACATAAAGGGCCAAGGAAGAAACACGGGTGGGTTTTAGTCAGTAAGAGTCTGACACTCCCTTCCGCTCCGCCCTTAGAGCGGGAGGGGTCATTTGACGATTTCCCATCCACAAAAAAAAAAAAGTGTAATTATACTCCTACCAATACTTACCTACATTTTTTTACGTTACGAAACGGGCGTCGACACACGTAATTGCGTCATACTTCTACATTTCAGCAACATCTACCCAACATTACTTATTCTACTTAACCCGTCAAGCAAACAAGTGATTTATGTACACATAAATATGAAGTGTAAATTAATATAGACGTGAACATACACGTCACTGTATCGAGTTTGAGCGACGTCTCATCTGATAGGCTAAGTACTACGATCTTATGCGGGTAGGTAATAAATCATCGCTTTCCACAGTTTACGACTAAGCCTAATACAGACGGTTCTGTATATATTTACTAGTCTACATAAATTAGTTTCAGTCTTAAACCCTGCTTAAACTTTGTGAGGTATCAAGTCAGCCTTGTATATTTGTCAAATAATTCTTCCTTGAGCGTTGCCGAATAAATTGGAGGAAACCGTGACGCGCACGCGTTGCTGGCAACCGAAGTGAAATGTCACGGTGAGATTCTCCCTCGAGCGTTCGCAAACAAATTGGCAGTTCTCGCGACGACATTAGGCAGCGTGTCGTTACAGAATAGACTTGCTAGACAAGAGTGACATAGCGTTGAAGGGACTACTTACGTGAAACGCTCTCAAAACCAGTATTTCCCAAACTATGGAATATTGAGTGCTCAGATCATAGAAACAAGGAGATGGCGGAATAAGAGATTTAAAACTTGAGATTTACAGCCGTTACCATTTACCGTCGCCTTAAGGCTGGTTTTATAGTTACGCCGCTAGACCGCCGCTGGGCAGCGCGCGCGTTCGGAGATGTATGGGGTAGTCAAAGACCTAAGAAAAGTCGCGCGCTTGAGTAGCGCTGTTCAGTAAACGTTACGCTCGTACTGATAACAGCGCGCTGCCCAGCGGCGCGTCTAGTAGCGTGACCTCAGATCATAGAAACAAGGAGATATGCCATCATAGCAAATTAGTACGGGAACAACTGATGCCACTTTTAGTACATTTTTCGACACAATTACGCGCATAATTAAATGCTCCTTGTGAATAAAAAGATCTCCCACGCATTGAACATTCCGCACACCCTCAATCTAACACTGTTAATCGTCACTCAACACTAGCACTAAACTAAAACACTGTATTTATACCATCGATCGTGTTCGGTTCGTCGCCAGCGCGTACGTTTTTAATATGAGCAATTTGCTCAAGATCAGGCGTCAAACTCGATAGCGCCTTGGCACATCTCCTTGTTTCTATGATCTGAGGGCGTGACAACCAGCCTAAGTAGTTCCACGATGTGCTACTAGGGAATCTGCCTGTCTATTCTGCACCGACACGACACACGTGAGAACTGCCAATTTGTTTGCGAACATTCGAGGGAAAATGTCAAGGTGAGATACTCCCTCGAACGTACTACTGTCTCATGTCTTTGCTGTACTATTGTCTCATGCACTGTGCAAGCAAAAACCCAACTAAGTATACCTGTATACGAGTATCTAGTGTTGGAGCACGGCTATAAAATATTTGATGTTCGACACTTTTCCCTTTTGTCAGCTCCACAGATTGATGTGCTTCAATCTCATTTCATAACAGAACCTTTCTAATTCGCCCTCGTTCCACTGTGCGGATATTTATTTTATTGTGACACTAGAAAATGGTGACGTATTGAGGTTTATTTTTGAGCGTGGACGCTGCGTTTTTATGCACGAGTTATAAAAGGTATAATAGAATATGACAGAGTGCTGAGTGCGACTTGCAAACCATTGCGTTAATCGAGTAAACGTGTACCTACGAAGTGAATGGAATCAATTACGTGCGTTAGCGTTTTCACTTTCGAACACGAACCGATGTTCTATTGGTCGGTGACTATGTGACCTTCGTTATCATTCACGCAATCGAATATATTAGAAAAACTCCCATTAGGCATTCAGAAAAAAAAGAACAGAACCATACAGAATAGAACATAATAATTATATCTTAGGTAAGCATTTTTTTCTCCAAGATTTTTTTTTTACCGGCTTCATTTGTCATGTCTTTTTTTGCATCCACAACGCGGGCCAGCTCGTAAACTAAAACCGTATGTTTACACTGAAAGATAATACAATGAGACGACCCTTCGAAAGATTACAAAGGTATAGAAAGTAGGCAACTTAAGCAAGTTATGTTAACTCTTAGCTCTGTTGCGACTTAATTATAATTTTATATTTTTATGAAGTTGTAAGAGTGTTAACAAGTTTCCTGGGTGTTGTTTTTAATTTTTCTTTTTCTTAGCTGTTGGATGCGTTCCACTTAGCGAGATTTTTTTACTCTTATTAGCTAGATGGGGAGATGATATTTTCCTGTGTTTAGGTTATTGAATTTGGTTGATAAAACTGATTGATGGTGATGTTCTGATTGGCCCTATAGGGTTAATTCTAACCGGGGTCACTCCCTCTCCATCCTCAGCCAGCTCTGGGAGAGCCTCCAGGAACAACTTCATAAGAAAAACAACTTGAAGGGGAATAGGGCCCGTATTCCAGAACGATACTCGAGCACCGATATCTGCTTGAGCATAGATTTCAACCAATCAAATGGCTTTAAATCTATGCTCAAGCAGAGATCTGTGCTCGAACATCGTTCTCTAATACGGGCCTAGGTGTACTGTAGTAGGTAATTTTACAAATTGACACGACAAGTAATTCTATAAACATTTTCAAAATCATCTAAATCCGTAATACAGATGATAAGTACCAACCTAAGACACCTTATTTTAAAGCATTCCCACGTCTCCCAGATTTGCGAAGAGAATTATACGGGTTTAAATACGATTGACGTTGAGTTCCGTATACCTGCGCGATGTTGAGTTCATTGGTGCCACAGATCATGCAAATTAGGCAGATGCTTTGCTACTCCATAAGACCGTCATACCATCACGTGTAATGTACCTACACGTGTCAATTGGATAATTATCGTAATCTAGGGATTAACTCATATCTTGCACTTAATCATGAAAATATTATTATTTTTGGCAAAAAAAATGTCGGTGCAACTTTAGAACTTTTGATAATTATTTTAGATTAGACGGTTAATACAGGAACCGAATCTTCACAGTTTTGTTAAATAAATTAAAGGACATGCCATACATAAATCTAAATCCTCACCATATACAATCAACATCAATTATTATTTAAAGGCCTTTCAGAGAAAAACAATTTTCTCTCTTATTTTGATAATCTTTGGTCCGGACAACGTGTGAGGGATGGCGGATAGAAAAGTGTCGGACTACATGCATAATCAATGCATAACGTGTTCCTGTTTTTACCAGACTACGGCAAAATCAAAAGGAAGGGTTATGTTTTTATCAGTCTATTCAGGGTGGCAGGTTAGACAGTGGAAATATTTTAAGGGGTCATTGTACTCATCATTGTGAACAACTTTTACTATGGGATCAACTCTGAAATCGCGAAAAAAAATCAGCTGTTCCATACATTTATGTTCACATAACTCAACAAAATGTATGGAACAGCTGATTTTTTTTTCGCGATTTCAAGATTGGTCCCATAGTAAAAGTTGTTCATAATGATGAGTACAATGACCCCTTAAATTATTTCCACTGTTTAATCTGCCACCCTGTATATCTATGATATTTTTAACCGACTTCCAAAAAGGAGGAGGTTCTGCATTCGGTTGGTTTTTTTTTTCATTTCTATGTTTTTCTTTAAGCTCTTTATGATTCAGATTGAGAAGCGGTTATGTTAAGAGAATATAAATTATTTTGTGCGTAGGTGTAAAGTGATGTTATATTGTTTGTGTTGTAAAATTTTTACGATTAAGCCGTGTATTACGTGTTAAGATCATAATTACGTTGCGAAAAAGGTGCTTATTTTGTAAACACACGAAATGTTAAGATCATAATTGTTTCGTTGCGAAAAAGGTGCTTATTTTGTATACACAGTTCTATATTTCTCTGACTAGAGTAATATTTAAACTGATATTTGTTTTGTAAATTGGTTAATAAATAACACTTTAACACGTCAATATATATATATATTTAACTAGATTTTTATTCTACGAAAGGAGAGGTTGGGCACAGCGGGATATCTTGCTCAAATCTGGAGTAGTCCGACTGGGGGAGTACCGGAGTACCTCCACCTTACAGAATACCACAGCCAAATAGCGCCACTCTTCGGTAGTGTTGTGTTCCTGTGGTGAGTAAGGTCATCAGAGCTCCGGATGCGCTGAGTTGACAGCGGGGACCTGCATGTCCCCTAAGTTGTCGGCACAGCGAATCTTCACTAAAAAGTAGTGGTTCTTAAACTTTTTGTAGCCACGGACCACTTTTAGAATTTTAAAATTTTCTCGGACCCCTGTCGAAGAACATTTTAGGAAAAAAACAAAGCATATTAAAAATCACATTTATTGGTTAGCTAAACAGTAACACCCTTACCACAAAAAAGATAAACACGTGTTAAACGCGAATGCTACCAAAAATAATACACACTTGTTTTAGACAAGTTAGTGCTAAAACAAGTGCGTATCATTTTTGGTAGCATTCGTGTTGAACACGTGTTTATCTTTTTTGTGGTACGGCCTTAAAAGTGATCCTTTATTTAAAATCACTTTTTAGCTGACCAACCAATGCATGAATTACTGTATTTTTTTCCTAATAAATATGTGAGTAAACTGAGTGGCTGTGGACCCCTGGCAGTCACGTCGCGTACCCCCTGGGGGTCCGTGGACCCCACTTTAAGAAACCCTGCTATAAAGGGTCGGTAACGCACATGTGATACAGTTGTTGCAAGCTTTTTATAGGCTACGGCATGGAGTCTCATCAGGAACAAAGGAACATTTGTTGAAATAACTCATAATAGATGGCGTTATATGTATCGATTTGTTATTGAAGTTTGTGTAAAATTGAGAACATGAAAAAATTCATCATGAAAAATATTTGTTCAAATTTTGGAAAATCCTTTAAGCACGGAAAAATGTAAAGCCCGAAGATAGCCCGCGCTAAATCGGTCACATTTCTTTGTATGAGATGAGGCATCTGTACGTATAGTATATATTATCTGTGGCTACGGTAATCGCTGACCATCAGGCGAGCCGTACGCCCGTTTGTCACCACCATCCTATAACAACATAAAAACAAACTCAAAGGATAAAGATACTTATGTATATAGATATAGAAGCCAATATTACAAATCAAAATAACAAGATAAAAAATATCACGTCGTGAACTCTTGTTATTAAAAAGTCAATATTTGAAGTCCCGATCCCCTCAAGGACAAAATATAAGGTATGAATGAACAAAAAGTTACATCCACTAACTTTGCTGTCGGCTAAACTGAATACTAAGGAACAAAGGAAAAATGTAATGGTCCTTGATAACTAGGGCGTAACGAATCGAAAATGACGAACATAACTTTAAAATTGGCATTCTTATTGGCACTGGATGACCTAAATCGTGGTGTTCTGAAAGTATGAATAAGTAATGGTATTGTAGAGGAGCGGAATGGTGTTTCAGAGTTGCATTGCGCTTGGAACCTCAGTTGTCAGTGGGGGGCCTGCCCTGCATGGGCGGAGCACCGCCGGGTCCTCGTAGAGGCGATCGGCAGCGGCGGCGACCTCTTGCGCCCGGCCCTGGTTCAAGCCATGGTCCGGGGCGAGGGGGAGTGGGAGGCAGTCGCCTCCTTCTGCGAAGCCGTCATGCTAGCGAAGGAGGTGGCGGGACGGGAGAGGGAGAGAGTCTCCCGTCCAAGCCGCCGCGGTAGACGCTCCGGGCGTCGGGAGCCGCGTGACGACTCCCGGCCACCGTAGACGCGGGCCTGCGGGCGGTGAGTAATGGGTAGCTCACCGTCCGATCAGGACCAGGCCCGTGCCGAACGGCGCGTACGTGTTCCACGCGCGCCTCAAAGAGATGTCAGCATCGAAGAGGGGGCCCACTAGGGCCCAAGCCTGCCGGGAAAGCGGGATTGTCCGAAAGGGGTACCGCTGACCCGGAACATATACGGCTAAGGGAGGAACACGGGTGGGTTTTAGTCAGTAAGAGTCTGACACTCCCTTCCGCTCCACCCAGAGCGGGAGGGGTCATTTGATGACTTCCCATCCTCAAAAAAAAAAAGAGTTGTTGACCCATACCCCGTACTATAGACGTGCGATTAGGCAATATATATTAGAGTACATACCTACATTGTATCAGTAAATTTGTAATATCGGTAATATAAATCTTTAGTGATCTTATTTAGTCTTTAATTTTCCCCGCGTACACAGAGAAAGAACATTGACGCATACACAAAAGTATATTTATGGAGAATTCAGTAAACATACATAATATATGCATTTAAAGTGTAACAGACACGTGCCCGCTTAAAATAATCAGTCTCTAATTTTCCCACTGCTGGGAAACAGGCCTGCCTCTGTGAGAGGAAGTGGGCCGTAGTCCACCACGCGGGCCCAAAAGTGTTGATGTCAAATGTTTTTGAATTTTTGGTTGTAATGCATGCTGGTTCCTTCACCGTTTATAGCGTAGTGATGAGACAAAGTGCCGAAGCATAGTGCGCGCCTGCCTGGGATCGAACCCACGACCCTTATAAGTGAGGGCTACCATTTGGCCACCACTACTTGTAGAGACTGCTTGAAGTTCATTAATATAACCTACAGAAAACATTTAAAATGCCAAAACAATGAAGCTTTGTATGTATCTACCATGGAAACTTGATTGTTTAGAAACACACAACAAAAACAATATGTAAAAACATAACAAAAGCTACTTCATAACCTGTGCTTTAACTTGTATTTTTGTATCAGGAAGTTTCTCAAGTGTATTTCACGCATCGTTTCACCGTCTGATACGCTTCCCACGTGGCCCAGTCTTGTGAACAAATCATTAAGTATAGATATATTATATTATGAATCGTAAAATAAGTCCTGTATTATTAAAACTGACGCAAACTAAAGGAAACTTCTAATAATTCAGTACTTGATCGACTTCCAGTTGGGAAAGACTAACAGGAAAATGATCATCATCTGCCTAGCCTTTTCCCAAATTATATTGGGGTCGGCATCCAGTAGTTTTGGCTGAATATCAATATTTTACGTGGAGCGTGGAGCTGCCATCTGACCGACAACCCAATTAATGGGTAATACCGGTATTCGAATGTTAGACTAGCTGTCAGACTTAGGGCTTCTGACTACCCGTAACGATTGTCAAAGATATTCCTATGACAACCGGGACCGACTGCTTAACGTGCTCTCCGAGGCACGGAGGGGTCTCGATGTGTAAAGAACGGTCACCCATCCAAGGACAGACCGCGGCAAGCGCAGCTTAACCTCGCAGATCGATCGATCAGCGCGGCCGTCATTTAGCCACGAGCCCCTCACTAACAGGAAAATGATATTTCCCGTTAAAATATTATATTACGGTATAATGAACTTTCGTTGCTACGCAGGATGTTGTTACACGTGTCGTAGCTGGCTACGATCGCGTAGCCACGTAGCAAGTGCTACAATAGCGTAGCCATCGTAATGATAATGACAATCGCCTATCGCGTAGCTATTAAAATGTAGTTAACTACCTACTAATCAGCTACGTCTGTGACAGTTTATTTATAAGCTACACATTAATTGAACTATAGGCAAAATTAATTGAAGTAAATATGTAACTGAAAAAAAATCTAAAGAAAAACTAAACAGTGTCAATTTATTTTTAGCCTAATGTGTGCCAACCTTTACAAGTAACATTAACTCCCGCGGGTTCTGCCGTATATTTAGTATTCAGCTCAAAAGACCGGCCGGACAAAAAAAACTTTACAAGAGAACTTCCAAAAGAAACTCAGGAAAGGATTAAAATAAAAATAGGAAGAAAAATGTTTGAGGTTCACGATTGTTTTACAGAACAATCGGTTGGAATGAAGTTGTCGAAAATTGGGCTATTGTTTGTCTGATGTTTAGATATTACGTAATTCAAGGTTTCGTTTCAAAGGTTTTAGAATAATTAGTTCCTTGTTTAACCGGAAGAAAGGAGTCGTGTCTAAGGAATATTCAAGAGTGAACTGTAATCATGTGTTATTGTGTTATTCTTTAGAAAGTTCTTACGATAGACGTTCTTCGACGATAGACGTCACCAACGCTCCTAAGAGGCGTAAAAAGAGGTTTCCAATTACAACTGATTCAGACACGACACTGTAGCTCAGTGGTTAAGAGCGTTGCCCCGGTTTAGGCAGAGGTCGCAGGTTCGATTCCTGCCTGTGTCAGTTGTTTTTGGGAATGTTTTATATTTATTTATTTATTTATTTATTTAAAATAAGCACACCAACAACACAATTGCTAACAATTACATTAACAATATAACAGAAAATTGTCATTCTAGCAATCATACATATAACAGGTATGCATGACATTGAACATGAAATCAATAATCGAGAACAAAGATGAGAACAGTAGGTACTTGATAAAAATAAGCAGTCTTAAATTAAGAAGTTACAATAAAAACAAAGTTGTACTTGAAGCGCACTGTTTGCACTATTTATTTATTATATATATTTATTTAATAACATTATATAAGTATAACATGGATTTAACTGGGTTTAACCACGGAATAAACTGTTCTGTGGGTTTAACATATTTAAAATTCGCAAAAATATACATTTTAAACTGCCAATTTGTTTGCGAACATTCGAGGGAGAATCTCACCGTGACTTTCCACCTCAAACGTTCGCAAACAAATTGGCGTAAGTAGTTGCTTTTTCTGATATTTGGACTGAATTTCTTAGTAAAGTAGTTTTGCCATTATTTTGTATATAGATAATTGTCAACAGCTAGCTAACACACGTAGGTGATGATGGAATCGCCCGAAGTGTCGAATAATTGAACCGGAAGCGACGACGGCCATTGCAACTCCATTAGGGAAAGCCACGGATGTCCTGTGAAGGGATGTGACATCGATTCTTTTTGTATGAAATATACCTTTTCTTTATAGAGATCATCATTCCGATAGCAGCACTAAACCCTAGATTCATAACCTGAAAATAATACAGATGCAGTTCTCTAGTATGGCCTTAGCAACGCCTTCACTGAAAAAAAAAAATTATTACATAACCAATCGTATGTCAACTTAAAACAAAAAAAAGTGATCACAACTTTAAGCAATATGTAACCAAAACTTTAACGGTCAGTTGCAGAAAGATAATTAAATGTTAATGGAGGCATTAACCATACAATTTCTATCTTTAAAGTCTCCTTTAAAACTTAATGACCTTTTCTGCAACTCAGCGTAAGTCCTATAAACTTTGGTTATTTCTTAAAAAACTTTGGTTATTTCTGAAATAACCGAAATTGTGGTTAAATATTTTGTTCAGTGATAAGCTGCAATTTAACTCACGTTAGATAAGATAAGATAATATTTATTTGCGTAAAACATGATTATAGGGTCCTACCCTTCATACTCGAAATATTTTAAGAGGCACATCTATAGGTGGTAAAGAACCATGCAAACGAAAAAAAATAGATCTGAGTATTTTTTTATTTATAATAAATAAATAAAATTATTTTAAATAAATTATTTGACACATAAAAATACTATTTTCGACATCCATTCCGCTTGTTTGTAACATTAATAGTATGGTACGTAAAAACTAGCGTAATGGATGTTGAATATAATATTTTTTATGTGTTTCAAATAATTGTAAATTAATTTATTTAAAAAAAATATATACTCAGATCAATTTTTTTTTCGTTTGTATGGCATCTTTACCACTTACGGGTGTACCTCTTAAAATATTTCAAGTATGAAGGGTAGGACCTTATATAAAGTTATTTAATACATTATTGAGGGTACATGTTTTGCTATTATTGTAGCATGCAAATATTTTATGTTACATTACAAACTATTTTCCGTCAATGAATTCTTTTACACTGTAGAAATTTTTGGTAGTTAGCCATCTGTGCAGTTTAATCGAGTCTTAAATCTAAAGTTTTTAAGTCACTAGGAATTTCATTATATATACGAACACACATAGCCAAACAACTTTTATTATATTTAGTCAGTCTTGGAAACTCGTTTAATATGAGCCTGTGAGGCTCATAACGTTAAACGTTGCTGAGTGAGTTGAGTTATTTTCATTAAAAAAAATACATGTGTTAACAAATACAAGTGTAAACATGTCTTACCGTAGGTATTTTATATTATATCATAAATAATACGGTAGTGGCCTACTATTAAAAAAGTGCAAATAAATTATTTTATTTCAAAGAAGGAATAGGCACAACAAATAAGTAAAATCAAGAATAATAATTTATCACAAAATGGAAAACATTATCGCTCCGTCTTTGTCGCGCGAAGCGGACGTAAGTGGTGTTACGTCACTAGTAGGTAGTTCCGTCCGTGTCTAGCAAATCATTTTAAAACGCTTCTAACTTTGCCAATTTTGTAGATGTTTCATCGATTTTTTTGGTGTTAATTGTCTTTGTTTCAGGCGTGTCAGGCATTTGATTCTTTACAACATCCAAGTATCTGGGAAGCACTGTTGAATCAAGGCGTACACAAAAAATATGTAAGACTAATTAGGAATATTTACACGAATATGTCGGCTAGAGTAAAGACAGAAAGATTGGGAGAAAAATTTAAAATAAATAACGGTGTGAGACAAGGAGGCCCACTGTCGCCGAAACTCTTCTCTGCCACTCTAGAACAAGCTTTCAGAAACCTGGACTGGAGTGGTTACGGAATTAAAATAAACGGAGCAACGCTCAACCATTTGAGATTTGCCGATGATCTCATACTAATTACCAATAACCCGACCCACCTTAAGGAAATGAGTCGGAGAAAGTAGCAAAGTAGGACTGCAGATGAACACTTCAAAAACTAAATTGATGACCAACCGCACAAAAATACCAATCCTATTGAATAACAACAGCATTGAATATGTCGAGGAGTACATTTACCTTGGTCAAATTATTTCCCCAACACAACTCACCACCAAGGAAATACAAAACAGGATAATTTCTTCATGGAAAAGATACTGGTCTTTAAAAGAAATATTAAAAAACTCATCTGTGCCCCTCAAACTAAATAGTCACACGTTCAACTCCTGCATTCTTCCTGTTATGACTTACGGCTGCCAAACATGGCCTCTAACCAACGAAAACATAAAAAGGTTAGAAACGTGCCAACGCAACATGGAGCGAAGCATGCTACATCTGAAGAAAAAAGATAAAGTGAAACTAAAACTAATAAGGAAAAATACAAATGTTGCAGACGTGGCGCGCACAATAAAAGATCTGAAATGGCGGTGGGCAGGCCATACTATCAGAGGCAGAACAGAGAAATGGACTAAAGATATTATTGAGTGGTATCCGAGAGAGGGGAAGCGGAAAAGAGGGAGACCGGCGAGAAGATGGGAGGATGACCTAAAAACAACAGCAGGTCCAACATGGAGGAGGAAAGCCCACGATCGGCAAATGTGGAAAAGTCTGGGGGAGGCCTATGCTGGAAAGCAAAACAAACAAATTACCGATGTCTAATTATAAAGTTTAAATTATTGTAAAAATAGTTAAGTTTGTTAATAAAGGCTGTTTGAATTTGAATTTGAATTGTCTTTGTTCAAATAGTTTACAGATTCACAATAAAAAAGTAGTTAACATCCTATTAAATATATACTTACCAAAAAAAAATGAACCGCACACACCTACTTCGCTATTTAAGGAATAACCAAATTTTGACAGAAATTTTAAGGTTTTGGTTACATATTGAATTACGTTGTCTCTTTTCGTTAGGTCACTTTTTGTGTTATCTATAAGTAGACAAAAATTTTGGTTATGTACTTATAACAATTTTTTTTCAGTGAAGCAGTAACATTGCTATTAAGAAGACATCCTATAGATCATCTCGAAACTACGCTCAAAAATTACATCCCTAGTTCCAACACGAAATCGTCTCTTCCATTTTCTATAGTTGTTTGTCCGTCACTTCCGTCGCGTCCGCACCAATTAGCCGCGACGACGAGTCGATAAAATAACCAAATTATTTCGACGATCGACCCCTTACAAATTGTTACATTCGCCAAAATTATGTGACGGAGCCGAGTTCGGAAGGCTTGAAGGTTGTTTTTTTTAAATTATAAGGATGAAGTGGCTTTGACTGCTTTGTATATTGAATAATGGTTGCAAGCGCGACTGCTGAGTCCTGGGTTGGATCCCCGAGTCGGGCAAAGTACCTAACTAATTTTGTTTTAGTAAATGATTTTGGGATCCTATTTTCTACTTCCTTGACACTTTAATTATGATAAATTCATCATCTTCGTAAAACTTCCGGATCACTGCAAACCTATACATAATATGGGTTTGTAACCTGTACAGTTCATAATACAGCATGACCAACCCTGAAATCGCGAAAAAAAATCAGCTATTCCATACATTTATGTTCACATAACTCAACAAAATGTATGGAGCAGCTGCATTTTTCGCGATTTCAGGGTTGGTCTACAGTGAAAGTTGTTCATTATGATGAGTATAAAATGACCCCTCTTGGAGAACAACAAGGTTTCTGTTACATGCTGTATAGGTTCATAACATTTACATAATTATAGGTGTAAGCAGCATTTTTGTAAGAAGCTTTATGTTCAGTGCAAGTACCTACAAAACTTAAATCTATCCCCGTATATTTGCTTATCTTCTAATCCACCACTATGAGCTACTTTAACCAATTTCCTCTCCTCAGAAACTACACTGTAACTTCTCTCCGTATCAGCGTATATTATCCCCATGCCAATATCTAAAAGGCTCTTTCTATTCAAAACCATGTTTTCGTTCTACAAACTAGAGCGATAATAGCGCCGGTTTCGCGCGCGGTGCCGATAGCATCGCTGTAAGTGTTTAGCTGGGTTTATTTATAACTAAAGGTGCACACCAATTTATAGTGTCGGATAAATTGTAGGTCGTGTTGGTCGGAGTTAGGGTTACCTCCTCAGATCATAGAAACAAGGGAGATGTGCCAAGGCGCTATCGAGCTTGATGCCTGATCTTGAGCAAATTGCTCATATTAATTAAAAGTGTTAGATTGAGGGTGTGCGGAATGTTTAATGCGTGGGAGATCTTTTTATTCACAAGGAGTGCTTAATTATGCGCGTAATTGTGTCGAAAAATGTACTAAAAGTGGCATCAGTTGTTCCGGTACTAATTTGCTATGATGGCATAATATCTCCTTGTTTCTATGATCTGAGGTTACCCACATTCTATTAAAGAGTATTTTTAATTAAATTAATCGAGATTTCTTCGGAGAAATCGGATTAATTATACTCGCTAGCGCTATTAGGTACCTAAGTAGGTACCTACTTCGTTTTCACTTAGCGTTCTTTGTGACTTTTTTACGTTTTGCTCGGCTCCTAAGGGTCATAACGTGATGTTGAATAGCCTATACTATTTTTCGTGAATCTGTATATCATATAAAATGTTTTTTTTTCGAATCAAACTGGTAGTTCTAGAGATCAGCGTGTTTAAACAAAAAAACAAAGAAACTCTTCAGTTTTATTATATAAGTTTACATTGTATTCTATTTCACGTAGGCGTATTTTATAATGTACGACCGTAATAGTACGCTATTTTTAGGGTTCCGTACCTCAAAAGGAAAAACGGAACCCTTATAGGATCACTTTGTTGTCCGCCGTCAGTCACCGGACCATAAGTGGAGCCATGTGCTCATAGATGGCGCCATTGGAAGTATGCAGTAGCGCTATCTATGATCATATTTTGGAACCCTTAGGGCGCGAGGCATACTCGCACTTGTCTGGTTTTTTTTATCAGACTTCATTCTCATTTGATTCTCATTGAAGAAATTCTCAAGAATTATATTGATAAAATTGAGTATTCCTACTAGGTATACAAACTATACATACTACACTCCCTTAAAGTTTTTACAGTCATTTACCAGACATTTGTCTTAGGACCGATTTTTTAATCATCACATATCTTTAAGCAAGGATTAATTTTAAATCTTTGACAATTTTTAACTTTATATTTAGGTACTCCGTGGTTTTTCTATACAAAGTTTTCAAACGTATATTCGCTAGATATAAGATATCTTGCGAAGGAAAGAGCAGTAGAACTTAGAAAGTACACTCGGTTAAAGAAAAATCTTTCCATGCGCGTTTTAAAGCACCGTCTTAACCTCAGATCATAGAAACAAAGAAATATGCCATCATAGCAAATTAGTACGGGAACAACGAATGCTACTTTTAGTACATTTTTCGACACAATTACGCGCATAATTAAGCGCTCCTTGTGAATAAAAAGATCTCCCACGCATTGAACATTCCGCACACCCTCAATCTAACACTGTTAATCATCACTCAACACTAGCACTAAACTAAAACACTGTATTTATACCATCGATCGTGTTCGGTTCGTCGCCAGCGCGTACGTTTTTAATATGAGCAATTTGCTCAAGATCAGGCATCAAGCTCGATAGCGCCTTGGCACATCTCCTTGTTTCTATGATCTGAGGTCGTAACTGTTTCCGTCGTGTTTAGTAACTTAACAGTAACAGAAACAGGTTACAAACGCTAGTAAGATAGAACTAATGAATGATGAACTGCTAATCGGAGTTTGTTGTAATTAACAGCCAGATTAATTTCCCATCTTTGCATAATCACAAAGTCAAAACCAGAATAGATATATCTATCATTGCCTCTGAAATCCAATTACCACGAACATCATTGCAGTAGCAAGCAAAGTGACGTCACAATAATTGAAATTCGAAATTCAAATCATAAACCGTCCAATCGTAGGGCTGGCACGAAAGGGCAGTGCAAAAATAAACAGGGCTGTACAAACACAGGTTTCAATCGGCAGTTGTTTAATCTGTGCGGGGCACTTATTGATTTCACCGGCCCGTCCCTACCGCGCGCTCTACCTACGGCCTTTGATCGGATAGTTCCCGGTTTAGGGATCCGTGGAGCAAAATTTGTATTTTTTGAGGTAATTTAAGCATAAGCATAGCATAATCGGCCTATAATGTTCCCACTGCTGGGACACACAGGCCTCCTCTGAGAGAGGCAGTGGGCCGTAGTCCACCACGCGGGCCCAGTGCGGGTTGGTGGACGTCACATGTCTTCGAATTTTTGGTTCTAGGACATGCCGGTTTCCTCACGATGTTTTCCTTCACCGTTAAAGCAAGTGATAATTAATTTCTAATACACACATGACTTCGAAAAGTCAGCGGTGCGTGCCTCGGGATCGAACTCGAACCATTCGCCGTGGAAGGCACATGGTTAATCCACTAGGCTATCACTGCTATAGAGGTAATTTAAGGACTACTTAAATTATTAGTAAGCGTATAGTGCGCGCGCCATGCGCTGCGTTTAGGTTTCGTATGACGCTCGATCGACGAACGGCAGCGCTTGATGTAAACCGTTGCATAGAAATTAATAAAATTTTGTAGAATGCCAGAAACGCAGCGCATCGGTAACAAAATTTGGTATAAATAATCCGTTTTTCTCATTTCATATAAGAAAGAAAGAAAGAAAAAACATTTATTTGGCACAACCGCACAACACAGATAGACACACAGACAAAAAAATAAAATACAAGGTCTTAAAATTTAAGTAGTTGCTGTGTGCCTAGCGGCTTTGCCAAATAGGTCCAGTTCAGCATAAATGCCAGACCACTAGTGCCTGGCGCTGGTTTTCAACTGGACCTAGTTGTGAGTTGGACGTATCGGATGTAAACCAGTCCGAACATAGTACCTAATAGATAGATACAAATTATAATAAATAGATATTGATGTTAATTAATATATATATAAGTGCAAGTGATATTTTAATACAAGGTGAGTGTTAGTAACATAGAAATACAGAGCGCAAAATAAAATAAGTAAATAAGCATTAAAGAAAAGAAAACATACCCATTTCGCAACAATAAAACAAATATGACAAATATGAATGCTTACTGTATTTCGTTGTCACACTGTTAAAATAGGAGATTACAAAAAATAAATTAAATATAAGACTATAGAAACTGTTAAGTGTTAAAATCATATCTATTCGCCTATTCAAAATATGTGAATGTACCTACAGTAAATAAACTTTTGGAGAATGGAGGAACGAGATGGTATTGTCAGGTGGGCCACTGCCCCAACGGTTGATGTCGGGTGTCAGTGTCAGTATAATATGCTAATCACTCTGAAAACTCTTCTTGCGCAATTTAGGATTCGTGACGTCAAGGTGTTGCTGTCGCTACAAACTAATAGGTATGACATAAGTAAAACAGTATTATTTACAGTTTTCTTACTATTTTATTATACCGGCTTTCTATTAGGTAGGTACCCTTCGCCACTGCTACCTACGGAACTCTTTTGTAACCCACGAACTATCTTGCCGGCTGTCGTCCATACCGACCTCATTCCGCGACAGGTAATAAATGTTTGCCGGTGTCCGTCTGTTTGTAAGTCATCAGTTCTTGTTTGTGCCGCCTCAAATTGTTAAACTCGCCGAAACATTGCAATTTCGTGCCTTTTCCGTTGTTCAGCTTTTTATTAAACAAAATATTGAACTGAAAATTGGTGGTGGTATGCAGTTATTGCTTATTGCGCTTGTTTTTTGCTGTATTCATGATTTTTACCGCTTTTGATTGGTAGATTGAGGTTACATTTGTTTTATTGCTGACTGATGTCTTTAAATCATGATCGAACCAGAAAAAATCGAAACAAACGTAGCAATAAATAACACAAACTCTTGATTAAGTATTACATGAATTTTAATTTTGAAGCTGAAAAAAAGTGTTTTGAGCTCAGATCATAGAAACAAGGAGATATGCCATCATAGCAAATTAGTACGGGAACAACTGTCGCCACTTTTAGTACATTTTTCAACACAATTACAAGCGCCCCTCGTGAATATAAAGATCTCCCACACATTAAAAATTCCGCACACCCTCAATCTAACACTGTTAATCGTCACTCAACACTAGCACTAAACTAAAACACTGTATTTATATCATCGATCGTGTTCGGTTCGTCGCCAGCGTGTACATTTTATATACGGTCAATGTGACCGTATCAAAGCGTCAATTTTAGTAGCGCTTTGGCACATCTCCCTTGTTTCTATGATCTGAGGTTTGAGTAATCGTGTGTCAATTTTCATGAAAAAATTATGCAAGTAGGTACGTTGCAACCTTTGTTTTTGCTTCTGCTAAAGAAATCTTAGTGTTTATTTTTTAGCAGGAATGTTGTGGATGCAACATTATCTGCTGATGCAGAGGCTGATATTTTAAAACGTGAGGAGCATGCAGTAGAATAAAAGGCATTTAAAAAAAAAAATCGTAATACTTTTTTAAATCATTACTTAATTGACATGAATTAATGATAAAGGTCAAAGTAGGTGGCAGTTTATGAAAGTTTGGCTACACGCTCGGTCGATTTCGACCAGCTCTTCATCGAGACTGTCAAAAATTTGTCCCTTAGAGAATAGCAGAGCTGTACGGAACCTAAATCTACTATCTACAAAACAATTTACTTTATATCTCAGACTATCTAGAACAATTGAACACTCCCATTTCCCATAAACCTATCAGCTCTATATTAAACCGATTCTTCTTAGATATTAAACCCTATAACTCAATCGGCGATGGCCGCAAGCAAACCATCTATCTCTATAATTGCTTTATGTAACCGCTATCACATGGACGATGTAAACGAACGTGGTGTATTACCCAGTTCCTACATACTAATAACTGATATTATACTTTACCAGTTGCTACTTCTTGAAATGCCTAACTGTTCCGAATAGATTCTGTTGGAAAAACCTGTTAACGTTATGATAAAATATACTCTACACTACTACTTCGCTATGAAAACTACGAGAGTGTTAGTTATAACTATAACCGATAACCCCATGATAAGATAATTGGTAATGGTACCAAAATTATTATTCTGTTGTGCTGGTTGTGCACCAACTAAACTTAGTTTAGGCTATTGTTATCTTTTTTTCTCTGTTATAACAAGAAAGAGACGGAAATGAATAAGAACTCAAAGTCAAATTTCAAGTCAAATTTAGTTGGAAAAAAAATTTCATTCAATTTTAAACGACACGTCGGGTCATAAATACATTAAAACACACAGTCACATTAAGAATTATAATATAAAACCAAACAACAAAAGAATTTTAATATAAAACCAAACAACAAAATTAAGTAAGTATCTAGTCGTTAACAGCACACACATAAAAAAATATTGAAATTAATTATGTCCTTTAGTTTTAACTGAAATCTAAAGCCCCGACTTTTTCCTAACAAAAATCATGACAGTTAAGCGCCTAAACTGGCAATATATATAACTATAACTCACACTAAATCGTAAAGTGAGGAAAAATTCAAAAGGGTCTTATAAAACACGTAACTCACAGATTGTCTGCAATAATAAGATAGATGGGGGTCCTGGACCTTGCCCCGAGCTCTGACCCTATATTGAGTTATAGAGCATAATATAGGAAAATAGGAGGGAAAGAATCATCGTTATTATAGGGATCTAGGCTAGTGATGGTGCTGTGTTAGCTTTGTAAGTCAACTTTACGGAGTATAGCTCTGTAAACGATGCTTATAGACTGTGTGTGGTAGTGTTGCCCAAAATCGGTCTTGCAACAATCATTTTCGCAAGATCAAGACCACCTAATTACAGCAAGACTAAGACCAAGACCAAAAATGAATGTACAATACTAAAACTAAGACCACGACTATGGGTATTGACGCAGAACCGAGACCAAAGACGGGGTTAGACTCGTCTCGGTCTTGCATTTGGGCAACACTAGTGTGTGGTAATTTTCGCGGTAATTTGTGTATGGGGCAAGCGCACGTTTGGAACGAAGACCGCTTTTTATTATAGGTCTTCAAAATATGTACTTCCATAAAGCTTGTATTGGTATTGTTTCCGAAATATGAAACATTCTGTAAAATGTAAGCGTTCTTTGAGGAGTCTTGTGCTGTCTGAGGAGACATAGTGACAGACAGGGGAGCCAACATGATTTATTTTATTTTATTGATTTACCATTTATTATTTAATTTGATTTATTTTATTTTATTTATATACACACCAATTACATAAATCAAAGTATAAAATTATAATAATTACAAATATAGACTGATAATAGAAATTATTCAAATCTTATTATTTTCCAAAAAAAGTAGGCATATAACCATTAAATTGGCGAATTTATTATAGAATAGATCGCAGGCCGGGTTGGCTTCCACGAGCTTATTTAGTGCGGTCAATACGCGCGCTATGGGAGATGCAGCACGGGCTGCAGTCCGACATGAAGGCACGTCTAGCAGCCGATGTTTTCTGCTACGGAGATAATTATTCGGTGCGCAGAGTCGATAGTGTGATGATGTCGAAAGGACTTCAAATTCAAAATTCAAATTCATCAAATTCAAATTCATTTATTCATTTTGTGAACACATGTTACTTCTTATGTGGAACGCTCTATAGGCCTGTCTTACAGGGGTTTTAAAACAGGTTATTATGATGATACTCAATAGATCTTTGATGCGCTGGTAGTAACATCTAAAATACAAGCTACCATAAGATAGGTACCTATTACTCAACAGGGTAAAAATGTAATGAAAATAGGTCGCAACAAAATTAAAAAACCGGCCAAGTGCGAGTCGTACTCGCGCACCGAGGGTTCCGTATCAGTTTTGGACGTATAAAGTGAAAAAAACCGGACCGCAAAACTAAGTTTGTTTGTGAAAGAATTTTGATGATTTTGAAAAAATAGTTAGGAACATCGTTTTATTTTTGGTGCCTTATTTGGGTCAATTCCTATCAACCCTAATTATTTCAGATTTTTCGCTCCGCAAACTTCGGAGAATGGTATTTCTTCAAACATTTTTCATCATAAGTCGAAAACTGTGAAACATAAGATAAAATGAAAATGAATATTTTGAAATGTGCAGATCAAGCCCTTTTATATGATATGTCACTTGACTTAGTAACCCCACTTTAAAATTTCGGGCCCCCACTCCGGCCCCTTTTGCAATGAAAATAAAAATATTTTTTGACTTTTTTGATTTGCAATAAAGTTGAACAAGCATTCTTTATAACTGTTCCAAATTTCAAGTCGATAGCATAAGTAGTTGCTGAAATAAGCAGGTGTGACAGACAGACAGACAGACAGACAGACAGACGAAGTCGCACCATAAGGTTTCCTTTTTTACCATTTTGGTACGGAACCCTAAAAAGGAATCTAAATGCGTGACGTAAGAAGTGTTCTTAATATAACCCTATTCTACTTGTTAGGCGATCTTAAGGACGGAATAATTACATCATCAAAAGGTCTCCACGACCCCTTGTATCTCAAGTTACTGCGAAATAAATGCTTTTATTTTTCATTTTCTCTCCCCACTTCCAGTGAAACAATAAGGGGGGTTAAAGTCAATCTTCGTTTATAAAAGTAATGAACAGGAGTTTCGTTGGTAATGAACAAAATAAAAACGTCATCCAGACGTTATGAATTCGAAACGCGCTCCTTGAAACGCGTGACGCTTATTTCTTTTAGTTGTAAACGCACGGGATTTTATTATGCACGGTCACGGCAAGTGCGTAGCCAGGAGTTTGTTTATTGGGGAGGCAGGCAAGGGAAAGCTTTCTTTTCTTTTTTCATTTTTTGATGCCATTTGTCCCGTGTGGGAATCAAACCCGCGACACGCCGCGAAACAGCCAATCGCTCAGCCATTACGACAAACATGGCGCCTAATACTAAAAAAAATACAAATATTAATTATTTTATTTACACTAATAGTAAATTTTATGATTCCGCATTAGCTTGTGATTTTCTTGAACCATTTTATTTTGGTTCGGGAGTGACATGAAGTTAACAGAAAATTAAAATTAACTACGATCCCAGAAACTGAGGGGTACTTAATTTATTATTTTTTCATAGAAGTATTGTGAGGTTCTACGTGTATATGAATAAAACGCATGTCGTATAGTCGTAGAAAAAAGTCCATTTTATTAAAATAACACTTAATTATAACTTACAAATATCTCAACTCAGCAATCCTTTAGTGCGACTCAAATTATCATCATTTATGTTGCAGCTAGTGTGAAATTGTTACGGTACAACTACGAATTCATACATTACAGTATATTTTTAAGTAGGTACACATGTAGATACCATTTTTATCGTAGTCCTTTGCAAAGATTGAAAACAATAAATAAGAAAATCGTGTAACTTACGACTTACTAATACCGACAGCCGCACTTATGAGATGTCTAATGTAACGCTTACAGCCTATTAACGTGTTAATTATAGTTCAAAGAACAAGTTAATGGAACGGTTTGAATGTAGCCATGCATTTGTCGACTAATGTAGCTATTACACGCATTTGCTGGCACCCTTTGATGTGTCAAATAAGGTTGTCTTTTCTACCTATAGCCACAGATCATATAATACTATACGTACAGATGCCTCATCTCATACAAAGAAATGTAACCAATTTAGCGCGGGCTATCTTCGGGCTATACATTTTTCCGTGCTTAAAGGATTTTTCAAAATTAGAACAAATATTTTTCATGGTGTATTTTTTCATGTTCTCAATTTTACGCAAACTTCAATAACAAATCGATACATATAACGCCATCTATTATGAGTTATTTCAACAAATGTTCCTTTGTTCCTGATGAGACCCTATGCTATAGCATACTTACAAGAGTAGGGGAAGATTTATCAAAAGTAATGGTGCGACGCGGAATAGAGCTTTTAATTAAGGATAAGGCCAGACGACAGATTTGCCATTGCCTGACAGGAATTTTTAAATAGTAAGTAGAAAAATTATTTACACTCTAACGTTAAACAAGGTTTAAGTAGCTCATAGCCAGTCAACAATCTCAGTTTCCAACTCTCATGGCAATATATACCTATTCAACACTCTATAAATGCTAAAGGTTGTTAATGTGTTTGTTACTCCAATACGCTAAAACGACTGGATAGATTTGGATGAAATTTGACAAGGACGTATAGCCTAAGAAATTGAAAAGCACTTAAACTACTTGTGATTGATTTTTATGCAGATGAAGTGGTGGGTAACAGCTATTATATTATAGACGGCTCGCGGTTTGATTCACTCACGAAATATAAATTTCTATAGACCACAAATACTTGATTCAGATTTGGGTACTTGTTTTTGTAAACGCACCCCCGAGTACAGGAGATTTCTTAGAGTAGCAACATTTCGTTTTCAAAAGCGTTCTTGTGCGTGATTTATCTCTCCCAGTATCCAATTTCACGATTATCCACGTCATGCAATTTCTGCACTAGAAATTAAAACGCCTGACGTAATTCACACGTTACCGCACAAAATATCCGCCCGTATATTATCGCCTACTTTATATCGCGCACCGAGCAACGTTTTACATCTGTCAAAAGTTGGTACGCGTTCACCATCTGTTTGGGAGTAGGCGGCAGAATTTACGCGTACCCTGCTCTGATTCATACGCAGAGGTATATTAAGTTTATGTAGGTAGGTAAATGAGAGAACGGCGTGTATTTATTAGGTAGAATCTATATTGATGACGAATCGAAATAGTGTAGGTAAGTACCTACCTAATAGTAAATGGAGTAGATTTGATTATGGATTCATCTTGTATTGTCTGTGTTATGTATTTATTTATTTATTTATATACTCTTTATTGTACACCACAAGTAACAATTACAGAACAAGTTGTAACAATAATTAAAATGTACAATGGGCGGTCTTATCGCACAAGGCGATCTCTTCCAGACAACCTTTGGATGGACTGAAAGATAGGAGAGAGATAGTGGGCAGTCGAGTCTAGGTGTACATACATAATATTACTTAGACATAATAATATAATTTGTAGTGAATCGTAACTAATATTTTAAATGCGAAAGTTAGTTTATTTGTTTGTTACCTTTTCACGCCTAAACCACGTTGTCAGGGGTACAGAAAAGGACATAGTTCAGTACCCCTATCATGAGTTTTTTTGACGTGTAGTATCGTTAACGTAAGCATATTTTGAATTGAAAATACACGTTTGTTACACAATATTTATATAAATTAAATACTTAATTAATTTCTTTGTGTTTTTTAAAATGTGCAAATTGTATAAAATTTTATCAAAAAGTTCCAGGACTGCTGTATTTTAAATTCAAAATATGCTTACGTTAACGAAACTATACGTCAGAAAAACTCATGATAGGGGTACAGTACTTGTCATATAGAAAAAAATACTGTTCCCGAGGGAAAGTACAATAACTTTCGATGTTTATAATTGCTTTAAGACGCTAGATGGCACTACGTGTATGTCACGTGGACAAAGTCGCAGGCAAAGTGCTGATAATGATATAAAAATATAATCCTTGTCGTTCAACGCTTCTTTTTAGTTTTACAGGATTTTTTTTTAGAGATAAAAAGTAGCCTGTAGCATTCAGGGATAATCTAGCTTCCTACTAATGAAATATTTTTTAGAATTGGATCGTAGTTCCGGAGATTATGTCATACATATAAACTTGACTTCTTTATAACATTAGCATAGAAAAACTTTAAAACAAAACAAGGTACTTAACAATAAAACAAGCTTTGTACTCTATTGTTTTAACGAATGCTGAATAATTTGAAATGTTGACCACTTATTTTGTGAAATATTCTACTAACAACTCGCTCAGCATTTTGAACAGGTCCGATTAATAATAAATTTTATCGCTGAACAATGATATTTGATTCTCATTGTCTGCCCGGCTGATTTTTATTTTGGCTTAGGTTTCTGTATCTTTTATTAAATCGAGTTGCTTTGCAGCATTCGAATTGTAATAATAATTATGGGTGAATTGTATAGTTAATAATTATGTAGGGAGCGTATGTTGTAAGGAGCTTCAATGAAATTGTGACGTCATAGAAACTTTATATTCAATTTTCCACAAAAGTTACTTATCTTCTGCGAACTTCTGTGAGATCTATATATATAGAGCATATATATAGAGCATAATATAGGAAAATAGGAGGGAAAGAATCATCGTTATTATAGGGATCTAGGCTAGTGATGGTGCTGTGTTAGCTTTGTAAGTCAACTTTACGGAGTATAGCTCTGTAAACGATGCTTATAGACTGTGTGTGGTAGTGTTGCCCAAAATCGGTCTTGCAACAATCATTTTCGCAAGATCAAGACCACCTAATTACAGCAAGACTAAGACCAAGACCAAAAATGAATGTACAATACTAAAACTAAGACCACGACTATGGGTATTGACGCAGAACCGAGACCAAAGACGGGGTTAGACTCGTCTCGGTCTTGCATTTGGGCAACACTAGTGTGTGGTAATTTTCGCGGTAATTTGTGTATGGGGCAAGCGCACGTTTGGAACGAAGACCGCTTTTTATTATAGGTCTTCAAAATATGTACTTCCATAAAGCTTGTATTGGTATTGTTTCCGAAATATGAAACATTCTGTAAAATGTAAGCGTTCTTTGAGGAGTCTTGTGCTGTCTGAGGAGACATAGTGACAGACAGGGGAGCCAACATGATTTATTTTATTTTATTGATTTACCATTTATTATTTAATTTGATTTATTTTATTTTATTTATATACACACCAATTACATAAATCAAAGTATAAAATTATAATAATTACAAATATAGACTGATAATAGAAATTATTCAAATCTTATTATTTTCCAAAAAAAGTAGGCATATAACCATTAAATTGGCGAATTTATTATAGAATAGATCGCAGGCCGGGTTGGCTTCCACGAGCTTATTTAGTGCGGTCAATACGCGCGCTATGGGAGATGCAGCACGGGCTGCAGTCCGACATGAAGGCACGTCTAGCAGCCGATGTTTTCTGCTACGGAGATAATTATTCGGTGCGCAGAGTCGATAGTGTGATGATGTCGAAAGGACTTCAAATTCAAAATTCAAATTCATCAAATTCAAATTCATTTATTCATTTTGTGAACACATGTTACTTCTTATGTGGAACGCTCTATAGGCCTGTCTTACAGGGGTTTTAAAACAGGTTATTATGATGATACTCAATAGATCTTTGATGCGCTGGTAGTAACATCTAAAATACAAGCTACCATAAGATAGGTACCTATTACTCAACAGGGTAAAAATGTAATGAAAATAGGTCGCAACAAAATTAAAAAACCGGCCAAGTGCGAGTCGTACTCGCGCACCGAGGGTTCCGTATCAGTTTTGGACGTATAAAGTGAAAAAAACCGGACCGCAAAACTAAGTTTGTTTGTGAAAGAATTTTGATGATTTTGAAAAAATAGTTAGGAACATCGTTTTATTTTTGGTGCCTTATTTGGGTCAATTCCTATCAACCCTAATTATTTCAGATTTTTCGCTCCGCAAACTTCGGAGAATGGTATTTTTTCAAACATTTTTCATCATAAGTCGAAAACTGTGAAACATAAGATAAAATGAAAATGAATATTTTGAAATGTGCAGATCAAGCCCTTTTATATGATATGTCACTTGACTTAGTAACCCCACTTTAAAATTTCGGGCCCCCACTCCGGCCCCTTTTGCAATGAAAATAAAAATATTTTTTGACTTTTTTGATTTGCAATAAAGTTGAACAAGCATTCTTTATAACTGTTCCAAATTTCAAGTCGATAGCATAAGTAGTTGCTGAAATAAGCAGGTGTGACAGACAGACAGACAGACAGACAGACAGACGAAGTCGCACCATAAGGTTTCCTTTTTTACCATTTTGGTACGGAACCCTAAAAAGGAATCTAAATGCGTGACGTAAGAAGTGTTCTAAATATAACCCTATTCTACTTGTTAGGCGATCTTAAGGACGGAATAATTACATCATCAAAAGGTCTCCACGACCCCTTGTATCTCAAGTTACTGCGAAATAAATGCTTTTATTTTTCATTTTCTCTCCCCACTTCCAGTGAAACAATAAGGGGGGTTAAAGTCAATCTTCGTTTATAAAAGTAATGAACAGGAGTTTCGTTGGTAATGAACAAAATAAAAACGTCATCCAGACGTTATGAATTCGAAACGCGCTCCTTGAAACGCGTGACGCTTATTTCTTTTAGTTGTAAACGCACGGGATTTTATTATGCACGGTCACGGCAAGTGCGTAGCCAGGAGTTTGTTTATTGGGGAGGCAGGCAAGGGAAAGCTTTCTTTTCTTTTTTCATTTTTTGATGCCATTTGTCCCGTGTGGGAATCAAACCCGCGACACGCCGCGAAACAGCCAATCGCTCAGCCATTACGACAAACATGGCGCCTAATACTAAAAAAAATACAAATATTAATTATTTTATTTACACTAATAGTAAATTTTATGATTCCGCATTAGCTTGTGATTTTCTTGAACCATTTTATTTTGGTTCGGGAGTGACATGAAGTTAACAGAAAATTAAAATTAACTACGATCCCAGAAACTGAGGGGTACTTAATTTATTATTTTTTCATAGAAGTATTGTGAGGTTCTACGTGTATATGAATAAAACGCATGTCGTATAGTCGTAGAAAAAAGTCCATTTTATTAAAATAACACTTAATTATAACTTACAAATATCTCAACTCAGCAATCCTTTAGTGCGACTCAAATTATCATCATTTATGTTGCAGCTAGTGTGAAATTGTTACGGTACAACTACGAATTCATACATTACAGTATATTTTTAAGTAGGTACACATGTAGATACCATTTTTATCGTAGTCCTTTGCAAAGATTGAAAACAATAAATAAGAAAATCGTGTAACTTACGACTTACTAATACCGACAGCCGCACTTATGAGATGTCTAATGTAACGCTTACAGCCTATTAACGTGTTAATTATAGTTCAAAGAACAAGTTAATGGAACGGTTTGAATGTAGCCATGCATTTGTCGACTAATGTAGCTATTACACGCATTTGCTGGCACCCTTTGATGTGTCAAATAAGGTTGTCTTTTCTACCTATAGCCACAGATCATATAATACTATACGTACAGATGCCTCATCTCATACAAAGAAATGTAACCAATTTAGCGCGGGCTATCTTCGGGCTATACATTTTTCCGTGCTTAAAGGATTTTTCAAAATTAGAACAAATATTTTTCATGGTGTATTTTTTCATGTTCTCAATTTTACGCAAACTTCAATAACAAATCGATACATATAACGCCATCTATTATGAGTTATTTCAACAAATGTTCCTTTGTTCCTGATGAGACCCTATGCTATAGCATACTTACAAGAGTAGGGGAAGATTTATCAAAAGTAATGGTGCGACGCGGAATAGAGCTTTTAATTAAGGATAAGGCCAGACGACAGATTTGCCATTGCCTGACAGGAATTTTTAAATAGTAAGTAGAAAAATTATTTACACTCTAACGTTAAACAAGGTTTAAGTAGCTCATAGCCAGTCAACAATCTCAGTTTCCAACTCTCATGGCAATATATACCTATTCAACACTCTATAAATGCTAAAGGTTGTTAATGTGTTTGTTACTCCAATACGCTAAAACGACTGGATAGATTTGGATGAAATTTGACAAGGACGTATAGCCTAAGAAATTGAAAAGCACTTAAACTACTTGTGATTGATTTTTATGCAGATGAAGTGGTGGGTAACAGCTATTATATTATAGACGGCTCGCGGTTTGATTCACTCACGAAATATAAATTTCTATAGACCACAAATACTTGATTCAGATTTGGGTACTTGTTTTTGTAAACGCACCCCCGAGTACAGGAGATTTCTTAGAGTAGCAACATTTCGTTTTCAAAAGCGTTCTTGTGCGTGATTTATCTCTCCCAGTATCCAATTTCACGATTATCCACGTCATGCAATTTCTGCACTAGAAATTAAAACGCCTGACGTAATTCACACGTTACCGCACAAAATATCCGCCCGTATATTATCGCCTACTTTATATCGCGCACCGAGCAACGTTTTACATCTGTCAAAAGTTGGTACGCGTTCACCATCTGTTTGGGAGTAGGCGGCAGAATTTACGCGTACCCTGCTCTGATTCATACGCAGAGGTATATTAAGTTTATGTAGGTAGGTAAATGAGAGAACGGCGTGTATTTATTAGGTAGAATCTATATTGATGACGAATCGAAATAGTGTAGGTAAGTACCTACCTAATAGTAAATGGAGTAGATTTGATTATGGATTCATCTTGTATTGTCTGTGTTATGTATTTATTTATTTATTTATATACTCTTTATTGTACACCACAAGTAACAATTACAGAACAAGTTGTAACAATAATTAAAATGTACAATGGGCGGTCTTATCGCACAAGGCGATCTCTTCCAGACAACCTTTGGATGGACTGAAAGATAGGAGAGAGATAGTGGGCAGTCGAGTCTAGGTGTACATACATAATATTACTTAGACATAATAATATAATTTGTAGTGAATCGTAACTAATATTTTAAATGCGAAAGTTAGTTTATTTGTTTGTTACCTTTTCACGCCTAAACCACGTTGTCAGGGGTACAGAAAAGGACATAGTTCAGTACCCCTATCATGAGTTTTTTTGACGTGTAGTATCGTTAACGTAAGCATATTTTGAATTGAAAATACACGTTTGTTACACAATATTTATATAAATTAAATACTTAATTAATTTCTCTGTGTTTTTTAAAATGTGCAAATTGTATAAAATTTTATCAAAAAGTTCCAGGACTGCTGTATTTTAAATTCAAAATATGCTTACGTTAACGAAACTATACGTCAGAAAAACTCATGATAGGGGTACAGTACTTGTCATATAGAAAAAAATACTGTTCCCGAGGGAAAGTACAATAACTTTCGATGTTTATAATTGCTTTAAGACGCTAGATGGCACTACGTGTATGTCACGTGGACAAAGTCGCAGGCAAAGTGCTGATAATGATATAAAAATATAATCCTTGTCGTTCAACGCTTCTTTTTAGTTTTACAGGATTTTTTTTTAGAGATAAAAAGTAGCCTGTAGCATTCAGGGATAATCTAGCTTCCTACTAATGAAATATTTTTTAGAATTGGATCGTAGTTCCGGAGATTATGTCATACATATAAACTTGACTTCTTTATAACATTAGCATAGAAAAACTTTAAAACAAAACAAGGTACTTAACAATAAAACAAGCTTTGTACTCTATTGTTTTAACGAATGCTGAATAATTTGAAATGTTGACCACTTATTTTGTGAAATATTCTACTAACAACTCGCTCAGCATTTTGAACAGGTCCGATTAATAATAAATTTTATCGCTGAACAATGATATTTGATTCTCATTGTCTGCCCGGCTGATTTTTATTTTGGCTTAGGTTTCTGTATCTTTTATTAAATCGAGTTGCTTTGCAGCATTCGAATTGTAATAATAATTATGGGTGAATTGTATAGTTAATAATTATGTAGGGAGCGTATGTTGGAAGGAGCTTCAATGAAATTGTGACGTCATAGAAACTTTATATTCAATTTTCCACAAAAGTTACTTATCTTCTGCGAACTTCTGTGAGATCTTCTGTTTGCCTACAACTTACAGGACGAACAATGAAGTGATTTATTTTCATTGTGGAGTGTATTGAAGAGATATTTCTTCGAACGAATAGCAGCCTAATAAGCGGTTTTTAGGGTTCCGTACCAAAATGGTAAAAAGGAACCCTTATGGTGCGACTTCGTCTGTCTGTCTGTCACACCTGCTTATTTCAGCAACTACTTATGCTATCGACTTGAAATTTGGAACAGTTATAAAAAATGCTTGTTCAACTTTATTGCAAATGAAAAAAATCCAAAAATATTTTTATTTTCATTGCAAAAGGGGCCGGAGTGGGGGTCCGAAATTTCAAAGTGAGGTTACTAGGTCAAGTGACATATCATATGAAAGGGCTTGATTTGCAAATTTCAAAATATATTTTTATTTAATTTTATGTCTCACAGTTTTCGACATATGATGAAAAATGTCCAAAAAAATACCATTCCCCCCCCCTTATCTCCGAAGTTTGCGGGGCGAAAAATCTGAAATAATTAGAGTTGATAGGAATTGACCCAAATATGGCACCAAAAATAAAACGATGTTCCTAACTAGTAAAATTTTTTCAAAATCATCAAAATTCCTTGACAAGTAAACTTAGTTTTGCGGTCCGGATTTTTTCACTTTATACGTCCAAAAATGATACGGAACCCTCGGTGCGCGAGTACGACTCGCACTTGGCCAGTTTTTTTTATTAATAAAGCAGGTTATATTTAGCGGGTTATAGCATTCTATCAGCAGCCGAACTGTAGTGCTTCGTGCGACAGAGATGATGCTCTATAAAGCCGAAGCTAGCCGATTATGTTGACCAGCCCGTGTCGAAAGGCGCGTACGTGTTCCACGCGCGCCTTAAAGAGATGTCAGCATCAAAGAGGGGGCCCACTAGGGCCCAAGCCTGCCGGGAAAGCGGGATTGTCCGAAAGGGATACCGCTGACCCTTAACATAAAGGGCTAAGGAAGGTGGGTTTTAGTCAGTAAGAGTCTGACACTCCCTCCTTCCGCTCCGCCCAGAGCGGGAGAGGTCATTTGATGATTGCCCATCCTCAAAGAAAAAAAAAAAGAAAGCTGATTATCTTTCTAAAGCTTGGTGTGTACTGTAGATACAATATTATCTACTTACTATTTTAATTTTGATCATTCTGTGCCTGAGAGCAGTGATAGCCTAGTGGTTTAACCATGTGCCTCCCACGGCGAATGGTTCGAGTTCGATTCCGAGGCACGCACCGCTGACTTTTCGAAGTCATGTGCGTATTAGAAATTAATTATCACTTGCTTTAACGGTGAAGGAAAACATCATGAGGAAACCGGCATGTCCTAGAACCAAAAATTCGAAGACATGTGACGTCCAACAACCCGCACTGGGCCCGCGTGGTGGACTACGGCCCACTCCCTCTCACAGAGGAGGCCTGTGTTCCAGCAGTGGGAACATTATAGACCGATTATGCATTCTGTTACTACGTATATTCTAATGAGAAAGTTCGGTTTTTGCTGTTAATGTTTACACGGAAGTTTCGTCATTGCGTTGTACCACTTGTAACATAGGTATCATGTAAAAGCAAAGTTTTGTTCGGGAAACTGGGACGTGGGTGCTCTCTACATCTGATGTAGGAAGGAAATAACTTACTTATTGGCGTGAATAGAATGCTTATGTACTGGGACTAGATGACAAACAATTTTTCATTTCTCATACTCGGAAAGTAGTGTTTGTTTGATCAGAGCAGCGGGTCGAAAACGATGCTTCCCTCCCTTGGGCGGGAAAGACTCATAGTAATTGCTTCCCTCCCTAGGGCGGGAATGAATTTTAAAAATAGAACTAAAATTGGTTATTTAGTCGGCTATAATTTTTTTTACATAATTAAGATAAATATCGATTAAAAAAAAAATGCTGCGGTCTTGTGAGTCATCATCATCATCATCATCATCAGCCTATAGCAGTCCACTGCTGGACATAGGCCTCTCCAATTGCACGCCACGTCTTGTGAGTGTATACGGCCAATGTGAATTAAAAAAAATACCTATTAAAGTGGGATGGCCCGCGGCGGTGACGCGGGCGGTGTGTTCCATATTTGAAATTTAAATTAAAAAATACTATTTATGTATAATTTGGCGGGATACTAACTCTGTACCGAAATTATTTGATTAAAAATGAGTTCAAGCGATTCTGAAATGTCGACCCCCAATTCCGTTAAAGAAAACTACTATTTTTTACTTTCCTTATATTTGAAATGAAAAGTAGAGTATTTAACACGGGTGAAAGTCATCAATTCCCACTCGGACTATAGCCGCCCTCGCTTCGCTCGTGCGTCTAAATACCTCGTATGGGAATTGATTTCTTTCCACCCTTGTATAACAATCTACTATTGTAGTTTTCTTTGATAGGTCGAAAATGTTGGAAGTGCTATAAAAATGCTACTATTTAATGTTATACCTAAATGCGAAAAGTGTGTGTGTTTGTTACTCTTGCACACTGAAACGGCTGGACGGATTTGGGTGATATTTTACAAAAAGGTACCTTTCATCCACAAGACGTCGAAATTGCGAAACAGCTAGTTTGTTCATAAATTAACTGGTTTAGCTTTGCTTATAAATGTTGTTTCCTGTCAGGCAAACATACAGAGAGATTTAGTTTAAACTAAATCTCTCTGTATGTTTGCCTGACAGGACCTGACCTGACAGGACCTGACTTGAAAACCTCCTGTTTTTGAAGTTGTTTAAACAACTTCAAAAACAGGAGGTTTTCAAGTTGACATGCCTATGTAATATTTTTGAAAATTCACATTTTTTATTTTGTCCACGAATTACTCAGAAACTATTTAAAATCTGATTGTAATCTTTATTTGTACCTACTTATTGCATTTTATGATAATGACTCGAGTGTCGTCAAAGCTTAAGGGCCGTACCACAAAAAAGATATACACGCGATATTATTTTTGGTAGCATTCGCGTTTAACGCGTGTCTTACTTTTTTGTGGTAAGGGTGTATAAATCCATTTCTTTTAAAAAAATCCACCGATTTTAATTATTCAATATCAACTAAGATGAAAATACAGTTTACGGAACTCTAAATCTGTTACTATTTCCGCGACAATGGTTCCGCAGTACTGCTTACAACATACGTTTATGATGCTCATTTTTTAGCTGTCGCGCACATTCATATCAACTTATTGTCGGTTTAACTATGCATGAAAATCGGCTCGCTTGTTTTCGAGATGTGAGTTACGGAAATAAAAAAATGATTTGTAAATTATGTATACTATCGGATTTATTATTTTTTTGCTGGATTTTTATTCAGTAGATTGTGTTTTTATTTTAGGCTAGACATACCTATTTTTCTTTTTAACATCTCTAATTTAGTTAAGTTTTTCAGTTTTCTAAGCTAGATCTGAACCCCATTCAATCGTAAACTTCGAACACACCCTGTGTATAATTTAGCCTCCTTTCCTCAATGTTTACTCATATGGATTTCCGTGAAAAACATTACCCTCATTTTAGCTTCGCCGAAGTCAGGCAAAAACTCAGTTGACTTGGAAGATTTATGACTTAGAACCCAGATAAACATGTGTAGTGAGGTCACAAAGTAAAATAGATACAGAGGGTTGGCTTCATTCAAAGGCAAAAAGGCACGCACACATAGACAAGCTTCTTCGTACAGCGAGTGCAAGCGCACTCGCGACTGCAATGGCATTCGTCTAAAGCCAGCTCCACACGTTGGTCCTGACGCTGGTACCAATGTTGGCTGGTTAATTTGCTAGGCGGCCACTCATTGGCCATTAAACCAGTCAGAGCCAATGTGAGGATGTCTGATATTGATATTTCTCGGTTCCATATAACTAACTGAATGTGCCAGATAAAGTTCCATATTTTCGACGACTTACTGGTGCGTCGCAACAAGATTGAGCAGGCCAACGTGTGGATGAATCGCGAGCTTTCGCGTAGATTTCCTTTGATGAAACCGACATGGGTCAGCCAGCTGCCACCGCGCTCGCGCTAACGTTGAGGGCAATGCTATTTTCTCATTCCACACGTTGGACGAGTGGTTTTGGCGCCAACGTTGGTGCCAACGTGTGAAGGCGGCGTAAGATAGTTTGAGATCACTATGTAGGTACATAGATACGGCAATCTCGCGTGTGCGTGTGCGTGTTTTTGGTCGTTGTACGAAGTCGGCCTTCTGTATATATTTATTTTGTGATAAGGTATACTATTTTTATTTGTTTTACCAAGAATGTAAACAAAAGCGTGAGATCCTTTCTTTATAGCTTGTTTTGGGGCCGTATTATGAAATATTAGAGCATCATTATTATGCCGGAGTCCCACAGCCTGTTTTTTGACAGGACAGGCCGCGCCTGGCCTGGCCAACAGGCCGTGGGACCCTTGGCATCGTATGAGCTCGTCCGATTAATTGAGAGTTGGTATATCAAAGGCGGGTTAAAAGGCCTGCTGTGGCCTGTAAGGACGCGTCGGTTCTTTCATTGGCGGCCGTTAGAGTATAACCCGAAAATTGATAATATTTGTACGAATGACGAAAAGTGGCTAACAGGCCGTGCCCCGCCGACACACGTCGTGGGAATTGCTTGACAAGGGCCGAGACAGGCCTCGACAGGCATGACAACATCCGGCGCGGCCTCTCAGTCAACGGGCCATGGGATCCAGGCATCACATAGCAAAAAACATTACTCAGGGATCGACCCCACGCTTAGTAGTCGTGCTTACAACCGACGAGACAATCAATCTTTTTCATCTATATACCTACTAATATTATAATGGTAAAGTTTGTATGTCATGTATGTAGGAGGTAATACGGAACTACTGGTCCGATTCTGTAAATTCCTTCACTAATAGAAAGCTACATTATTCCTGAGTGTTATAGGCTACTTTTTATCTCGAAAAATGCAGAGTTCCTATAGGTCTCGCAGATGAAGTCATGGGCAAATTGCTAGATCTTCAATAAAACTGCAATACCACCTTACAATATCAAGGAAAACTCATTTAGTAACGAGTCTGATAGATCAAATAAAATTTTAGTTCAAATAAGATACGACAGAAATTATTGATGACTGCTGAGTACGCTTCAATTAGTAACGCAATCGGAATTAAGGCGAATACGATATTAATAGTGATTGAAAATTAATAGCGTTAAAAAAATAATTTGGAAGAAGTTGGTCGTATTTTTGTTTTTGTTTTGTGAACTGAGAAACAAAACCACTTTTTGAGTAAAGGTTTTTTCACAGACACGCATAGGTAATATTGAATTTAAATACATATTTGTACTTCATTTAAAAATATTATTTTGTTTAAAAATGAAGTTCAAAAGCGGAGTGACATCTGAATAAGAACTAAATATGATTCAAAAATGGATTGGCTGTTATACATTTGTTTGCACACACGCCTTAACAACATGGCGGGCCATTGGTTCTAAATTCAAATATTACCTGTGCAGTGCCGAGCTGTGACGGAGTTTCACGAATATCTTGAATCTGCGCTATTATTGGGGCCTTTTTGGGCCTTCCACAAATGGTACACTTGAAAATTTTGAAATTAATTATTTATAATTAAACTTTCGTTGAACAAATTTATTGAAGATTCAAGTATTTATTATGGGAATAGGAATCTCTTTCATTGTAGTGATGGAGATAAACCGGCTAGGATAGGTTGATAATGCTGACTGTAAGGTCCTGGGTTCAAGCCCCGGGTCGGCCAATATTATTGAATTTTTTAGCCAAATTGGTTGTGAGGAGAACTATACGATACCACTAAATGAGAATGACTGACCCCCAATTTTTGAAAGCATGTTCAATTCAATTTGTTGACAAATTTCATGTCAAGTGTTTCATGCTGCACACGGTGGGGGCCTGCCCTGCATGGGCGGAGCACCGCCGTGTCCTCGTAGAGGCGATCGGCAGCGGCGGCGACCTCTCGCGCCCGGCCCTGGTTCAAGCCATGGTCCGGGGCGAGGGGGAGTGGGAGGCAGTCGCCTCCTTCTGCGAAGCAGTCATGCTAGTGAAGGAGGCGGCGGGACGGGAGAGGGAGAGATTCTCCCGTCCAAGCCGCCGCGGTAGACGCTCCGGGCGTCGGGAGCCGCGTGACGACTCCCGGCCACCGTAGGCGCGGGCCTGCGGGCGGTGAGTAATGGGTAGCTCACCGTCCGATCAGGACCAGGCCCGTGCCGAACGGCGCGTACGTGTTCCACGCGCGCCTCAAAGAGATGTCAGCATCAGAGAGGGGGCCCTCTAGGGCCCAAGCCTGCCGGGAAAGCGGGATTGTCCGGAAGGGATACCGCTGACCCGGACAAAAGGGCTAACGAAGGAACATGGGTGGGTTTTAGTCAGTAAGAGTCTGACACTCCCTTCCGCTCCGCCCAGAGCGGGAGGGGTCATTTGATGATTTCCCATCCTCAAAAAAAAAAAAAAAAGTGTTTCATGCTTTCAGAAAGAGGTGAACAGTACCTACAATGTTAACTATTAAAATATATAGTTATAAATATTTATTTCTTACAAATGGTGTCTTTAACATTTTTTTAAAATCAGTTTCCAAACAAATTAATTTTCCTTTCTCCTCCTAGTTCTAATACTCTAATACCAGGACAAAATATTAAAAAGTAAAATAAAATGTTAAGGCGAGGTACATTATTGCTCCTGGGAAATCATCGCTCAGCGCGCAATAACTACGCGGGGTAGTTAACGTTGTCATGGCAACCGAGTCTGTACGCTGGACTAAAAAAAATACGTTCCACAAACTGGCACGTTGCCGCGACTTCGTCCGCGTGACATACACGTAGCGCCATCTAGTGTCCTAAAGCAATTGTGACTGTCGAAAGTGTTCTTTCCCTCGGGAATCCTTTTTTTCTGGATGTGTCCTTTTCTGTACCCCTGACAACGTATATGCAAAATTTCATGATGATTGGTTCAGTGGTTTAGGCGTGAAAGGTAACAAACAAACAAACTTACTTTCTCATTTATAATATTTGTTAGGTTAGGTTAGGTTAGCTGTGCCCTGGGCGGCAGTCGCCGCCTTCTGCGAGCACGTCATGTCGCAGAAGGAGGCGGCGGAGCGCGCGCGTGAGGACGATCCTCACGCGGGGCTGCTCTGAAGGAGGAGTGGAGGAGAGGAGGAGGAGAAGACGTCAGTTTGACAGGCATCTCCGACTCCTGCCAGGTGGAGGCCAGCAGGCAACGGGAGCGGGGGCGACCTTGCCTGTATTGCACAGGCCTCCACTAGTGCCGGACGGGGGTGGCCAGGTGTTCCCGGCCACTCCCTTAGCCCCCCAGTCTGGGGGGCATGCGAGGCCCGCCAGCTAGGCGGGCATGCGCCGGGAGGGTTGCGGACGTCAAGGCTGTGCCGGTTCCCCATGACCCTCCCATCACGGCGGGAACAAAAAAAAAAAAGTCAGCTGCGCCCCGCGGTTTCACACCCGTTCGTTGCTCGGCTCCCAAGAGTCGTAGCGTAATGTTAAATAGCCTATCTATACCATTCCTCATGAATCCTCATCATTCCTCTATCATATACAAAATTGATTATTCAAATCCGACTGGCAGTTCCAGAGATTAGCGCATTCAAATAAACAAAATTTTCAGCTTTATTTTATTAGTATTAGATAGATAGGAAACAGCTCAATATTTATTTATTTATTTTTATTAGGTTAACCAACAATTTTTACACAGATTTCTAATAATGAATACCACCCTTACCACAAAAAAGATAAACACGTGTTGAACGCGAATGCTACCAAAAATAATACACACTTGTTTTATACAGTGCTAAAGCAAGTGCGTATTATATTTGGAAGCATTCGTGTTGAACACGTGTTTATCTTTTTTGTGGTACGGCCCATAGTGTAATAATTACTTATAGGTAGATAGTATCGATACTATCGATCAGTAGCGAAGGGTCAATTTTTGTAAGGGGTAATCCGGAGCTACAAATGCTTACTTGGCCACGAAAAGCTAATTAGAAATATTTGACAATAGTAGGCAATACCTACTGCCTGTGCTATTTTTCAAAGGGAAGCCGGTAGGAATCGTATTGTAGGGAGCCTTCGCCACTGCTAACGATAGTATATAACCGATATTCTTGCTATCGGTCAGCTATCGATAGACTATCCATAGTCGACTATCGAGCGAGCGGCAACACTACGGTATGTTTCATACATCGCCATTCAATTTCACCTTACGCTCCGGAAAACCGAAAAAAGTAACATTTCCAATCAGCACCGCGCACCAATACACATGTATCAATCAATACAGGTGTATCAATCAAAACCGATCGGGAGGGAGATATCGCATTGATTAATGTATCTGCCCTGACCATTCACAGGAAAATCAATTTAATGGTTCAGATCTCAAATCATAGAAAAAAGGAGATATGCCATCATAGCAAATTAGTAGGTACGGGAACTACTGTCGCCACTGTTAGAACAGTTTCCGACACAATAACAAGCGCTCCTTGTGAATATTAAGATCTCCCACACATTAAAAATTCCGCACACCCTCAATCTAACACTGTTATTCTTCACTCATCACTAGCACTAAACTAAAACTCTGTATTTATATCATCGATTATCGATCGCGTTCGTTCCGCCGCCAGCGTGTACGTTTTTATTATGGTCAATGTAGCGTCAAGCTCAATAGCGCTTTGGCACACTCCCTTGTTTCTATGATCTAAAGTTCAGATTGTACTGTAGGGTGTAATTAGGGTTGGCACACGTACTCTGTTATAGAGTATACCGTGACTTGCGGTTTTAACCGCCGTTGCTCGGCCCCTAAGAGTTGTAGCGTGATGTTAAATAGTCTACAACCTTCCTCAAGAACTGGGCTATCAAAATGCAAAAAGATTTTTTTTATTCTGACTGGTAGTTCCCGAGATTAGCATAAATAAACAAACAATCAAATAAAGCTGAAGTTTTTGTTCTTTTTTATTTTTCGTACATTTCACTCTATTTCACGTATGCTTACTTTATTTATGACAGTGATAAAGTACGCTAAAATACTTTTTACCTAACAGAACCATTTTTATTTGATTCTCATCCTACTCGTTTGGATTAAAGGATCCAAGAAAAAACATACTTGTAAGTATTCAGAAGCGATAAAAAAATATGTGTATAAATATGAAAAAATGAAAGTAGTTACCTACTTTTTTATACTTTGTTTTTGTTTTTCCAAAACACAAAAATGTAATTTTATTGTTCCAAAAAAAAAAAAATTACGGTATTATTAATAATTTTCAATTAATCACAATAACCTCAAAAACCGCACAAAAAAAATTGTATTTTGATATTTATATTACAAACAGACACTTTCAATTTTATTTATTTGTATACAGGGTGGTACATGGTACATTTTGTTGAGTTATGTGAACATAAATGTATGGAACAGCTGATTTTTTTTTCGCGATTTCAGGGTTGGTCCCGTAATAAAAGTTGTTCATAATGATGAGTACAATGACTCCTTAAAATATTTCCACTGTCTAACCTGCCACCCTGTATATTTTTGAACCATACCCTTGTTCGTTTCCCTGTGTAAGATAATTATGTCCAATGTACCAAAATATAAACCCTCAATTTAATACTTCATTATCTTAATGAGCATTTATGTAACAGAAGCTAACAGGGGCATGTAACACGAGGTACTAAGTACAATTACCGTTGCTAAAAAGAAAAAAAATCGCATATTTTCATATTTATTATGTCCAGCGTACCAAAACCTACCGGCGTCTACCTTCATCATCATCATCCGCCTAGCCTTTTCCCAAACTAGATTGGGGTCGGCTTCCAGTCTAACTAGTTGCGGCTGAATATCAATATTTTACATGGAGCGACCGCCATCTGACCTCCACAACCCAATTATTGGGTAATACTGGTATTAGAATGTTAGACCAGTTTGTCAGACTTTCGGGCTCCTGACTACCCGTAACGACTGTCAAAGATATTTCTATGACAACCGGGACCGACTGCTTAACGTGCTCTCCGAGGAGGGGACTCGATGTGTAAATAACGGTCACCCATCCAAGGACTGACCGCGGCAAGCGTAGCTTAACCTCGCAGATCGATCGATCAGCGCGGCTGTCATTTAGCCACGAGCCCCTCAAGCCACGAGCCCCTCACCGGCGTCTACCCTCACCCTAAAAATAATTGCTTCATTATTGACGTGTTTCTGTTCACAAATAAAGTTGGCAAGCGATAACAGCAATACCACAGTGTAAAGACCTTACAGTAGTTCATCGCCCGTACATTTTATAGGACTTTAGAAATGTCATTTATCTAAATGACTGTGTCAAAGTCCCGGACGGCATGTATGGCAGTAAGCAAATGTATATGATCAAAGATCTTTGAGTCATAGTTACACCTATTATGTTTTGAAGACATATTATGAGTCATATCGTCTTCAAAGATTTTTAAAATTCTTCCTCTTAAATATTGCATAAATGATTATGATCCTTATATTATACTAATATTATAAAGCTGAAGAGTTTGTTTAAAAATTTCTTTGATACATATGATGGCCAGATTTGTGAGGAATAGGCATGGGCCTTAGAAGCCGAGCTACGGGGGTGAAACCTCGGGGAACGGCTAGTGATCATATTTGATAATGTTATAACCCCTTGCGGACACAAATACATAATCGCCCACACGTGACACGATTTGCCTGCGAAAACCCTCGCGTTGAACGACTGTAAGAAGTATTTAATAGCTAGACTGTGGTAATACAGTGATAAAAAAAATAATTATAAACACGAGCGCGGTTTGCCCAACGTCTTAAACAAAACCACTAAAGAGAAAAAAAACAAGATATTGCAGTCGGTAGGTACCTATTTTATTTGGATATTACCCTAACACAGTGGGCCGCGAAACACTATACCCTCCTTTTTGGCTTCGCCACAGTTGAGCAAAAAAAAAAGCAAAAACGCTGATTTCTATTGGTTACATCGTCCGTTATCACGCTATCCCGTGTCCACTAAAACGTACAACCCAATCCAGTCCATACAATACACGTTGCGTGCCTAACAAAATTTAAGTATTTATCCTTCCAATTGTTACAGGATCTGAAACCAATTCGGGACCTCACGGTACAATCAACGTGAAAAGGGTCAAGTCTCGCGTTGACCCTTTATCGGCCGGCGACTAAACTTTACATCGGACGGGAGATCGTGGAGTGTAGAATAGGGAGGGTCAAAAGTGGTTGGAACTTTGGAAGTTGTCGCTTTTTTATGCTCAAATTAGAATGCTTGAAGTGGCAGTTGTGTTATGAAGTAGCTAAATAAGCACTTCATTTGTGTTAACTGTAGACACCAAGTCTAAGGGTCGCCGCACACGGGCCACTGGCCACAACCACAAAACACCGACATATTTCCTGTAGTTTTCATACATTTCATATGGACTCGCCGCACACGGTTGACGCCGGTGGCTGCCACACGCTACAATCACTGCTCGCTTCTTGTGGCCAGCACCGGCCACGAAACGCCGACATAAAATGCCGCCACACGCCACTGGCCGCGATTACTCACCCCTCTTTCCCCTTACATGTTTACGCGTTTCGTGTCGAGTTTGAGTGTCGACCACCGGTCGCAAGTGGCAGTCGCGCGCTTCAGCTACCTTTGTAGCTGCTTCTAGCTTCTCGTGGCGGCGTTTGTGGCTCGTGTGGCCCGTGTGCGGCGATCCTAAAAAATGATAGCTTAGTAATTTAATTAGGCCTCCTCTCTATGAGAGGGAGTGGGCCATAATCCAACACGCGGGCCCAATTTGTAGTTCGCTATACTTACCTAATAAAATTTCATTTTTCAAAAATGCATTTTTTTATTTATCATTCTTAAAAATATCGTTCTGGTCGAGCGAGACATGAGAAAATGCGACAGCCGTTTTATGTAACACCGTATCTCCTTTGCTTCTAAGATCCGCATCAAACAACACCGAGTAAACTTTATATTGAACGTCGAACAATTTGGTTGTCGGAACTTACGTAAAACGCAATTCTTATGTTACGCAGGGGACTGAATAAAAAATGTAAATAACCTTGTAATATAGTTCTGTTGCTTGATTTTATTTAGTGTTCTATTTTATGAGGTTTTTGGAACGAAAGGACACTGGCAGGCGCCCATAGAACGCTGGGCTTCAGATTGTGTATGTCGGTACAGATATGAAATTAATTACGTGTGATCGAGTATTTCAAGAGTATTTAAATTCATTTTTTATTTGTTTTTGTACGTAATTGGGTTAAAGAGAAATCTTCGTATTTGTGACAGTGAGGTTAAGTATGGTGTGAATCAAGAATATTAATATATTTAATCTTCTTGGTGTGAATGATCCAATGAAGTACAGCCCAAAGAGTATACAATCTAGTACAGCCCGACTAATGAGTTCTCAATTCAAAGGTTTTAGTTGCTGTCGACATGATATTCTATGGAGGCACGCGCCAGCCAGCATGCACCCGTTTTTGTTTTATTGGTGTTTTCAAAATGTCAACGGCATAATCATTTTATTTCTTATTTATTTCGATTTTTGATTTCAATTCTTAATCTCTAAGATAAATTAGGCAAAGAACAATTAAAATATATTTTTATTTTTGGTTAAGCTTTTATTACTGTACCATATCAAGCCCAAAACTGCCGACGTCCTTTCCGACATCTCGGCTGATGCTAAGCGATGATGCGGTCTACGATGGAGCACGCTTGCCTAGAAGAAACTGATTCACTCGTGACTTCTTCAAATAAAAATCTACATGACATTATTATTTTACTATGCAATCTAGTATAAAAATAATCAGAATTGTAGATTGACGAGGTGGGAGAGAAAATCTTAATTTTAATTTGACGCGGCGCAAATCAAGCCGCGCGTGCGCACTTCTTTACTACATACATACCTACATACACTCGAAAAACATTACTCTCCTTCTGGGATAGGCGGATAACAAGTAAAGGTATACCTTTTCTTTATTGTTTTCCACAAATTATAAATGTACTAGGTGTTCCGTTCCGCGCAGATGAATCATGACATGAAACACGACGGGACCGGTATTATTAGTTGTTATTTTTATGAAATACCGGAACTATGTTCGTTTTCCGACTTCCACGTGAAAGTAGACGCGGGCGCAGCAAGAATAAAATATAAAAAACCGGCCAAGTGCGAGTCGTACTCGCGCACCGAGGGTTCCGTATCATTTTTGGACATTTAAAGTGAAAAAAACCGGACCGCATAACTAATTTGATTTTAATGGTAATAAAACAAGTTTAAACGGATTAAATCGCGTATATTACAGATTTACAGATTTTAATGGTATTTTTCTGTATTTTTTTATCATATGTCGCAAACTGTGAGACATAAAATAAAATGAAAATATGTTTTGAAATGTGCAGATCAAGCCCTTTCATATGATATGTCACTTGACCTAGTAACCCCACTATAAAATTTCGGACCCCTACTCCGGCCCCTTTTGCAATGAAAATAAAAAATATTTTTAATTTTTTTTTCATTTGCAATAAAGGTGGGCAAGGTATTTTTTATAACTTGTGCAAATTTTAATTTGATAGGATTAGTAGTTGCTGACATAATCAGCTGCAATCGGTCCATCCGTTCAGGAGTTACAAAGCCATAGACAGATAGAGGCGTCAAACTTATAACACCCCTCGTTTTTCAAGTCGGGATTATAAACCTTTTGTTCCCTACCTACCACTTCACAATTTATGAGCGTTATGGTTATTATGTTCGTACTAATTCGTCACCAGATTTGCATAGAAATAGCTTTTTTAAAGCATTTCCCAACAGTTTATTGTGGGAGTGGTGTGTGCAGTAATTTGTGTTGACACGCACGCGATGTCAGACTGGCAAAATCGAGCATTACCTACTGCGGTATTCACGACGGCGGACGGGGGCAATTAGAATATTAATACGTGTTTGGATGGTTTAAAATAAAGCGGGTAAATAATAGTAGGTACTTATAAAAATATTTTTTAGAAGATAGAGAAAAACTGTTGAAAGTCTGAAATGAAGTCACGATTTACAGCAGTGAGAGAGCGATTAAGAAGCTTATTAATCTGTAAAAGCATAATATGTATTACTAAAATAACCCCATATTTATGGTTCGTAAAATACATATAGCTTGATCTTTGTGACAGATGTCAAATCCGTACATTTTTAATGCATTTTGACATTATTTGTTTGTATTTGACATCTGTCGCATAGATCAAGCTGTGTTTCCCAACAGTTACAATTTGGGTATCTTCAAGTCACGAGTGAATCGGTTTCTTTTAGGCAAGCGTGCTCCATCGTAGACCGCATCATCGCTTAACATCAGGCGAGATGGCGGTCAAGCGCAAGCCTATCATAGAATAAAAAAAAAGCTATGTTTTACGAACTATAAATTATACTTTCCTTCTACTCTACCCCTTTAACGTTGTACAGTCCACAGTAATGGCCGCCGGGTCGTTGACCTCGATTCCCCGCCGATCCATTTCTAATCCTTTCATTGGGCCCTCATTACGCTCTTACTAGCATTATTGCATCCAATAATGTTTTAAGAAGCCTTTTATTTCCTCAATTGCTGCCTTGAGGACGTTTTGGACTGAACCCAGGATTTGAAATGGCAGGAAATTATATATTTTGGATACGATGCCGCGAAATTTCCTTTTGGTGGCCATTGCTGCTGTATTTTTAGATACATCCTTCTTTTTAACCCTAAAAATGTACAGGAATATTCGGTGAATTGTGTCATTATGGGTCTAATTCATGAGTAGTGATACTGATAATGTACCGGGACCCCTGATGGGTTAAGGCAAGAGATATACATGCAACCACAATCATTTTTGTCAGCCCGATTAACAAAAGTGCGACAGTGGCAAGTGCCAAGTCACCAAGTCGCTCCTTCAGGCGGCTGCTGCGCCTTCGCTCCCCCCTTGGATACCGTACGGGATGTCTTGATGACAGAATGTTTTGGGATGTAGTTTTTTTTTTATTTGTTATTAGGCTTGCGTTTGACCGCCATTTTGCCTGATGTTAAGCGATGATGCGGTCTACGATGGAGCACGCTTGCCTAGAAAAAACCAATTCACTAGTGACTTAAAGACACCCAGATTGTAACTGTAGGTACTAGCTTCTTAATAAAAGGTAGCGTATGTGCAAGTTGTTCTGATGTACCTATAAGCTATATATTACTGTAAAGTTTTATCAAAATCCGTTCATTAGTTTTTGCATGAAAGAGTAACAAATATCCATACATCCATCCATCCTCACAAACTTTCGCATTTGTAATATTAGTAGGACTAGCTTACGCCCGCGGCTTTTTCGACGTTTTTGGGGATAAAAAGTAGCCTATGCTATTCCAGACTACTGTGCCAAATTTCATCCAGATCCGTTCAGCCATTTTGGCTTAAGTAACAAAAATCCATCCATCCATCCAAACTTTCACATTTATAGGTAACTAGCTTCCGCCCGCGTCTTCGCCCGCGTTTTTAGGATAAAAAGTAGCCTATGTATTATTCTGATGTATAAGCTATATTACTGTAAAGTTTCATCAAAATCCGTTCAGTAGATTTTGCGAACAAACATCCATACATACATGCATCCATCCTCACAAACTTTCACATTTATAATATTAGTAAGATAAGAAGTAAGATATTAGTATTATTAGAAGCGTTAGTAAATTAGTAAAGTATTAGTAGGAAGTAGGATTATATCGAAACGATAATGTCGCTGCTTTGCTCGCTGATTTACATGCATCGAATAATGACATTATCATAATAATTCATCCTATTTTAAATCCAATCAACGCCATCGTAATGTTATTTGCACTTTTTGGTGCTTTACTAACAAGTATTTTAGGACGTTTGAAATAAAAAAACTTTTGAAAATTGTTTTTTCGTGGAGAGGAATTTCAATAATCGAAGATGCGTAATTACAATAATTGTTGATCCATTCGAGTGTTTTTAGCAACAGTCGCTCATCTCCGATGAAAATTGGTCGTCTGCGGTGTCCCTTTTTCCTAGATGACATCTAAATTACCTCCCGTTTTGTTCAAAACACCACCTACCATTACACCACCAATATGCTATCAAGATTGCTCCCTTATAATAAAATGGGTTAAGTAGACGAGGGACTTAACCCAATTATAAGCGGGCTGGTACGTTATACCCATTGGGGGATGGCTAAATTGTATCGTAGGGATGTCCATGCAAACACTTGTATCTACTTAATGTTATGGGATACCTTTTGGCTTTATACGGGGTATTTTGCTAATACTTATAGATTAGGATAGCCCTAGGGATTAGTTGAGATCGTGGCCATTGTTATAAATGTGGCTTTAGAACAAATGGACAGATGTAATACTTTAAAACCTATTGTTTAAGTATATAGGTAGGTACTTGTAAAATCGTGTAAAAGATGAGCATATTAAGAATGAATGTCTCTCGAAGATTCCAGAAAACTAATAGAATTTATTAGATAGACTAGTTGTGCCCCGCGGTTGGGGGTCCGAATACTGTTGAAAAAATTTATCGAGGTCCAGAAGGTCCAGAAAAAAAGAACTCATTGCTTACCTACTAGTTTTATTTTTCTCATTAAAAGTGCGGTTAAACGGGCAAGTTTTTTTGACAATTTCTTACTGCAATTGTACCTATAGCCTTGACTTGTGATCTATATCATACAACTCAGTAGAACAATCTAGCAGTATAGCCCGGCGATATTGCAATGAAATTAAAAGATGGTACTGTAGAGGTTTTAATGTGAAGTCTTAGTAGGCTGGTTAGCTTTATCGTTTATGAGACAAGCGATGACTTAAAAATATTTGAATCAAATAGAATAGGTTGTGACATAGGAAAAAAGAGTAGAGTCTTGACATCGGCCGGGATCTAAACTAGTCGCGTTTTTCTACTATGTCTGTAATTTCTTCCTAAATACACGAATTTAGCTCAGACGCGAGTTTTCGTTCCCCGTACACTAAACCCTCTCGTAGTACCTACATCGCAATAACTGCTGCACGAGATAGATTTCAACTCACGGCTATAAAATAACAGCAAGAAATTGACAAAAACCTAACCCGTTTAACAGCACCTATAAGTACCTACCTAATTATGTTTTTTTGTAAAAAAAGGGGCGGTTTCGATTTTTGCCATGTCTGTTGTACAGACATGGAAATAATCTAAACCACCCATTTTTTTACTATTTATTTATGGATACTAATCATATCAAAATATTATTTTAAGTATATTGAATATGTAGGTTTAAGGAATAATAAAAAAAAATCTGGTTAACCCTCAAAATATACAGCCCCGTCATTGACTATAGCCGATAGGCAACCAGTGAGTCATGCGTGGTACAATAGACCAAAAAGATGTGTGTACACCCCCGTAGTAGGTACAAGTTGACACGGTTCGTTAACTTGACGGTCAACTAACGAGCCATGTCAATAGGCATTTGTTTAATATTTTTTGAAAAGGATAAAGGATAGTCATAGTATTATTATTGTTGTAGATCGAAAACGATGTTATCCCATCTCTTTCAAGTAAAATCACTTGAGAAGTACCTATGTCAAGATCGACAAATAATAATCCGTTAAAGCTACGATGCATAATAACGTCAAAGAAATCCTCGACCTATAAAAAGCAAAAAAGCGCTGTAAAGGTACAAAAAAATACCCCACTATTTCATGGTGTTAAGTCCGTTCGCATAAAATTATGACCGGCGTTCGCATTAACCCTACAACTGCGCCTCCAAGTAAAACGGAAATTCCAAAGTGAGCTTTGATTTGCATGAAAGCTATATGGGGCACTTTTGACCGGCGTAGCGTAGTTTTTCGTTCCTTTGACGACTCGGCTCTCGTAGGGTTATTTGTGCTGTGTACTGTACAGGCAGCGAAAGAAAAAGTAAAGCGAAAAAAAGTAACTGAATAAATGGATTTCTGATTGGAGAGTGAGAGAATATAAAAAATGAGTGTCAGCTCTACAAAACCTAACCACTACGTTTGGGAAATACAGCAGTATCTAGTATTTACTATACCTTCAGATCATAGAAACAAGATGTGCCAAGGCGCTATCGAACTTGATGCCTGATCTTGAGAAAAACGTACGCGCTGCCGACGAACCGAACACGATCGATGGTATAAATACAGTGTTTTAGTTTAGTGCTAGTGTTGAGTGATGATTGTTGACAGTGTTAGATTAAGGGTGTGCGGAATGTTCAATGCGTGGGAGATCTTTTTATTCACAAGGAGCGCTTAATTATGCTCGTAATTGTGTCGAAAAATGTATATTCATATTCATATCATTTATTTGCATTCCACAATGTTTACATGGTCTTAGGATAACGGCTTAGAGCTAGGCACAATCATGGACCCTGTAGCACAGCAAAATGTAATAAAATATAACAAAACATTAACAATAAAATTAGAAATAATTAAAAATTTAAACAAGAGTCTATTAATATTAAATAATAAGAATAGGTATTACATATTAATCGTTATTAAATAGGTAATTATATTAAAACGCTTATTAATAATTGAGATCATTACATTATCAATTTATCATAGATTAAAACATTTTATTATAGAAATAGGATTATTTAGTAGTAGGTAGGTATGGATATTATTATTATTGTGATTTATCGTACATAAATAACTAATTTTGTATAATGTCTGTTTGTGTTATTGGAATTGTTTTGTCATTTATGTATTCACTAATTGTGTAGTATGCTTTTTTAATTAATATTTGTTTGAGTTTGTTTATAAAGACTGTTTCGCTAGTTTCGTTCTTTAATGAATCTGGTAATTTGTTATATATTTTTATAGACATTACATACGGACTATTAGAGTGTAATTTCATGCGCGAAGAAGGTAACATTAACATATTCTTATGTCTAACTGATCGGTCACTATGTTTATCACCGCGGGATGTAAAAAAGTTTGTGTATTTCCTAACAAATTTGCATATTTCCAGGATATATATAGATGGCAAAGTAAGTATCTTGTGCTTTATAAATATGGGTTTACAACTATCAGTTTGTTCTATATTAACTTTGATGCGAATTAATTTCTTTTGGAGAATAAAAAGTGTAAGCGCGTCTGTACTATTTCCCCACATTATAATGCCATAACTGAGCCATAAAAAGCCAATAAAATGTACTAAAAGTGGCATCAGTTGTTCCCGTACTAATTTGCTATGATGGCATATCCTGGCCTTGTTTCTATGATCTGAGACTATATACCTGTCAAAGAAACTATTGCACCGGTTGAGAAACATAAGAAACATTAAGTTCTAGTGAAACTGTACCTAGGTACTGTCAAAAGTTCTGACACACAGATGTTCAGACATTCACAACTTTTTTGTTCGGTGTAGGTACTGTAAATTGTGAATGATGGCATCATTCTACTAAATATGTAATTATCGTCCTACGGGCTAGGAGCCCGTAGGACGATAATTACATATTCCTCCCTTCATACTTAATTAAATTATTTAATGAAGTCGGTTAAAAAAAATACATACCTACTCAGATTTTTTGTTCGTTTGTATGCCATCTTTATCACCTACAGTTGTACCTCTTAAAAGATTTCGAGTTTGAAGGATAGGACCCCTATAGACTAGGTACCTACATATAAAATCGAATAGGTACCTAATAAAAAAAAAAAAACAATTTTCACCTCCAAATCAGCGTTGTTAGAACAAAAAGTATCAAAATACACACATAACCCTAACACAGTCGAGTGAAAAATTCCACCAAGCGGGGACCCTCACTTTGTTCGGAATCCTTGGAGCGAGAAGCGCACGCTTCGCTACGAAGCAGTAATGTCCCTACAGAGGCTATGTAGCGATATCGATGCAATGTTTTGATTCTGTTCAACAATTTATCAAGGGACCGTGCATGTGTCGTTTAAAAAATGATTTTGGAACGCAATACGTTGAACTAGGGCTGCTGTCACCGTCAATGCGACACCGGACAAAGATTTCAAAAACCAAGAAAAATCCCGATTTCGACTAAATGTCGGGCATTTAGTCGAAATCGCTATTATTATTTTATTATATTATTGCTAAACTAGACATTTTTGGTGGGAACGCGGATCCCATGTGCGTTTAGCAATTTTAAGACATAAAAATATTTATTTATTTAGATATTTTCAAGAAAAATCGACTAATTGCTGGAATAGAAAACGTACAAAACTTTCAACGTGATGGGCGTCCGAATTTCACCCGGACACTTTTTGAGAACCCCCCAGACGTCCTTCCAAACTAGGACAAATCCGGAGAAACCCGGACTGATGGTACGCCCGTACGTATTTTTTTTAGGATGTTGTAAAAGAGTAGGCGTTTCTTGTGGTAGGTAATACTTTTACGCAGCTAGAAAACGTCCTAAAAAAAAAACAATTAAATTACTGCCCTGTTACTTTTTTTTAAAGTAAGTGATTGGAAAAAACAAAAATTGGTCATAACTTTTTAACTCTGAGAATGTTCTCAGGGTTAAAAAGTTTGGCAATGACCTTGTCCACGCCCCTATTCGATTTGATCTATACTATTCAGGGACACACTGTATATCATACAGCACCGGATCTTCATAAAAGTTGAATGTCATGATTTAAAATGTATACCTACTACTCCCCTGACTTGCAACCCCTTAATCATGCCACCACGCTATTATTCAAAAATTTCAGCAAAAGAATATTGCTCGTACGTCTAGATTGCCCCAGGCTGCCTATAAAGCTTGTTAGTATGCCTCATAAAGTCCTTTATGTTTGCATGTAAGAAACAAGCTATTTATTGGCGCATGCCACTGATTTCCCATTGGACTACACTATTCATTGCCCGCTTCAGGTAGCCATTTTACTTTTATTGTTGACGTGTGCGCTATCCAATTGCTTTTTTTATTAACTGCGGTATGGAACGTAAAAAATAGTGAAGGTAGCATGTGAACGTTTTTCGGGTTTTCGATCAAAAGTTTTCTAGTATTCTAGCCCTAGATAGCTAACGTTACTTCTATGATAAGCTAACCATTCGACTTTTTGACGACCATTTTTTAAACGTGATTTTTATTAAAATGGTATGTTATTTTAATCAGGTTTATTATATTTATGGACAATATGGGATATAAATTAAAGATAATTATTACATAAATGAATATTTATTTAACTTTTAAGTACTATATTACAAATCTTAAACGGCACCATGCTTCTTTAAGATCACTAAGGTACTAAATCTTACAATTACTAAATTAGGAACTAGTTTTTAGAAATTTATTCTTTTTCTTTTGGTATCACAAAGCAAAAAGCTTAAAATTTGCCGTAAGTATCAAATTCTTCACTTCCAACGATATAACTAAAAACACAGAACAAAAATCAATACAAATTACAGGTAACACATAAGCTAACCATTCGTCATAATGACGAGCATGCAGTAGGTATCTCAAAAACAGAAGTACTTACCGGCTAAACGAGAGCACTACGCGCCGTAGTCTAGCGGTTACTTAGTTGGCACGAATCAGCGAATGTGTAGGAAAAACCATTAGAAAGGGAGAGGGATATATTTATTAGATGCTCGTCATTTTGACGAACGTTAGCTATCTAGGGCTAGTGTAAGGGGTTTGGTTTTTGGGCGGATACAGATCAGCTTGTGCATATTTTTGTGATTGCATTTTTGCATTGAAGTGCAGTGATAGCTTAGTTGTTTAACCATGTGCCTCCCACGGCGAATGGTTTGAGTTCGACCCCGAGGCACGCACCGCTGACTTTTCGAAGTCATGTGTGTATTAGAAATTAATTATCACTTGCTTTAACGGTGAAGGAAAACATCGTGAGGAAACCGGCATGTCCTAGGACCAAAAATTCGAAGACATGTGACGTCTACCAACCCGCACTGGCCCCGCGTGGTGGACTACGGCCCACTCCCTCTCACAGAGAGGAGGCCTGGATCCCAGCAGTGGGAACATTATAGGCCAATTATTATGCTTATGCTATTTTTGCATTGTAATAACGCAATGTAATATAGTTTTTTACATAGTTGGCCGACTTCTAAGTCTCCGTACCTAACTAGCCGTGCCCCGTGGTTTCACCCACGTTCCTCGGATCCTAAGGGTTGCGGATTATCATATACAAAAATATTTTTTCGAATCCGACTGGTTGTTCCAGAAATTAGAGTGTTCAAACAAACTTCCAAAAATTTTTTTCGAATCCGACTGGTATTTCTAGAGATGAGCACGTTTAAATAAACAACCCAGCTTTACAGCTTTATTATTATTAGTATAGATAACAAGTTGAAATGTCTCATGAGCCTGTAATTAATTACACCGGTACCCATATCATTCAAATCAGTACCCCGATCAGGAGTTTTTTTGACGTATAGTATCGTTAACGTAAGCATATTTTGAATTAAAAATACACGTTTGTTACACAATATTTATATAAATTAAATACATAATTAATTTCTCTGTATTTTTAAAAATGTGCAGATTGTATAAAATTTCATCAAAATGTTCCAGAACTGCTGTATTTTAAATTCAAAATATGCTTACGTTAACGAAACTATACGTCAAAAAAACTCATGATAGGGGTACAGAACACAGCAATGCTACTTGGCTATAAGTACTGGATCTTAGTGGCAGCGTAACGAACTGAAACCATGGGTTCACTACCTTATTTTGAACCCCTCAGCGTTAAAATTTTGCGTCGGTCTTTTATGGGTTATTTGTATAGGATACAAGAAAATCCAGTCGTATTGTACTTATACCTTTTTGAAGTCAGAAACAAATATCTCTATGCTTAAAGAACGGTTAATCCTCAGATCATAGAAACAAGGGAGATGTGCCAAGGCCCTATCGAGCTTGATGCCTGAACTTGAGCAAATTGCTCATATTAAAAACGTACACGCTGACGACGAACCGAACACGATCGATGGTATAAATACAGTGTTTTAGTTTAGTGCTAGTGTTGAGTAACGATTAACAGTGTTAGATTGAGGGTGTGCGGAATGTTTAATGCGTGGGAGATCTTTTTATTCACAAGGAGCGCTTAATTATGCGCGTAATTGTGTCGAAAAATGTACTAAAAGTGGCATCAGTTGTTCCCGTACTAATTTGCTATGATGGCATATCGCCTTGTTTCTATGATCTGAGGGTTAATCATTCACAACCGCACCAAGCGTTAATTTTATCCGAACTTTGTGAGATAAGTAAAAACTCTATAAGATTTCCTTTATCCACTCGGGTAGTAATTAATTTACTTGCCCCACCTCCATAATTACGAGACATTCGTCTTCATTAGAGGTGCCGTTTCATTAGTTTCTACCCAAATGCTACCTTACATTACAACTGTAGCTTGATTTTTGTTTGTGACTTAGGTACCTATGTGTTACATTCGTATTCGTCATTATCGGCTTTCTGTAATTAAATACATTTTTTTTCTTTGATAACTAGCTGATTCACCCGGCTTTACACGGGTAAGGTTTAGTTTATCCTTATGAATGGAGTCACACAAAATTCGCTCCTATGAAGCTATAATCTTGATAGACGGAACGATGGACGACAAAGAGGTTTCCGGTTATTCTTTACGGAACCCTAAAAAGCGGTAGGTATGTAGCTGTATATCCCTACGTTGTAGAATGAGAGTTGGTTTGTAAGACACGGGTAGTAAACTATATTTCCGATATAACTGGCCTCGTGGGAAATTACCTTAGAAACGATGCTTCGCTTTGTGATATCCGATGTCTGCACCAATCGCGGAAACCTGAGTAGAAACCTAGTTCTAGATTTTAATCGATTTATACTTTTATATTATATAGCATAGTTGTGGAAATATTATTGAAACACGTTACTGTTCGCACATTATTCAAATAAATATTAATCATTCCGTGTGCTAGATGGCGTTACTAGTCACTTTTTATAACTTTTTGATACAAAAATAATAACAAGTAATAGGTATGTATAATCAGGAAAAGGCAGCGAAATAACTCAACAAACATCAGTCCAAAGTTTGAGAAAGTTTTGTGTATGAAAACTTGGCAATTATTCCATTATTATTTATTTGGCTTGTAAAAAAATATTGAAGAGCAGGCAACACTTTGAAAACTAATAATGATTTATGTATTAGGTATATTTAAAACAATAATTGAGTGCTTTGATTCCACTTTCATTGTGGAAACCGCTAAACAGAGGAATATGCTGCTGGAGTGGGTATTCCCCGATAGTTACAATCTGGGCAGGCGCGGTCCCAGGGGGGGGGGTCACAGGGGTCACGACCCCCCCCAAAATCGTACAAAAATGCGCCAAACACGGTAATTCACGGTATATTACGTCGGCATTAATCGGTACGATCCCCCCCTAAAGTCTTCAGCTGCGGTATGACCCCCCCCTCAAATCGTCGGCTGGGACCGCGCCTGAATCTGGGTGTCTTGAAGTTGCGAGTGGATCGGTTGTTCTAGGCAAGCATGGAAAAGCCTATAGGTACATAAATAAAAAAACAAATGGTTCCACGATGTTGAGTTATGAAAATTGCAAAATGATCAGTGACTTATTTCGTTGACCGTACTATAGTTATCGTCTGCAGTCAAAATTCGACCAATTGTTAAAAAAAATATTTCGTTTTATTTTAATACTTCACCTGCAATATCTTAATTTTTTCTTGAACCATTTTCTGGTAAATCCTTGTTAGGTTCAGACCCAGAAAAAGTTTATTCTATACGGGAATCGAACCAGCGACACATTATGCAGCAGCCAATCTCTCAGCCAACTGTGCCTTGCAATTACTTAATATAATATAAACTTTGATTAATCTTTGATTATTAACGAAGGGCTCGTGGCTAAATGACAGCCGCGCTGATCGATCGATCTGCGAGGTTAAGCTGCGCTTGCCGCGGTCAGTCGTTGGATGGGTGACCGTTCTTTACACATCGAGACCCCTCCGTGCCTCAGAGAGCACGTTAAACAGTCGGTCCCAGTTGTCATAGGAATATCTTTGGCAATCGTTACGGGTAGTCAGGAGCCCAAAAAAGTCTGACAACTGGTCTAACATTCGAATACCGGTATTCCCCAATAATTGGGTTGTGGAGGTCAGATGGCAGTCGCTCCATGTAAAATAAAAATATTCAGCCGCAACCAGTTAGACTGGAAGCCGATCCCAATCATGTTTGGGAAAAGGCTAGGCGGATGATGAAACTTTGATTAATCTGTAGAACACAAAACCCCTTCATATCGAAATGAATCTTATATTTTTATTCGGCCATGACAGCAATTTTGTGCAATTCGCTTTTCGAAATTATAAAATCCACCCGTTATCTATAACAGAGTCACATGAATGATATTTTTGAAGCGCAAAGGCAACAAAGGGCGGCGAAACGAGCCGTATCTTATTTGAATAAGTCGCGGTATAAAAGCTTGCCCGCGCTCACTATGAAACTGGTGAGCCATAGTGCACGAATATACGGTAGGATTAATTGATTAATTAATTGAGCAGCGTAAGAAAGCTCAGCGTCTTTTTGTTAGATAATAGGCTTACGTTTCATCGCCATCTCGCCTGATGTCGCATGATGGATCCAGCCGGGCTAACATGCGCGCCGCAACAAATTTTGTCGACTGTTTTGTCTCGCTCTTACTCGTGCGAAAACGAGACAAATGTACGATAAAAGCGTCGACAACATTTTGTCGCGGCGCGCATGTTAGGCGCTCAGAGCGCCTAACGTTTCATTCGTTTCATGATTCAGAGTTCAGTCTTGGATGAACTACCGAACACGATGGCGTGAGCGTATCAGCGAATCTGTCACAAAAAAATCACGTTTCGTGTTTTTTGGCGAACGTCATTTTTAAAAGACGATACGTGATTTGAGATGTGTCCGTAATTTTTCACGATGCGTGATGCGTGTGAACATAGGCTTTTAAAAAAATAAAGTAACTTTAAATAGTTATTGTTGGTGATAAATAAATAACGCAGTTTTATAGGCAAAAACTCATCATCTGCCTAGCCTTTTTCCCAAATTACATTGGGGTCGGCTTCCAGTCTAACTAGTTTCAATATCAATATTTTACGTGGAGCGACTTCCATCTGACCTCCACAACCCAATTAATGGGTAATACCGGTATTCGAATGTTAGACCAGCTGTCAGACTTTTTAGGGCTTCTGACTACCCGTAACGATTGTCAAAGATATTCCTATGACAACCGGGACCGACTGCTTAACGTGCTCTCCGAGGCACGGAGGCGTCTCGAACTCGATGTGTAAAGAACGGTCACCCATCCAAGGACTGACCGCGGCAAGCGCAGCTTAACCTCGCAGATCGGTCGATCAGCGCGACTGTCATTTAGGCAAAAACTATGAATATATTTTTAACGTCTACACCACGGAGGAAAACTCTGTAATTCCTCTGTGGTCTACACACAGCGACTTAGCAAACAAGAGAGAGACAATGTTATCACACAACAAATATTAAATTACTAAAAGTAATTACATTGCCATAGTTCAACAGTTATCCATTTCTACGCCTATCTACAATTCCATGCAAATTCCAGGCGTAGCTTATGCGACATCCTTTGTTTGACGTCCCTCGGTTCATTTTCCTTAGAGACCGCTCCATCACTGTCAAAGTTTTCCCATGGAAAAACGCTTCCTTCCTACCTTTGATATCTCAGGCGGTAAATTTAATTCTTGTAAAAAGAAAACCTTACACTCATTACATGCATTAGGTATTACAAAGCATGGTTTTATTATAAATATTTGTCTGTAATTAAAATTCGAGAAAGTGATTGAAGGGCATACAATATCACTTTCTGCCGGCCTAGCATGACCACGATAGAAACGGGTTTTGTCTACATAGAAATAGACAAAGTGACAGATTGTAGAAACATTTCTACGTTTTATGAATGAAACGGTAGAAATGTTTCTACAATCTGTCACTTTGTCTATTTCTATGTAGACAAAACCCGTTTCTATCGTGGTCATGCTAGGCCGGCTAGTAATACCACTTGCGCACGCTGCCCCGAATTAATTTATAGTAATGAAAATATGATTATAAATGTATATTTTTGCGAATTTTAAAGCCATGTTAGGCTTATATAATGTTATTAAATATATAAGATATTCCCAAAAACAACTGACACAGGCAGGAATCGAACCTGCGACGTCTGCCTAAACCGGAGCAACGCTCTTAACTGTAGCTCAGTGGTTAAGAGCGTTGCCCCGGTTTAGGCAGAGGTCGCAGGTTCGATTCCTGCCTGTGTCAGTTGTTTTCAGGAATGTCTTATAAGTATATTTAATAACGAAAATATGATTATTTGGAAAAAATCACAGAGGAGTATCTGTCACAATTGAAAAACACAATTGACTTTGACCTCCACGAGGTGTTTCGACAGATTTGTATAGGAATTCAGGATTGAAAGATTGGCAGTAAAATTGTTCATACAAAAAAAACATGAAAGTAATTCTTGTACAACTATGGTAGGTACTCAAGGAACACTTCCTCCTCTCTAGTAGGTCCACCGGTTTAAGCTGTGCATTGTCTGTCAGTCAGTACGTCAGTCACTGTACGTTATATAGGTATAGAATTTGAGACAAAAATCGTTTCAGACTTGACCTACTCCATCCTCCTTGACTACGTAGTTCCACAGTCGTTATTATGAATTTCATTTCACGCTGACCGGCTGTAGCCATGTTTTTACATCACTCTGTGAGAACCGTGCCAATCAGGAACAAGTTATGAGAAAGGCCTTTGCGGCGTTTTAATCGAATGTCAAAGAGAAATGAGTTTCTTTGATATCACTCTGATACAAGAATAGATTGGTTTTCGTTTTCTGTTTTTTTATGAGTTGGCAATTAAAATGTCACTGATATACATACAAAATGTATGGAAAGGTTTGGCAGAGGAGTGCGGTAAATCACCCTTAAAAAAGATGATTACATTAAACATCTCTTAAAATTGTCATCTCTATTCATTGTCATACAAATGAATGATGAATGATTTAATTAGTGGTTAGATTAAGAGGCGTTTATAAGTGAGGGGGTTTGCTGTTGATGTAATGAAATTCTGTGTACATATAACTCCACTTAATAGAGCATTACAAAAATAACGGCGAAATAACGATAGTTATTGTATTATATTGTTGTAATGACTGCGTTTTTGTATTTAAATTTACTTGCAAATAGTAAATATGTAGATTACATAGCTTTAAATATATCATGATGCTTAATAGACGCCTACATCCAAATAACGAAACAGTTATAACCGTTTTTTGTCTAATTTTTAAAGCTAGAAGCTTGAAACTTATTTTTGAGATTTGGGGTGTAGGATAGGTGTAGGGTAGGCGTAGGGTAGGCGTTGGGTAGGCGTAGGGTAGGCGTAGGGTAGGCGTAGGGTAGGCGTAGGGTAGGCGTAGGGTAGGCGTAGGGTAGGCGTAGGGTAGGCGTAGGGTAGGTGTAGGGTAGGTGTAGGGTAGGTGTAAAGTAGATGTAGGGTAGATGTAGGGTAGGTGTAGGGTAGGCATAGGGTAGGCGTAGGGTAGCTTAGCTGGCGTAGGGTAACTTTACCCGTGCGAAGCCCGGGCGGGTCAGCTAGTGTTATAATAAATGGAGTATAATAGAAGGCTAGAAAGTTACCTTACAATTGGGTTTGTGGTTAAGCCCTAACAGAAACCTTGTTACTGGATTTTAGATCCCAGAACTAAACTAATTAGATAGTTTAATGAATAACTTTCAAAATTAACATTCCCATAACGTGAAACATCCCATACTTAATAGCTATTAACGCCACACTCTATACCATCCATTACTTAGGGTTGCCACAAAACAATTATTTACACGGTAACGACTTACAATTTTAATTTAAAACAGACTCGTTCGCAATAAGCGCTGTTTTCCATGCAAAGTTTAGTTTACAGCGTTAGGGTGACGTCACATTTGGATACACTATTTCTTTTTATTCCCGACTTTCTGTCGTGTCGGCACGAGTTTTGCGAAAGCTGAATGAGTTGTGCCATGGCTAGCCAATCAGAAAGATTGTTAGCGAGTCTGACTACAAAGGGTGTACTGCGCTGGACCACGGGGACTCATCAGGAACAAAGGAACATTTGTTGAAATAACTCATGATAGATGGCGTTATACGTATCGATTTGTTATTGAAGTTTATGTAAAATTGAGAACATGAAAAAATACATCATGAATAATATTCGTTCAAATTTTGAAAAATCCTTTAAGCACGGAAAAATGTATAGCCCGAAGATAGCTCGCGCTAAATCGGTCACATTTCTTTGTATGAGATGAGGCATCTGTACGTATAGTATTATATTATCTGTGGCTGGACGTAGAGATCGTCTAATCTAAAACTGAATGCCCCTTCAATATGTTTACGCTCACATACAAAGTACTTTAGAGGTTTTATTGTATAGGCCGATTAGATTTATGAATGAACAACAAGCTTCGATTGAAATTATTTTAGTTTGTTAAAGAAGAAAGAAAAACATTGGAGAATTTTATAATTATCATGTGAATTCTTTCTAAAACTCCAAAATGAGTTCGTTATTGGCGAGTCCAACTTCACAGTAAAATCGCTGCACGCACACAAGTAAAGTGCTGCAATAAATACTTATTTCCTCTCACACATTAAAACAATCATGATTAGTGGAGGGTCGTTCAGTTTTAGATTAATTAGACGATTATTCTCTACTTGCTTTGAAATATTGTCATTTCTGAAGGCTAGTTTGTTGAAATGTATTAGCACCTTACGTTTCATCTTTGCTTGCATAGCTTAAGAAACTATTAATTTATTTTATTAAGTAGGTACTTATTACGATTACGAATCCAAACATCTTAAACTAATCTAAACAGCAGTTGAAAGAGAAAAAAGGTGGATTTACCGGTGGTATACCGGTAAATCCACCTTTTTTCTTTTTCAACTGTTAAGTGCTATTCAGCTTACCATGCCAAACAAAAATATTAAACAATTTAAGCCTATCTGGAAATCAAATATAGATCTATTTATGAGTATCATTACTTACGACTGTAAGGATGTCACACAAGCAAATTACGTGTACATATCAAAATGAGCTCATTCTAAAATTAGTCGCTAGTTACAGTCAATAATGTGCCGTCGCCCTTAGCAACGTAATTGATCGCCGGCTGTGCGCCGTTTACGACAAAGTCTTAAATTAACATAATAATTTGGTTACACTCTATATTAACAGTAGGTTTGTAATCGAAAATTCTAGTTTTAAATCCAGGTAGATTAGCAAAATGGTGAAACAAGGTGGAACTATTTCTCCGGTGGTAGGAAGTATTCAGGTAGAAAGCAGGCAACCTGCGGCGATCTGCCAGCGCTAATTGGAACCGATCCGTGTAGTCGCTACATAAAGGAAAGGAAGAGGACTTTTGGCCGCAGGGAGTGGTGTTCCGACGCTTCCGGGGACAAGTGCCACACGATCGCGCAGTGATTGACATAGTGCGCAAGTGAAGTGTTTTTACTAACATACTTAGGCTTAAGTTTTAGTTCGGACCTGATCACCAGGTCCGAGACGTTCAGGTACCTTGGATCCGTGCTGCACGAGTCTGGCAACGTGGACGACGATGTCCAAACACGTATAGGCGCGGCTTGGGCGAAGTGGCGCGAGGTAACGGGCGTTGTATGCGACCGCAAAATGCCTCCGAAGCTCAAGGGGCAGATATATAAATGCATCATACGGCCTGTCCTCTTATACGGCGGCGAATGTTGGCCAGCACTAAGCAGACACACCCAGGAGCTTCGCGTCACGGAGATGAAGATGCTAAGGTGGATGAGCGGCGTAACGCGATCCGATCGCATACGCAACTCATTCATCCGAGGTAGTCTTGGTGTCCGTGACGTGAGGGAAAAACTGCAAGAGTGTCGTCTGCGATGGTATGGCCACATCATGCGCCGCCCTATGGAGTACGTTGGTCGGAGATGCATGAATATGGCTGTCCTTGGGGCTAGGTCCCGTGGTCGCCCTCGCAAGCGCTGGCTGGACGTCGTCAAGTCCGACATGCGAGCCAATGGCCTGACTGAAAAGGATGTAGAAGATCGGGCAAAGTGGAGGAAGTTCAGTCGGAAGGCGGACCCTGGCAATAGCCGGGATTAACGCCAGGTAGAAGAAGAAGACTTAGGCTTAAGTTTTATTACTAACATACACTGTATTATATTATACATATATACATATTTTAGCTTGTAAGGTACCTATATATCTATGGGCCAAAGTAGCCTGAAAATAAAAAGGTTATTATTATTATAAAGCAAGCTGGTAAAAGCAGTGAAATATCAGGGTACCCGCGCAGATTTGAGTAAAGGCCCTAGCCAAGTTGCTTTTCTGTTAGCGTTTACGCCATACGCTACGGACAAAATGTATGGCAGTGAAGTGACATTAGTGAGGTCACGTGACTATTCCGCAGGAAATGTCATTGTCATACATTTTGTGCTTATCGTTTGGCGTGATCGCTGACATCTGTCAGCGTTCACGCCAAACGATAAGCACAACATTGAAATTGAAATTTATCTAAACTAGCTACTTGGCTAGGGCCTCAGATCGGAGCAGATCGGAACTTGTCGGAACTGATCGGTGCTTATCGACGCTGGGTTCGGCAATGTATGGAGACCCGGTACCGACCCGGGCTGTTACTTACTTTGGTGTACAAAATTAAACGACATACATTGTACGAATTATTTATTTACAATGACAGAATTTTGAGTGACAACGTGTTCGAAACATTTAAATGCTATGAGTAAAAAAGTATGTATATATCAGGACTCCGCCCTTAATCACACAGTTGCGGCCCTTCCAACCGACGTGCCAAGTATCTGGTCGACGTGCCTCTTCCAGATCAAACCAGAATCCGTTAAGATCTCGTAGTGTAGACGACCAAAACGTTTAATGACTGTGCCGAATTCCCATTTTTTGTTAGAACTGTAATCTCGCGTCTGGATCCTCTGCCCCAATTTAAATGTTCTTACATTAGCCGTATGGTCTGCAGGCGAGCTGGACGATACATATCTTTTCTTTAGCATGGCGTGAAGCAGTGTCCTCACTGGTCGGCCGCCGAAGACCTGTTCGTAAGGACTTTTTCCAGTGGCCGAGTTGGGAGTTCTTCTTAGTTGGGACTTAATTTTTAAAATTTTATCATGTATAGATCCAGCCTCACTCTCCATACTATGTAAAGCCTTCTTTATGGTTTGGACAAATCGCTCAGCTTGACCATTCGTCGCTGGATGATATGGAGCTGACGTTTTATGTATAACACCAAGTTCTTGTAAAAATGACGAAAATTCTCTTGACACAAACTGTCTGCCATTGTCGGAAACTAAAATGTATGGTATACCAAAATCCACGAATACGTTTTTTAGTTTTGATATACACCAAGTACTTGTAGTTGTTTTTGTCGGAAGTATCTCCACCCATTTTGACATAGCGTCTACTATTATAAAAAGGTAGTAACCATGTAATGGTCCGGCGAAGTCGATGTGTATGCGTTGCCATGGTTCTGTCGGTACTTCCCAGTGATGTAACTGAACCTTACTTGGTTCATTCTGTTTGAGACGGCATTCACGGCAATTGTTCACTAGTTGCTCGATATCTTTATCGATATTTCTCCAGTAGACGTAACTGCGTGCCAATAATTTCATTTTCAATATGCCTAGGTGACCTAAATGTAACTCTTCCAATATTTTGCTTCGTAAATTCTGCGGAATCATGACTCTAGTTCCTTTAATAAGGCAATCTAAATCTTCTAAATCTTCTAAATCTTCCTAAAAAAAATCTTCCAGTGTCAGTTCGTTGTCATTATAGCCAAGTGTTCTTAAGGTTTGACCCTTACTCAAAGCTTGAACTAATCGGTTGTATTCACCTGTTCGTAAGGACTTTTTCCAGTGGCCGTGTTGGGAATTAAACGACATACATTGTACGAATTATTTATTTACAATGACAGAATTTTGAGTGACAACGTGTTCGAAACATTTAAATGCTATGAGTAAAAAAGTATGTATATATCACTTACGAAAAACCCTTTAAATAACTTTGCCTGACCCGAACCCGACATCGAACCCAGGACCCTACGCTCAGCAGTCCCGCTTGCGACTACCAGACCAACGAGGCAGTAAAATTAAATACCTTAAATATTTGTTTTGAAACAAAACATTCACATTTTTAGTCATAATTTGATTTGACACATTTCTCATTTCCCTTTTTGACCGCAGCCAAAATAAACTTTTTTTCATGCAGATCCTCGCACAAATAATAGGCGATTTAGATATTTCCAATCCTTATTTATGATTCCACCTTTCGCAGGATTAAAAGGGTACCGAATTAAGCTTCTAACGTCAGGTAAAGTTATTTAGTTATCACGACACGAGTCCGACACGACGAGATAAAATAAAAACCGTCAAGACTTTCAACATTAATCTCTGGGTTGTATGCAACGTAAAAAGTATAGAATAGTGTTTTTGTTTTAAACCGAGCTCCACTTTTCTCGGTTTGAAAAAATAAGAATGAGAATTTGAAATGTCTGAGGAAGTAAGCATCTAAACACGTCTAATATCCACTTGCACGAAAGTTCACTAAATAAAATTAGCAACAAACATTGAAAAACTCATTCTGTCTTGTTAGTATTAAACAAGTAGGTAAAACATAGAAATGCAAAGACATTTTAAATATGTTTTGTGCAACTGCAAGCGGCAGTGGCATAAAACACTTAGGCCGGGGCCGCACTGGCACGGCGACGGGGCGGTGGCAATAGGGTTGCCACGCTCGAAATGTGCCTTCTTACAATCTCATAAAAAAATTATAAGAATTACTAGTGTCGCTTGCAGTCGGCGACAGCAGCTGCAGCTGCAGTCACTCGCTGTCACCAGTGTCGAATTGTACAGTCTTCTCGTGACCACGGTCAATGCAACTTGATCCAAACGTCGAGGTTAAATAGTCAAAATGACTGATATTTTGATTATGTTTGTGCGCCAAAAGTCCCGATATAATTAACCACTACAAAGAAAATAATAATTTTGGTTTCGGAAGTCGGTGGCTTTGGTTTTTGTTTGCTTTTTTTTGCCACCGACTTCCGAAACCAAAATTATTATTTTCTTTGTAGTGGATTTTTGAAGTCGGTTATTTTTTGTTAAAAAAGTTTTTATTTTTCCCTTTTTAGTTCTTTATCCCGTGTTAGATTACTTTCACGAATTCGTTCAACAGTAAATCTTCTACGGAGTATGTACATTTATGCCTATAACTTTGTACATAGGAATGATTACATAATGTATTATATACTAAAACCTTTCTGAGAGTATGTAGATTACGTTAGTGAAAACCCCATCCAAATCGAATCAGTAGTTTTTGAGAAAATCGCGCACATACAAACATACATACATACATACATACATACTTACATACATACATACGGGACGAATACAGAACCTCCTTTTTTGAAGTCGGTTAAAAAACATGTACCTTTAATCTTATGACTACTCAACCTCCTTGCACAAGTCCACAGATAATATGTATAATAGGTACTACGTACTATGCCTCATCTCATACAAAAGAAACGTGAAGGCCGTAACTTGCGCTATCCTCGGGCTATAATCTTTTTCGTGCACGGATTTTTTAAAAATTAGAACAAAATTTTCCATGGTCGATTTTTTTCATGTTCTGAATTTTACACAAATCAAAAGATCGTTCACAGTAAAGGTCCTTCATACAACGTACAGTGAACGCGCGTGTTACGAATGTTAAGTTGTTTTGCGTACGACGGCGTCAATATTTATTGCCGTTTTACAGTTTCAGCCAAATTGATTGTTTTATTTTTATGTATTAATTTCACTTTGTTGTGTGATTTATGCTATACTAGGTAACTGATGGTCGTGTTCAATAATGTATCTATCAGTGAATTTGCTTGTTACAGATATAATTCTGACTACTTCGTTTATGTCTAAATTCTATCTCTTGTAACGAAACGAGCCGATTAATAACTTATCTAGTTATTGAAAACGTGCGTTTGTAAACATAGAGGGAAATTAATTAACGATAATGGTTTCAGGCGTTAGAATTTTTTTCTTACATAATTATTGAGTGGCAAGCGGCCCACCAGGGCCCTGTTCATCAAACGTTACAAGCCTTGTATTACAAGCATTTATTCTTGCAAAAACACTTTTAATACAAGGCTTGTAACGTTGTAACCTGATGGTAATAAGCTGTCTCTCGCTAATAAAAAAAAATCGCATTTTTTCTATTCGCCCCTAAATTTTTTCTATTCGTCTTAAAGCCCGCGACATGTATGCAACGTATTCTTTATCAATATAAGAATTCACAACATTACATTTACTACGCTAGTATTGCCGTCTCTTTCCCTCCCGCTTCCATAAATTCCCGTAATGTAGTGTCACGGCTTGATAACGAGATTTACACGTAACGTTAGGCTGACGGCAGACATTATCGCTGAGGACAGCGCGTTATTTACGTGTCGTGTGAAGGGGCCTTGCATTGACAGCTGTGATTTGTGTAGAGACCGTTCCACGTAGGAATTCCCCTAGAAGTTATGTTGGCTACCCTGAATCTCAATTTATTACGTTTTTAACGGTGTTGGAAGTTTTCTTTCAACACCAATTCACTTTCATCATTTTAACGTCCTAAATATTATTATAAAACATAAATCTACAAAAAACATAAAACGATATGACCTAAATAGGAATGACAAGCAGTGGAACTAACATAACTTCTAGGGGAATTCTTACGTGGAACGCTCTATACTGTTATGCGATTTGGGATTTTTTGTAGTCTTCAGCCTGTCAGTGTCTATTTTGTATCGTTTCGCTGCGTGATATCACCGCGAGAATTGCTAATTTGTTTGCGAACGTTCGAGGGAGAATTTCACGGTTCTCGAACCGAGTCGATAAAGAATAGACACTGACAGGCTGTTATGCGATTTTTTATAGTCTTCATGGTGAAACGTGTTGAAACTTTTTTTTTCAATAATAATGATATTAAATGATATTTAGATAGCAAATACATAGCATAATCATATTATAATCGGCCTATAATGTTCCCACTGCTGGGACACAGGCCTCCTCTGTCTGTGAGAGGGAGTGGACCGTAGTCCACCACGCGGGCCCAGTGCGGGTTGGTGGACGTCACATGTTTTTCGAATTTTTGGTTCTAGGACATGCCGGTTTCCTCACGATGTTTTCCTTCACCGTTGAAGCAAGTGATAATTAATTTCTAATACGCACATGACTTCGAAAAGTCAGCGGTGCGTGCCTCGGGATCGAACTCGAACCATTCGCCGTGGAAGGCACATGGTTATACCACTAGGCTATCACTGCAATCATATATCAAGCAAATACATAATTGTTATCAATAGCTCTAGATGAGGTCGGTGTTTCCTATCTGACTACTTTTGAGAAGAAATACCGGAACAATTATTAAGAATGAGGACACAATTATTAAGAGATGGGATTTACTCAAACACACACAAAAATCATCAGAATCGGTCCAGCCGTTTAGGAAGAGTTCGGTGACAAACACACGTACAGAAGAATTATATAAGTATATAAAGAAGATTATCGGAAGATACGTAGTACGTTTTATTCATCGCAGCTTCAACAATAGTGTTCTGCAATTTGTCAAGAATTACAGGTAGGTACACATTTTGGTTGATTTCTGATCAAAGATCCCCAGCTAGAGCTACATTGTCTTTGCATTCCTTTGATGCCTATACAAACTTTCAACATAGATCGTCGAAGCAAAGGAGATACGAAGAACACAATATCGGAAGTTTTTATACTTATTTAGAACTACACACATCAAAAAAAGTTTGTGATCAGTTTGAAAAATTTAAATCTTTTTTGTTACGGTAGATTAAATCATAATATAATCTACCGTAACAAAAAAGATTTCGATTTTTCAAAGTGATCGCAAACTTTTTTTGATGTGTGTAGACAAAAATTTACAATTTTAAATAAACTTCTCACTACATATGGGGTGGCTAGTACTACGAAGAGGTCAAGCTGTATCTCTTGTTCATCCCACCGGAATTAGATTAAATGTGGCTTAATTTTATGTTGGACCCCAAGCTACCGTTTAATACTTTTTGCGTGATCCGCGCACAAACAGGCCCTAGCCAAGTTGCTTTTCTGTTAGCGTTCACGCGAAACTAATATATAAGTACAAAATGTATGGCAATGACATTACGTGCGGAAAAGTCACGTGACTCACAAATGTCACTTCTATACATTTTGTCCGTAGCGTTTGGTGTTAACGCTAAGAAAAAAGTAAGTTGGCTAAGGGGGCACTGCCCTATCCCGATTTTTTTTTCTGGAATACCTTTAATTTCCAAACACGGCTTTTTTAAGGTTTCGTACCCAAAGGGTAAAAACGGAACTCTATTACTGAGACTTCGCTGTCCGTCCGTCCGTCTGTCTGTCTGTCTGTCTGTCTGGCTGTTAGCTAGACAGTTGAAATTTTCACAGATGATGTATTTTTGTTGATAATAATATATCGCTATAAGAACAAATACTAAAAACAGAATAAAATCAATATTTAAGGGGGGCTCCCGTACAACGTAAACGTGATATTTTTGCTCGTTTTTGCTCGATATTGATAACGGCAGCAGGTACACGCTTGAAATATTCACAGAATATTTGATTATATATTCACATTAAAAATAAATAATTAAATCAAAATAAAACAAATATTTAAGGGGGGCTCACATACAACAGACATGATTTTTTTGCCGTTTTTATAGATAATGGTACGAAACCCTTCGTGCGCGAGTCCGACTCGCACTTGGCCGGTTTTTTTTAAGTTTTATAATAGTAGGTATAGCAATAGAGCTATGATATGGTATCTTATCCTCCATATTTCTACGATCGTACTTCACCCTGTTGATAGAACCTTTGTTCGGCGAGAATTGTGATTTTTGTGGGACAAAACAAAAGACTATCGCTACATTGTCCCCAGACATCATTAGCGGTGATATTTCTTATGTTTTTATACGTAGGTAACAAGGTTTTTATTTCGTAATATTTTTTGTATGAGATGTCATGCCCAGTTTCTATAACAAACGGATCGTTTAGGCTTGAAACTGCGTTACGCGGGTGCGGGCGCGTTCCCATACAAAAGTGCTGCGTCGCGGGGGCCGGCGCGGGCGTCCGTCGCGGGGCCCGCCAGCGGTGCATGCACGCCGCACGGGGCACGGGTTTGTTCCAGGATATAATTATGTATTGAACTAGCGACACTGCGTAATTAAAATAATTCGGTCTCCGCGACTGGTACCAGCGATGGGGACCGTCGGGATCCCACAGAGCCCATCCGCGTTTCCACGCGCGTAGACACGCGACGGGTGCCCGTCGCCGACGCCCGCTTAACGCAGTTTCAAGCCTTATACGTCGATACGTTGCATAGCTCGAGCTACCTAGCTACCTTGCGGGGGGCGGCGCCTTTTCATAGCACATATAACATCTTACTCCCTCCGCAACATAGCTTAGCATTAGTGGAAACGGTCACATAGTTTCGTAGCTTAGCTTTTACATTTTCGCAGTATAGCTGCATAGTGCATAGCACATCTCTCAGCATAGCAAGATCAGCTTGTTTAAGTATTCCCACTCTTGGGTTATTGCAGGTCTCCTTTCTGTGAGAGGGAGGGGCCGTAATCCACCACGCGGGCCCAGTGCGGGTTGGTGGATGTTACACGTCTTCGAATTTTTGGTTCGAGGACATGCCGGTTTCCTCACGATGTTTTCTTTCACCGTTTTTAGAGCAGTGGTTATGAAACAAATTGCACAAAGTGTGCGCCTGCCGGGGTTCGAACCTACGACCTTTGTAAGTCGGGGCCGCTATTACTAGGCTATTACTGCTCTCCTCTATGCACCGTTTATATTATGAGTAACTCCCATCTACCCCGGTCATCCCGGTAAAGCGTAATTAGCGTTTGAAAACACACTGAAGGAAACATCAAAAATTTTCTAGAAGGTTTCTAGGGATGAAAGTGGAAGAAATTTTGATATTTAAGTAAATAATGAAGGGAAGAATAGGATCATAATTATATAGTAAAATGTAAGTAGACAACTAGCCCAAAAGGAATTTCCAAAGAGACCTTATTACTTACCGATCACCATTTTAACTATTTTCATTCAATTTTCCTTCACAAAAAAAATGCTAAACCAACAATAGGTAATAAAATATAATAGAAGCTCAATATTTAAATTTAATAAAAGCTATTAATTTTATATGAAAAGCATAACAGACCGAAGAGGTTTGAAGCAAATATTATGGTTGGCAAGTTTGTGTGAGTTGGAGCTCGGTCGCCGCCCGACGGATGGCTCTGCACCGGTCTATCTTAACAATTCATCGACAACCTTAGTTCTAGGGCTGGCAACGGCAAGTTTTTAACAAAGAGCGATCGATTTTTATGTCGGATTTAATAATCTGCCGATCCGCGTAGGATCACCTACGCGGATCGGCAGGTATGTAATTTTTAGGGTTCCATTCTTCAAAAGGAACAAAGAAACCCTTATAGGATCACTTTATTGTCTGTCAAGAACTCAAGATTCTTTTTCTCAGGAACGCGTGCAAGGTCTACTATTAAGGAGTCGCGGGCAAAAGCTAGTTAAATATATAAAACATGATAGACATGAGCGAAACTCGAACCTGCGACCTCTGTCGTAATGTGGCGTCGCTCTTACCACTGAGCTAACGTGTCAAATTCTACACATAAATTTATCTAAATAATTTAAATGCAAAACGAATTAAATAATTTTAACCATAATTTAACAATAACAAAATTGCGCCCATAATTTCATTTTATAAAATAAAATATTCAATGATACCATTAACAAGAAAACAGGCAACCCTAAAACATAACCTAATATCTCTAGGGCTGACGCGTAACGATATCATAAAATAATTTATTACTCTCTCCATCGTCGATCGAGTTCGCAATGAATGCTCGATATCAGAATAATACGTTCAAAGTGAGATTTAACAATAGATTAAATTTTAACGATAAATCGAATCACTTTAGTAATCATTTTAAATCGATTTTATTGCTGCTGTGATGTTAATAACGTTAAAGTAGGACATTATGTTAATGAGGTCGATATAATTTATATAATCGACTAGTGACCTGCAAGGGTTTTATATTCTAGAAAATCTCGAAAGTAGGTCATTTGATATTGAAGGGCATATTAAACCAGTGATTTCGTTTGGAAAATAATATGGTATGCTGAGTAAGTAGAATAGAAGACATACACGAGAGTATTTGTACCACTGAGATTGTAAAAGATTTTGTTTTTGAACAAGTTTTAACAGTTTACCGTTCACTGTATTGTGATCCGTGCGTGTTAGCTTTTACGGGCAAGAATTGCGTGAATCGATAAAATAGGGTGTTGTGAGCCTCTTACGTCTATTATTTAGCCTGGAGCCCTCAAACCACTGGAAATCTTAATTGGCAAACAAAATATTAGTTCTTCCTTTGTTTGCCTGTAGTTCAGTTTGTTTGTTTTCTATAAATATGAAACTCTAAGTACACAGCTATCATGCCAGTCGATTCTCTAGAGATGTTATCGGAACTTCTGTCTATTCGATTATCAGTTCTTTATTGATACGTTCTTTATTGAATGGACTTATTTATTTTGTAACTACAATTATTATAAACTAGTGTCGCCTGCGGTCGAGATTCGATCAATAATATTTCGTGGAAAAAAAGTGATATAAAAGCAAGCAATCACCGCGTTTCTTTTATATCACTCTTTACTGTTAATATTTTTTCTTTGGAAGCTGGGTGAAATGTCAACCGACTTTTGTCGTTGACTGTACCCATACAACCACATTTAGCCAAAGACACACCATGCGATGCAACATAAGTGCAAATAAAAATTCTATTTCGAGGTACACGCGCGGAAATCTGCGATTTCTCTTACAGCTTGCAAGGGTCCATGGAAGATGACTGTACATAGTGGCGGTCCGAGGATTGAGGGGGGGTTGTAGGGGTCATGACCCCCCCAAAAATCTTACAAAAATGTGCGTAGCACGGTATAGCACGTTGCATTAATCAGTATGACCCCTTCAAAAGACTTCTGCTGGGTATGACCCCCCCCCACCCCCCAAAGTCTACGGCTGCGACTACACCTGACTGTAGGTATATGTATATAGAGCATATTAATGCGTCCAGCGAACACTGTAGGTATCTAGGATGGCGCTTTAACGTTAAAACAACGTTAACGGTTATTATAGGTACACTCGACGCCATTGACGGTCGACCACTTTTCACCCTTATGTTCTTAGTAATAAGGGTGAAAAGTGGTCGACCGTTAATGGCGTCGAGTGTACCTATATTCAAGCTATATCACATAATGTAAATAATAGATAATTAGGTACCTACGTGTACGTTAATATTCCAAGTTTAACTCAATTAGCCGGGTGATTAGACAGCGGTGGACTAAAGACGATGTAATGCTTGTTAGATAATCTCAGATTAAGATTAGATCATCACACTAATGCGAAAGTTAAGTGTGGGTGTGTGTGTGTTTGTTACTACTTCACACTAAAACAGCTGGACGGATTTGGATGAAATTTGGCAGAGAGGTAGCCTGGGATCTGGAAAAGCATATTTCACTATTTATGCATTTTCACGCAGAAAAATTCGCGGACAACAGCTAGTGTAAGATAGAATGTAGAACTTTGTCGCGACGTTGAATAGTTAATGATAATTTGGTTCTGGTATAGTTTTATTCGTGAAAAGTCGAGTAGTCAACATTGTATTTGACTGTTTAAAACTCTTTGGATATTTTAAGTATTTAGCTGATCCACCCCGGCTGTAAACCGTGACAGCTTAGCTATTAAACAATGGCTTTTAGTACCGTGTATCTTACTTACAAATAACTTTCACACTACTTGAGTTTGTGGGCCTAAGTACCTCAGAGATTGAATTTCGTAAAATTCTTTAGTAAAAAATGTCTACACCATACAAGGAGCGTACCTGCAGTACTTACCTGCCGAATGAGTTTGTTAGACTCTATAGTTTCTGAGATTTTGGGATAAGTCTGTAAGTGATATTTCGCTAATACATAATAATATAAATATTATAGGTGCATATAGATAGATGTTTGCCTGTGAGAAATCTCAGAGAACGATATAAGGCCGCCCATTTAGTTTTTCATGTTTTTAATTTTGTCATGTTTTTAGGGTTCCGTACCAAAATGGTAAAAAAGGAATCCTTATGGTGCGACTTCGTCTGTTTGTCTGTCTGTCACAGCTGGTTATTTCAGCAACTACTAATGCTATCGACATGTTTGGAACAAATTATAAAAAATGCTAGCCCATCTTTATTGCAAGTGAATGAAGTTAAAAAAAAATTAAACTTAGGTAATTAAAAAAGAGGCTGAAGTGGGGGTTCGAAAAAAAGTGAGGTCACCAGATTAAGTGGCATATTATATGAAAGGACTTGATCTGCACGTTTCACAATATATTTTTATTTTCTTTTATGTCTTATAGTTTTCGACATATGATACCATCTTTATTAGTTGTTTGATCAACTTTTCTATTAGTAATATGCAGTTATATTTAGTCCAATTCATTCAGTAGTAATTTAACAATTTACTACCAGAAATCGTGAAAAACAAGTTCTATAAACTCCTAAATCACGTAGGTATCACAGAACAAAGATTACGAACTAGGTACTCAAATCCTCTCCAAATGGAAACACAAAAACCAATCTATCAAGCACTCCAAGAATTAGGGCTCTTCATTATTTCATTAGCCGTCTCCATCAGTCAGCGAACTTCCTGGACCTCGGAGGCATACAAAGCAGTCCCGAACAAATACAATTATGTCCAACTCTACGGAACCCCTTCTATTTGGGAAGATACTTAAGCTAATTCGGGAACATTTCTTTTTCTGTTTGTTGCCTGTGTCTTGTTTTGAAAGCCCGTTGGGAGTTGATTAAATCATTATTATACTAACACCTTGCCCGCATGACATACACATAGCGCCATCTAGCGTCCTAAAGCAATTGTGATGGTCGAAAGTTATTGCTCTTTCCCTCGGGAACAGTACTTTTTTCTGAACGAAAGGTATATGTTCTTTTCTGTACCCCTGATATCGTTTATGCAAAATTTCATGATAATCGGTTCATTAGTATAGGTGTGAAATATTAGTTAAGAAGTTAGGATATTGGTTAGTATCGACTCTTGACCTTGAATCATGAATGATACAAAAGAAATACCGTTGCCTTAGAGTACTTGGAATTTTGGTTATTTTTATTTTTTACCATAATAACCTGAAATATCTATCTTATGCATCTGAAAATATCCAAATTGCATACTAAAAGACATAAGCTATTATATATTTTTTATTTTTATTTTTTTTTATTCGATGATAGGCTTGCGCTTGACCGCCATCTCGCCTAATGTTAAGCGATGATGCGGTCTACGATGGAACACGCTTGCCTAGAAGAAACCGATTCACTCGTGACTTAAAGACACCCAGATTGTAACTGTCGGGGAACACCCACTCGGGCAGCGCATTCCACTGCTTGGCGGTTTTCACAATGAAAGTTTGTGTTTAAGTTTTTTTTTCTTCCTACTGTCTGGTACCTTTTTCGCGTAATGAGGTTTTCACTCTAAGGGGTGTATTACACTATCAATTATATATGGTCAAAGATATTTGAGTCATAGACATAATATTCAATGTAATTTATAGGTAATTAGGTACAAATATTATAAAGCGGAAGAGTTTGTTTGGTTGTTTGTTTGATCGCGCTAATCTCTGGAACTACCAGTCGGATTCGAAAAATTCTTTTTGTGAACGATAGCCAGATTCATGAGAAATAGTATAGGCTATTATTTAACATTACGCTACGACCCTCAGGAGCCGAACAATGGGGGAAAAACTGCGGGGAATGCATCATTGTCAAATTTTCGGAACCCCTGTGATCCTTATACAGTACCTATCCGAGAGTTCCAGACCGCCTTTTAGGAACCGCTGATCCACCTAATCATCGGGTAATGATGACTCGGCTAGGAATAGGTTCGTAAAACAGTGGGCTGATCACGAGTTATTTTGACGTATGGTATCGTAAATGTCTCAGATCATGGAAACAAGGAGATATGCCATCATAGCAAATTAGTACGGGAACAACTGTCGCCACTTTTAGTACATTTTTCAACACAATTACAAGCGCCCCTCGTGAATATAAAGATCTCCCACGCATTAAACATTGCACACACCCTCAATCTAACACTGTTAATCGTCACTCAACACTAGCACTAAACTAAAACACTGTATTTATATCATCGATCGTGTTCGGTTCGTCGCCAGCGTGTACATTTTATATATGGTCAATGTGACCGTATCAAAGCGTCAATTTTAGTAGCGCCTTGGCACATTTCCCCTGTTTCTATGATCTGAGATAAATGTAAACATATTTTGGATTGAAAACATACGTTTGCTACACAATATTTATATAACTAAATACTTACATATTATAATTATTTTCTCTGTATTTTTTAAAATATGCAAATTATATAAAAGTTTATCAAAATGTTCTAGGACTGTTGTGTTTTAGATTCTTCAGTCGAAATAACTCGTGATAGGCCCACAGTGCACATTCGACAGTGTGTGCAGGTCTTAACGATATTTAGCTCATAAAAACTAGTATAGTATCTTAATAATTCTCCCATAAAATAGTGGATTGTCAATTAAGAAACTGAGAGCGCTTCTGGCTTTCAAATGAAAGTAATTAAAATTATATTCAGAGGCAAAAGAGAGGAATAAAATGTGGCGGTTACTAGAATTTTTATGCTTCAACTTTTTTAATTGAAAATTTGATCTTTAAAGCAGCTGTTGCGGACTTGGTTTCATTAAAACATCGCGCTTGTGTTCCCCGTAGGACTAGGCAGAAGTGTATCATTCAGTTTCGGAAGTCGGTGCCGAATCAAACCTAAGCAAACATCAAAGGCATCGACTTCCAAAACTGTTTCACTTTTTTTTGAGTTTTTTTTATTACCATAATTGATGCTATAGATTTAGACCACAGTGAACAACGTTTTCTAGAAAAACAGTGATTTCAATGTCACGGTGTATGAATATAAGGTGCTATAAAAATATCTGCCACGGCTTTAATGGGAGGTAGTATTGTGTTTATAGATTACAATAGTGAAGAACTTTCGTACCCCGGAACAGTTAATTCAATTTGAGAAAATAAAGAAGTTAAATTAACATTGACTCTACTCTGCATAAATTACGCGCGATGTGTCGCTTCGTCAATGAAAACAACTGCTATCTCTTTCCATCTGTTCTGTGAATGAAAACTGATATAGTTCGTCACTACTAATCTACTAAAATTTATATGTTCTTTTTTTTGTATGAAAAAAAATATGACAATTAATCAATAATTTATCTTTACTATTGTAATCTATAAACACAATACTGTCTCCCATTGCAGCCGTGGCAGATATTTTTATAGCACCTTATATACGATTTCATTAATTACAGAATTATAGTAATTATTCTATCAAGCCCTTATGAATATTCCTATCATTCTATTGTTTTAATCGCGAGTGAATCGGTTTCTTCTAAACAAGCGTAGGTACCAATCGTTTAACATCAGCCGAGATGGCGGTCAAACGTACCTAAGCTTAATTATTAAATGAAGAAAATCGTACTGTCCGTGTTTATCATTTCATGTGACTGTAAAAAAAAAACCGGCCAAGTGCGAGTCGTACTCGCGCACCGAGGGTTCCGTTATTCCGTATCATTTTTGGACGTATAAAGTGAAAAAAACCGGACCGCATAACTAAGTTTTTTTGTGAAGGAAATTTGATGATTTTGAAAAAACTGTACTAGTTAGGAACATCGTTTTATTTTTGGTGCAATATTTGGGTCAATTCCTATCAGCTCTAATTATTTCAAATTTTTCAAGATGGGGGGGAATGGTATTTTGTCTGACATTTTTCATCGTATGTCGAAAACTGTGAGACATAAAATAAAATAAAAATATATTTTGAAATGTGCAGATCAAGCCCTTTCATATGATATGCCACTTGATCTAGTAACCCCACTTTAAAATTTCGGACCCCCACTCCCGCCCCTTTTGCAATGAAAATAAAAATATTTTTTGACTTTTTTCATTTGCAATAAAGTTGGGCAAGCATTTTTTATAACTATTTCAAATTTCAAGTCGATAGCATTAGTAGTTGCTGAAATAAGCAGGTGTGACAGACAGACAGACAGACAGACAAACAGACAGACAGACGAAGTCCCACCATAAGGGTTCCTTTTTTACCATTTTGGTACGGAACCCTAAAAAGATGGAAGGTTACATAAACATTTAGTTTAACTAGCACATGGAGTAAAGTTAACAAACTACACAGGTTATAGCCAGCGACGATAAACATATCGGTGACCGCGCTCGAGCTTGTTTATTTTTGCGATCTGTTAACCCTGCACGGTAGCAGAAGTAGGGTTGTCACGATGCATTTTTTTTATTGGTAATTTCTGGAACGAAGTTCCTTAACGCGGCTTGCTGGGAGATATTGCTTATAGAAGACATCTACCTACGAAGTTTCATACAGGTTAGTGACAGACGGATAGATGGACAGACAGACGGCCAGACTGACATGACGAAACTATAAAGGTTCCTAGTTTTACTACGGAACCCTAAAAATGACAAATTTTATAGGTAAAGGGGATAATGTTGTAATTCCTACATCAAAGGGATATAAGGTACCTACCTACGTCTTATCTATACTTCTATATCTATACTAATATTATAAAGAGGTAAAGTTTGTAAGTTTGTATGTAGGGGGGTAATCTCCGAAACTAGAACTACAGATCCGATTCTGAAAATTCTTTCAGTAATAGGAAGCTGCATTATCACTGAGTGCTATAGGCGACGTTTTATCCCGGAAAAATGCACAGTGGGTCACGCGGACAAAGTCACGGGCAAAGTGCTAGTGCTTACTATAAGGCTTCGATTTCCGATACGAATGTCCTGTATCGGATTAAAGTATGAATTCACGCATAAAATGGAGCAGAAAATAAGGGTTAGCGGAATATTGTTTCATTGAATTTATATTTCTTCTCAGTATTCACAACACAGCACCTTATGGTCATTTAGTTTGCCGAGTAAGAAGAACTGAATAAACGATTTCTTCTGATTGAATACCTAAACAGGTATCAATGAATCATAAATGAATCGAAAATGTATTCAACCTATAGAAACCTATAAGTTGAATACATTTTCGATCCATTTTCCCTTCAGCCGGTCCATTCTGTAAAAATCTCACCGTGAAAACTTAGGTGAAGTGAGTTTGTTTTTGCTAGGAATTGACACTATTGACGCTCACTCCACGCTCACTTCACCTAAGTTTTCACGGTGAGATGGTTACAGAATCGCACTGCAGGTGAGTGCAATGAAAGTGAAGATAGTAAAAATAGGCAATTTATGAGTATGGAGTACCTACAGAAAAACTTTGGTTTAAGTAAAGTCAAAGCATTTATTTCTTTGAATTTATTGTCAAGCAACGGTCAGTCTGTCAGTTACTAAGTTGAAGTTCAAAGCGTAGATTGTTATGGAGAAGAACGGGCATAAAACTATTTTATTTGATTACATTATTATTTAATCAAATAAATTGTAATAACTTGTTGAAAAAGAATAACCATATTAACCAATGGCGTTCTTTTGCCCGGCGCCTATTAAAAAAGTAGTCCGCTAGCCGGAGGTCGACATCAAAGGCATTTATTACAAGAAGTAATGCAGAACAAATAAAAGGACATGGCAGACGTCTATAGAACACTGGGCTTCAGATTGTGTATGTCGGTACAGATATGAAATTAGTTTGGTGTGATTGAGTATTTCAAGAGTATTTATATTAATTTTTTATTTGTTTTTGTACGTAAATGGGTTAAAGAGAAATCTTCGTATTTGTGACAGTAAGGTGAAGTATGGTGTGAATGATCCAGTGAAGTACAGCTCGACTAACGAGTTCTCAATTCAAAGGTTTTAGTTGCTGTCGACATGATATTCTGTGGAGGCACGCGCCAGCCAGCATGCACCCGTTTTTGTTTTATTGGTTTTTTGAAAATGTCAACGGCATAATCATTTTATTTCTTATTTATTTCGATATATTTTAATTGTTCTTTGCCTAATTTATCTTAGAGATTAATCTCTAAAATAAATTAGGCAAAGAACAATTAAAATATATTTTGAATTTTGGTTAAGCTTTTATTACTGTACCATATCAAGCCCAAAACTACCAACGTCCTTTCAGGTTGATACTAATAGAACAAACAGAACTAATTTCCTGAACCACCCGCGCTCGATTAGGGCGTGGGTCCCGGTAGGTGTAGACACACTTAACCATGGCGTTCTTTTGCGTTTTCCTATATAAAAAAATATAAAATAACGGCATAATTGAGTAGTAGCTAGGTAGGTACCTAGTACTAGGTACTAAAAATTCCTTTTAGGTGCCAAGTAGCAAATAAACTCTGTTAGTTATCCTTTTCCCCAATAAAACATTTCGACTTTTAGTGGTAACCCTTAGCAAACAGCCAGGGCTGCCACGTACGAGTATTTTCGCGATATTTTACATACATTTTTCTGATGTGTTTTTTGTTCTATTTCCTTTCACGCACCAATGGTATTTGGACAATAGATGGTCGAACGGCCTTCGTGTTGACTCAACGGTGGATGACGGTTTTGTGACGTGTGCTATGTTCGATGAATGGAACGGAATGATGAATGAGCTGCGTTTGTGAACGAACTCTGACAGGTTAAGCACATGTAAAAATGTGTGTTAATGTTGATTCACACTAGTCTTTGTCTTGATGCATAAGTTGTACATCCGAAGTCCAATTCTCGTAAATAAAATCTTCAAAATATAGTTCCAATTTGGTTCCGATAAATCTTTATGCCTTTTTTTTTTTTTGAGGATGGGAAATCATCAAATGACCCTTCCCGCTGTAGGGTGGAGCGGAGGGGAGTGTCAGACTCTTACTGACTAAAACCCACCCGTGTTCATTCCTTTGCCCTTTATGTTCCGGGTCAGCGGTATCCCTTTCGGACAATCCCGCTTTCCCAATCTTAATGCCTTAATGTCACAAATGGTGTTCTAATAAACTAAAACATCGAAATCGAAAACAACTCGAAAAGAACTATATTTAGAACATTTTTATTTCGAGAATTGGGCTTCAGAAGCTTATCGGCCTCATTATTTGAATGATTACTGCTCTAACGATTTGGATGACATTTTGTATTTAGAAAATGTTTTAATTTTCAAGATTAACTAGATAAAATATAGTGTCATCCATGAGAAAATCCCCACCACTTTTCGGTCGGGATGAAATGATAGTAAACTACATTAATTAAGCAATTAAAAATCTAAATAATTATCGTCTCTGCTCTTACCCAGACATCCAACAACTCCATTCATAATTCTCAAAATTCTATTATCCAAAGAGGATTTTAATTAAAAAAAAAGCTTTGGTTATCTTTTTTTAAGGCGTCGTCTATTGCTGCAATGTAAATCCAGCTGTTGAAGGTAGTGCGAAATTGGATTTAGAAATGGGAGTCGAATGGCGAACCTCGTTCAAATCTCGCAATAATAGAGAGAGGCTATTGAGTTATTCTATCCCGATTGTAGACCGGGAGTTGGTTATGTTATTGGATGATTTATTAGAGAATTATTAATATATAATTAATTGCGTTTTTCGGGACAAAAAGCCTATGTACTATTCCAGACTATAATCTATCCCTGCGCCAAATTTCACCCAGATCCGTTCAGCCGTTTCAGCGTAAAGTTACAAACATAAATACACACATAAGCTTTCGCATTTATAATATTAGTAAGATTTTTCGATAGTCCAAAAGGTAACTTAGGTAGACTTTTATTGTATCAATATAACTAGTATAATATTGACATTCACTGGTTATGGAAAAAACCGGCAAAGTGCGAGTCGTACTCGCGCACCGAAGGAATTACCTACTTATAATTTAATTGTATTGTTAAACTAATGCAATTCTTTGTTAGATCATGTAATGAAACAAAAAGATATAAAATAACTAGTAGGTACCGATATTAAATCGGTTACAACAACAGAGAAAAAATGTACGAATGACAAAGCACTTCACTTCACTTCTTGGTTATGGCATTTGTGGAGTTTGCCATACCACAATTCTGCCAAGAATGACAAAGCAAAAAGGATCCCGGGAAGCCGCTGACAGATATGTGGTCGTTCAGAAACACGCTAATATAGGGGCGCGCGAATAGTTCGGCAACAACGAGGTTTGGTTTATGTTCCAATATTAGGTCCTATCTCCCGAGCTATATAACAATGTAGAACCATCAGAGAGCTAGTCTCCACAAGAGCCATCTATAGAATATTGACCCGCTGCATAACCCCTTATCCGAACGTCCGAACTAACTTTGAAAGCTTTACCTACCCGCATTTGAATAATGGCGTGATGGTTTAACTTTAATGCGAGCTGTTTAGGGTTACATATAAACGGACTCGTTTATGAGCGGTTTTTTATAAGAATGATAAATAGGTATCGTTTAATTTCATAATTTGTTCATATTTCTTTTTATTATTTTACTGTGGCAAACAAATAAGAAATTAGCCTGCCAATGAATATTTGAAACATCACGGGGATGATAAACCCCATGCCGACCATAGTATTAAACATAATATGCCATGTGCTTATACCCCTTTCTTATAAACGTGGTTAAATAAAGAGAATTTATCCACTGATTAAATATACAACTATCCTTGTCATTTGTATGACAGTGAATAGAGATGACCTGTTTAATTAAATCATTGTTTTTAAGTTAGAGGGATACACCCTTACCACTAAAAAGATAGACACGCGTTAAACGCGAATGCTACCAAAAATAATACACACTTGTTTTAGACAAGTTAGTGCTAAAATAAGTGCGTATTATTTTTGGTAGCATTCGCGTTTAACGCGTGTCTATCTTTTTTGTGGTACGGCCCATAATGTTTAGGTACTAATGGCAAGATTGTCTATACCTTTTACCATTGTTATACACCTACTATAGATGCTAATGGTCTGTGTATTGGACCGATGTATGACAGTTTGCTTGCATGCTCAACTTTTTTGCTGAGCGCATATCCGACAGTGCAGTTTTAATCCGATTTCGACCAATCGGATTGAAGCGCAGTGGCGCTAGTCATAAGTTAGGGCTCATACACATAGAACGTCCGATGTTACAGGATCCTTTTTAATGGATCCGTCGCTACTGGAGGTAATATTCACACAGCATTTACAGGACAGATTTGCAACACTGTGTGCAGCACACCGCACCCCGCGTACCCCCGTGCCAATCCGCGCGTGATTTCGATCCGATAAAACGGATCAGTATTTCCGTTGTGTGTGCGATTTTTTACTGGATCCGGAATACTGTCACGTGTGTGAACTGGCTCATACAACTACATACGCTAATAACATATACGTTTAAACGGACCTGTAAAACGGATTGCTGCTTATTTTGTCGGATCAGTATTTTTTACTGGATCCGGAATACTGTATTTTGTGTGAACTCGCTCATACAACTACATACGCTAATAACATATACGTTTAAACGGACCTGTAAAACGGACTTTCCATGTGTACGAGCCCTTAATCGTTGCTAAAACATTGGAGGTACAGTCAACAAAACGGATACATAAATGTAACTTTCAAAAGAGATCATAATAATGTAGTGTTCGTTTGGGAAGTTGGTGCCAAATAAAATATCAAAGGCATCGACTTCCGAACCTGTTTCAAGCAACATTGTGATCTTTTTGAAGGCTGAAAAAGATCACAGTGTTGCGCGAAAAAGGTTCGGAAGTCGATGCCAATAAAACTTAAAAAAAAGTAAAGACCGCCTGGTTTTTATCTATTGCCTATTGGGCCGAAAATGTACACGCGCGATCTGTGATCAAGATCCACGCCGATACTTATACCTATTCGTAGGCATACGTCATCAACACTGGTACGCACGGCTTCAGATCAAGCTATACATTTCCAGTATAAGCTGATCTCGCATTGTATAGGATTTCCTTACAGTGAGAGGTCAGTGTAAACTGGGAAGGTATAGCTTGATGTCTAGCCGTGTGTACAAACCGTGTCTGTATGCAGAAACTTATCTACCTACTGAGACACACGTCGACATTCCAACACAAGTTGCGGTGTCATCTCAACATTCCAGCCAGCTCTGCGGCCTAGCACCTGTACAGCTATGTTGAACTATGTTGCACATGTTGGACGAGCTTCGTGTAGCCGCAAGTCGGCATGAAATGTGTGGGTAGGTGTCTGAGGTTATGCAAGGAGATAGTTAAGAGGCTAATTATTGTTAAGTTCCTGTATATTATTGGATTTAGATGTAAGATTCCTTCCCTACTAGCAGTGGCGTGCCTAGAGGGCAAGCCGAGTCATTTTTATCGTTTTAGAGAGTATTTATGTTAATTTTTAGGGTTCCGTACCAAAATGGTAAAAAAGGAACCCTTATGGCAGCAACTACTAAAGCTATCGACTTGAAATTTGGAACAGTTATAATTGGGCAAGCATTTTTTATAATTGTTCCAAATTTCAAGTCGATAGCTTTAGTAGTTGCTGAAATAAGCAGGTGTGACAGACAGACAGACAGACGAAGTCGCACCATAAGGGTTCATTTTTTACCATTTTGGTACACCACCCTAAAAATGCTTGCCCAACTTTATTGCAAATGAAAAAAGTCAAAAAATATTTTTATTTTCATTGCAAAAGGGGCCGGAGTGGGGGTTCGAAATTTTAAAGTGGGGTTACTGGGTCAAGTGACATTATGAAAGGGCTTGATTTGCACATTTCAAAATATATTTTTATTTTATTTTAGGTCTCACAGTTTTCGACATATTATGATGAAAAATGTCTTAAAAAATACCATTCCCCCCCCTTATCTCCGAAGTTTGCGGAGCGAAAAATCTGAAATAATTAGAGTTACTTAATAGGAATTAACCCAAATATTGCACCAAAATATAACGATGTTCCTAACTATTACAGTTTTTTCAAAATCATCAAAATTCCTTGACAAACAAACTTAGCTATGCGGTCTGGTTTTTTTCACTTTATACGTCCAAAACTGATACGGAACCCTCGGTGCACGAGTACGACTCGCACTTAGCCGGTTTTTTTCATGAATGTAAGTGATTTTTAATGTGTTAATTGGCTGAAATATGACGATTGTTGAAGATGTCGGAAAAATCATGCGGATTGGGAGCTTTACCTACTGCTATCCTTGCTACCCGTGCGAAGCCGGGGCAGGTGCCTAATAAATAGTATAAAACGACACTTTTCGTGTCTGCCTGTTTGTCCACTTAGTTCTTCTAAACTACACAATGGATTTTAATGCGATTTTCACCACCATTTAGGGAAATTATTCCGGAAAGCTTAGGTGTATAACTTTAGCTTAAATATAGCGCGGTGGGTAACTGGTCGCTAATATTTTATAAGGGCAGTTTTTTTTTATAATGACGTAATGAAACGAACACATCATGATAATATTATAAAGAAAATTAAAAAAAAATGCCGGTAGGTAAGTTCTCCATGCTAAACAATGACGAAAATTAGATTAGATTAGATATAGATTAGATATAACAATAATATAATTGATATAATAAAAAACAAACATACATACATACATACATACATACATACATAGACTGATAAACACATTACCCTCCTTTGCGTCTCGCAGTCGGGTAATGATAATTAATAGAAACTACAAGATTCATTTATGTAGGCACTGGAATACAATTCTCATCCTACATTATTTATTAAAAACGTAATAAAATTAAATAGGTAGCCAAAGCAACAATATCACAGTAAAACAATTTAATTAAATGTTCTTTCATGTGCCTCCAGCAATATAAATTTAGAAGAACCCTTGTCCAAATTACAACCAGCAGGATGCAAAACTTAATAAAACTGAACGGTTTAATAAACGCTGTTTACGTCTCATTCTATCACCAGGCAAAAGGGGAGGTATGAAAGAGATGACAGCATCACAATAGATACCTATCTAAAGTGTCTGGCCATTCGTGCAAGGAATTCATATGTGTCGGCGCAAAGCACTCGTTATTATCTGCGATTACAAAGCTTCTGCCCATTCTAAACTAACGTTTGGTTCATGTTAAGGGATTATTTAATTTTCACGAATAAGTGACAATAAATCCTTTGAAAGTATCTTGAAGTTCCCACGGTGGCGAACGTAGTTAGTGTTGCCCAAAGGCGGTCTTGCGTGAATCATTTTCGAGGCCAAGACCACCTAACTGCAGCAAGACGGAGATCAAGACCAAAACTGAGTATGCAATACCAAGACCAAGACTGACGCGAGACCGAGACCAAAGACTGGGTTAGACTCGTCTTGGTCTTGCATTTGGGCAACACTAAACGTAGTTGAAAAAAAAAAAACCGGCCAAATGCGAGTCAGACTCGCGCACGAAGGGTTCCGTACCATATCCATAAAAACGGCAAAAAAATCACGTTTGTGGTATGGGAGCCCCCGTAAATATTTATTTTATTCTGTTTTTAGTATTATGTTGTTATAGTGGCAACAGAAATACAGTGGCAAGAGTTAGACAGTGAAAATTCAACTGTCTAACTATCACGGTTCATGAGAAACAGCCTGGTGATATACGGACGGACGGACAGCGGAGTCTTAGTACATAATAGGGTCCCGTTTTTTCCTTTGGGTACGGAACCCTAAAAACAGCACAATCACAGACTAAACTCATGCCTTCAGCCTTAAAGGCTCGACCCATCAAGCGCCTCAAAAGGAAACATGTGCTTGACTGAAAAATAATGGAAGCTTCGCTGGGGTCTTCCACAGTCCACTTCCAAAAATCATCTTTAAGGCGACGGTAAATGGTAACGGCCGTAAATCTCAAGTTTTAAATCTCTTATTTCGTCGTCAAATAATGCAGGTTAGTTGTGCATTTTTTTTATGTTAAACTAGAACATATGTACATCAATCGTACCTGTGAATATTTAACTATTGTAGTAAAATACTTAATGAAATAAATTCATGAATTACTGTCTACCCAAAACATAAAAACGTAATTACTTTCAAATCGCTTTAGATATTTTCATGATTTGTTTTCTATGAAAAGACTATGTTACTACCTACAATATTGCCTGTTACTTTTTTTTATTTTATATTTTAGATACTAAAAAGTAATAATACGTCTAATTCGGCACAGCGCGCTCCTTGATAGGCGAGTCGTATTGCTCGGTAGACGTATGTCGCGTTGCTTGAGCTTAATGCAGAACACTCAAGCTATACCACCCAATGCCATCCAATCACTCAAGGCCATTGGCAGTTATCATCTTTAAGTACTCAACAACTTAGTTATCTAACAATTCATTGGGATACCATGGCAGCGACGCCAGCAGCGCTGCCAACATGTCAAATTAATTGTATAACAACGTAGAGATCGTTCGACATAAGAATTCCCTTCGACGCTATGTTGGCTGCCCTGAATCTCAATTTATTACAACGTTTTTAACGGTGTTGGAAGTTTTCTTTCAGCACCAATTCACTTTCATCACTTTTTAACGTCCTAAATATTATTATCTATCTATACTTATAATAAGAATGTAAATTCCACGTGTCTGTACATTGCATATATTTGCATAAAAATAATGTGGGGAACTAAGAATAAGTAATAAAGTAAATTGCTATCATTTTTAGAATTAATGTCTGTGTGTTTGTCTGTCGGTTTGTCTGTGTGTTTGAACACGCATCAAATCAATACTACTGAATTGATTATGAGGAAGTAGACATAAATGTATAGGCAGTATCTTGAGGTAACATTTAGTTTTTATTTCATTAAAATCGGTCCATTCTATCAAAAGTTATTACAAAAAATCTATCAGTCAGGAGTAACTTTGCTAACATAATATTATTATTGTTTGTAGATTTTTATGCGGATGATGAAGTAGCATACCTATTACCTAGGTAGGTACATATCATTGTTCTTTAATGAAATAACGACCTCATGTTATTTTCCGACTTCCACGCGGACGGAGTCGCGGGCACAGCTAGTAAAACATAAATCTACAAAAAACACAAAACGATATGACCTAAATAGGTATGACAAGCAGGGGAGCCAACATAACTTCTAGGGGAATTCTTACGTGAAACGGTCTCTACCTAACCCTACCTCACTTGGCGACGGCTTGGCGTCGACACCATTTAATACAATTTGACATGTTTTGAGTGACGGCGTTGCTCGCGTCGCGTCGCTGCCAGGCGCGGTCCCAGCCGACAATTTGGGGGGGGGGGTCATACCGCAGCCGAAGACTTTGGGGGGGGGGGGTCATAGCGATTAATGCCGACGTGCTATACAGTGAATTACCGTGATTGGCGCATTTTTGTACGATTTTGGGGGGGTCATGACCCCCGTGACCCCCCCCCCCTGGGACCGCGCCTGGTCGCTGCCATGGCATCCTAATGAGATATGACCCTAACTACTTACAATTTAATAAAAACTCTATGATTTTATCACTTGCACCATCTCATACACGATACAGAGTCTGCCGAGCGTATGTTTAATCAGCACCCTGTGGATATTGCCTAAGCAATAAAACATGCTATATAAGCCCTTAGGTAGACATGACACGTTATAAACACCAAAATGATTTATTAAAAATAGTAAATAGCTGTTGCTTTTATGTGAAGGCCAATTCTCGTAAATATTAATGTTTAAAATATAATTCCGATTTAGTTTCAATAATAATCTCAATGCCTTAGATGTCACAAATGGTGTTCTAAAGTATTAAATGACAATGTGAAATGGATAAGAGATTACCATTTCTGACTTAAATGGCATTAATTAAGATTATATCGAAACCAAATCGGAACTCATTTTTATTTACGAGAATTGGGCTTCAGAAGTAGGTAGTAAAATATCGAAGACATGTGACGTCCACCACCTCGCACTGAGCCCGCGTGGTGGACTACGGCTCACTCCGTCTCACAGAGAGGAGGCCTATGTCCCAGTAGTGGGAACAATATGCTATGAAAATATTTAGTCCTAAGAATATTTTTAAAGACTAAAGAGAATAATCTATACTTATAATAAGAATGTAAATTCCACGTGTCTGTACATTGCATATATTTGCATAAAAATAATATGGGGGACTAAGAATAAGTAAATTGCTATCATTTTTAGAATTAATGTCTGTGTGTTTGTCCGTCGGTTTGTCTGTGTGTTTGAACACGCATCAAATCAATACTACCCAATTGATTATGAGGAAGTAGAAAGAAATGTATAGGCAGTATCTTGAGGTAACATTAAGGGCGGGTTGCTTCAAACCATCTGTATTCGTAATTCAGTACGTAATCGTTAAGTCAGTATGAAATTGTCGTACAAGCCGCCATATTTGACGGTTACAGATACGTAACTGTAAGTTGAAACAACATGACCTTAGTCTTTATTTCATTAAAATCGGTCCATTCTATCAAAAGTTATTACAAAAAATCTATCAGTCAGGAGTAACTTTGCTAACATGTATTATGCCGGGTCCACATATGTATTTGTTCATTCCAATCACCGTATCTGTATCGCCGACGCGTGTCATGCGAGTGGTGATACGTAATCATTGCAGTTAATTGGTAATAGGTTAGTGATAGGTTAATTGCGTGGTGGTGATTGGTGATAGATGATATCAGATATGGTGAAACATTAGGAGTAAGATTGGTACTGATCGATTCTGTGTGCTGCATGGTGTTTGGTGTGGTGTGGTGGCATAATATTTGTCGATTTTTATGCGGATGATGAAGTACATATCATTGTTCTGTAATGAAATAACGACCTCATGTTATTTCCCGACTTCCACGCGGACGGAGTCGCGGGCACAGCTAGTTCTCAAATAAAACTGATTTATTTGTCATCTTATAGCCCTCAAACCGTACACAGACCGCAATGCATCACGATTGAAACAACCTGTCAATTATAACTACCTTTATTATTACGCACGACTAAGAGCGGGTTGCTTCAAACCATCTGTATTCGTAAGTCAGTACGTAATCGTTAAATCAGTATGAAATTGTCATACAAGCCGCCATATTTGACGGTTACAGATACGTAACTGTAAGTTGAAACAACATGGCCTGTCTTAGTAATTTGAACGCGTTCGCTGAATATTAACGAGTCGTCACTATGTAGGTTACGTGTGGAATGATCTGCGGGGTCAACGAGGAAAACTTATAGTCAAGGGGTCGGTAGGTTGGTTTAAGACAGTTTAAAACCTCTTCGTAAACCTGTCAGCACGTGGTCTATTTCGGCTGTCAATGTATCCTGTTATTTACGATAGAGATGATGGGAAACCCTGTACTTAAGGCGCAGATATACGACTTTTAAAGATTTTAAACTGAAGATCACGTCTAAACGAGTAGTGTTAATGATTTGAAAAAAATATGTGACGGAGTCATCCTTCTTTCATCATTTAGTGCTGGCAATCTTCCATTGCTGGCCACTTCATTCATCCCATTCTTCTAAATTCGGTTTAGATTTTAACTTTAAATTTCAAAATTAGAACATCTCATATTTTTTTGCATTGTTTCGTCATTCTTTGTCTGGTCTCCAACGACATCACTGGTGACCGCTGAACCGCTGTACTGTTATTATTTATTACCTACTACCTATTTATCAAGTGTGCAAAGCTATAAGCAAATAGTCTCTTTTGTAACAGTTATTTTTATACCTCTGTGTAACGTTATGAAGTGCAAATATACAACCTACGTCTCGCAATATACCTCTCCAACCATCCTGCAGTGTTTTATTTAAATAATACCAAGATTTGTGTCTGTGGAGGCTCCCTCCGATAGCTAGCCGAGGCAGAGAGGACGGAGGAGGGAGTCCCTCCGCGACAAATATATGCTAAACTAAAGCATTTTCTTGATTAGAGTATATTTTAGATTACGTTATCTATGTAGTGTAATTAATTTGTAAAGTTACATCTAACGCGTTCAAAAAAGTGAAGATCGCGCCAAAACTATTGACCGTATTTTTACTAAACCTTCACCATTTTAAAGATAATTTAACTATCTAACTTTCAGTTAGAGTGTTTCTTTTTTAAATCAAATATTCGTTACCTACTAAAAAGTAATAATACGCCTAATTCGGCACAGCGCGCTCCTTGATAGGGCGATTCGTATTGCTCGGTGGACGTATGTCGCGTTGCGTGAGCTCAGCGCAGAACACTCAAGCTATACCGCCCAAATCACTCAAGGGCGCTGGCACTTAGTAGCACCTTAAAGAAACAGACCATCTAAGTGTTTCCTGATTTTTCCTGAAGGTTAGAGCAAAGTTGGTAGGTATAATTATGTAAAACTAGCTGTGCCCGCGACTTCGTCCGCGTGACAGTCGAAAAATAACACATGTCGTTATTATCTTCACCGAAACTTTACACCCCTTTTCACTCTTTTAGGCGATTCGCACACTGCACCGCATCACGGAGCGTAGCGCGGGAGTGCGTGATCTTCCGTTGTTTGCAAGAAATCACGCATGGTGCAACACGCTGAAAACGCATTCACGCGCGTATCTTTTGTTCCGTCGCCACGCACCCCGCAGCGTAGCGCGGGGCGGTGCGTGATTCGCCTTAGGGCTGAAATTTCAAAAAATCCCTCCTCAGTGCACTTACACACACTACACCTTAGTGGCCTAGAGGTGCCCTCTAGGCCACTCAAGGAATATTTCCTCTTAATTTCAAATTTCTAGATCCACCCATTTAGGCTGTGCTTTGTTTGTCAGACAATAACCTCCTTAGGTACTTAAAAACCCACTGATTAAATATACAACTATCCTTGTCAATTCAATGCCAATGAATAGAGATAACAATTGACATAGGTATAAGAGTTGTTTTATTTAATCATCGTTTATAATTAAGGGTCTATGTAAGTAGGTATAATACTTAGTCAATAATAGTCATAGGTAATACCTCAGATCATAGAAACAAGGAGATATGCCATCATTGCAAATTAGTACGGGAACAACTGATGACACTTTTAGTACATTTTTCGACACAATTACGCGCATAATTAAGCGCTCCTTGTGAATAAAAAGATCTCCCACGCATTAAACATTCCGCACACCCTCAATCTAACACTGTTAATCGTCACTCAACACTAGTTTGGGGTATGGAGGAACGAGGTGGAATGTCCCTCGATTGAAAAGGGAGGATCCTCCTACCAGACCGGGTGATATTGGTCTGGCGGGCCACTGCCCCCAACAGTTGATGTCGGGTTTCTGTATATATGTTATATCGCTGTGAAAACTCTGCTTGCGCGATGTAGGAATCAGCCAATGGTCGTCATGTAGTGACATACACTGTTAGCTGTCTAGCTGTGTTGGTAGTCTTCGCTGTTGCTGGTAGATGTCGCTACATCACTCCCCTCCGAGACCGGAGGTCGATACCTTCATGGTGTGTAAGCCGTCGTTCCATCTTGCGATGATTGCCAGTGCCAGTGGTGAGTTCCGGTGGGTCGGAACTGTGTACTGTTCTTGCTCCGGTGTGTCGGATGTGGCGCAGTAGTGGTGCTGCTCTTGCTCCGGTGAGTCGGATGTGGCGCAGTAGTGGTGCTGCTCTTGCTCCGGTGAGTCGGATGTGGCGCAGTAGTGGTGCTGCTCTTGCTCCGGTGAGTCGGATGTGGCGCAGTAGTGGTGCTGCTCTTGCTCCGGTGAGTCGGACGTGGCGCAGTAGTAGTGCTGCTCTTGCTCCGGTGAGTCGGACGTGGCGCAGGCACTGATGAGGCTGAGGGGATGACCAGTCTTGTGCGCTCGCTGCAAGGTGGTGGTCAGGTCCCGATGAAGCCGTGGATGCTGGCTGGCTGTGTGACGTGCTGGCTGGATCTGTTGCTAGGTGTGGAGAGAGTGATGAGGACGATGATGATGGCGAAGTTGCTGCTGCTCGAAGGTTGCGCTGATGTTCTAGCTCGGGGTCACCAGTTTGGGGAATGGAGGAACGAGGTGGTATGTCCCTCCATTGAAAAGGGAGGATCCTCCTACCAGACCGGGTGATATTGGTCTGGCGGGCCACTGCCCCCAACAGTTGATGTCGGGTTTCTGTATATATGTTATATCGCTGTGAAAACTCTGCTTGCGCGATGTAGGAATCAGCCAATGGTCGTCATGTAGTGACATACACTGTTAGCTGTCTAGCTGTGTTGGTAGTCTTCGCTGTTGCTGGTAGATGTCGCTACACTAGCACTAAACTAAAACACTGTATTTATACCCACCATCGATGGTGTTCGCTTCGTCGCCAGCGCGTACGTTCTTAGTATGAGCAATTTGCTCAAAATCAGGCATCAAGCTCGATAGCGCCTTGGCACACCTCCCTTGTTTCTATGATCTGAGGGTAACACATAGTAGCGAGTTTGTGACCACGACTTACATTAAATTACTCGCAAAGATAAAAATATTTCATAATAGTTCGCAGGACTGTACCAACATTCCTTCGTGTCTTTATAATCTTATCTCTTAATACCTCCGGTTCAATCAACTAAGGATTAAAAAATTAACTGCTTAATACTTATATCCACATTCACTCATACATATGGTGATTTTCACTTTTGACTAAGTATAGGATTATACAGTGAATTAACAAGATATCGCTTTCTAGAAACGACGAAAACGACTGCTGATTTGTTGAAATTGCTTCAACCATATCTATGGCCATCTGTATATCTACGATATGACTGTCTAAAAAGGTTTGTTTGTTATTATTAAATATTTAAGAGATTTCAAAAACAACTGAAACGGGCTCAAGTGAGAAAAAAAAGCTTTGTGTTTTTTTTGTATGGGAGAAAACACCTAATGTACATTTTTGTCAAACTAAATGGAACTGAAGGGCTGGTACTTATACGTGCTATTTAATTATACCATACACGGCAACCACGATGACACACATTCATGCACGTTTGGGGGCCGCTTTGAGCATAGCAATTTTTTGAAATTTTGAATTTTTGGTATGTTATTTTTCAAATCTTTGACGTGGTTAAATGAATTTGCCGATCGATTTACTTGTATTCTCGTTAGTTTTATAGCCTCCTAATGACAATAATTTTAAAAACGATATTGATTAATATACGTTTTTCTGCAAAATTGCATTCCAAGAACTAATTCTTTCGCTTATCACCGTGATTATTGCTAAATTACAATTAAATACTAATTGAATGAGCATTAATGGACTTCATGCTTGGGTGCTGCTTTGCATGTAGCAATTTTTGAAGTTTTGACTGTTTTTCAAATCTTTGACGTACCTACCTACCTAGTTAAAAGATTTTTCCGATCGCTTTGAATGTTAAAATACTGTTGAATTGAAACAATAAGTTTCTATGAGTAGGTATGGAGCTCGATTTTCAGACGAATGTGCGGGAGGGGGAGCAACGTTTAAAAAAAAAACAAAATGACCCGACACAAAAAAAACGCGACTTATAAAATTGCGATCGTCTGGCTTTAGCCTTAATCTTGTTCCAGAATATTCTTTCTCCGGGGTTTATCAAGTCCAATAAGCCGGATTCAGTTTTCACAATAATATTATTGTTGATCGCATAAATCCTAATGCTGAGATTAGCACTAAAGTTTATCTTATCTACTACTCATTATTTTAGTTTGGCACCAGATATTGTTTTATATAAATACGAGAAATTGTATTTCGAAATCACAGTTTGACAACAGCCAACAACAATTATTGTTTTACGATACAACAATTAAATCACCTTCAGGGGTAAGCTCTTTAGAAATACTTACTTATTATTTGTATAAGAAGCATAAATAACGTTTTATTGGCACAACAAATCTGAGTTATTAAAATGATTGCAATTTCCAATGAATATTCATAAAAAAAATGTTTAGATGAATCCATTTGCCTGAATTTTTTTTAATATTTTTCTTTAGTTTAATTTAGATTTCAATCCTTTAATCATACTAAAGCTAATTATTGCAATTTCTGTTACAGCAAAATGAAGTACATGCTCCTCATTGCTTCTGCTGTGACCTTGGCCGTCGCCAGCCCTACGCGCGGCCTGATAGACCCCGGCGCTGCTGGTCCAGCCCCAGTTCTTGACCCCGATTCCATTGCTGTGGGACCCGCCATCTTGGACTTTGAGCCGATCGCCATTGGACCTGCTTTGGTAGACTCCTACGAACCTGTTGTTCCTGCTCCAGCTCCCGTAGAAGATATAACAGGTCCTGTAGCCCCAGCGCCAATCGCCAACCCAGTAGTCCAGATCATTCTGAACCTCAACGGTCAGGTGTCAGTTCCTGGTATCGTAGTGCCTGATACCCCGACCGCTGTGGCGCCTGATCCCGTGCACGTTGTTGATACTGCCCCAGAACCTGTAGATATTGGGGCACCTGTATTGGCTCCAGAACCTGTTATCATTGGCACACCTGTATTGCCCGAACCTGCTGTGATTTTGCCAGAGGAGTTAAACTAAACCATGATAGGATTGTTACAGGAGATTTTCGATACTATTAAGATCTATGTTATGTTCAATTTGTGATATAAATGTAAATAATTAAATCGATTGTTCTTTAGTTTTCTATTGTTTACCACGTTTTTATTACCTAACTCGCTTTCTTGTCTGTCTGTCTGTTCGGTACTAATTTTGCAACTTTGTGTTTCCCGAAACAGGATAGCACTATCTTCCAATATCTACGGAGAGTAGCTTGAATACAGTATGGTTGCAAAATTACGTAATTTTACCGAAAACGCTGGTAAAATACGGGTATTTTACGGTAATTTATATAAATTACGGTAAAATTACTGACTACTTATGTATGGTGAATGGTGGTATGCGCGGACCGCGGTCGGTGATGATTGGTCGTAATGAGTGACTGTGGCTCCATCTGTTCCCCGGATTCGGAACTTTTCTTAGTAGTAGTTTAATTCGTTTTTTACCCAATCTTACCGTATTTTACCGTAAGATATAATATTTTACGTAAAATATCGTATTTTACCGAAGAGGGGTCTCAAGACCCTGGCCCACCGGCATCTGGTCGATGTCGTAGATCGGTATTCTAAAATTCAAAACCATTCAATTGTAATACTTACAACAATTTTGATTTATGAAAAAGGAAAAATAATTGCGATTCGTGAAAAATAAGTGTTAAAAAAAGCATAAATAATAGCAAATGCAATAGTGCTAGGGCCAGGGCGCTCCTGACGGCCTCGAAGACTCGCCTGACCACCACGATGGCTAGGCCCACCACGACCGCCTGCAACCTCCACCTTGATGGCCATCGGCAAAGGCGCCGCGCGCCGTTTCTTTAAAACTATGAAATCCCTGCTTCGCACTGGTGGTAGGTATTCATTAGTATTTCCATACATACTACATACGTACTACCTATGTACTACCTACGTACGTTCTTACCTATTTACGTACATATCTACATACATACCCATACTTACCTACCTAAAAATTATTCCAAACAAAAAAAAATCTAATTTCAATAACATTAATTCAAATTCTAGAAAAATATAGAAAAATCTAAAAAAGAAAGAAATCTCAATCTTGAGTTAAGCTCGCCTTTGTACATAAATGGTCCATAAATATTGTATTTAATATAAATATGTGTGTACCTACAATTATAGAGAATATTAGGGGAAGATGGGTAACAGTGGATCGTGGGTCACAGTGAATCACTTTGCATAACTTTGTATGTATTGCACGCACACACTCACGCGCTTGTGTGTTTGATGACCTAGCGGTGCCCCCCGCGCCTAACTGTTCTGTGTCGCAGTGTTTCGAAGCTAGGCCGCGCGGCGACTATCTCGAGACTCGGTAAGTACGAGAATAAATTTTAAGGTTATTTTTGAACACGTGTTTTAAACATATTAAATTAAATTAGCTGGATTTTTGTCTTAAGGCCTTGCTCTTTAATGTTTATGGTGTTATTTTGTAAATAGATGCTTGTGATATACGCAACAAAAACTTTTTTAAGGTTGTTTTTTTGATGAAGGTATCTTTGGGTTTCACTGAATCATTTTGAATTGGGAAACAGTGGATCGAACAAATTGCTTATTATAAAGTGTTCCTTAAGGGTATTTTGACGGATCTAGTCTACCTACTCATAGTTAGTTTATTTCAATACTTTCAAAGTATAAAATGTTGACCTAATTGAATATTGAATATCTTTGTTCAGTGATTCAATGTGAAGCACTATTTTAGAATTTAATTTTTGTTGTCTTTTTGTTCAAAAACGGTAGTTGCCTAGTTTAATTTACTTTGAGTTTAATTTTTATTTAGAGGGAGTTCTTCATTTGATTTTGCCTTCAACAATAGTGTTGCTCAACTAAAAGTATTATTTGATCTCATTACGCAATAAATAATAAATACCTATTGTGTCTATGATTGTGTTTTATTACTATTATAATAATGATGATCCTGTGTACCCCATATGATCCAGTGTGCCCAACCCACTGATTCACTGTATCCCAAATATGGGTCACAGTGAATCAATCACCACTTTTAAAAAAAACGGTTATATCTCATTAATTTATCGTGTAATATGGCCGTTGACGTTTTTTTTCAATAGACAGATATATTTATAGCTGAATCATTCAAAAACGCAGTACTTATAGCTTAAAATTCCGTAATACAGGCGCTTCGAAAAAAAATGATTCACTGTCCCCCATCTTCCCCTATTATGAAAAACTAGCACTTCACCCGCGACTTCGTCCGCGTGTCCCACAGGAACTGTGCATTTTTTCGGGATAAAAAGTAGCCTATGTTACTCAGTGTTAATGTAGCTTTCTATTAGTGAAAGAATTTTTTAAATCGGTCCAGTAGTTTCGGAGCCTATTCAGTACAAACAAACAAACAAAAAAATCTTTCCTCTTTATAATATTAGTATAGATTAAAATTAAGAGCATTCTGAAGTCTTATCCATACAATAATAAACAAAACTCAAACAACATGGCGGCTCGATATCATTGAACGCAAATTCCCTGTCTGTCGAGCGACCTGATTATCGATACGGGTTGCATATTTTTCATTTCGCAAAATCTAATCGAAGTTAGAGAAATTAAATGCTTAAGTAGTAATGTATCTAAATAATGATACTAACGGTAACTAACGACACTTTGCTATCACTAATGTGTATTTTAGTGTTAGGGAAAGGCAATTGTCGAATAACCTAACACGAAGGGGTTGACGGGGGCTTCGTTCACTCGCTTTGCTTGCTAGAAGCAGGGGCTAAAAGTAGGGAAGTATCATACTGCCCGGTCCAAGTGATAAATTCAAGCTACCTATCTAGGTTTGAGATAGCTTGAATTTATCACTTGGACCGGGCAGATTTTTTAAAGTTCTTCTTCGCAGCTAAAACACTGGGAAGCGGTGACGGGCGGGCGTTTTTGGGGGCTGTCTTATGTATATTTTGACGTTCAAAAAGTGCTAGGTAATTGACTTTAGCCTACAAGTGAACAAAATCTAAAAAGTACCGTTTGACGTTTCACATTATTTTGTCATCCCGCAGTAACTTAGTACAAGCGTACTTACACAATTCAAATTCGAAATTTATCAAACGAATCTGGGGGGACCCAGTGTTTCCGGGTAATAGTCAAATAAAGGGTCCCGACTGCAATGTCTTGTTTTCCTTTTCTATTTTGGTGGTTCTATAACACCAGCCGGCCTAGCATGACCACGATAGAAACGGGTTTTGTCTACATAGAAATAGACAAAGTGACAGATTTCATTCATAAAACGTAGAAATGTTTCTACAATCTGTCACTTTGTCTATTTCTATGTAGACAAAACCCGTTTCTATCGTGGTCATGCTAGGCCGGCAGATAAGACGAAAGGCAAACCGCGGTCGGGTTTTTATAAAAAAATAAATTTTCTATTTTTTTCTTTTTTTTTTCTATTTTTTTAGTGTTTGCAGTGGAGAGGCAGAACATTGAGGAAAGGAACAGCTAGTATTTATGTTTCGAGTTGAAATAGAGAATTAAAACTGCTGCTAAAGCACATCTGCACAATTTTGATTTACTAATAAAGATGCAGTTGTACTATGAAGTGTAAAAACCATCATGATAGTTCCGTTGTTGAAAACGGGACGGTGCTACTCGTTCTGTGTCTGTAGAGCGCTCCATCTATCTTTTACAGCGGAACAGAGATGGCAATTACAGGTCATAGAACGCGCCCTGTGGCCCACATTAATTCAATAACATCAGCGCTGTAATATAATTTTAACGACTTTGTCTGCGTAAAATGTTATGGTGCCTCTAATTTTTTACGCAAGAATTCTACATTTTTCCGGGATAAAAGGCAGCTTAGATCACTTTGTATAAAGTCATGAATCGTGAACACTGATCATGCGTCTCATTCCATGAATATGACTACCATTTATTTTGGCCACTACCAGAGGCACCGCAGTTGCGTTAAGGTGGATCCAAACATTGCGAGGCATGCGCCGCGCACGCCTCGCAACGCACGACTGGATATACATTGTGCCTCACCACGAATATGAACGTCCACACATTGCGAAGCATGCGATGAGCGCCGTGCGCGGCGCTTGCAAGTAATGTTTGGATCCACCTCAACCTAGAGGCAAATATAAATTGTCTCATGTAAAGTCTCACATGTGCCTATAATAAGGCTCTGTACCTATTCTGAGATAAGGCTGCTTTTCCACCAGAGATGTGCTATGCAACGTTGCTATGGATGCGTTTGATATCCACCAATCCTATTTATTGGTCCACACAGCATAGCACTGGTGGAAACTGATTCAACTAAGCTACGTTTTTTATATGCCTGCTATGGATGGTCGTTGTCGATACGTTGCATAGCTCGAGCTTGCACATCTTTCTCGCACAGCTACTTGCGGCGGCGCATTTTCAAAACACATCTTACTCGCTCCGTCACATAACATCAGCTGTGGAAGCGGTTACATAGTTTCGTAGCTTATTTGGTAGCATAGCTGTATATCCACATCTTTGGTGGAAAGGCACCCTTACACCGGCAACGCAATGCTGCATTGCATAGCCGAAGAGTTTAATTGGAGATATTTCGGATAATTCGATGCAAAATGTCGTTGAGATTGTTTTAATAGTAGCAATAAAGACTATGGAGACACAATTATAAGGTATAAAACAATTATGTCAAATAAACAATACAGAAGAATAAAAAGAAAATAATCAGGAACTGAGGTGTAATTAAATAATAATAAATACAAGTGGTTGTGTAGATGTTGACTCAGGTGCACAGTTCCTAAAATCCTTTAACTTAATTTAATTGAGTGATTCGGGCAACACGACGGGCTCAGGGATCACCACAGGTGTAGGGAGCTCGGGGGTACCGATGGTGATGGGAGCAACTTCAATGACTGAGACGGGTTCCGCGGCTACCTCAACAACGTGCACTGGCTCGACAACAGAGTCCACAACTTGCACAGGCTCAGCAATGATGTCCTCAGCGACGGGAGCAGGGTTGATCGGGGCATCAATGACGTGAGACACACCGTTGATGTTCAGGATGATCTGGACGAGGGGAGTGCCAGTGGGCACATTCACGGCCTCTTCGATGACGCTGACGGGATCGACAGCAATTGGTCCCTCAACCAAAGCGGGTCCAACAGAAATCGGTTCAGTAATGATTGCAGGTCCAACGGAGATAGGTTCGGTCTCGATGATTGCAGGTCCGACGGAGATGGGGGAAGGTACCAAAGCAGGGCCGACGGCAATGGGCTCGAAGTCCAGTATAGCCGGGCCTATTGCGATGGGCTCGAAGTCGGGCACTGGGGCGGGGCCTGCTCCACCAGGGGTAACTAGGCCACGGTGGGCGGGGCTGGCCACGGCCAGGGCGACGAAAGAGGCGATAATGAGCAGAGAGTTCATATTTGCTGTAAGAGAAACAGATTTGTTAGCATTTCAAGTATTATGCCAGGTTCATCGGATTCCTGGAGTGATAGGCTTCTTTTATGTTCAAGATTCAAGTTAAAGACTTTTATTACGTATTGCGCGAAACTCCCAAAATGAACCTTCAAATTGATAGGCCAAAAACAAGTTGTCCAGAATCAGCTAGCAAGTTAAGATAGATAAAATTTAAAAAATTTTAGCTTTTAAAATTGACCCGTGTCGTTGAGAAAAGGTTAACAAATCATGAAAGGTGACAGCGGGATAGATTCTTCCAAAAGTTTTGGACTAAAAATGACCAAAATTTGTATTTACAATAATTACTTTAGAAGAAATATTTCTATTTGTAAAAGTAGAATATGAGCTTTGATAGACCACAAAATAGATCGAGCGCTGAAAATACCTCAATTATTAAATAAGAAAGTTCTATTCTTACCTGCTTTGTTTGTTAGGTGGTATACAAACTATGCTGAACAAGAAATTGTCGGACGTTTTATACAAAACTGTATCTTTGGCGCGGCTCTTTCAATAATTGGGAGATAACGTTTATTGTGGTTAATCCCGTCAATAAGATATAATAATGGTATCATTGAGATGGATTACTTTGTATGATTGATCGATGTATCACGTGGTGTTAACTAAATACTTCAAGATAGTATTAAAAACCAATCATAATCATATGTTACCCTATAGGGTGTCCCTGTTTTCAATTCAAATAGTAGGTATCAGTCGAAAGATCTCCATTTCCTAAGTTTGCTGAATATTTTTTTTTATTTTTTTTATTAAATTATAGGCTCGCGTTTGACCGCCATCTCGCCTGATGTTAAGTGATGATGCGGTCTACAATGGAGCACGCTTGCCTAAAAGAAATATGGTGCTCAAAATAGTAGTGCATAATACTTTGCTAGGATACTAATATAAAAGCTGAAGAGTTTGTTTATTTGAACGCGATAATCTCTGGAAGTAGTGACAATTGCAATAGCAGACATGGGGCCCTGAAAGTTCTGCTAAGAAGGCGTAGAGGATTAACTGCCATTTACAAAACCATTCACAGATTGCATAAATTCAAATGAAATATCGAAATATTCGCCGAATCGAGCGCTAACTCTGCGCAGTCGATTCATACGGTGAGATTATGCATCTAATGTTACGATTTATGTGAAACTGCGGGATTTATGTAGGTACTGTGACCATATCGTCCAAAAATGAATGCGGTTTAGAGTTGAATAGGTGTGCTTTTAGTCCATTGATTTTCTTTGGTTTGCGAGCGGTGATTACTTCAGCTTTTACTTACGGCGGTTACTTACCAATCATTATTAATTTTTCCACTGCTGCTGCCTGCTGCCAAGATATAAGTAATAATAACAAGGAGTGATAACAGATCGTATAATAAAATTAGCAACAACCTGTAGGTACCTACATATAACAAATAAGTAGGTAGGTACCTTATCTTCGCTAGCGAAAAAATATTTTATTGTATGTTATTATTTTTTATTGTTGCTACTGAACAATCTGTGTTAAGGACAAAAAGTGCGTACCTAATTAATTCAGCGGTCCCACCTTCTTTTTCTATAGAAGTTTTAACTGAAATTAGACGAGATGGTAGATTTGGTTAGATTGCCATCATCGATGTAATATAAAAATAACACGTGAATGTCATAATTTCTAACGCGTTCAGGTACAAAAATCAAAATTTGGTCACGCGTACGATTTGGCTGCCAAAATAGCAGCCGTTCTGGCCAAATTTTTGCTGCCGAAAAATTCCTAAAGATTCTATAAATGCATGTTAAAGTGTAAGTTAAATTGTTATATGATTCAGGTATGTCTATGTGACTTGTGTATGTGTAACAAAATTTGATTGCTCCATACAGTTGCGCCGCCTGCCTCGTAACTTCAGCCTCTCTAGCCAAGTTACTTTTCCGTTAGCGTTAACGCCAAACGCTACGGATAATACATATGTATGGAAGTGACATTTGTGAGTCACGTGACTTTTCCGCACGTAATGTCATTGCCATACATTTTGTGCTTATCGTTTAGCGTGAACGCTAACAGAAAAGCAACTTGGCTAGGGCCTTAGGGCAACCGCACTTCTCATATCCCATGCATTCAATTCTAAATAAATCCATTCTTGAAAAGATGCCTAGCATATTTAAAATACAAAAAACTATATTTTAGTTATTATTAAATTAGAATCAAGAGTAGGTATATGACTTATGATAAGATTAATTTATGACATGAGATTAGAATATTAAATATAATTTTATTTTACAGCTGTTGTTATCAGTGCTAGATGATCTATGTAATAAAGAACTTATTAGTTATTAATATTTTTAACCGACTTCAAAACGGGAAGAGGTTCTCAATTCGACTGTATTTATTTTTTGTCATCATCTGCCTAGCCTTTTCCCAAATTATATTGGAGTCGGCATCCAGTCTAACTAGTTTTTGGCTGAATATCAATATTTTACGTGGAGCGACTGCCATCTGACCTCCACAACCCAATTAATGGGTAATACCGGTATTCGAATGTTCGACCAGCTGTCAGACTTTTAGGGCTTCTGACTACCCGTAACGATTGTCAAAGATATTCCTATGACAACCGGGACCGACTGCTTAACGTGCTCTTCGAGGCACGGAGGGGTCTCGATGTGTAAAGAACGGTCACCCATCCAATACTGACCGCGGCAAGCGCAGCTTAACCTCGCAGATCTATCGATCAGCGTGGCCGTCATTTAGCCACGAGCCCCCCACTGTATTTATTTTTTGTATACCTACATATATATTACAATATAAATCTTCGCCAAATCAAACCAAAGGTATCGACTTCCGACACTAAAAATTAAAGACAAAGCCAGAGCAATGATAATATTCACAATTCTTAATTAGTTTCAAAGATGCATAAAGCTGTTACCCCGCATGGTAAAAAAAGTATGAAAACTAAATAGGTACAATAGCGGCGCAATATAGCCAGCAGTGCAAGCTGGCGCAAGCCGCCTCTGCACGCTTCGTTCGTAAGGGCATAGATCAACAAACGTAGTAATTAACACAGACATGAAAATAGGTACAATACGCGACAGTAAAAGTTACACATCGGGCTTTGGAAATATAAATCGGCCAGCTGCGGCTTTATAGATCGTCGTCTCTGTCGTACGAAACACTAAGGCCCGCATTCCAGAACGTTACTCGAGCACCGATTTCTGCGTGAGCATAGATGGAAACTAGTTTCAACCAATCAAATGGCTTTAAATCTATGCTCAAGCAGAGATCGGTGTTCGAGCATCGTGCTGTAATACGAGCCTTAGTGTAGGTAAACAGACGTAGAGCATTCTTACATTGTTTTATTGTGCAAGAATTTTGTTCTAGTATTTTGGTGTAAACTTCGAGTATCGTTCTGGAATACAGGCCTATATAACAGTCCGATATCTAATAAATAAACGAGACAGTGACAAAACGTCACCTAGATATACAGGGTGGCAGGTTAGACAGTGGAAATATTTTAAGGGGTCATTGTACCCATCATTATGAACAACTTTTACTATGTGACCAACCCTGATATGGCGAAATAAAAATCAGCTCTGTTCCATACATTTATGTTCACAAAACTCAACAAAATGTATGGAACAGCTGATAGTTTCAACCAATCAAATGGCTTTAAATCTATGCTCAAGCAGAGATCGGTGTTCGAGTATCGTTCGTAATACAGGCCTATATAACAGTCCGATATCTAATAATAAATAAACGAGTCAGTGACAAAACGTCACATAGATATAAGTGACAGATACGACAGTCTACAAAGCCAAAGCTAACCGATTACCTATTTCTTTTTCAAACTCGATGTGCAGGTAATATTTGCTGTCGATGATGCGATCGAAGCGGAGTGATCGAAAAAAATCCTGAGCATGTCCTATTTTTATAGCTTCTGTGGAAGTTTTAGATGGTAAGTCCGACAAGATTTGTCACCTTCCCCAGGTGGCATAAATGCATGACGATAGCCCCACGGAAAAATACAAGCCACAATGTAGATGAGTGCTTTTGTTTTATTTATTTGGCTTTTCAACAATGAGTACCTACACTATTATATAAACAGGGTCTAATTGCCCCATTACTTAAAAAAGAGCATGCAGCAAATTTACACAGAAAGAATTTAATACTAATTTACACAGAAATAACTAACAGAGATAGCAACAAATATTAGTTATTTAAGTTAAATGTAAAATGAATCAGATTTTATTTACTGCGTGTTTAAAAAATCAAAACAAAAGCACATAAAAAAAACCGGCCAAGTGCGAGTCGTACTCGCGCACCGAGGGTTCCGTATCATTTTTGGACGTGTACGGTGAAAAAATCCGAACCGCATAACTAAGTTGTATGTGAAGGAATTTTGATGATTTTTAAAAAACTGTACTAGTTAGGAACATCGTTTTATTTTTGGTGCCATATTTGTGTCAATTCCTATCAACTCTAATTATTTCAGATTTTTCGCCCCGCAAACTTTGGAGATAAGGGGGGGGGGGAATTGTATTTTTTTGGTCATTTTTCATCATATGTCGAAAACTGTGAGACATAAAATAAAATAAAAATATATTTTGAAAATGTGCAGATCAAGCTTTTTCATACGATATGTCACTTGACCTAGTAACCCCACTTTGAAATTTCGGACTACCACTCCGGCCCCTTTTGCAATGAAAATAAAAAGATTTTTGGACTTTTTCATTTGCAATAAAGTTGACAAGCATTCTTTATAGCTGTTCCAAATTTCAAGTCGATAGCATAAGTAGTTGCTGAAATAAGCAGGTGTGACTGACAGACAGACAGACAGACGAAGTCGCACCATAAGGGTTCCTTTTTTACCATTTTGGTACGGAACCCTAATTACAAAGCTTCTTTCTGACTATACTTCGCCTCAACATAAACTGTCAGAAAAACACCCTCCCACCATCTTTCCTTTCCAATATGTGACAAAATAATCGTTATTATCTTACGTGGTCAACATGGCGTATCTAATAAGCGGAGGCGATTGGTCGTGGGTTGCAGGTCCGATGTAAGGACGTAACGTTTTGCGCCCCGTTAGTTTTTATTAGCCATTCGAACAAATTGTGGCCGGTAGGTATTTAATACTACGTTTTGGTATCCGGCATGTTCTTGTGGAGTTTTCATTTTGATAATGTTTTTTTCTTGTGAATGGCTGACTCAATTTTATTTGCGCCTATGGTCATCAAGACCGAGTCGTACCCACCATGCTGTATTATGGCACCTCAGATTATAAAACAATATAGCGCTTAGTGCCTCAACGTTGCCAACGCTCTGGGCCGATGTTTAAATCAGTCAAATTATGTGTATATACAGGGTAAAATTAAAACCAGTGCGGATATTTTAGGAGGTGAAAGTATTCATGAATATGATTAACTTTTATTATGGGACCGACACTGAAATATGAAAAAAAAAATCAGCTGTTCCCTACAAAAATGCACTACAACACGATCAAAATGTATGGAACAACTGATTTTTTTTTTCATATTTCAGTGTCGGTCCCATAATAAAAGTTGATCATATTCATGAGTACTTTCACCTCCTAAAATATCCGCACTGGTTTTAATTTTACCCTCTATATGTATATATTGTGCCATTAATATTATTATTTTTGAAAATCATAAACCTAAAAATTCTCTATGATCTTACAAAAAAAAATAATCAAAATCAGTTCATTAATTTAGGAGTAATAAGGAAGAATTTGGACTTTTTTTCACAAAATAAACCGAGGAAAAAAAAAATTAAAAATACCTTATAAATATTCCACAGCTACATATTATGTTTTTTTCAAAGCATTTGGATTATCCGTTTCGGAGAAGTAAGCCTTCAAAGTTAAAAGAATGGTCTTATTTGCAGTTTAGGGTAGGTATCCTAATCGCTTTAAACTAAAAATTGTTGCTTTATTGTAAAAATGGATGTTTTTTACCCGACTGCGCGACGCAAAGGAGGGTAATGTGTTTATCAGTCTATGTATGTATGTATGTATGTATGTATGTATGTATGTATGTATGTATGTTTGTTTCTATGTGGCGTTCTAGAGACCAAATGCGTAAGCCGATTTTAATAATTCTTACGTCAATCGATTCGTCTTAACTTTGCGAGTGTCACTAAAGACATAACAGTAATCAAAATTCACCACAGCGACAACCAGACGCCATATTGTAAAAATGAAAAAAAAAAAAGTTGATGAACTATGTCAAGTGGGATGTCGTTGAATAGGTATTTTAAAATCATCTTTAGGTTCCTTTTATCATTTTTCATTTTAAATAATAGTTTAGGATATATAACGATTTTAAGTTGTTTAACAAAGCAATCATTCTCGCTAATTCTTACTTATTGATTTAAGTTTTTATTTCAAGTATTAACGATATACAAACAAAAAAGAAGATTACGAAAACATACATTAAAAACTAAAAAGTGAAAAATAAAAATAGTAAATTAAAAATTAAAAAACCCGACTGCCAAAAAACAACTAAAAAGTTCAAAACAAGTGCACTTTTCAAGCAGTCTGATGCAGTTGGTGGCATAAAATCTAAGATTTAACACAAATAATTGCCACCAACTGCATCAGACTGCTTGAAAAGTGCACTTGTTTTGAACTTTTTAGTTGTTTTTTGGCAGTCGGGTTTTTTAATTTTTAATTTTGTCTTGTAAAGTTCTGTTCTCACCAGAACAATAAATATTGTTTTTATTATGTATTCCCATGCTTGCATTTACCTGCAGACATAGGTATGGATCTCTCCGCCCCTGCGGCTTCACTCGCTAAGAAAATGTTAACACGTCTTATTTTATTCATTTCATTCATTATCCATTTAAAAAGTACTTTGTAAATTATATACTTTTTAAACAGAATGAAATAACAGACAGTATAGAATAATAGAAGAAGATAATGTCCAAATAAATCCTTACTCCTTATAAAACTACTAGCTTTTGCCACCAGCTTCACCCGCGTTTTCCGGGATAAAATATAGCATACTATTGTGTTACTCCAAGGTATAAGCTAGGTATCTCTTTTCCATCCATCCACATTCGTCTAGTAGTTTTTGCGTGAAAGAGTAACAAACATCCATCCATACATCTTCACAAACTTTCACGTGTATATTCTACCTAATATTAGTAGGATCCCATCTGCAGTTAAATATAATCTTTGGCACGTTGCGGCAAGTCGTAGCGTGGATTAAATCGCACGCAAGCGAATGCACCGATGAGCTAATTGCTCACACAGACACATCGACAAGCGTTTTGATTATTTAATAAGTTTTACTGCCAAATTGAAATGTGTGCTATACCTATGCATGGACCTAAGTAATGACTGTAATGAGTTAGGTAGGTACACTGTCTTTTTTTTTTTTTTGAGGATTGGAAATCATCAAATGACCCCTCCCGCTCTGGGCGGAGCGGAAGGGATTGTCAGACTCTTACTGACTAAAACCCACCCGTGTTCCTTCCTTAGCCCTTTTGTCCGGGTCAGCGGTATCCCTTTCGGACAATCCCGCTTTCCCGGCAGGCTTGGGCCCTAGTGGGCCCCCTCTTTGATGCTGACATCTCTTTGAGGCGCGCGTGGAACACGTACGCGCCGTTCGGCACGGGCCTGGTCCTGATTGGACGGTGAGCTACCCATAACTCACCGCCCGCAGGCCCGCGCCTACGGTGGCCGGGAGTCGTCACGCGGCTCCCGACGCCCGGAGCGTCTACCGCTGCGGCTTGGACGGGAGAATCTCTCCCTCTCCCATCCCGCCGCCTCCTTCGCTAGCATGACTGCTTCGCAGAAGGAGGCGACTGCCTCCCACTCCCCCTCGCCCCGGACCATGGCTTGAACCAGGGCCGGGCGCGAGAGGTCGCCGCCGCGGCCGACCGCCTCTACGAGGACACGGCGGTGCTCCGCCCATGCAGGGCAGGCCCCCACCGTGTGCTCCACCGTGTCCTCGGGGCGATCAACGCAGTGATGACACCCGGGCGTTTCCTCCCGCCCGATGATGTGCAGGTACCTCCCGAAACATCCGTGTCCGGTGAGGACCTGCGTCAGGCGGTAGGTGAGGACGCCGTGACGTCTCCCTAGCCACTCCTCAAAGAGGGGTCTTACCGCCGCTATTGCGGCGTGCCCTAGGTACTCTGTCTTAGGCCCGTATTAGGTACAGAACGTTACTCGAGCACAGATCTCGCCTTGAGAATAGATTTAAAGCCATTTGATTGGTTGAAACTAGTTTTAATCTATGCTCAAGGAGAGATCTCTGTTTGAGTAACGTTCTGTAATACGAGCCTTAGATCGTCAAAAACGGTTGGGATTTTATTTTTTAATTTACTATCGTCTCTTCGAGCCCTTTGGTTGCATACCCAATATGACCGAGTTATATTTTTTATGTTATTACTAAGTACTTCACATAATAGCGACTAAAATCCGCCAGGTTAGTTTTTTTCATAATTCGTATAGCCAATGTCACTCGCAACGTTGACACAAATCTAATGATATCTACCTCAGATCATAGAAACAAGGAGATATGCCATCATAGCAAATTAGTAAGGGAACTGTCGCCACTTTTAGTACATTTTTCAACACAATTACAAGCGCCCCTCGTGAATATAAAGATCTCCCACACATTGAAAATTCCGCACACCCTCAATCTAACACTGTTAATCGTCACTCAACACTAACACTGTAGTTATATCATCGATCGTGTTCGGTTCGTCGCCAGCGTGTACTTTTGTACTACGCCCAATGTGGGCAAACTAAGACCCGTATTACAGAACGATACTCGAGCACCGATCTCTGGTTGAGCATAGATTCAACCAATCAAATGGCTTCAAATCTATGCTCAACAGAGATCGGTGCTCGAGTATCATTCTGGAATACGGGCCTAAAGCATTAAGCTCAATAGCGCCTTGGCACATCTCCCTTGATTCTATAATGTGAGATATCTACCTATTAGTTAAAAATCGTTGGCTCGTTTAGGCTCTCAGAGGGAACACAGAAACGGAAATACATACATATACATACAAGTAACAAAAAAAAACATACTACCTACAGGTTAAAAACATTACTCTCCTTTTGGGTTTCGCCGCAATTGAGTAAAAAGCAATTGAGTTGACCTCTTGACCTCTCTATTGCAGTTTAACTACTTATGATGATATTAATAATAACAATATGTAGATACTATAATAACAAGGAAAAGGCTTGGCCTCTTATCAGCTAATTAGTTAGGCAGTTAGAGCAATTTCTATTATTAAGGCGACGGTAAATGGTAACGGCCGTAAATCTCAAGTTTTAAATCTCTTATTTCGCCGTCAAATAATGCAGGTTAGTTGTGCAATTTCTTTTATGTTAAACTAGAACATATATACATCAATTGTACCTGTGAATATTTAACTATTGTAGTAAAGAAATAAATTCATGAATTACTGTCTACCCAAAACATAAAAACGTAATTACTTTCAAATCGCTTAAGATATATTCATGATTTGTTTTGTGTGAAAAGACTATGTTACTACCTATAATATTGCCTTTTTTTTTTTTTTTATATGTTAGATACTAAAAAGTAATATGACGTCTAATTCGGCACAGCGCGCTTCTTGATAGGAGAGTCGTTTTGCTCGGTGGACGTATGTCGCGTTGCTTGAGCTCAGCGCAGAACACTCAAGCTATACCGCCCAAATCACTCAAGGCCGTTGGCAGTTATCAGCGCCTAGGCTCACTATTACCCAATTAACCATTGTGCAAAGTGGCCATGTAATTACGACGTCTATATAGGTATACACCAAGACATAGTTAACAGTTTCAATTCTAGAATTTATTAACTAGTCGTTGCCTGCGAGTTCATTTACATACACACAAACTTTATTATTCAGCCAGGAGTAATTTTACTACTACGAAGATGGATGTATGTATGGATGAATGTTTGTTACACCTCCACGCAAAAACTACTCAACGCATTTTGATGAAACTTTACAGTAATATTGCTGAAACATCAGAATAACACATAGTCTACTTTTTATTCCAAAAACGCGGGTGAAGCCGTGGGCGGAGGCTACTTCCAATAAATCCTCTTAACTTAGTGTAGTGTTTTACATATTATTATTGACAGTATTGACAGAAGGTGAATTCCTAATAAATAATTTTCCAACATTATAGACGCCTCTTAACTTTAACGACTAATTAAATATACAACTATCCAAATATATAAGTCAATGTAACTATCCTTGTCATTTGTATGACAATGAATAGAGATGACAATTGACATAAGAGCTGTTTCATTTAATCATCGTCATCGTAAGGGGGAAGTTCTAATAAAACTACTTAAATCCAACACTGTCGCTAAAACAACTGAACTACAAATTCAACCAATAAATCGTGTGCATTTCGAAACCGCATTGCAATTCAGAGCCCTAGCTTTCGCGACCAAAATCTTTCTTGCCCAAAGCCAATTCTATTACCAAATAAATTGCCACAATTCCAGATATAAATCTGGGAAGGAAACTAAGCGGAAATGCTTAAAAGCATCCTTTCCTGATTGATGTTGGTAGAACTCGGAACAACCATAACCGCTTTGCAGGACAGTTACAAACTCGCCAAGTTTCATCATTTGGACAACTTTGGTCGTGGACTCGTGGTTGCCATTTATTTTTGTTGTGCAGTCTTTTAGTTGATAACGGGGTCGCTTTTGGATTGCGACGGCTGAGTACTAAGAATAAGTTTATGTATTTGGAGTGTTTATGTGAATGTCATTTTTAGGGTTCCGTACCAAAATGGAAAAAAAGGAAGGTTATTTCAGTAACTACTAATGCTATCGACTTGAAATTTGGAAGAATTATAAAGAGTGCTTACCCAGCTTTATTGAAAGTGATTAAAGTTAAAAAATGTTTTTAGTTTCATTGGAAAAGGGGCCGGAGTGGGGGTCCAAAATTTCAAAGTGGGGTTAATAGGTCAAGTGACATATCATATGAAAGGACCCTTATGGTGCGACTTTGTCTGTCTGTCTGTCTGTCTGTCTATCTGTCTGTCTGTCACACCTGCTTATTTCAGCAACTACTAATGTTATCGACTTGAAATTTGGAACAGTTATAAAGAATGCTTGTCCAACTATATTGCAAATGAAAAAAATCCAAAAATATTTTTATTTTCATTGCAAAAGGGGCCGGAGTGGGGGTCCGAAATTTTAAAGTGGGGTTACTAGGTCAAATGACATATCATATGAAAGGGCTTGATTTGCACATTTCAAAATATATTTTTATTTTATTTTATGTCTCACAGTTTTCGACATATGATGAAAAATGTCCAAAAAAAAATACCATTCCCCCCCCTTATCTCCGAAGTTTGCGGGGCGAAAATTCTGAAATAATTAGAGTTGATAGGAATTAACCCAAATATGGCACCAAAAATAAAACGATGTTCCTAATTAGTACAGTTTTTTTAAAATCATCAAAATTCCTTCACAAACAAACTTAGTTATGCGGTCCGGATTTTTTCGCTTTATACGTCCAAAACTGATACGGAACCCTCGGTGCGCGAGTACAACTCGCACTTGGCCGGTTTTTAATGTAAGCTGTCGACGTTTTAATTAAAAAATATCAGCGGAAAAGGCATACAGGGTCTGAGGTTAAACCAGGAACGCATTGATGGAGGGTATTCAGTATTCGATACTAGCAAGGGCGGATCCAGGCGGGGGGGATCATGGGGGTCATGATCCCCCCTGGGGCAACCAAACAAAGAGGGCCTCGGTCGACCTCTGATAAGTGAAGCTTGTCCTGGCTGGACCTCGATTACGTGACCCGCCCCTGACTCCCAAGCTGGATCCACCCTTGGATACTAGTTCGACTTACTACGGGACCAACCTTGATATAACAAAAAAACCTGATGTTCCATACATTTTGTCGAGTGATATGGATAATTGTTAAGTTATTGAATATATAAGTGATTCTCAAAAATCATATGACCCGAGCGGGATTTGAACCCGCGACCTCTGCCGAACCGTGGCTAGTGCTCTGAACCAACTGAGCTACCGGGTCTCGCCCGACTCATCTGAAATTTGAGACCCCTTTGTAATACGCTTCTTAGGAGCGTATATATATTCAATAACTTAATAGAAGCATAACATGGCTTATTTGACATGTTTCAAATTCATAAAAATATACATTTATAATGGATAATTTGTTGTATTACAGTTTAAGATTTCCGTAATATAGAAATGGAGCTAAACGACATATTATAGTTCCATCCCTTTTTCTTAACAGAACAATGTTAACCATAACATACAAACACATACAGCTCTTAATATTCCCACGTCACCTCATATCACAGAAAATAATCAACAAAGTAGTATGAACATACGGTACAGTTACGTAGTAAAGTGCAAGCGTGCGGCGGTATCGTTCGCCACAGCTGCGTCTAACTTAAAGTCGCTGCTTCGCGTACAAGTCACGACTCACACGACTCACACGACTCACACCTACAGGGGTGGGAACGACATGTGAAATTATTTAGTTTTGTATTGTTGGAGTTGATGGTTATTCTCTTTTTAAGCTGTGTTGGTTTTGGAACTAATGCGTTTTCTAGGCTACTACTTAGGTACTACTTAATAGTAAAAAAATACTAGCTGCTCAGTAGGGTAAAGAGCAGAGGCTTAAGTTCGTAAAAACGTTTACTAACATAGAATTTAAATTAACATTCAAAGCGCTTTGATTCCACTTTCATTGTGAAAACTACCAAGCAGTGGAATGCGCTGCCCGAGTGGGTGTTTCCCAACAGCTACAATCTGGGTATCTTCAAGTCACGAGTGAATCAGTTTCTTCTAGGCAAGCGTGCTCCATCGTAGACCGCATCATCGCTTAACATCAGGCGAGATGGCGGTCAAGCGCAAGCCTATCATCGTATAAAAAAAAACCATGAATTTGTTTGTTTGCTTTTGAGCGATTTATTTAATAGTCAAGTGTTTGTGTTTTCTATTATAATGTTTTTGTGTACAGTAATCATTTAAAAAAAAGCGAAGTATAACCTTTGTAGCCGACTGTACCTACAAAGATACCGTTTTGATTTTACTACAAATACTGTTGCTTTAAAAATAATTTATAACAAAATCGCTTTACGTGTCTGTCTGTTTGTCCTCTTAGTTTTTCTAAACTACACAAACATTAAATGCAATTCCCACCATTTAGAAAATTTATTCCACAAGGTTTGTGTATAGGTTTAATACGTTCAATTCATGTACCTATAGAAACATCAGAAATCTCGATGTTTTTACGTGTCGCCACCGTACATTGCACCCCTACATAGAGGGGCGGGTAGATAGGTTACTATAGAAAAAAAAAACCGGCCAAGTGCGAGTCGTACTCGCGCACCGAGGGTTCCGTATCAATTTTGGAGGTATAAAGTGAAAAAATCCGGACCGCATAACTAAGTTTGTTTGTGAAGGAATTTTGATGATTTTGAAAAAACTGTGCTAGTTAGGAACATCGTTTTATTTTTGGTGCCATATTTGGGTCAATTCCTATCAACTCTAATTATTTCAGATTTTTCGCCCCGCAAACTTCGGAGATAAGGGGGGGGGGAATGGTATTTTTTTGGACATATTTCATCATAATGTCGAAAACTGTGAGACATAAAATAAAAATAAAATATATTTTGAAATGTACAGATCAAGCCCTTTCATATGATATGACCTAGTCACTATTATCACTTGACCTAGTAACCCCACTTTAAAATTTCGGACCCCCACTCCGGCCCCTTTTGCAATGAAAATAAAAATATTTTTGGACTTTTTTCATTTGCAATAAAGTTGAACAAGCATTCTTTATTACTGTTCCAAATTTCAAGTCGATAGGTAGTATAAGCATAAGTAGTTGCTGAAATAAGCAGGTGTGACAGACAGACAGACAGACAGACGAAGTCGCACCATAAGGGTTTCTTTTTTACCATTTTGGTACGGAACCCTAAAAAAGATAAACGATTTTTTATCATGCTTATTTGTTATCAAATCAGTCCAATAGATTGTATAGGTATAAAAAGTACTCGAGCACTCGTACCAGAAATAGATAGCGTAGTTTGATGTGCATAGAACAATATACTATTCATAGCCATTTTCAAATATTTATAGACTCCACAATAACATTTTCAGTGGGAATGAACGCGAGGCGGTTCAAGTGTACGAATGGCGTCTAATTTTGTAAAGCGCTGAAGCGGCTTATTGGGGCACTTCACGCGTTTCTACAGAAATGTTAACATTTCCAACTACCTTCTAAAATTAATATATTTGCACAGAAATATACTTTGGAATTTTGTTTAAAAGTAGGTAAGTATTTAGTTTTAATCAAAAACGGCATTAAAATAACCAGAGGTTGAAATAAAAAAAGTCCGGATAAGTGAGATCAGGATACGCGCCCTGAGGGTTCCGTACAAACTTAATTATGTAGGTGGATAGTTCATTCATAATAAAATAAAATATTCCACTAGAAATATACATATACAGTTACAATACAGTTACAATCTGGGTATCTTCAAGTTACGAGTGAATCGGTTTCTTTTAGGTAAGCGTGCTCCATCGTAGACCGCATCATCGCTTAACATCAGGCGAGATGGCGGTCAAGCGCTAGCCTATCATAGAATAAAAAAAAAATAAAAAAAATATGCAATAGTAATATGCATCTATGAGCAAGGTGCCGCTATTACCTATATACTCGTACCTATATTTCTCCCGTTAAGGGAGAGACACGTACAGACGGACAACAAAGTGATCCTATATGGGTTCCGTTTTTGCGTTGCAAAATGGTATACAAAACCAGACACTTAGCTGTCACTGAAAATTTCCTAATGGGAAAACCTATTTATGCCTGGCTCAAGGATCGAACCGAGGACGCTTGGCAGACGCGTATACGCTAAAAAAGTGACCTAATTACAACATAGGCAACTAGCTCATTAGGCAAGGAAAATAATAAGTATACACGGAGCAGAGCCACAGCCACAGCGCTGATTTTAGCGACGGCCCTGGATGAAAATGACAAGTGCACAAAAAAGGGGGGATGGGTTGATCATTTTACGTGAAGCGACTGCCATTATTGACCTCTAAAACCCAGTATAACTAAAATCTTTATTAAATGTTGTCATAATTATAAATTAAACCTTTAAACAAGAAAAAGGTAATTTAAAACCAAAAGCAATATTCGTGGCAATGTTCCACTCGTTAGTTGCGCGCCACAAATTGAAATCTTCCTCGCTTTATTTCAAACTCGTTTTTTTTTTCTTTGTGTATCTGTAAATCTTTTTAACGGCCAGCAGTTTCTGCTTATCCTTTATTAGATAGAGGTTATCTGTTTTTCGTTTCGTGTTTTTTTCCGCAATAAATGTCCGTTTCTAAATCCTCGGAGGCCCTTCCGTTTTTATGAAATCCGTGATATCAAAGTTTCATTCGGGTTTTGAATGTTTTTAGGATAATAGGGGTATGATTGTAATCTAGGTACCTATGTCAGAAAATATTGGAACATAGTACCTAGATAAACATCTATATCTAGGTATATACCTACTTAAACGTCTTTAATATTTTTCACCTTTATTTGCAAAGGTGAAAAATATTATAAAAAGGTGTAACATATACTGACAAAAAAAATCACAAATTATAAACTAAATTTTTATTTTAGATTAACTTTTTTGTTAGAAATAATTTTATCTGTCTCATTCTTCTTTGAATTATTACGAACAAACTTCAGAGGAACTTTCGTGCCCACTTTTTAATTCGTAGAGGGAAGAATTATTTTACTGTGACGTCTAAGTTAAATTGGTTACGTTTACACTTATCAAAGTTTTGAAGAAGTTCATGTAGCCGGGTTAGGAAGGTTGGTAATGGGAAACGGCTATTAAGATGTGGGTTGGTACAAAATTGCTCGATGCTATGGTCTTTTTAGGGTTCCGTACCTCAAAAGGAAAAACGGAACCCTTATTTATTTGGTTTACACGGCTTATACCAATTACATAAATAAAAGTACCTATAACATTATATTAATTACATACATAAACTAATAATAACAATTACTCAAATATTATTATACTCGCAAAAATGTAGGCACATAACCATTAAATTGGCGATATAGGATCACTTTGTTGTCCGTTTGTCCGCATGTCAAGACCCTATCGGGTGGTAGCATCTGCTTATAGATGGCGCCACTGGAATTATGTAATAGCGGCACCTTGCTCATAAATGGCGTTAAATGTTGATGTTATAAAAATTTTAAAATGAGTAGGCACTATAGTTATAATGTACGAGTAAAATTCATTGCTCAGAATCGCCAAAGCTAAAAAATAAATAGCCCAGATTTCACAAAATCCCAAATTTAAACAAGAACAAGTCCCGGTCATTCCATGAATAATAGTGTTCTTTATTTTCCTCAGTTCCCACAATTTTGCGACAATAAATCTGTGAATCTTAAGTTTTTTCGTGAAAAAAGTGTCTAAAGGCAAAATGAGCGGCTTATGTGCCTAAACAAAGTCATTTAGCATCAAACAAAGTCGAGTGTACACGTAATCCCGAGCGATATAAATTTTCGCTATGAATTACTTTCTTTAGCTGGATAAAGTGAAAACTTTATACAACTTTTTGTGCGGCGAATGTGAAGAATAAGTAAATTTTTGTGTTAATTTGTTTTGTTTAAGAGGTCACGGTAAAAAATGGGGAATATTAGGTTTGTCCAATACCAAGGGTAATCTAGAGAGTAAATAGGCTGATATTCTCATAACAAATGACATTCATTTGAGTCGAGAAATGAGACACTTAATTGAACATCATCTCATAATGTTCAAGCCATCTGGGGGATTATTTGGAGAAATATTTAGGGGGAATACGGTAGTGGCCTACTATTAAATAAAAACGTACAAATAAATTATTTTATTTCAAAGAAGGAATAGGCACAACAAAAAAGTAAAAGCAAAAATAATAATTTATCACAAAATGGAAAACATAGACGCTTTTAAAGTTTTTGGAGGGAGTATCGCTCCGGTTTCCGCAAAGGTTTTAGTTGCTGTCGACATGATATTCTGTGGAGGCACGCGCCAGCCAGCATGCACCCGTTTTTGTTTTATTGTTTTTTTTTTTAATGTCAACGGCATAATCATTTTATTTCTTATTTATTTCGATTTTTGATTCCAATTCTTAATCTCTAAGATAAATTAGGCTAAGAACAATTAAAATATATTTTTATTTTTGGTTAAGCTTTTATTACTGTACCATATCAAGCCCAAAACTACCAACGTCCTTTGCAAATTAAATACTCAATATCGAAATATACTGTGCCTAGATGATTTATTTTATTAAACAGAAGAAAATTTAGATAAGCAAGGTATCCCCTTGAACAAAAAAACAACCTGCATCGGCGGCAAAAATCTAGTTACTCATACAATTGTCTGCTCACCCTGATCTAAAAAAATAGGAGAAACAAGATAGCTCGGAATATCAACCGACTTACATTTATCAAGTGCAAACGAAACGACTCTGTGTTTCTCTTTCCAAACCGAACTCGTTCTCGACAAACTAACAGCGTCGTGACTTCAAGCCATCATTACTCTTGGATCCCAGTTTTTGTACATTGAAAACCTCCCGAGGTAGACTTGAAGATAAATGGTGTACTCGATTTTTGCCTTTTAAAATCTTCGCGAGAAGTGGAGGTTTTGATTTTTGATTTCGTATTGATCTGGGAAAGGGATTGCATTGGGTTATTGATGAGGTTTCTAAAGCTGGGTACAGATTATTTGTAGATCAACAGAACATGCAATGTAACATGTTTCCATACATTTTAATTGTTAATGGCGCAGTTGTTTTTAGTGTGTTTGCGAACACATTAAAATGAAAAAAAAAAAGTAATAACCGCCTTAGATGTAGAAAAAAAAAGTAAAAACGCATGTGAAACAGTTCGAAAGTCGGTGCCGTATCAAAAATCAAAGGCAGCGACTTGCGAAACTGTTTCATACATAGACATCTTTTTGAAAGCGGTTTTTACTTTATTTTAAATTTTTTAAATTCCATGTTTTCTAATTTAAGGGCCTTACAAATAAATATGGGATGAAGTTATGCAATGAATAACATTGGTACCTATAACAGAGTTGTTTTTTATGTTTATGCTTGTCATAACTTTTCCATTCGATAGCAGATGAGAGGTTTAAAATTGGGGGTGACATACGAAAATAACTCTCCACGTTAAAATTTGAAGGCCAACGAAAGAAACCCTTTTAAAATATAGTTAATCCGACCTTTAGGCCGACTACAATAGTTGTGGTTGACCACAAATTCTCAACTTTTCTGAAGTACCGGTACCCGAGGACTTGGTCAAAATGTGACGAATTCAATCATGAGTTCATGAGTCAACGAAGGGTTAAACAAGAATGATGGTGAAAATAACTTTGGACTTTTTCTACTTTTTACTTAACTACGGAAAAACCTCAGATCATAGAAACAAGGAGATATGCCATCATAGCAAATTAGTACGGGAACAACTGATGCCTCTTTTAATACATTTTTCGACACAATTACGCGCATAATTAAGCGCTCCTTGTGAATAAAAAGATCTCCCACGCATTGAACATTCCGCACACCCTCAATCTAACACTGTTAATCGTCACTCAACACTAGAACTAAACTAAAACACTGTATTTATACCATCGATCGTGTTCGGTTCGTCGCCAGCGCGTACGTTTTTAGTACGACCAATTTGCTCAAAATCAGGCATCAAGCTCGATAGCGCCTTGGCATATCTCCCTTGTTTCTATGATCTGAGGGAAAAACTAAGGATTTTTCAAGGTTCGTAAACAAAGGTTATTACCACGTTTTTATTAACTCGCTTTCTTGTCTATTTGTCTGTCTGTTTGATAAAATTTTTGCAGTTCATTTTTGAAACACTTGCTGGCATCAGCCTAAGCTGATTTTTGGTATTTATGGATTTGGATGACAATGCAATAATATGGACTAAAAAGTAAAAAAATAATAAGTACATTTCTTTTTTTTTTTAATCACGTTTTTTAAAACGGGCTAAAAAGTATAAAATAATTTCTAATAAAATGAAATAAAAAACGTGGGGCACATCTTCCTATATATTATCTATATTCTATTGCAAGGGCCCCACGTTCTTCATTTAATTACTTATCGCTCCACGTAAAATATTGATATTCAGCCGCAAGTAGTTAGACTGGAAGCCGGCCCCAATCTAGTTTGGGAAAAGGCTAGGCGGATGATGTTGTAGTTGTGCAAAAATGTAAGAATAACAAAAGATTTCTAACGTACGTTATTGCACCCACCAACCGCACAAGTTATAAGTACTAAACTGAAATGGCATCTAAAACAAACTCCTTATTGCATTTATTTGCTCGTTTCAGAGCCCAAACATGTAACTTCTTCGCGTTTAATATCAAAAGTAAGTGAGCGCGGACTTTGGCAAGGGATCACTACATAATTGTACAAGTTGCTGCTTGAAAATATACTGGTTGTTTAAAAGTGGAGCGTGGACGCGCGTTTTGTAGGTAAAATTATAGTAAAGTTTTATACAGCAAAAGCATAATCAGCATAAGTACATATAATGATGTTCCCACTGCTGGGGCACAGGCCTCTTGACTGTGTGTGAGTGGGAGTGGGCCGTAATCCACCACGCGAGCCCAATGCGGGTTGGTGGACGTCACGGCTTCGAATTTTTGGTTCTATGATATGCCGGTTTAGAAATAAGTTATTAAAAGATAGATTCGCTACAATATTTTATCATCCAACTGATATCTTTATAAGAATTGTAATACGTATATTAAATAATATTATGACATCTGAAAGTGTGTACCAGAATCAGTATCCGAGTCAACGTCCGAATAGGGTGAAAATCGCGCGTTTCGAAAAAGGTTCCATAAATTGCAATTGCAAACTCGCAGATGTTTTGATATCGATAATATTATGTCCATCGTAATTTGTACCGAAACAGTCATTTGTGCGTTTTAACCACCATTAAAAATATGAGAGATCTTATACGTACAAACAACTACCTGCGTTATTCTTTTTATGATACTAAGAAATCATAGAATCGTGTCCGCACATTTTATTGACCCGTATATTTCACTCGCAGTTGTTCCGTCCTTGTTTCGTGGGTCGCTTACAAGGAAAATGCCTCTGTAAGCCCCAAATATTGAGTATTATATAGATTTATTGTACAGCAAAGCTCATTTCTTTTGTTTCACGCAAGCTACTTAGAAGAAATAGGCTGTTAGGCTACGCAATGTTATTAATTGACTTATTAACGTCATCTTCGATTATGAGGCTTCAGAAGTTCATTAGGTAGTGAGAAATGGTTTTTTGTTTTAGTTGTGCAATTTTTTGGCGGTTTGAGTTGGATAGAGGCGACTGAAAATTTACACCTTTGCTGTCAGCAGTGTGTAACTAGCCTTATAAGCTCCCGTTGCGAGCTTTTATAACTGCGCTCTTGAAAAATTTTCTGATCTGATAGAAGGCTGCGTCTACACCCGTATTACGCGACAAATTATAGGTACCTATTGTCATGCATTGATCCAAAACTTGGTCCTGGTCTGGTCATTTCTGCACCCTTCTACGATTTGCGCCCTTTGCCTAGACACCACTAGCAATGCCCTAGTACGGCATTGGCCGTCAGACATTGAAAGCAGTAACTTTCTCCTGTTTGACCATTAGTAGTTTAAGCAGGTAGGAAAAAAGAACCCAAAAAGGATGACTAGAATGACTGTGTAGCTAGAGCTAGCTACCCCCCTTTCCAAAAGTACTTTAGTGAGTGAATGGTCTACATTTTATGCAGCTATCTGTAATTCTGTACCAAAGACGAGTACTTTGAAAGCTCTGATAAAGACGATATTATTATTTAGAAGAATAGATAGCGAGTTACAAAATGTATTACTATTCAAATCTATGTAGATAAACGTTTCCGTAGGAAGTCTAGTTGTAGTTTCAACTTTTTAAGCCTCGCTTAGCTTGAAGTAAGATTCGAAGTAATGGATTTAAGTTAGGTAGGTACCTACTTGAGATTTAAGTTACTAAAATTATACTCTACAAAATACTAAAATACTATAAAAAATACGAATTTGTTTAGAGATATCTTAACGAACAGCGAATTCTTCAAACAAAGTCATATTTTTTTTAAAAGACCGATGCATTATTTTAACGATGAAGTATTTAGAATGATTGAACCCATAGTTTCAGTTTTCGTTACGTTGGCACTTACACCCAGTATTTTTAGGGTTTCGTACCTCAAAAGGAAAAACAGAACCCTTAAATAATCACTTTGTTGTCCATCTATCTCGACTATGAGTGGAGACATCTGCTCATTGATGGCGCCACTAGAAGTATACAGTAGCGCCATCTATGATTAAGATATTATATATCTACTATGACGTAATAGTGGCATAGATAGCGCTATTGCCTATTTTGGAACCCTCACGGCGCGAGTCGTACTCGCACTTGTCCTTTTTTTTCTTATTAAAATCTTTTTTTACCTAGGTAGTCTAGAATAATTGAAACCACAACCAACCTCTGCAATAACATTAAAAAATACACTGAAAAACTGCAATCAAACTACAAGTACCAGGGAGACATGACCAAAAAGAGGTAACCTCGCTTTACTCGCTCATTCCTCGCTTATTATTCAGTGGGAGTACGGCATTAACATGCAAATCAGCTCGTTATCGTAGCATGGTGAGACAAAAGGTCTGCCGACGGTAGTATCATGTTTGAGCTACGTCTTTTATAATGGGAATAATGTATTAGTGTGGGTTATAGAATTTCTTGCGATGTGGCTTGTGAAGATTTTCGTGGAAATTTGGGAAGTATTTCATGGTAGCGCTTTGCCAGCAATTTCGTTCGCCTGACTCACATCAACTGTGCATTTCGGGATAAAAAGTAGGATAATGTAAATTCATAAAGATAAAGATACATTATTTTATTTGTTTTAAACATGTGTAGTATACAGGAGACACTGTCATACAAAAAAAAATCACAATGTTTTGCCCTATCAGGCGTACAAATTAGTACAGAAGGCATGATCTTTTTTTTTAAATAAGTTTGCAAATAAGTTGCATTAATATTCTACAAAAGAAGGAAATTACAAAATATATTTTTTTCTCATGCATCCATAAAAAAACCTTTCCAAAATGTAAGATTTGTTTCGATCTTCACCATAATACAAAACGCACGTGCTTTGACAAAGACGATACACAGACTGCTGAAAAACCACCAACATTTATATGAAGACTGCTTCAAACATGCCAACCTGTACATAAATAAAACAAGCTGCAGACACTGACGGCCTTACCACAAAAAAGATAGACACGCGTTAAACGCGAATGCTACCAAAAATAATACACACTTGTTTTAGACAATTTAGTGCTAAAACAATTGCCTATTATTTTTGGTAGCATTCGTGTTGAACGTGTGTTGAACAGATGTTTATCTTTTTGTGGTACGGCCGTGAGTAAGTACACGTAGCAAGCTACACGCTATTATTCGAGCAAGCCACTCTCAAGTCTGATATTAAATTGGCGATTGATTGATAGTTTCCTTAGAACTACCCTGTGCGTTGATGTTGGAATATGATATGAGGTAGCGCTGCATGAAGTGGTTTGGAATCATGCGATGTGATCGCTAGATAGTAGTTCGTCAATATGAAAAACTTGAAATAATTTAGGTTATAGGTAAAAATAGAAACGTGGTAAAAATCATTAGATTTTTCTTTTTTGTGAACTCATAGCGATTGCAATGAATTGGTTACTGGTAACATTTATATTATCTAAGTTGTAAAAATTAAATTATTATAATTAAATTAAAAAAAAAATTGACAAATTAATTGATCGAATATACATTATTGTCACACAAAGCAATATAATTATAAAAAAATATAGAGCACTTAAAATTAAAGCGAAACTATTACACATTCATCTCTTAGTAAAATCTGACGGCAACACTAAAAACTTCATGAACATAAATTCTGAATTAGTAAACAAAAATATCATTAGGAAACTGTATGCATTTGAAATTCCCGGAAACATTTGAATTTAGAAGCGCGTCAGTTCTCCTTGTTAGCTGTGCAGTTTGGAGCAGTTTTTCCCAGTTGTCCGCACGTGGTGGTTCGTCTCGCTGTTATAAATTTCAACGCAGTCTGAAATATTAAGGGAATTTTTGTGACGCCCTCGAAAGTTTGACGGTAACTAGTTCATGCAGTTATAATTTTTAACTGCATTTTTGAGAGCTAGAATTCTTGAACGAGGTGAGATAAATGAATAATACCTAATCATAACCCTCTGACTTTGTCGTAGTCGGGTGAAAAGGGAAGTTATTCTTTAATATAATTTTTGGCGACAGATTTGTTGAATAAGTTTATAAAATAAATGAAAATAAAATATATAAGTTTTTATAAATATAAATAAAATTACTAACATAGTTAAACTTTTTTTAGGATTCGTTTAAAATGTTCACCTTAGTCGTTATAATTATCTCATTAGAAACTAGCACCGCTCGCATCAAATACCTAAAAATATTACTCCATAATTTAATTAAAATAATAACATATACTTACCTAAAAAAAAGTGCGAGTCGTACTCGCGCACCGAGGGTTCCGTATCAGTTTTAGACGTATAAAGTGAAAAAAACCGGACCGCATAACTAAGTTTGTTTGTCAAGGAATTTTGATGATTTTGAAAAAACTGTAATAGTTAGGAACATCGTTTTATTTTTGTTGCAATATTTTGGTCAATCCCTATCATCTCTAATTATTTCAGATTTTTGGCTCCGCAAACTTCGGAGATAAAGGGTGGGTATGGTATTTTTTCAGACATTTTTCATCATATGTCGAAAACTGTAAAACATAAAATAAAATAAAAATATATTTTGAAATGTGCAAATCAAGCACTTTCATATGATATGTCTATTGACCTAGTAACTCCACTTTAAAGTTTCGGACCCCCACTCCGGCCCCTTTTACAATGAAAATAAAAATATTTTGCGACTTTTTTCATTTGCAATAAAATTGGACAAGCATTTTTTATAACTGTTCCAAATTTCAAGTCGATAGCATTAGTAGTAGTAGCATTATTAGTACAAGTCGCACCATAAGGGTTCCTTTTTTACCATTTTGGTACGGAACCCTAAAAAACACGTGTCAAAAGATTTGTTTATCATGTTAAACGTTTAAATAAAAAAACGCAAGTAGGATACTACCTTCGATAAAAAGCTTTTATAAGTAGTTATTAAAATATTAAACACCACATTTCGTCCTCAATCGTTGTTCGCTTTACATATTCACATTACAGGGGGCAATCAATCACTATCGTTGGCAACTTTAGAGCGCTTTCAATAGAAAATAAAATAAATAAAGGTACGTATTTTATTATTTAGTTTGGAACATGTGGGCAATCTGGTGTCTTGGGGCCCAAGTCTGCTAATGCAATTGTCATAGACGTGTCAGAATGGTCTCTCAATGACATCGTTTTGACCAATGACGAAAGAGACAGTCTTACTCTAAGCCAATGAGCGCTTAGATTTTGACCGTTATGGTGTCATTATGACACCATTCATACACATTGCAATAGCAGAATTGGGGCCCTGAAAGTCGATTCTCGTAAATACGAATGTGCAAAACATAATATTACGATTTGGTTTTGATAAAATCTCAATGCATTAAATGTCACAAATGGTGTTCTTATGTACCTAACAAAATATAAAAACGTCAAACGGATAAGAGTATACCATTTCTGACTTATATGGTATTGAGAGTAGGTATATCGAAACCAAATCGGCACTTATTTTTATCTAAGAGAATTGGGCTTCAGCTATCAAAATATGTGATTTTTTTTTAGTATTTACATAATTATTTTAACTATTAATTAATTCGCTTGTATCAACATGAACTATAGGAACATAGCTCATGTTGATACAAGCGAATTCAATGTTTCAAATAGTCCGATGCCAGCAAGTGCTTGAAAAATGAATAAATGCCACGATGAGGCAGAGGTGTTTGAAAATCTCTTATACATTTAATTTAATAACATTAAATAAGCATAAAATGGCTTTAAATTTTTAAAATTCGCAAAAATAAAATATACATTTATAAAAAATAGAAAAATTATAATATTATGTAGAATTACAGATAAATACTAGAAGAGGAACAAAATAAATAGAATACAGTTACTGACCTCGACATAATGACGCGTATTATATTTTGATACACTTTTGTTTCCCCCGGCTGCCGGGCGGTCGCCGTGCCGTCCCGTGCCGTACCGTTGTCGTCTAATGGAAACACGCCCATTGAATGCGATTGAATTTCGTGCAAAGTACACTGGTGCACACCAGCGCCGTGTAAGTAAGCCGTTGTTAGTACGTACAGTCGAGAACATGACCGTCTACCGCCTCCGAATGTGCCAACAACATAGTTATGTACGAACCGCAAAAAAGTTACGTATTGCACTCAATTATCATGTTTACACTGTGCAAGCAACTCTTTCTCTTTTTTTTTTCAGAAATGCCCTTGTAACGAGGGGGTCCTTACTAGGGTGATAAATAAAAAAATGTTACGAATTAATAAACGTGTATTGTTTAGCAACCCTAGCAAGTAAGCCGCCGGTGAAGCCGGGCGGGGTTCGAAGAACTAGGACGTTAGTTTCCTTCTTGTGCAGACGGTACTCTCCTGGTAGTCCACAGGAGGTAGGCGGCCGGCCGACGTGAAGCGTAGTCGACGCAGCGCGCGCAGCTCGCGGCAGCTTCGCGAGGTAGGTAGATGCAACAGCAGCTCAGGTGTCCAGCCACACCCGGCAGCAGCGCAGGATGAGTACGCGTCGTACTATACAGAGGCGTAGAAGTGGAACTGGAACCCTGGAATCCACATTCACAGGCGTCTTAGGTAGTGCTCCAGACCGTCGACTGCATCAACCGGACCGCAACCAATGCGGAACTACCAAGGAGATAGCCCCAACATTAATTTGGTTAATTTGGTGATGCAGTCTCACGGTGTGGTTAAAAGAAGACAATAATAGGGCACAGCTAATGTGCAGACAAGCATTAGCTAGCTATAAGAAAAATAAATTAATTAATTGAGGTAGGTAGCAGAAAAAATATTTAAAATAATTTATATTTGTATCAAGTACTATTGAAAAACTAATGCCACCTCCTTTTGCAAAAGCTAGAAAAATTTACATATTAGAACAAAATAATTAAATTACATGACTAGGCAATATATTTAGAATTATTGCTAGTATATATCTACCTATAATTGTGTGCATATAAAAAAATGACAAGCTACTACTATTTAAATTTAATAAAAAAAACAAAAAGGTTAACTGAAGTTAATTGATACATGACCCACCATCATGACGCACACATAAATTAACAATATTTTATTATTAATTTTGAATTGGTGAGATTCTAGAATAATAACGTTTAATATTTCTAGTACAATATAACACAGCTCAGACTATGCTGGTTTAGGCACACCAACATTAAAACAAGACCTAGGTTTTGACACTAAAACAATATGCACGTTATTATTGAAAAAAAACAAGATTAGCAAAGTGAATTTATACACAGCGTTACACAGCTAAATTACACAAAGATTACAATTGTTAGGCACATCTAAACAGCTTTTCAAGACTTACCGATTTTCGGGTTCACACAATAGAATTTACTTTGTTTTTATAGTTAAACAATTACTTTCACAACACGGTAATTTACTTAGTGTTTAGACTTGGTAACTAGGTAGGTCAAAGTACGTAGTCGCAGGCGCAGAGTACAGGTTAGAATGCACCTGGCAACTCCCAGAGGTTTTTATAACCTCCTGGGACGTTCACCTATTTTGAAGATTACCATATTAGGTGATCTTCGCGAAAGAACGGCGATTCGTTCCAGAAAAATCGAAAGACTAGCCGTCGTCATTGGCTGACACAATAACACTAAGTATGGAGGCGGAGCTTATGCACCTCGACCGGTCTGTTCCAGCGCAATTTGTTACTCGCGCGCGGGTAGGTTTATATTTGCGGCCGAAATATTATAGCATCACCTACATATATAGAAAAAATTTTTCTTTGTTCCTACAGCTGATTAGTACGGAGATGTTTTTTGTATGTTTGTTGTTTTATTGGTAGGTATTTAATATTAATAAGTATACAACGTTACAGTACCCCCCTTTTTAGCGTAGGATTTTTCCTAAGGAAAATCCGCTGCTTTCACTCAAGCTTACACCTGACCAAGGCACTCACTCATTCATCATCAATCATAATATAGTCATCCATCACATTCATTCTTCTTTCATCAACAAGCTGACAACACAATATAGTCTTGTGTGTCTGCCACCTTACAACCAGAGTATTTTATTTGTAGTACATAAAACACTCACTTAGATCAGATGTGACTGGTAAAATCATTGGCTGATATTAGAGTGAATACTAGCTACATATAACCATTTTAATTAGATAGAAATAGTTTAGAAAAGTTATGTTTTAATTGGTATTTTTGGCTTATTTTAGGAGTAACCGACCGCTCCTGCAAAGGCTTACTTTAAGAGTTGCAACCCGCTCTATAGTATACCAATGGTGTAGGGCGATTGGTACAACATAACCGAAGGGATCAATGGTTTAGTCCCATGATCAATTATACAACCACCGGTGTAGGGCCGGTAGTTATATTTTACTGTTGGGGTAGACCAATCAGCAAAAATAGAAGTTAATAACCAACGGTGTAGGGCCGTTAGCTATAGATAGTACTGTTGGGGTAGACCAGCAGTAGGAAGGAATGGTTGTATGTAGTAGTAGCAAGTAGGTACTTGTTTTAGTTAATAGTTTTAGTTAGATTTTATTTAGAAATATTAGGTAGATTGTATTTAAAAAAATGAATTTAATTTAGTTTTCGTATAGTTTTTATTTAGTTTAGCTGTAGAATAGTTAATTACACTATTTAAAAAAAATGATTTAGTTTATTGATGTTTTTAATTTAGTTTAGCTTAGTTTAGGTGCCGTTAGATTATACAATTTTGGTTTCAAGTTTTAATTTAGTTTAGTTTGATTTAGTTTAGCTGCAATTTGATTGTAAAAACTGTATTTAGTTATTTAAACAATTTAGTTAAAATTCTTAGTTTAGTTTAGAAATATTTACTTTAGATTAGCTTTAGTATAGGTAGTTTTAATATTAAAATAATAGTTTTAATTCCAAAAAAAATATTTAGTTTAGTTTAGGTTCGACGTAGTTAGGTTGTAAAAGCTTTATTTAGCTAGGCAAGGATTTATAAAATATTAAGATTACGATTTAGTCAAAATTTATTTTAAAATTATTTATTTAGTAAATTTTTAAGTTATTGTATTTAATTATTTAGTGTAAGATTTTTAAAAACAAATGAAATTTACTCGTATAAGCAGATTTAAATAATAATCCCGCTGTTTGTAAAGATTTTAATTTAGTAGTCATTTTAGTTTAAAAAAAAAATGAAAAATATATTTATATTCTGTCAAAAAAAATTAGTTATACTATTCTCCTTGCCATTTAGTTGGTTGTAGCCTAGACTAGATGATAAATTGTCGTTTGTGCTAAGCCGATAGAAATGCAACCTAAGAGACGACAAAGTTTAAAACCGTCTGTGTGCCAGTAATTTAGGCCGGCACCCACACCCTTCAACCGTACACAGGTAGCTGCATACGGTAGAAATAGGTATGGTGGTAGTACTTCCCCGGGCGAGTCTTTTCACCTAAAACTCTACTACTGCTTTTAAAAGTAGAAGATGAACAAGAAAATTTTTGCTGCCCGAGAGTATGTCTTGAAAAGCTACACAATTTAAGATAATATGACAGGAGAATGTAAAATCTGCACAATGTTCAGTCTACCAACCGTGAAGTAAGAAAAAAAATTAAGTTAAAAAAAAATGTGAGGGTACAAGTAAAATTCACGGTTGATGGCCTGTGATTTCAAACGCACAACCGTTAAATCACCATCACCAAAAAACCAAAGAAATGCGCAACAAGAAAGAAACCAATACGTCCTAGTTTACCTCTAGTATGGGCGCCACTGTAACGAGAGGGTCCTTACTAGGGTGATAAATAAAAAAATGTTACGAATTAATAAACGTGTATTGTTTAGCAACCCTAGCAAGTAAGCCGCCGGTGAAGCCGGGCGGGGTTCGAAGAACTAGGACGTTAGTTTCCTTCTTGTGCAGACGGTACTCTCCTGGTAGTCCACAGGAGGTAGGCGGCCGGCCGACGTGAAGCGTAGTCGACGCAGCGCGCGCAGCTCGCGGCAGCTTCGCGAGGTAGGTAGATGCAGCAGCAGCTCAGGTGTCCAGCCACACCCGGCAGCAGCGCAGGATGAGTACGCGTCGTACTATACAGAGGCGTAGAAGTGGAACTGGAACCCTGGAATCCACATTCACAGGCGTCTTAGGTAGTGCTCCAGACCGTCGACTGCATCAACCGGACCGCAACCAATGCGGAACTACCAAGGAGATAGCCCCAACATTAATTTGGTTAATTTGGTGATGCAGTCTCACGGTGTGGTTAAAAGAAGACAATAATAGGGCACAGCTAATGTGCAGACAAGCATTAGCTAGCTATAAGAAAAATAAATTAATTAATTGAGGTAGGTAGCAGAAAAAATATTTAAAATAATTTATATTTGTATCAAGTACTATTGAAAAACTAATGCCACCTCCTTTTGCAAAAGCTAGAAAAATTTACATATTAGAACAAAATAATTAAATTACATGACTAGGCAATATATTTAGAATTATTGCTAGTATATATCTACCTATAATTGTGTGCATATAAAAAAATGACAAGCTACTACTATTTAAATTTAATAAAAAAAACAAAAAGGTTAACTGAAGTTAATTGATACATGACCCACCATCATGACGCACACATAAATTAACAATATTTTATTATTAATTTTGAATTGGTGAGATTCTAGAATAATAACGTTTAATATTTCTAGTACAATATAACACAGCTCAGACTATGCTGGTTTAGGCACACCAACATTAAAACAAGACCTAGGTTTTGACACTAAAACAATATGCACGTTATTATTGAAAAAAAACAAGATTAGCAAAGTGAATTTATACACAGCGTTACACAGCTAAATTACACAAAGATTACAATTGTTAGGCACATCTAAACAGCTTTTCAAGACTTACCGATTTTCGGGTTCACACAATAGAATTTACTTTGTTTTTATAGTTAAACAATTACTTTCACAACACGGTAATTTACTTAGTGTTTAGACTTGGTAACTAGGTAGGTCAAAGTACGTAGTCGCAGGCGCAGAGTACAGGTTAGAATGCACCTGGCAACTCCCAGAGGTTTTTATAACCTCCTGGGACGTTCACCTATTTTGAAGATTACCATATTAGGTGATCTTCGCGAAAGAACGGCGATTCGTTCCAGAAAAATCGAAAGACTAGCCGTCGTCATTGGCTGACACAATAACACTAAGTATGGAGGCGGAGCTTATGCACCTCGACCGGTCTGTTCCAGCGCAATTTGTTACTCGCGCGCGGGTAGGTTTATATTTGCGGCCGAAATATTATAGCATCACCTACATACATAGAAAAAATTTTTCTTTGTTCCTACAGCTGATTAGTACGGAGATGTTTTTTGTATGTTTGTTGTTTTATTGGTAGGTATTTAATATTAATAAGTATACAACGTTACACCCTTCACGAGATTGGGCAACATTTCTGAAAAAAAAAAGAATAATTATTCCTGTATCGTGGGTGCGTTTATAAACACTCCGAAATGAAATAAATAGTTGCTCCGTGCGGGAATCGAACCAGCGACACGTTACGCAGCAGGAAATTGCTCATCCACTGTCGTAATCGTGTTGTCGTTGTTGTGTGTGGAATAATTTTTATGCACAGCTTGCTCTTCAGCCGGCCTAGCATAACGAAACGTATTTTGTCTACAGAAGAATAAACAAAGTGACAGATTGTAGAAATATTTCTACTGTTTTATGCATACAATGAAGGGAAGAAATATTTCTATTCTTCCATAGACAAAATTCTGATAAGCCAAGCATGGGTCGCCGCGTGCTCGGGCAGAAGAGATAACGAGTTAGATAGAAAAAACTTTGTCTATTCTTTTGTAGAATAGAGATAGAATTGGTTATGCTAAGCCAGCAGGTGAAAAAGACTCAGCCACACGTCACAGACCGTCTTGGGCATGTAGGTACACACAATTCTGCATGTGTATTTAGCTGCATACTTATCTCTTTTGTCGACTGTACGTGATAGCACAATAGTACAGTCGTGCACAGTACTAAGCTGGTACAATCGCGTGCAACTCACGGTAACGAGTTTCTCTGATTTATCACTGGTTCTCGTGGTTCAACGTAATTTTCGTGCATTTATAGTTTCATACGTGCGGTCGTATGCTGCAATTCTATTAAATGTTAAGCCTGCAATACATGTTGGCCGAGCGTTGTCGAGTGAAGGCCAATACCAACATGTAGACGGTACATTTGCCTTGTCTTGCTATCGCTCGGTGTCGTTTGCCTAGTTGGTTGAGTATAGACAAGCGCCAACGTGTATAGACCTCGTTTGACGTAGCTTGCCACAATTTGCAGTCGCTCGCGATCACTTGCCTCACTTCGGAGCGGTGTCGGTTTTTCTGCACAAATCAAAGGCGCTCGCGCGCGCTCGTACAATAGTGTTCACATGTTTGTCCGTGCGCTATTATGCGGTTGACGTCAAACTTGCCGAACGTGTAGACAGTAGCGCTTGCCTTGTGTCAATTTGTCTAGGCTCGCGTTGGTCTAAGCTCGGCCAACATGTATTGCAGGCTTTATGTTGAAAGCGTTGGGGATTTCATAAGTAATACAAATTGATTGAACATAAAAATATGTTGATATATCTACCTACCAAAAACCCGAATGAAGGGCTTTGATTCCACTTTCATTGTGAAAACCGCCAAACAGTGGAATGCGCTGCCCGAGTGGGTGTTCTCCGACAGTTACAATCTGGTATCTTCAAGTCACGAATGAATCGGTTTCTTCTAGGCAAGCGTGCTCTATCGTAGACCCCATCATCGCTTAACATCAGGCGAGATGGCGGTCAAACGCAAGCCTATTATATAAAAAAAACGATTATCTGAAACATAGCTGACATAGCATTTGTGCCGAACAATAACTAACAAAAACTAAAATACAAAACCGTCCTTTATTTTACTTGAATTTTATAAAAATAAAACAGAAAATTACAGCTCTACTCCCAAGTAAATTACATTTACATTTCAGTGTAGAAGTAAACAGAATCTAGTTAGAACACACATCTAACTAAATAGCGCCTGTAAACAGAACCAGGCGATTTAAAAACGTCAGTGTGAAACTTCCAACTCGTTCAAATGAAATTCTGCGGCCACTGTTCGAGAGCTTGAAAAAATAATTAACTTTTTTGCTGGCATAGTTTTTCCAAGTTGAGGCGTTGAAGAAAAATGTTAGAAAAGGAATGTTGTTGCAAAGTGTTGAATAAGAAGTTGGCATGCTTTAATGGTGTACTTACAATGATGGAATCGTGGCACGATAGGCCATTTGTAAAACTTTTGTTGATTTTTTGCAGTTAATTTAAAATGTACTTACTATGAGATCAAAATAAGAACAGGACTGACCTTGCGCCATATTGTGACGTTTTGTATTGAAAATTGAGCTGTTTTGTATTAAGAAATCGATTACAATAATAAAGGTAAATCAAAGACTCGGTTAAATATAGTGAAAAAAAAACTCGCAAATTAATTTTCTTTGAAAGACATAATAATAGGAATTGTTAACAGAAATATTAGTAAATGAATAAAAAAAAAAAGAAAACATAATATATTTTCAGCCCAGACAAGCAGTAATTATTCCCTACCTGCTAGCTAAAGTATGGCCAAATTATCGAGGAATAAAAACAAAAAATTACAAACTTTTTTGTAATCAAGATAATCTTATCCGTCTTAATTTCGGCTTTGTGATTAAAAGGCATATTTGAAGGGACGGAATAAATTATAAGCCGTCAATCTCGTCTGACGTCACAAGATGGCGGCTACAATTAAGGCATGTCAAAGGTTTTTAATGCGCTTTGGAAACTTTGAGGCGGTGAGAGTTTCTAAGTACTGAGAGGATTCGGTGTAGAAACGACAACTTTTGGGTTTGATGAAATGTATTTTATCTCTCTTTCATAAAAGATAGGTGTAGGGATTTTGCAGATGACTTCACTTCTTTCACTTGTGGTGGGCGATTGTTGCTAGAAAAATGACGAAAAAATGAATCGATTATTGTAATTACGCAAGTTCGATATCGAATATCGATTGTCTTCATGAAGAAACGAGTCATCCTTTTAAATTTTTATTTATAATTTTTTCAGAAGACGAATTAATCGACTGTCGAACATGCTTAATTTTAATAATGGCGATTAATTCGATTGTTTTTTGGTCACCACTTATAGTGAATCTCCGTGTGTCACTGGCTGTCACTGTCACTAATTAAAAACGATTGTCTGCGGTATCCAGTATATTGCCTTTTTTACACCTGCCACTGTTGGTACATTAAAGGATTTGTCACACTGGATGCATTCTGCGGCCTGCGGTCAGGTCAAAGTGAACGCAGCCCGCATCATGTATGAACAACGCTGTCAGTCGGGACAATCAGTCTGCGGTCAGGGCAGAGCAATCGTACGCGTCCTTCCCTCCCCACCGCCCCGTCGGGCCAACATGCGTTCTTTGGTTGTGCTCGCACGGTCAGATCGCATTCTATACAAAATGTATTGAAACCGACAATGTTGTTCATACTTGATTCGGGCTGCGTTCCCCTTGACCTGGCCGCAGGCCGCAGAACGCATCCAGTGTGACAAATCCTTAAGTATTTTAATAAATGTCCAAAAATACATTCTTTTTGTATACCAGTTCTTATAACTTGGGTTCACCCTTCGGGAATATTCGGTTTTCCGAATCATCCCGAGCGTCCTCCAGTTGAATTACGCTAGATTTTTATTCTTTTAAACTAGATTTTAATTCACCGTTCGAAGCGTGAATAACAAATTGAAATCCGACAATTTAAACACCGTTTTAATTTCGCGTTCATTGTGGGTAGAATTAAAATAATAGGTGGTCTTAAGACTAAACGGAGTTTATTTACACAAAATATAGGTAGGTATACGTTGGATACCTACCGTAATAAATTGACAAATAGGGTAAATAAGAATTAAAACAATTGTTAATAAAAAACTTTTTTAACAAAAAATAACCGACTTCAAAAAGCCACTACAAAGAAAATAATAATTTTCGAAGTCGGTGGCATTGGTTTTTGTTTGCTTTTTTTGCCACCGACTTCCGAAACGAAAATTATTATTTTCTTTATAGTGGCTTTTTGAAGTCGGTTATTTTTTGTTAAAAAAGTTTTTTATTTTTCCCTTTTTAGTTCTTTATCTCGCGTTAGATTACTTTGACGACTTCGTTCAACAGTAAATCTTCTACGTAGTGTCATTTCAGTCATTTATGCATATAACTTTGTACATAGGAATGATTACCTAATGTATTATATACTAAAACCTTCCTCAAAGTATGTAGATTACGTTAGTGAAAACCCCATCCAAATCGAATCAGTAGTTTTTGAGAAAATCGCGCACATGCAAACATACATACATACATACGGGACGAATACAGAACCTGCTTTTTTGAAGTCGGTTAAAAATACCTAATTCATTTTGTCTCTCTGATTGATTATATTAGTGAGTTAGGTACATCACTACGTCAAATTATTTTCATTCGGAACTGATTAATATGTAAATATAAACGTCTGCTGTTGAATCGAGTCAAATAAATTATTATTTGATACAGCGTAGGTACAGTCAGGGAAAAGGATTCTTAAGCAGGTACACTATCATTCATAATTATAGCATAAGCATAGCATAACCGACCTATAATGTTCCCACTGCTGGGACACAGGCCTCCTCTCTGTGAGAGGGAGTGGGCCGTAGTCCACCACGCGGGCCCAGTGCGGGTTGGTAGACGTCACATGTCTTCGAATTTTTGGTTCTAGGACATGCCAGTTTCCTCACGATGTTTTCCTTCACCGTTAAAGCAAGTGATAATTAATTTCTAATACGCACATGACTTCGAAAAGTCAGCGGTGCGTGCCTCGGGATCGAACTCGAACCATTTGCCGTGTGCCGTGATTAACCATGTGCCTCCCGCACATGGTTAATCCACTAGGCTATCACTGCACTTCCACTAGGCTATCACTGCACTTATTAATTATAATAAATACTTCATAATTATAATTGTTCGTATATTAAAAATTCGAAGCAAATCCGAATGCGAATTGCTTCGAAGTTTGAATATACGATGAATGCTAGTGTACCTGCTAAATAATCCCTTTCCCTGACCGTACATTCAGAGAAAGATGACATGATTAGATACAACGCCGCAAGCATGGCGGTGTATGCCTTCTAATTACAACAGCATGTATGTAACATTCACTACATCATCATCTGCCTAGCCTTTTCCCAAATTATATTGGGGTCGGCATCCAGTCTAACTAGTTTTGGCTGAATATCAATATTTTACGTGGAGCGACTGCCATCTGACCTCCACAACCCAATTAATGGGTAATACCGGTATTCGAATGTTAGACCAGCTGTCAGACTTTAGGGCTTCTGACTACCCGTAACGATTGTCAAAGATATTGACATGACTATGACAACCGGGACCGACTGCTTAACGTGCTCTCCGAGGCACGGAGGGGTCTCGATGTGTAAAGAACGGTCACCCATCCAAGGACTGACCGCGGCAAGCGCAGCTGAACCTCGCAGATCGATCGATCAGCGCGGCCGTCATTTAGCCACGAGCCCCTCATGTATGTAACATTCACTACATTTTACAAAACATCCCTCTTTATTAACTCTTTATAAACTGAATTGTATTCTTACAAAATCTCAAAGGAAGCGGACAGTAATGAAACTGCACAGAATAAAAGATAGCTGAAAAATGTAAAGATAGCCCGACCGAGAGTCCGACCTCGCCGACGAGGCCCGTCGCGACGTCCCCATCATGACCCGAGTCCGCCGCCGCGTATGACTCAGTCCCCTAACCGACCCTTGCTCGAGCCAGCCCGCGCTGAGCCTGTAGATTTAAATATGTCCCTAAATCATATTAATCCGTTCCAGCTAGTAGCCCCTCCCTCTAGTTGTCCTCCCCCCAGCGACGCCCTAAGCCGAGGTCCGTACCCCAGTAGGGGGTGCCCTTAGCGTGTGGTCGCTTAGTTTGTAGTTTTTATTTAGTTTTAAGCCTGGCTGGAGGCATTTGTAAGTCCTCACCAGATGACCGGTTAAGCAGTGACAGCTGTTAGAAGCCAACTGCGAGAGGCCCTTCAAAAAAAAAATGTAAAGATAGCACAAAGGCTCATTGACTAGACAGGTAGTTCTAGTAGAATAGAGATAGGAAGAAAGATAAAGATGATGTATGTACACACTTTATAACTCTTGTCATTTAAAATGTGCTTCGAAACCTTTCAAGTTTTTGATCATGTGTTGATAAAACTGTCGTAATAAGGAGCAAATAAGGTTTTAAATTGAAAGTTTATTTACAGGGTGGCAGGTTAAAAAGTGGAAATATTTAAAAGGATTATTGTATTCATCATTATGAACAACTTTTACTATGGGACCAACCCTGAAATCGCGAAACAAAATCAGCTCTTCCATACATTTTGTTGAGTTATGTGAACATAGATGTATGGAACAGCTGATATTTTTTTCGCGATTTCAGGGTTGGTCCCATAGTAAAAGTTGTTCATAAAGATGAGTACAATGACCCCTTAAAATATTTCCACTGTCTAACCTGCCACCCTGTATAAGCATGTAACTTACGTAAGTATTGAAACTAGTTTGTAAGTAATGCTTCAGTCATGAGTTAGGTTCTTTAATAGAACCCGTAATTCAATCAATAAGTAAAAGTAACAGTGTTTGTTTACCAAACTGTTACTTAAACCGCGGAATCGAATTCAATAAAAAGATTTGCTATGATCTGTGATTTTCTGGAATAAACAACTCAAATATTTCAATGTTCCATGTTCAAAACACCGGGGAAAGACTAAAACATTTAACTATAAGTACAAGTAGGGTGCACAGCTCATAAAATTTAATAACATCGACTGTGCTATTGTATTTTCCTTTTCATAAAAGGGTAATTCCATTTTTCCGACATAATCGAGTTCAGTTTCCAGGAAGTTGCGGTTAAAATAAAAAAATAAGAAGCCATTTTCCCTCTCACATCATATTACGGGGTAGTGTTTCATGGGGAATTTATAGTAAATCATAATTTTATGCTACTCTCTATAATGAAGTAATTTCCTGTCTTTTGTATTTTTTTTTATTCGTTTCCTTTTGTGATTTCTCACTTTGTTCTCATTGTGAATACTTTTTATTTTTTGTTTGAAATGTACAAAATTACGTTCGGAATGTTTATGGAAATAGTTTTTGATTGGTGAACCTAGTAATTGCCAATAAAGAACGAATGAGGCATTCTCATAGGGTGAGTCACTCGTCAACTTTTAGTTGATCAAGTAAAATCGAAAATATTTGCACAAAAATGTCGACCGCCTATTGAAAGCGTGTTCTCATGATAAGATTATTCAATTCGCAAACGAATTTCAAGTTGACCGATTTAAATCGCTTCGTGAGAACACCGCGCGTTAGAGCAGCGGCACAGTACAAATGTAAGGGAGGTGACAGGCAGTGTCGCCGCGCTCGGAATGTACCTTCATAAAATCTCATAGAAAATGTATAGGAACCACTAGTGTCGCTTGCAGCCGGCGACAGAAGCTCCTGCTGCGGCTGGTCACTGTCGCCGGTGTCCGAATTGTACCAATTTGTTTGCAAACGTTCGAGGGAGAATATCACGGTGAAATTCTCCCTCGAACGCTCGCAAACGAATTGGCAGTGCTCGCGGTGATATCACGCCGTGTCGGTACAGAATAGACAGGCTGGTCTCAAACATGTCAGCCAACTGAAACAAATGAATCCTACAATTATAAAAACTACAGAAACAGAATGTTCCACGTAAGAATTCCCTTCGACACTATGTTGGCTCCACTGTCTGTCACTCATAATTAGGTCATAACGTTTTATGTTTTTTGTAGATTTATGTGTTATAATAATGCCTAGGACGTTAAAAAGTGATGAAAGTGAATTGGCGCTGTAAGAGAACTTCTAACACCGTTAAAAATATTGTAACATTATTGACATTCAGGGCAGCCAACATAGCGTCGAAGAACTCTTATGTGAAACGCTTTATACAAGGGCCTGCAGTCAATGAACAAACTAACCTCGGGTGTCCACCATTCTAAGGTCACCACGTAATGTACATCGTAAAACCCGTGTCTGGCGTACCCCAGTTCAATTTTATCGTTCTCTTTAATGTTTCAAGTTTGGATATAAAATTTTGAATGTAATATAACAAAAAAGATAAACACGCGTTCAACACGAATGCTACCAAAAATAATACACACTTGTTTTAGACAAGTTAGTGCTAAAACAAGTGCGTATTATTTTTGGTAGCATTCGTGTTGAACACGTGTTTATCTTTTTTGTGGTACGGCCCACATAGTCTTATTCTATGTTACAACTTAGATGAGTATAAAGTCTTAACATGCGATGAAATATCATTCCAACTACCAGGAGCACATAGCCGCGAACAGTTCCTTGCTTTTACTTAAGTTGTACAACAGAAAGCGCAATTTCAGCCGCAGAAGTTAGCGGGAGTTTTCGCAAGCTGACGTTCAAACGTCCTGGCGCTGAGTTTTATATTAAAGCGCTCGTTTCGCTTGTCTGTTTGTGCATTTATCGTAAGAGGTTCATTAAAATTTGTCTATGTTCTTAGATATTCACTAGGAAACATTTGTTTAAAAACACTCGTAGTATGAGATACAATATTTACTAGTACCTATCAGATACCACAATTATTGTATCAGAAGGTTTTTTCGGCAATTCTCGTAAATAAGGTATGGCATTGAGATTGTATCGAAACTAAATCGGAACTCATTTTCATTTACGAAAATTGGACGTCTAAAACAAGTATTATATCCAACGCGAACGATGCTACTCATAGTACCTACACGATGGCGATGTACCAATTTTCACATTACCAAAGTCTATAAAATTCCCTCTAGATAGGTACATAAAAGTGCAAAGGTTTTCAGAAAGCTTAAGACCTAAGCTCACAAAGTTAGGTCCTCATTACTGGCACCGTTTCCGATAATGACTTGCGCTAATAAGAGCGCCGTCCAAATATTAATTAGTAGCTTTTGTCGAGACATGCCATCGGAAAAGACTTTGAAAAAGGAAAAGTTACAGAAAATGGGGTAAAAAAGGTGGTCCGATGACTTATTATGCAGGGTCAGGTCATTTTATTTCTTTGTCTTTCAATTAGAGATCTCGAATCTTTGAGAAGGGAGTAAATAGGTTTTTGAACGTTACAGGTATACGTTATAGGTTTTAACGACCGTTTTGTCAAGAGTGTAACTAAGAAGAAACATGTCTTTAAGAAATTTCCTTCGAAGCTTCGTCAGACAAAATCGTTCTTCCATTGTTATATGGATTATGATGTTCCACGCTTTCATCCAAAATACCAAATGGCCAGAACAAATAAGTTGAGTGTTATTGAAGCGGACATTTCGAGAGGAATACACAATATCTGCACATTGTCGTTGAAATTCAAAAGGATGAGCTCCAGCCAATCGGTGTAAAGGCTTCGTTACACTAGCTTGTAGCTCACGATATTTTATAGCACTAGCTCAGATCATAGAAACAAGGAGATACTAGTCCTTCGCTTCGAATGGCTAACTCGCGATGTACCCTTCTTAAAACCCCCTATTTCTCAAAAAATCTTTATATTTAAGTAATTAATTTGCTTACCAAATTTCACGGCGTTCCAATTAACGATACTCGAGTTGTCGTCGAACAAACATATATACATACGAACACACAAACCCGGATTGTTCTAGTAGACTCGGAGAAGATAACATAACAAATTAGTAGCTGTCGTCACTTTTGAAGCAGTGTGCGTCACAATTACAAACGCTCCTTTGTAAATATAGAGATCTCCCACACATTGAAAATGCCGTACATCCTCAATTTAACAATGTTATTCGTTACTCCTCACTCACACTAAACTAAAACAATGCATAAATCATCGATCGCGTTCGGTGCGTCAAACTCAATAGCACTTTGGCACATCTCCCTTGTTTCTATGATTTGAGAGCACTAGCTATTAACAACGGCTGCATTTTCATAGAAATGCTGCATGTCCGTAGCAATAACTCCGTATATCCATCAATCAATCTAGTGACTAGATGGATAGGTGGACATCTATCACTACAGGCCCATATTTTTGCCAGATATAAAAGCATTCTTGATTGTTATGGAGAGCTTTTGAAAAAAAAAATCGGCCAAGTGCGAGTCGTACTCGCGCACCGAGGGTTCCGTATCATATTTGGACGTATAAAGTGAAAAAATCCGGACCGCATAACTAAGTTTGTTTGTGAAGGAATTTTGATGATTTTGAAAAAACTGTACTAGTTAGGAACATCGTTGTATTTTTAATGCCATATTTGGGTCAATTCCTATCAACCCTAATTATTTCAGATTTTTCGCCCCGCAAACTTCGGAGATAAGGGGGAGGGGGGAATGGAATGGTATTTTTTTGGACATTTTTCATCATATCTCGAAAACTGTGAGACATAAAATAAAATAAAAATATATTTTGAAATGTACAGATCAAGCCCTTTCATATGATATGTCACTTGACCTAGTAACCCCACTTTAAAATTTCGGACCCCCACTCCGGCCCCTTTTGCAATGATAATATAAATATTTTTTAATTTTTTTCATTTGCAATAAAGTTGAATAAGCATTTTTTATAACTGTTCCAAATTTCAAGTCGATAGCATAAGTAGTTGCTGAAATAAGCAGGTGTGACAGACAGACAGACGAAGTCGCACCATAAGGGTTCCTTTTTTACCATTTTGGTACGGAACCCTAAAAAATGAACCATCGCATTCCGTTGCTTTATTCTGTTTAGTCATAAAGTCAAAAGAACCTAATTGCTTATTTTATGAATACCAGAATATTCAATGTTCACGGTTTCGTGTAAAGAATCAATTATTACAATGTTACATATCAAAATATAACATAGCTAAAAACTCAAATTTCCCCATGTAACCAATTATTATAAATAAGAAATTATGTATAGGACATTATAATCATTATTTGTATCATAATCATCCTAAAATACAAAATGAAACTTATGTTCTTAAAACCTTTAGGGCCGTACCACAAAAAAGATAAACACGTGTTCAACACGAATGCTACCAAAAATAATACGCACTTGTTTTAGCACTAACTTGTCTAAAACATGTGTGTATTATTTTTAGTAGCATTCGCGTTTAACGCGTGTCTATCTTTTTTGTGGTAAGGCCGTTAAACTTCAAGCACTTTAACCGCACCTACCACACTTACCTATCAACCCATACACGCTCACCCAATACACCTAACTCCACTTTGCTAGTTTGGAAGTACAATTGAAACTGCTTCAAGTACGCGCCACCTGTGTTCCTGGTTGTTACTCGGAATCTTGTTAAACAAAAAAGAATGTTCCTGTGTGAACTTTTCAATTTCTTTGAATGTACTACCTACTGAAGTTCACTTTAGGAGTGCTTTTTGAGCAAGTTTCTATAGACGTGTAATTTTAAAATTACTGCGAGAGTGCTTTTCTTAATGTCGTCGATATTTTGGTGTGTAAAAATAAAAAATCGTTTCATCTCAGAAATACAAAATACAATTGAGGCTGTGAGCGCCAGAGTGGCCTATCATTTCCAGACACAATTGAAAATCAATTGTGTCTGGAAATGATAGGCCCTCTGGCGCTCACAGCCTCAATTGAGAAATATTTGTAATATTAAGTACCTACCCATGTTTATTAACAACATAAACAATGACGATTTAGAATGATTAAACATTTTCCGTGTTTGTGAGCAAAAACAAACCAAAGTGTTGTAATACAATGGGAAATCATCGCATTAAAAACATTCACTTGACAGGTAAATCAAACAAAACAAACATTAAAATAAAATATTTTTTTTTTTTTGGTTTCTGGGTCAATCAAATTGCTCACCGGAATCTTATCGCATCGCTTTCACTGTACCCAAACCAGCCAAGCGCAGATCCGACAACAGATTTATATTTGTGCCTGGCATTGGTCCAGCGAGTAGCAACAAGTTAGTATATTTAATGCCTACATGAACGCCAAACGGCTCTTAAACACTACCACAATTACTTTACACGCTCGTTATGTTTGCCTTGCTTCGGGTTTGATCGGGTGTAAAAAGGAAGTTTTGTTATAGGAAGTATTTGTTTTGTCTTGTCTGTTTTAGGACTTCTTTGCTTTCATTTAAATAGGTAGGTACTAGCCCGCGGCTTCGCTTGCCTACAAAAGGTAGGTACTCTATGTCCGTTTCTGTACCCCTGACAACGTTTATGCAAAATTTTATGATGATCGGTTCAGCGGTTTAGGCAAACAACGTAACAAACAAACATACTTTAGCATTTTATAATCCTACTAGCTGTTGCCCGCGACTTCGTCGTGTATATTTGTTACTCTTTCACGCTGAAAAGGCTGGACGGATTTGGATGTTTGGCAAAGAGATAGCCTGGGACCTGAAAGAACATAAAAGTAGGATATTTTTGATCCATTTTCCCGCAGACAAACTCACGGGGAACAGCTAGTATTATATTTAGAACAGCTGGTAGGTATTATATTTACTTAGGATACCTGGAGTGTTAATATCCTTAAGTTACCCTTCTGCAGCTCAGACGACTATAATTAAATTACACCTAAACTGCTATTTCATTACGTGAAACAATAGTTTATTTTATTTATTTATTTATTTATTCTTCGGAAAGCTTACAGTCTAATATCTTTAAAGGTAAGTTATGTACAATATCGCTTACAAATTGCCATTAAAAACTTCCACAAATTATGATTGTGTAATTTACAGACAATTTCTACTTAAATGAGACATTCAAAATACATCTAACTAAAATCCTTTTTGTAGGTCTGTACCCCGATCATGAGTTTTTTTGACGTGTAGTATCGTTAACGTAAGCATATTTTGAATTGAAAATACACGTTTGTTACACAATATTTATATAAATTAAATACTGAATTAATTTCTCTGTATTTTTTAAAATGTGCAAATTATATAAAATTTTATCAAAATGTTCCAGGACTGCTGTATTTTAAATTCAAAATATGCTTACGTTAACGATACTACACGTCAAAAAACTCATGATAGGGGTACTGTACATTTGAGAACCTCTTAATAAAACTAACCCCTTAAAATAATGACGGAAAGTCAGTGATTTAGTTCCGCACTCTACCTCTTTCTCACACCTGAAAAACAATACCTCCGTCCCCTTTTCCCACGATCGTTCCGAAGACATTACAAGCATAATCCTACCCTATTCAATATTTAAATGAAGTATGATAAAATACGAGGGCTGTCGCATTTTCTCACTTGTCTCGCTCACACAAAACCATATTTTAAGGCGAAGGTAAATGGTAACGGCCAGTTTTAAATCTCTTATTTCGCCGTCAAATAATGCAGGTTAGTTGTGCAATTTTTTTATGTTAAACTAGAACATATATTTATCAATCGTACCTGTGAATATTTAACTATTGTAGTAAAATACTTAATGAAATAAATTCATGAATTCGTGTCTACCCAAAATATAAAAACGTAATTACTTTCAAATCGCTTAAGATATTTTCATGATTTGTTTTGTGTGAAAAGACTATGTTACTACCTATAATATTGCCTGTTACTTTTTTTTTATTTTATATTTTAGATACTAAAAAGTAATAATACGTCTAATTCTGCACTTCGCGCTCCTTGATAGGCGAGTCGTATTGCTCGGTGGATGTATGTCGCGTTGCTTGAGCTCAGCGCAGAACACTCAAGCTATACCGCTCAAATCACTCAAGGCCGTTGGCGTATACCGGGGCCTTAAAGAATGAAAATGAAAAGATGCATTTTTGAAAAATGTAATCACATAATATAGCACTACAAAATAATATTAATTTTACAGGTAAATAATTATACGACACTAGTTGTTCCACACGGTTTCACCCCGTTGCTCGGCTTTAAAGGATCGAATGGTGATGGCTTATAGTATTCTTCATGAATCTGGTTATCATAATTATTACATAAATAATTTATCGAATCGGATTGGTAGTTCCAGAGATTAGCGCGTTCAGACAAACAAACTCTTCAGCTTTATAATATTAATATAGATGAGCTCAGCTCAATAAATTATGATCCGTTTTTAAGATGAGTTCAGCTCATCTATTATATAAAAATAAGTCGGGTTTTCCTTCCTGACGATATAACTCCAGAACGCACGAACTGATTTCCACGGTTTTGCATTCGTTGGAAAGGTCTCGGGCTCCGTGAGGTTTATAGCAAAGAAAATTCAGGAAAATCTTTTTTCACATACAGCGCCATCTCTGATACATAGCATGTACTACGGTGGCGAAACGGAGTTCGCCGTGTTTGCTAGTGTGTTTTTAATAATTAAGGCGTTTTTGATATTAAAATGCGACAGCCCTCGTAATATCTCAGCCGGTGCACCTGAGTATTAATAAAGACGACGTAGCGATATTGTGTTCTGAAGGTAACTTTAATATCTGTCCAGTCAGCTGGAGATGTCACTCTGGAAATCAATTTTGAATGATATTTTTTTTTCAATTCATGACTAAGAATTTGGCTGTGCTTTTTTATGAAAAATGGTTGTCTGAACTCAGATCATAGAAACAAGGGAGATGTGCCAAGGCGCTATCGAGCTTGATGCCTGATTTTGAGAAAATTGCTCATATTAAAACCGTACGCGCTGGCGAACCTAACACGATCGATGGTATAAAGGGTAAAACCGGGAAAGATGCCCCACTTTTTAAAATAGCCTTCTCATTTAAAAAATATTAATTTTATATGGATAATTTCTATGAGTGTAGCTAGTTTAATCATTTATGTTGAATTATAATCATTATTTTTTGACCTATCAATAATACATTTTGCAGAATTTAGCTTTTTGTGGAACACTTTTTTTGAGGATAGATGCCCACCTGTATGGATAGTTGCCCCACCATGGAAATACTAAGAAGGATAGATGCCCTTTATACTGTGTAAACAAAAAACCCAACCAAATATGAGGTCGAATTACGAAAAACCATTTTTTTAAGTGTTTTAATTGTTATAGTTATAATATGATTCTTATACGACACAAACAAACATAATAAAACTTCAAAATATAAATTCAATCATTACCCTTCCTTTTGGCTTTGCCGAGTCGGGTAAAAATAAAAATATGAATTCTTAATTTTTATTATGTTAATTAATAAGTGTCAACATGCTAATAGATACTTTTTTTAAAATTAAAATAACACAATAAAGAGATCATTCCTAATCCTACTTAAATGAAGTTGAACCGGATAGTAGTGCTTTCAGTTTTCCACATCTTGAGCTCGCACTCCTTCCTCTTGTATTTTCGTGGCATGGTTCTGCTACAAGTAAAAAGTCCAAATATAAAAATACGGAAAAACTTTAAAAATATAACAAAACACAAAAATATTTTAAAGTAGGTATGCACTGTAACCATTAAAGTGTATGGAGGGTTAGATGCCCCTAAGGGCACCTATACTTCGAAAAATTGGGGCAACTATCCTTTATGATAGGGATAGATGCCCAAGTATTTTTTAAATAAATTAAAAACAAAAGTAAAACTATTAACACCCAGACGAACACTTAATGAACCAGTACATTGATGTAATAAAAAATATAATGGAATTTATTACTACTTATAAAGTTATACAATGGCAAATACTAACCTTTAAATCTTTTACGCGTTCGTGGAGTTCGCCGCGGAGATGATTGCATACACGAGCGAAACGCATCCTCAACGTACGACAGCCAGGGGGCAGCTGAGGTGCGGGGTGACTGCGGCTCCTACTTATACTATTAATTCATAGTTGCGAGTTTGGGAAGTTAGGTTTTTTGAAAATGAGGCATCTATCCCACTGCGGCATCTATCCCGGTTTTACCCAATACAGTGTTTTAGTTTAGTGCTAGTGTTGAGTGACGATTAACAGTGTTAGATTGAGGGTGTGCGGAATGTTTAATGCGTGGGAGATCATTTTATTCACAAGGAGCGCTTAATTATGCGCGTAATTGTGTCGAAAAATGTACTAAAAGTGGCATCAGTTGTTCCGGTACTAATTTGCTATGATGGCATATCTCCTTGTTTCTATGATCTGAGGTGCTGAACGAGAATTGGTACTGAAAAAAAAAAAACTTCCAACACCGTTAAAAACGTTGTAACATTATTAACATTCAGGGCAGCCAACATAGCTTAGAATAGAAGGTACTTCTTACGTGAAACGCTATCTAGTGAAGCTATGTAGACGATGAAGATGCTATAATATTTCATGTAAAATAAAATATCGCTCGCCATACTACATGAACTATCACAGAAGACGAAGATAATATTTTTATCTGACAGTATCTTAAGATATCGAGAGATATGGAAATTTAAAAAATATCGTAAGAAATAAGTACATGTGGCACATAACACGTTCTTCGAGAATTAAGAAAATTAAAAGCTTAAGGCGATTCGCACACTGCCCCGCATCACGCAGCGTAGCGCGGGGGTGTGTGATGTTCCGTTGTTTGCAAGTACCTGTATTTGTATAGAAAACACGCATGGTGCAACACACTGAAAACGCATTCACACGCAGGATTTTTGTTCCGTCGCCACGTACCCCGCTGCGTGATTCGGGGCAGTCTGCGAATCGCCTAATAGGCGGGTTCGTTGTTTTATTACGACTTCATTTGGGTGAAAATGGATGAAAAGTTGCCCATGTAGCCTAACATCCAAATTCGTCCAGCCGTTTCAGCGTGTAGGAGTTATAATAAACACACATACCCTCACTTTCGCATTTTTAGGGTTCCGTAGTAAAACTAGGAACCCTTATAGTTTCGTCATGTCCGTCTGTCTGTCTGTCTGTCCGTCTGTCACACCCTCGTAAAATCTACAGTTCATAACCAATATGTATGAAACTTCACAGGTAGATGTCTTCTGTAAGCCGCTATAAAAACCTGTAGCGAAATTATAAAAAATAAAATAATTAGGGGGGGTGGCATACATGAAACTGAAGGATGAAAAAAAATATTTTCGCGCACCCCTTCATGTGGGGTATCGTTGGATAGGTCTTTGAAAATAACATAAAGGTTTCCAAATGACTTTTTTATTTAAGTGCATATTTAGCGAACTAGGAGCTCCGAAAGTCGTTTACAATGTGTCCCCCCCCCCCCCTGTAATTTCGCCCAATCGCGTTATCAAATAATCTGAAAAAATTCCAGCTTTGGAATCTAATAAACACTCTCGATTAAAATTAGTTTGAACAAGATATGTTGATAACTTTTTGAAATATACACTATTTTCAGTTTTGACCGCAAAAATAACTTTGTATTTCCTTATAATATAAGGAAATACAAACTTATGTTTGCAGTTGGAAGACTGAAATACTTCTTCCTACGGAACCCTAGACTGTGCGTGGTTCGACACGCTCTTGCCCGGTTTTTAATTTTAGTGTGAATATCGATGTTTTAGTTTTAAAATGGTACTAATTATGCTCATGAATATCCCGAACTTTACCACTAAATTAACCAAGTGTACAGTTTAATTATAATAATTCAGTTACATTAAACCACCTACCTAAATAATGCCAATAAATTCAAAGGGTCCTACAACACATAAATACAGTACGTTTTACATTACGCAGAGAAACGTGCGATAACGGAGCAAAAATTTATCATTTCAATTAAGTATATGAGCAACCCATATTATCTGACAACGTATCGGAATTCATGGTCCGTTTTAATATGGAGCAGTATTAAAATATCCCTTGAAAAATATGCTTAACGAGTAAAAACGTGAAATTTCTCCTTTCACAATAAAAAGAGATTAACGTAATGAAGAACGTATATGGACGGTATAATTTGAAGTAATCCTTTTTTATACTGTTTTGAAAAAGGTTTAATATAATAGTGTATAGAAAATTATTTCATTTTCACCTAGTTCAAAAAGGAAGGGGTTTCTCAATTTGACTGCTTTTTTTTTGTCTTTTGCACATCATCGCTGATTATGCGTAATTGGGTAAAACAACTAAATATCAAAACATTGTCACACTTTTAATATTTGTGGGAATATAATACACGGCTACATTGCTTTCAGACTGCTCTGAGTATACACCCTGTCGGTGTTCCATAAAATTGTACAAAGGAAAAAAGAAAATGGCGGTTTTCGCCAAACATCGTACAATGTTGCCTGGTTCGATTTGTTATTTTTTCTATCTTATTACGTATATGATATTGTCAAAAATATGATGACTCTTCCACACAAACCAGAAATCAAAAGTTGATTTTAAAAATTAAATTTTCTAACGCATCTAAATAAAATTCTGACCGGTGTATAGAGCGCTATATCGGAATAACCCTCTCGGTCCAATAACGCGAGTATTCTAGTCACGTGGCCGGCCGTGACGTCACTAATGAACCCTCCTTCCAGCTTTTTAATAGCACCCTTAACCGTGTGAAAAATAAGTTTTTTAGATAATGGAGGACAAAGTTTTGCAGGCTTTCGTTAGGACGGAGTTTAATGCTGGGGGAACGTGAGTTTTAATTTTTAGTCGATTTTTACCCGACTGCGGCATAGCCCAAAAGGAGGGTATAGTGTTTCACCTGTATGTTAGTATGTATGTATGTATGTGGGTATGGTCCCGACTGCAATGTCTTGTTTACCTTTTCTTTTTGGTGGTTCTATAACACCAGATAAGACATAGGGCAAACCAAAAATTTTTAATTTTCTATTTTTGTAGGCATATTCTTGTACGTGCGTTTTTTAGACTAAACTACAGATAACAAAAAGAGGTTTTATATTTTTTTATCTTTTTTGTGATTTTTGCCGAAGCAGCTGCGGTAATTTTAAATGAAAGTGAAAGAAGTGAGCTTTTCGTAAGAGGTTACGAAAAGCTCACTTCTTTCACTTTCATTTAGGTATAAGCTATGGGTTCTTGTGCATCAAAAGAGGTTTTGATGCACAAGAACCCATAGCTTATACCTACATAATAATTATACAGGTACCTAGAAATTATACATACCTACTCCACTTTATGAGCATGGCAACGACGACGGTCAAAAAACATTCTCGTTCGAGGAAACAGTGATTCATAATATTCTATTGTGTCCTGAATTCCTGATTTATGATACCTTTTGTATTTTTTTCACACTTTATAACAACAAAACCTTTGGGTTCAACATGAGTATCGTTAATCTGAATTAATAGGGCATTGAAATAATAATAAAAATTGTGAGGATGTCGTTTGTCATAACCGGGGCTGCTGGTCTTGGGTTCGAGCCCCGGGTTGAGCAAACGCCGTTATTTGACTTTTCCGTTAGGAATTTTTTTGAAATTCTCTTCGACTAACTTTTGAAGGATGAGGGAGGAATACAGAGATGCTATGTTACTTAAGGCCGATTTACACGAGCGAATGCTCATTCTATCCCCACTGTATCAAATTCTTTTAGACTCGTATTACAGAACGATACTTGAACAGCAAATAAATGTACAAATGATAACAATTCAAACTTTATGTAGAATAAAAAATACACGAATAAATCTCTGCTTGAGCATAGATTGAAACTAGTTTCAACCAATCAAATGGCTTTAAATCTATGCTCAAGCAGAGATCGGTGTTCGAGCATCGTGCTGTAATACGAGCCTTAGTGTAGGTAAACAGATGTAGAGTATTCTTTCATTGTTTTATTGTGCAAGAATTTTGTTCTAGTATTTTGGTGTAAACTCTGAAAACGAGCTTTCGTTTACACTAAAAGACTAAGGCCCAAGTTCACCGACAAGATAACAGTCCGTTAAATTGAAAACGGCTGTTTACCATATCTTTTTCTATACAAAAAGTCTAGTTAAACGGCCGGTTTCAATTTATCGGACTGTTATCTTGTCGGTAAACTTAGGGCTAAAAGTCATAATCGGCTGCAATAAGATCATTAATTAAGTTACAGTATCCGACTTGATCTTACGACTGAACATCGTTAAATACTCGTTTTTAACAACTGAAGGAAAATGTAACGAAATACAGGAATATTGTGTTCTTTTGTTGTAAAAATATAATTATCTTCCTTGTCTAAAAACTGTTACGGTTGTTATCCTTGATGAGGTAAGCAGGATTGTACTGTGTTTACTAGCCAATTATCTCCAGGTTACAATACTCTCTGTTGTAGCAGTTTACAATATCGATCAGTGGCGAAGGGTCCCTACAATACGATTCCAGCCGCCTTCTCTTTGAAAAATAGCACAGGCAGTATTAGCCTACTTTTTAACCGACTTCCAAAAAGAAGGAGGTTCTGCATTCTGTTGTTTTTTTTTTTTTTTTTTTTTTTTTTTCTTGTATGTACACCTATTACTCCGTGATCTCTGAGCCGATTTACGTGATTCTTTTTTTACGGTAGAAGAACCTCGCGCGGTGGTCCCATTTAAATTTTATTAACTTTGATTGAGTAGATTTTTAACCATGTGTAATAAACGATATTTTTGGTGTATCTCGATGACATCATGACAATGATGAAAAAGTGATATTGTGTAAGTACATGAATTCCTGAATGCAATCGATCTCGATATTATACATACATAACATCACGCCGGTATTTCCCGCAAGGTTGACTGAAAAAATACCATCCCCCCCCCCCTTATCTCCGAAGTTTGCAGAGCGAAAAATCTGAAATAATTAGAGTTGATAGAAATTGCCGAATTGACCCAAATATTGCACCAAAAATAAAACGATGTTCCTAACTAGTGCAGTTTTTTTTAAATCATCATAATTCCTTCACAAACAAACTTAGTTAAGCGGTCCGGTTTTTTTCACTTTATACGTCCAAAACCGATACGGAACCCTCGGTGCGCGAGTACGACTCGCACTTCGCCGGTTTTTTTGTTTACTGAAACGCTCTTATCCACCAACATCTATGAATATAAGTACCTATTTAAATTAGTGGAAGTAATCGATCTCGGTAAAAGTACATACCAAATGTGTGTCAAAGGCACACTTGCTTATACTTTGTCGCTCTATGCATGATTTTATGGTACTTTTATATACGTAAGGTATTATTATCAAAAAAATATGACATGTTACACTACACTAAAAAGTTAAAAATAAAAAACAGGTTTTAAAAAAACCGACTTCCAAAAACTACACTAAAAACTATGAAATAAAAAGTTTAAACTTCCATAATTAAAAATCTAAATGTATAATATATTGAAGTCGGCGGGGCCTAGCATGAAAATAAGCAAAATTGCAGATTAACAAAGAATAAAAGGAAATCTTATCTTAATCTCTTCTCTTCTTCTTTCCACGTGCACACACTGCGCACTGTCCTGTTTAAAGACTGAGAGGCAAAAACCTGAAGAGGCCCCGCCGGCTTCAATATACATTTAGATTTTTGGAATTATGGAAGTTTAAACTTTTTATTTCATAGTTTTTAGTGTAGTTTTTGGAAGTCGGTTTTTTTACTAATTAGCTTTTCGTGGCCAGGTAAGCATTTGTAGCTCCGGCTTACCTCTTACAAAAACTGACTCTCGCCACTGTTATTGATTCAAAAGTATATTTCAAAAGTTAGGCAGGTAATTATACATATATTATACATTATATTAGGTATACTCACTCTCGATGAATTAACAGCAAAATGGCATTACCTTCCGTAAAATAATGTATTCCTGCGTTCGTAACAAAATCATATCAGATCCCTCTGGGATAGGGCAGCAAATGAAAATTTTCAGATAAATCGCGTCCATATTGGTTTAATGTCAGTTTGTGATAACGCGTTTTGTTAATGCTATATCCATGTTGTTGTAATTAAGTTATTTCGTTTTGTTGCTTGATTTATAGGGTAGCTCGAAATAAACTGAATGTTGGTGATGTTTACGGTTTTTTATATGATTATGTTGTATTTATTTTCATTTAGACTGCGTAAGCTGCTTATTTTTCCATACAAACGTAGAATGTTAGCTACTTCGACTATTTGATGTTACACGTCCAAAATTAAGCATGATATCGATTTGTCTCCTCATTATCTAGCGTTATTGCTAAACAGAACAGTACATTTTACGAAACATTTTCTGGGAAACGAAATTCTGTGAATCTTCTGTCTGCGAAACAAGGGAACACCGAAAGTTTGTATGGATGGATGGAAGTCTGTTACTTAGTCACGCCAGAACGGCTTAGCAGATAGGGATGAAGTTTGGTACTGAGGCAGATTATAGTTTGGAATAGCACATAGGTTTTACTATATCCCGGAAAATTGTAGGGTTCCCGTGGAATAGATTTGTAAATTCTACGCGAACGAAGTCGCGGGCAACATCCAGTCTCTTATAAATAAATTAAAAAATTAGATGAGCATAGCATGGTTTTGACATCTAATCTAATATTATAAAGAGGAAAGATTTGATTGTTTGTATGTTTGTCATGGATAAACTCGAAAACTACCGAACGGATTTTGATGAAACTTTACAGTAATATAGCTTGTACATTGGAATAACACATAGGCTACTTTTTATCCCAAAAACGCGGGCAAAGCCGTGGGCAGAAGCTAGTGTTTAATAAAATTCCAAAAATATACATAAAAGTGTCCCCATTTATCTATTTCAAACGACCGTATCCATCTTTAATCAAACAAAATAACAATCAAATCTTTCCTCTTTATGATATTTATCTTTATAATACACATATACAAACAACCAAATCTTTCCTCTTTATAATATACATATATCTTTATAATAATTCGAATTTTATTAAACACTAGCTTCTGCCCACGGTTTGCCCGCGTTTTTGGGATAAAAAGTAGCCTATGTGTTATTCAGATGTACAAGCTATACCTATTACTGTAAAGTTTCATCAAAATCCGTTCGGTAGTTTTCGAGTTTATCCATTACAAATATACAAATACAAAGGAAATTGGAAAGTGTGTTAGCACACTTTCCAATTTCCTTTGAATAAAAAATAAAACTAGTTGCGACCCCCGACTTCCCCTGTCACTGTACGATGACAAAGTGCATTAATACCTCTACTCTTAACCGGTAACTGGGACAAACTAATTTGGGAATCACCTCACAAACAAACCTTTCGAAGTAGGTGCAAGGGGGGTGTTCCAATGGCGTATTTGTTTCCACTTACAAAAGAAAAGTTTGGAGATTGGTTAGGAAAACATAATATATCAATGTAACTTACTGGTATGTTAGTCGCGGCTACTAGTGATGCAACGGAAGTGTCTTAGCGGAAGCAGAAACGGAAACAGATGTTAAAAGTATTTTTTTAGCGGAAACGGAAATGTGAAAAAAAATTTGAATCGTCAATTTCAACGAAATAGTTGGAACTATTTGGTTGAAATTGACAATATTTTATTTTTTTCACACTTCCTTATAAGGACTTGTTTTAGGTTTCTTAATAGCACTTAATTTACACACACGACACAAAAGTACTAAACAAACAATAACAGAAATATTACGCGCGTAACCTTGCCTACTATTTACCTTACTTTAATTTAGTTAGCAAATCAAAATAAAATAAATATAATAAAATAAACATACAGCAGATGTATTTTTAATTTCATATGACATCAATTTTAAGGCTGCTGAATATCACGTTAAATACTATAAGCACTAAAAGTAGCTCAGTTCACTTTGTTTGCTGACAAAATTAGGCGCGGTCCCAGGGGGGGGGGTCACGGGGGTCATGACCTCCCCCCAAAATCGTACAAAAATGCGCCGAGCACGGTATATCACGTCGGCATTAATCGGTATGACCCCCCCCCCCCCCCTAAAGTCTCCAGCTGTGGTATGAGCCCCCAAAATCGTCGACTGGGACCGCGCCTGGACAAAATACGCCCCTATATAATAAGCTGACTGTTTAAATGATCGTCAAAAAAAGTATGTTTGTAAACAAACGCGTTGCATTGTGACAAGTGCCGAAAGTCCGCGCCAGGCTTGCTGGCTAGAACAACATTCCCGCGCGCGTCTCGTCCGTCACACGCGCGCCCCCACCGAACTGTCAACCTTAAACTTCCGTTCAGATTTCCGTTAAAAAAGTTGCGGAAACAGAAACGGATGTCAAAAAGCATGCGGAACTTCCGCAGTTGTTCTGTTGTTCCGGAAACGGAAACAGAGGTCTATTGCATCACTAGCGGCTACCAGAAGTGTCGGTATGATTTCTGACTGCAAGCAAAATGATTTTAAGTAAATTTTAGGATGCCATTTATAAAATGCAATATTAAGCTGTACCGCGGGAAGGGTTGCAATACCTCTATATTCTTTATTTATGCATAGTTCCATATAAAGCGAGCTTAACTCACAAATCGAGTTTGAATTTATTAACTAACCGACTTCAAAAAAAGATGTTCTGCATTCGACCGTTTGTATGTTCACAATTTGCTTAAAAACTACTGAGCCAATTTTAATATTTTGAAAAAATTGACAATTGACTATAAAAATTTCAGACACAATAGAAATTTTATTGTTAAAGCTATAGACGATATTTTTACTGCAACTCAATATAACCAGCTACAGATCGTCAGTATTTGATACTATATACAACTAAGTTGTATATTTGAACATACGTGAAATTGCAGGAACACAATTTCCGCATTAACTTGGAGCGCTTCGTATTTCTGCGAGAATTATTAATGATAGTCGGCTAGTATTTTCCTTTATTTTAGCGGTATATTAGCCTATTTTCAAGAACACGATAAACAGTACTCTCTTTTTATAAATAACTATGGTGATAATAATTTCCGCCAATTTTTAAGATGCGTGCTAACGTCCCAAGTTGAAACCCGATCGGCAGCAAAGAGTATAGATCGGCAGTGCGATTCTGTAACCATCTCACCGTGAAAACTTAGGTGAAGTAAGCGTGGAGTGAGCTGTCAATAGTGTCAATTCCTAGCAAAAACAAACTCACTTCACCTAAGTTTTCACGGTGAGATTTTTACAGTATCGACCGGCTGTAGAGCCAATCCGGGCGAGTGCCGACAGATTGGTACGTTAGGGCTCTTTCAATTTATACGTTTGGTGTCGGACTGCTGCCGTGCGGCAGCCGTGCGGGCTTCGCACGGCAACCGGACGGCGCTCTCAACGCGTCATCTGAATGAAAAAAAAACAACCGACGTGCGTCAGGACACGGCTGCAGCATTACCTAGCCCAACTTACCTATTCACGTGCCAATCTGTACCCCTATCATAAGTTTTTTTGACGTATAGTTTCGTTAACGTAAACATATTTTGAATTGGAAATATACGTTTGTTACACAATGTTTTTATAAATCAAATACTTAATTAATTTCTCTGTATTTTTTAAAATGTGCATTTGTATAAAATTTCATCAAAATGTTCCAGGACTGCCGTATTTTAGATTCTAAATATGTTTACATTAACGAAACTATACGTCAAAAAAACTTATGATAGGGGTACTGTTGAGACTAGCACGGATCGATTCTACAGATCGTGTGTAAGGTCAGGTGCGTAGAACGCGCAATCGGCGTGCATGTATGACCAGATTCATGAATGTGGACATTGTACACTCTTATAACGCACTAAGGAGGGATTTTTTGATGTTCTCCTAAATGGGTGAAAAGGGGGTGAAAGTTTACAAATCTTACAGTTTACGCCAGCGAAGCCGCAAGGACGGAAAGCTAGTGTTATCTCCCCATAAGGAAAACATCATAAACAAGCCTGAATGATGCCTTAAACACTGTTTCTCTTTATGGAGATGGCGCCTAAGCGTTCCTATGGTCATAGCCATGCGTGATGGTAAGTGGCGGCGTAATATACGTGAATTACGGTTACAACCGGTTGCGTGGCAACAATGTCATCGTTGGGATGTGTTCGTGTGTTAGTATAATGACGAATTTCCGACAGGAAATAATATGGTTAACAGTATGTCGAAGAGTTGGATAATAGGTTTAAAGTGGTCTTTTCAAAGTCGACAAACTTAATGGCTCGTTGTTATTAACAACTTACGGTTTTCACAACTTTGTCTGCTTGAAATTTGATGAAAAGTACACAAGATACTCTTATGTGCTTTTCCAAAACCCTCTTTGTCAAAGGACAATGCCAGCCAATGTATGGCGCCCCGTACTAAACTAAGTCTTTGTGTCACGAACTCACGACTAAACTAAGTGTACTTGGATGGAGGAAAATTAAATGTCCTTTTTGTCCTGCCAGCTATTATTTAGATGAAGTTCCGTAATTTGTATTTATTTGTAATCTGCCTACTTAATATTTTGAGGTTGAGTGCGAGAAAATAACTAATTCGAAGTCTTTTGTGACACTCCGCGGCACAAATTGGTGCGGCCCCCCGGCATTGTCCTTTCATCCAATTCCGTCTTGCCGTTTCAGCGTGAAGGAGTCACATACATACACACAAACTTCCGCATTTAAAATATTTGTGTGAAAATGTGATTGGGTACCTGCAACATCAGGGGCATTGTCATTTCTTTACAGATCTTAGAGATTGTTTTTTTTTATACCATGATAATGACAAACAGTCATAGGTACTACATGGTGCACAGGGTGCTTTTCAGAAATAGAATAAGAAAGAAAAAAAAATGTAAATACCTATAGATTGTGAAAATGTAAATAGTTACAATAGACAATGACTAATGTGTTTATAGTATATTGGAAGCAACGCATTGCCGGATGGGTTCGAATGTCATGCTCACTTAAATGTTCTGCTGTTGGTGGCGTTGTGCGTTGGGTTGTTCCGTTCCCTATAAAATGGTTGATCGGAGCGACGCTGATGCATACGTCATGCTCGTGAACGGGTGCCTTCAGTTGGAACTGGTCCATTCGAACCACCATGGCAATGCGTTGATTCTGTTTGTTTTATTAATATTATGTTACAACAATGACAAATTAACTAGTGGTAAATGTAGTATGTAAAACAGTTGAATAATATAAGAATAAGAAAAATGTAAAATCAACGTAAAAGCATTTATTTTCTAGATGTATCGGACATTTGCCTCAAGCATCTCAGAATAGTGCTGCCAATATCTATAAACCATCGGATAGTGGGTATAAAAATATGCATGGATTTTATATTTTATTATTTGTTATTGCCGTGAGTGTTGGAAAAGATATTGTAAATCTAAGGGTGTATCCACATCTGGCAAATGCGCTGGTCGCAACCCGCTCGCGAGCTGCTCGTGCGCTATACATGTTTTTTTTATTACCTATCCATTTTACATGGTATAATTACGCGCATTATTTGCATCGTCGTTTATTGCGACGTCTCCACGGGTACTAGTCGGAGACTGTAAGCGCGATTGCCGTGAACCGTGAACGAAAGCCGTGAAAAAAAGGAACCCTTACGGTGGTGCGACTTCGTCTGTCTGTCTGTCTGTCACACCTGCTTATTTCAGCAACTACTAATGCTATCGATTTGAAATTTGGTACGGAACCCTAAAAACGGGCATTACAATACAGCTAGACAAGAATAAAAGCGACCAATCAAAAAGAACAATCATTAACAATTCCGCAAAGCATCAAACCGTCATCAAGCGAACACAGTTCTTCGCTAAAACCGGAAAATTTCACAACACAACGCCCTTTTTGTTAAAACCTTTAATATCACAGAATGCGATCAATCATCCCTTTTCTGAGACTGACGCGGCTGCGTTTTTATTTCGTTCGGGATTCAACAAATTCGCGTTGAATCTCTGTTTACATTCACTTTAAAATGTTACATTTTTAAACTCTTTTAAAACTGGCAACGACTGCTGTGTTACTTTATGTAAATGTTTAGTAGAATATTATAGATTAATTTAATGTGTTATTAAATATTAAAGTTATTAAATATTAAGACATTCTAAAAACAAACATGGCTTTAACATGGCTTTAACATGTTTAAAAATTCGCAAAAATATACATTTATATTTTTTTTTATTTTATTCATAGATAGGCTTGCGCTTAACCGCCATCTCGCCTGATGTTAAGCGATGATGCGGTCTACGATGGAGCACGCTTCCCTAAAAGAAACCGATTCACTCGTGACTTGAAGATACCCAGATTGTAACTGTGACTGTAATTAATTTAATGTGTTTGCCTGCTTCGTTGGTCTAAGTAGGTAGGTACTCGCTGCTAAGTTGCCGGCCTAGTATGACTACGATAGAAACGAGTTTTGTCTACAGAAGAATAGACAAAGCGACAGATTTTAGAAAAAATTCTACCGTTTTATCCATACAATAAAGAGAAGAAATGTCTCTATTCTTCAGTAGATAAAATTCTGATATACTAAGGGCGGGTCGCCGCGTGCTCGGGCAGAAGAGATAACGATTTGATAGAAATAACTTTGTCTAAGTATTTTTTGGTAGAATAGAGCTATCTCTATTCTACCAAAAAATACTTAGACAAAGTTATTTCTATCAAATCGTTATCTCTTCTGCCCATACCAATTCTATAATTGGTATGGGTTAGACAAAGTGTCATCAAGTTTTTGCATAATTATGCCAATAAGCTTGTTCTCTTTACCGGGATTTCATGCTAACTTGACCAGCACCCTAATTGCGTAACTCAATTGCTATCACCATGGCATTGTTTTTGACATTCATTACGCCGTATGATTGTTAATCTGTGCTCCCGTAACTAGCTCAATGCCGTAATGGATGTTGTTGAACTGTCAATATGAAAGCCATGGCGAAAGAAATTGAGTTACAATTAGGCCGCAGGTTCAAGTTGGCTTACCGAGATATTCCCGCATGTAGTCGCTAAGAAAACAGAGCGATAAACTAATGGACGTTTATCTGTATTCACCCACACTTCGCCAGAAACAAAAGAATATTTCATTTGACATCAAACATTCACAACAATCAAAATTCAGTCGCGGTTTATCTATGCAGCTTCCTTTCGCTCAATATCGTTTGTGACATAATAATATACCGCTATTAGGTGTTACATACGTCATTCATTTTGTAAGCATTCGCACCCAAGCTCCATAGATCGTAACCACTGAATACTGGCTGAGTTATTCCTGACATTATCTGTATTGAAATCAAACAGTTGAATGCTGGCGTCATATGTGTGGCTAGGGTTGACACTTCAACCTCTAGCTTTTTTCATACGTCAATATTTTGAAAGGGAACCTTGATATTGTAATAGCGAAAGCATGCTCAAGTGTACCTCAATTCAGAATAAATAGTTATTTGCGTTCTTAAGTTATTATTCATTCGAGTATCTTTGGCAACCGCTACAGCTTTCAAACGTATACCAGAATATAGGTTTCTTTTAGCTTTATAGAACTACAAAATATTTAATTTATTTCAGGAATAGCTCATTTTACAAAAGCAGCCAATACCACAGCTTTGTAAAGTATCTGTAAAGAGCCTATCCTCATCAGTAACTTTACTCCTCACAATTATTTTTTCTGTGACTTTTCAGCTACTGGTTTCATGACTCACAACCCTACACCGCATCAATTAAAATGTCTACCGCTCCTCGCGTCATAGTTTTGAATACATTAATGTTGCATGGCGGCCGCGGTATAATTGTCGGTCAGATCGGATGCGCGGGCGACTGCCTCACACATTCACAGCTGCATATCATATGCATATTGCAAGTCGGTCATTCACGCCTGCATATCATATGCAAATCGCAAATGAGTCAGCTAAAACGCGGTACGTGTAAACCTCAGATCATAGAAACAAGGAGATATGCCATCATAGCAAATTAGTACGGGAACAACTGATGCCACTTTTAGTACATTTTTCGACACAATTACGCGCATAATAAGCGCTCCTTGTGAATAAAAAGATCTCCCACGCATTGAACATTCCGCACACCCTCAATCTAACACTGTTAATTGTCACTCAACACTAGCACTAAACTAAAACACTGTATTTATACCATCGATCGTGTTCGGTTCGTCGCCAGCGCGTACGCTTTTAATATGAGCAATTTGCTCAAGATCAGGCATCAAGCTCGATAGCGCCTTGGCACATCTCCTTGTTTCTATGATCTGAGGTGTAAACTATTGTGTCATGGTTTTCTGTTGGTAATGTGTATTGCATTAATTTTGTATTTGATGTGTTTCGACGCCGACGGCTGGCTGTATTGTTAAGCTGTTGTTGGCGTTTGGTGTTACCATTGACCTATATGTCCCTAGACAAGCAGTTTCGAACAAAAATCATGCCCCACACGCGGGTACTTGTCTGTTGCTCACCGCATCAAACGTCAAAGTGAATGTGAGGCTTGTGTTGTGCCCGCACAACACTTGAGTGTGACATGTTTAATGTTCGGAACTGCTTGTCTAGACATATAGATCAATGGCTGTTACATTATAAATTGCTAGCTGTTCCCTGCGGTTTCACCCCCGTTGCTCGGCTCCTAAGGGTCGTAGCGTGATGTTAAATAGTCTATACTATTTCTCATGAATCTGGCTATCATATACAAAAATATTTTTTCGAATATTTAATATTTTTAAATAAACCGTCACGTGAAGTGAAAAAAAAACCGGGCAAGTGCGAATACGACACGCGTCTTAATAATTTCGAAATATGGAATAGCGCCATCTATGAGCACCACCTCCTCCCGTTAAGGGTCTTGACATACGGACAGACGACAACAAAGTGGTCATAAAAGGATTCCGTTTTCATTTTGAGGTACGGAACCCTAAAAACGTGATAAAAGGGATGTTAACTACTTTTTTTTTTATTGAGAATCTGTAAACTATTTGAAAAAAGACAATTAACACCAAAAAAACCGATGAAACATCTACAAAATTGGCAAAGTTATAAGCGTTTTAAAATTATTTGCTAGACACGGACGGCACTACCTACTAGTGACGTAACACCACCTACGTCCGCTTCGCGCGACAAAGATGGAGCGATACTCCCTCCAAAATCTTTAAAAGCGTCTATGTTTTCCATTTTGTGATAGATTATTATTTCTGCTTTTACTTTTTTGTTGTGCCTATTCCTTCTTTGAAATAAAATAATTTATTTGTACTTTTTTAATAGTAGGCCACTACCATATTCTGGTCGGTGGTTCAATGCAGAGGACATCATCATCAGTATTGTAAGTTACTGGTGTACTAATGTCTCCGGTTGGAACCGGGCCGTCTGATGGATCGTTCAGATTTTTAAACCACGATTAATGTACTGGTCAGTGGTGAACATTAATCTTTTGTACGAGTTTGCGTGAGGTTGTGGTGGTAAATGATAGCGGAAAAGTTTATGAAGTAGGTAGGTAACAGAAAAGATTTTTTTGTTACTTAATGTGTGAGATAATGGCATACTATACTGGTAATTAATTTATGTTTGAGTCTTGCATCGTTTAGAGCACTTCAAAAGGAAAAACGGAACCCTTATAGGATCACTTTGTTGTCAACACAAACACACTAGTGTTATGCCCTTGGAAATGTGTACAGGTCTCCCAAAGTGATAATGCGCATAGAAATCTTCGTCACTGTTCGGCAACGGTCGTATTCCCAAGCGTCGGAAGACGATATGTACCTATATAGAGTGGTTAAGTGCATTTTCTTCTTGCATAATTTAGTAGAATTATGTGTTTTGTGCTAAAAGAGATAGACAGAAAGAGATAATTAGCGAGATCTGCATGCGCATTATTAATTTGGGAATACTGTACAGAGATAATTAAAACGTAAAAAGTACTAAACTATTTTTATTTCATGTTAATACAAAACCAATTCTTTAAATTAGGTACTTATATCTAAATGCGCGCATCTGTATTGCGGGGTTAGACAATAAATATCGAAGTTCGACGCGCAATGCAACTCTAATCAGCTAAAAATGTGCGTCAGCGTTCCTCTCTAGTATTTTACAACATAATCAAACTAAAAGTAATTTAGTAAAACCGCTAACACGTGAAAAAGCTCAATTAACGGTATTACATAATAAATGTAACCGAATACGGTAGACCGCTCACTCTCCGCTCGCCACGTAAACCGCAATGTATTCCGTCATTTCGACCATTACATTTTTAAAACGCACAAAAGCCTTAAATCACCTTTGGTCAATGCAATAAAAGTTGTTATCAAAACACAGAGTCATTATCTTCAGTCAAGTCACTTTTTCTGACTAAGTATGTTGGAGTCGGTTTCTAGTTAAACCAGATTTTTTATAATATAGGTAGGTACTAGCTTTTGCCCTGGACTTCGCCCGTGTATCCACAGGAACTGATATACAAGAAATAATCAAGGATAATGTAGCTTCCTATTTGTGAAAGAATTTTCAGAATCGGATCAGTAGTTCCGGAGATTACCTCATACAAACTCACAAACCTCTTTATAATATTTCTAGCATTTTTCGCGACTACGTCCTTTGACCTACAGAAACTGCATTTTTTCAGAATAAAAAGTAGCCTATAGACTAGCACTCAAGAATAATGTAGCTTTCTTTTAGTAAAAAAGAAACAGTATTTTATTAGAGAGTATCTCTTACATAATTATATATGTAAGAGATAATCTCTAATTAAATACTGTTTTTAGGGTTCCGTACCAAAATGGTAAAAAATCCTTTTTTACCATTTTGGTACGGAACCCCTTATGGTGCGATTTTGTCTGTCTGTCACACCTGCTTATTTCAGCAACTACTAATGCTATAGACTTGAAATTTGGAACAGTTATATAAAATGCTTGCCCAACTTTATTGAAAATCAAAAAAGTCAAAAAAAAATTATTTTCATTGCAAAAGGGGCCGGAGTGAGGGTCCGAAATTTTAAAGTGGGGTTACTAGGTCAAGTGACATATCATTATGAAAGGGCTTGATTTGCACATTTCAAAATATATTTTTATTTTATTTTATGTCTCACAGTTTTCGATATATGGTGAAAAATGTCTGAAAAAATACCATATTCCCCCCCCCCTTATCTCCAAAGTTTGCGGAGCCAAAATCTGAAATAATTAGAGTTCATAGAAATTAACCCAAATATGGCACCAAAAATAAAACGATGTTCCTAACTAGTACAGTTTTATACGTCCAAAACTGATACGGAACCCTCGGTTCGCGAGTACGACTCGCACTTGGCCGGTTTTTCTTTTTACTTACTAACTTATCTCTTTATAATATTATTTAAATTACAATAGATAAATTATTGCTACTCCCGAATCACAATTCAGAGAGTATAATAATTATTTTTAATCACCGATTCCGGGATTAGGTACAAAGGTTCATTGTGAAAGTGTCACCCTGCAGGATTAGTGTTATTTATATTATTATGATACGAGGGTCGCTTTGTTTATGAATAGTGCGATAGGGTTAAGCGGTATTTCTGTATGTCAGTAATTGGGTTCGCTCATGTCCTAGCGGTTACCTTTAAATAGTGAGATAAGAGTAATTCTCCTATGCCCGGTTTTTAAGGTACCTACCTACTTTTATCGCCAGTTTATCTATCCGTTAGTGCTATTGGTTGGATAACTTATGAAAATGCATCGACAAACGTGAACAATCACAATGAAATCAAAAATTGAGCAAAAGTTGATCAAAACCAATTAATTATTGACAATTAATATGGTCAATTACTGGTCTTTTGATTTGATTTGATTTGATTTATTTATTTGTTTTAACATGTGTAACATAATACATGGTAATGCATATGAGGATAGAAAAAAAAATGAAGTTCAACATGTTTTGTCGCAATTGGCGTACAAATTAAAGTTAGGTACTAATTAAAGTTATTTTAATAGATTATATTATAATCAAATAATTACTTATACAAAATTAAAATTAATACACATAAAGAAAAATGTTATACTTGCAAATATAATTAGGAAAAATTCAAAATTTGTCGTTTAAGAAGTCAAATACACTATAATAACATTTTCGAGTCAACAATTTTTTTAAGCCAATGTCATTAACATGGAACGATCACAGCATATTAAAAACGAAGAAACTTCACAAAATCATTAAAACCATCCCTTCTCCAAGCATCTGCCTATTTCTTGCTATCCACAATCTTCCAATCAAAATAAAACAATAAACAAGAGCACCCAGCTGTTGTTAGCTCACGTTTATTTTCGTCTCGACATTGACAAATACATTTAATTTGCCACTCAAAGGCTCTTAAGATTTAATACTCTCAATCATCAATCATATTTTTAGAGGGCCAAATTAATTATTTGGGTATTTCGTCTCTATACCCAATTTATTGTGGAATGAAAGAAACGCTGTTTTATTTTTAGACTGTGGTATTGGTGCTTGCGTCATTATTGGACCAAAATATTTAATATAATAAGACTCTTTGGTGTAGGTACCTACTCGATTTATTAATATTATAAAATTTGTGAAAACTCTTTCAAAGCTTTGTTTCGTCTGGTACGTTATGTGCATACTATAGGCACAGCGTATAAGTACCTTACAGTGCAGAAATTAATTTTACAGGACAAAAATGTTTCGACTCTCCATACGAATTGACCCGACCAGTTGATGCGATTTGTATGTTTTTTGTTCAAGCTATCATCTGTTGCTCTGACGGTGATTACATAGTCACGCTTACCCCGGCGCGGGTCACGAGATAGATGTGTCTATTCTTGTACCGTTTCACAGTAAAACGCGTACGAAACTCGTACGAACGTACGGCTTACAAGCCGCGCTGACCGCCCGCACTAGCAATCAGCGTGACTGTTAAAACATTCTGAATAAATTCCAAACAAGCCTCTTAAAATATGACCATGTATTTGTGTTACACGTTGTATAAGTCGATGTAAGCGTGATGAAACACATAAATCAGCAAATACAAGCCCTAAAACCTATATTTTTAGTACAAACCGAAGGTACTAACTAAACATTGCGCAGAGCGAAGTTTCAAGCACTTAAGTACTTTCAGGTAAAGTACTTAGCAAATAACAAACGGAGCACTACTTGAGAAACAAACATATTGCTCGCAGTTAAGGTAGATACACATTATCGTGAAGAAATACTGCGCTAAATATATTGTGCAGTGTTAAGGTAGAGATACATTATAGTGAAGAAGTGTGAGCTGTCGGCGGTAACAGGTGCAGCTCAAAGAACCTCAAATGAAGCTGGTTTGAGATTCCTGAATGTTTGGATATGGTATTTTATGCTAAAATTTTGAGAAAAATATTAAACAAATAACAGTCGGGATAAGGTACGGTCAGTGCCCCAAATTGTCTGACTCCTCTTAGAATCTTAGGCCGAGATAAATACTTAGACGTTACTTAGCACGTACTCTGGCTAAGCAGTGTCGTTGTCACTGTCGCGCAACCTGTCTGCCTTACTATTTCTAAGTGGGGTCAGATAATGCGGGGCACTGACTGTACCAGAACATAACCATGTACAAAAAACCTCGTCTCTCCTCATCTCGCCCCGCCTTGTCGGTAGAAAAGCATCTTGAAGGCAAAAAGTAGACACCTCGAAACATATGAATCGAATAAAACCCATTTTTTTTGTCTAAATGACAAAGAATTACTGATATTAAAACACAGCACCGTTCCTCACAAAAGATTGATTATTCCTACAGGACTTGTCCATCGATTTATTTTATTCATTCCAAATCTGCATAAGGTCTTTCCCACCCAAAACCGATACACCAAACTCATCAATCTTTACAGATCTGTAAGCAAATGGGGGCAGTCCGCAAAAAAGTCAAAACTCTCATTTATTGACCCTATTACTAAGAGTCCGCTGTCCGTCCGTCTGTCCGTCTGTCACCAGGCTGATCTCATGAACCGTGATAGTTAGACAGTTGAAATTTTCTCACATGATATATTTCTGTTGCCGCTATAACAAAAACAGAATAAAATAAATATTAAAGGGCGGCTCCCATACAACAAACGCTGTTTTTTCTCGATCTTAATATGGTGTCTAATGTTGTACTTATAGATAATGGTACGGTACCCTTCGTGCGCGAGTCCGACTCGTACTTGGACAGTTTTTATGCCGCAAAACGTCGGAGAAGTAATTGCCAACATTACAATGATCATTTTTACTTGTCGGTTGGTTGACCGACTATTTCCTTCGACCGCCATCTGTATCTCGATATCCGTTTCCGTGACTGTGCTAAGAATCGGGGTTCGGGGGCGTGACAAGAAATATTTCCGTTTGTCTGTTTATGAATAAATTCGCCCTTTTATATATTGATATTGTTTCTCAAATGAGTTGGTTATTCGATTCCGTGGAGTGTTCAAAGATGGAACGTTTCGAAGATTTCTTTTTTAGGGTTCCGTACCTCAAAAGGGGAAGACGGAACCCTTATAGGATCACTTTGTTGTCCGCCGTCAGTCACCGGACCATAAGTGGAGCCATCTGCTCATAGATGGCGCCATTGGAAGTATGCAGTAGCGCTATCTATGATCATATTTCGGAACCCTTAGGGCGCGAGGCATACTCGCACTTGTTCGGTTTTTTTATGTTAAACTAGCACTTTGCTGTGACTTCGTCCGCGTGACATAGGTACACGTAGCGCCATCTATAGTACCATAAAGCAATTGTGACCGTCGAAAGTAATTGTTCTTTCCCTCGAGAACAGTACTTTTTTTCTAGATAAGAGTTACCCCATGTCCTTTTCTGTGCCCCTGACAACGTAGGTATATGCAAAATTTCATGATGATTGGTTCAGTGGTTTAGGAGTGAAAAGGTAACAAACAAACTTACTTTCGCATTTATAATATTAGTTAGTGAGGACTAGCGACCCACCCCTGCTTCTCACGGGTACAACATTGAGAAAAGAAAGAAAGAAAAATTATTTAATGCATGCGATGACTACATTATAGATAGGTACATAACAAAAAAAAAATATAAAAAAAAACCGGATGTAGATTAGGTAAAACATACAAAAACATTAAATAGGATAAAAAAAAGATAACAAAAAACACTATGTAGTACATACATAATTGAATTAAAAAAAAGAATGTCGTGGTATGGCAACATTAATATTATTATTGAGCTACTGATGTGGCAATATGTCAAAACATCAAGATTTTTGTTCTGTATCTAAGATAATTTAATATCAAGATATTAAACACATTAACCTTCTGGAATAAATAATTCTCTAAATGGTGACGAAAACCGCATTAAAATCAATTGTGTAGTTTACAAGAACTAAACGGATAAACAGACAGATATGAAAAGTGACTTTGTTTTATGCTTCCCCCAGCGGCTTCGCCCGCGTTTTTCGGGATAAAAAGTACCTTATGTGCTATTCCAGACTATTGTCTATCTCTGTGCCAAAGGACACTGGCAGACGCCCATAGAACGCTGGGCTTCAGATTGTGTAAGTCCGGTAAGTCGGTACAGATATGGAATTAGTTTGGAGTATTTCACGAGTATTTAAATTCATTGTTTATTTGTTTTTGTACGTAATTGTGTTAAAGAGAAATCTTCGTATTTGTGACAGTGAGGTTAAGTATGGTGTGAATGATCCAGTGAAGTACAACCCGACTAAATGAGTTCTCAATTCAAAGGTTTTAGTTGCTGTCCACATGATATTCTGTGGAGGCACGCGCCAGCCAGCATGCACCCGTTTTTGTTTTATTGGTTTTTTCAAAATGTCAACGGCATAATCATTTTATTTCTTATTTATTTCGATTTTTTATTCCAATTCTTAATCTCTAATTAGGCAAAGAGCAATTAAAATTTTTTTTTTTTTGGTTGAGCTTTTATTACTGTACCATAGCAAGCCCAAAATTGCCGACGTCCTTTCATCCAGATCCGTTCAGCCGTTGAGTAAAAAACATGCATTCATTCGTACAGTACCCATCCAAACTATATTATAATATTAGAAGTATAGATTTATACACTTTTCACTGATTTTATTATTTATAAGGAATTAGAACTAAAATCAAGACGTGATACCTACCAAGACTTTTTTTAGCTACACGTCCGATTCTCGCCTACTCAATTTCCCTCATTACAGCCCCCTGTGTATTGTTTGACCAGAATTCTAAGCGGTAATGAAGCGCCTTGGAATCACAGACAGACGTGGTTGGTATATAAATTTGTATCTAATGATTTGGTCCTTTGGTCTTTTTCTACATCTACACTAATATTTTACAGAGAAAAGACTTGTTTTTAACCGACTTCTTTGTATGTTTGTTTCTAATGAATAAACTTAAAAACTCCTGGACCGATTTAAAAACCTTTCATTTCAGTAGAAAGCTACATTATCACTAAGTAATATAAGGTACTTTTTATCCTGAAAAATACACAGTTCCTGTGGACAAAGTCAGGAGCAAAGTGCTAGTTGTAGAATAACTATGTTAATCGATATGTAAGGCTCAGACTACACTGAAAACAGTAAATAAGGGAAAAAAATTATAGTAATAATATTGTGCTTCACTTCTCAAGTTTTGGCCATTTGTAAGAATGGCCGTAACGTGTTTATACTTACTCAAAATGGCCAAGCCAAGCCAACAACGTCAATTTATGCCAGTATCCAAAAACTGCAATTAGCTCATTTTTCTACGGAAATAAATGTTTCTCATGATTTGAAATTTATTATATCTGAACTTTTTCGCGCAAAAACAATCAAAATATCAGTAAAAACTAGTATTACTTTTGTTAATTCACTGCAATTTTGGGCCAATCATTTATTTACACGTAGGTTTAAAATATTTATTCTGCTATCTGACAATAAATGATCGCTTCGGTTATTTTTGGCATGCCTGCGTTTTAATAATAAACATTTCCAGGACACCTAATTGTATTATAAGTAGTTACACCTCTGCTAATTCCCTAACGATGTAAAGCCTTAAACCATCATAATGTCAATAATAACCGACTCCACAACAATGTCAGCGAAAACACCATAACTGCCAAACATGCCTCCTCCATTAAGGCACAACATCATCGTTCGTGGCAAAGACTAATGATTCAAGTTTTCCATCGTATGTAACAAGGATTTGTCAAGGTCTGTCTCCACTTAATCTTGGCTTCAAATACCGTACTCTTGGAATGAGGAAACATAATATCATGCTTGTATTGCTCCAAAAGTTAGGCACGGGTTTGTAGTGCATTTGGCTAGTTATTCACGGGTAAACCTATTGCTATAAACCGGGCACAAAATCGCCAAGAGAGGTAGGGATACCGGGATATCTCGCTTAAAGCTAGAGCGGCTTGACTGAAGATGAACTTCCTGTATGTCTCTGCGTCATAAACTATAATGTTTTAGATTAAATCATGAATAAAGTATAACACTTTACACAAAGAAAAATATTAGGTATAGACTATGACAGTCACGGGGGATTCTCATGTGGATATTCTCGAAGTCGATGTAATGTCGAAAAATGTTATGAATATTAACCGCAAATGTCGATCTCGGAATGTCACGTTAAAGATATATCTCCAATCTACAATGTATCCAGGAAAAAACCATTTTTTCCAATTAACTCCCAAAAAAAATACGCTCAAATGCATCCTTCCCAAAAATTACATCAAAATTCTTTAGGAAAATTCTGGGACTAACTTTTCACAGGCCACATTCCTATACTTTATTCCACACTCGACTACGGTAGTCCATTTTGCACGAAAATCGTCCGAGCTATGCACTTCGGTCGAAGAGAATTTTTATAGCACAATGCACTTTCGGAAATTCGTTTTAAGCGTCGTATAACATGTATCGAGGCATGCGCCGCTTCTGTTTTGTATCGGTGTCGGTCGCCTGAGAGTTGGGACGTTCACCATATTTTTGAGGGGCAAAATTGAGGTTAGAGAGAAATATTTAGAGCAAAAGTTCTCAACCTTATTTTGCCCACCGACCACTTTGAGAATTTTTTGTCGCGAATCTGAAACAGCTATTGCTACGATTGTGTTTAAACTTATAATACCTTTGTATTAAGAAGAATCCAAATAACCTCCTTAAACAAGGTAAAATGTTAGTTAGTCAAAATACGAAAAGTTGAACTTATCATTACGAACAGCTTTTACTACGGGACCAACTTTGACATTGCGAAAAAAAATCAGCTGCTCTATGGAGCTGAGTTATATGAACATAAATGTATAGAACAGCAGAATTTTTTTCCCGATTTCAGAGTTAATTCCATAGTAAAAGTTGTTCAATGATGATGAGTTCAATGACCTCTTTTCGTATTTTGACTGATTAAAATTACACCCTGTATACCACGCATTTTTGTTACACGCATGTCACGTATACCTTTTATCCGGAAAGTAAAAGTGCACAAATAGTTGAGGAGTTGAAACATCAAGCACGAATTCTCTTGCGGATAGAACAGGGTCATACATAAGTCTCCCAGTTTATGACTGAGCGGTCATTTGTCACCTCTCTTCACAGGTAAGTATCATGTTGTGGGTTGCCGGCGTTATAGCTCGTCTGACTAGCGGTTTGTGGTTCCGTCATTGAAGATCCGTGTTTATGGCTTCATTTGTAACTGTTACCATAGAATATTACAGAAGGATGAGTCCGTTAAGACAGTTAAATGAATAGCAACTCTTGCAACAACGCAATAAAGTGTTATTTAGCTCTTACAGTGCTGCGTGCCGAAAATTATATTAATCTACAAGGTAGCCTGTTTTTATCGCGTAAAGCAAGTCACACACTACGTAGATATGGTAAGATATCATCCCCATAGAGGTGGCAAAGTTTGTATGAAGAAAATAACACCATTTATTGATTTCCGACTTCCACGCGGATGAAGTCGCGGGCAAAGCTTAAATTTTATATTTAAGACAAAGATGAGTGACTTACAGAAACATGTGGAAAATAATGTTCCATAAATAGTAAATAAAAAATTTAAAAAACCCGACTGTCAAAACAACTAAAAAGTTCAAAACAAGAGCACTTTTCAAGCAGTCTGATGCAGTTGGTGGCAATTATTTGTGTTAAATCTTAGATTTTATGCCACCAACTGCATCAGACTGCTTGAAAAGTGCTCTTGTTTTGAACTTTTTAGTTGTTTTGGCAGTCGGGTTTTTTAAATTTTTAATTTACTATTTTTATTTTTCACTTTTTAGTCTTTAATGTTTTTAATGTATTTATATATTATGTTTTCGTAATTGTCTTTTTGAGCCCTTCATTTTGATACCCCCACTCGATAGTTTTTGAGGAAAATAAACTTTTTGAAGACGCCAAAAATCGGCCATTTTATTTTTTTAAAATTTTGATATATCCAGTGTCACTCTCACAATGAATCTAACGACACCTCTCAAGCTAAAATCCATCAAGCCGTTTAGGCTGCAGGGCGTGCCAAAGAAATATACATACATACATACAAACATACATACATACACTCGCAAAACATAACCCTCCTTCTGGCGCAGTCGGGTAAAAAGTGTAAAAAGAAGATAGAAGGTTTTGTCGAAACTACGAGTATCCCTGAATGGATCGAGCAAATTGAAAGTTTAGGAACTAAGCTATTTATGCTATTACAATTTCAGGTAACAGGACTTTCATGATTTCCTTGAAAAACCTTACGTTATCACTTATGAATCACCGACGTTCTTGCCTACTTTCTGAGCCAATAAGACGATTCCTTATTTCTCCAAGTTTGTTACCTTCTAAATTCAAAGACAAAATCAGTCCGTCTTATTTCAAAAAGAATAAATCTTTTGTGAATAGATAAAAATCAAAGCGATTGTTGCTATCATTTTCTGTCCCAAACAAGTACAATAGGTACCTCTTGATATTGAAATAAATAACAGAACGGCACTCGAACAATGCTGGACAATTTATCATCGAATTATTTTGAACGAAAGCGATTCGCCATCTTGGGCGACATCCAAAACTTTGTTTGTCCCGACCAGATTTATTGGGGGGTTATCTTCACAAAGTAAATAAGTTCCAAAAGGTTCACCTACTTGAGTGAATTTTTTTTTCCAAATATTAGCTTCATGAAGGCTTGTGGTAGAAGTTTACTGGTAGAATTCGTCACGTAATAATAAAAAGTGTTATCCACAAATCTAAAACTCACGCCAATAGTTCCCTCTGGGTGCTGAGTACTACGTACGAGTTGCAAACCCTCGCGCTATTCGAGTAAACATCTTGCGTAGTGAATGGAACAACCAATCAAGTAGGTTAGCGTCTTCACTTTTAGAGCGCGGACTGTTGTTCGATTGGTCGTTGGCTCATGCAATCGAATATCATCTTTCAGTATGTGTTAACCGTCAAATAAGGCTGTTGAAATGACGATTACTTACTGACTAACGAATTAAAATGTAAGCGAAATAATCCACCCTTAGACTATCTGGTAGACACAATTTTCTTTCTTTGAAATTTATTAGCCAGTCAGCATGGTTGTACGCTTTTTCATTTTCAAACAGACTCTAAAGATACAATATTACAAACGAGAGATAAGTCTAATAACCAATCACCTTCCTTGATTGATGGACAAGACCTATAGCAAAAGCGGTTTATCGAATTCATTAATCAGATTTCCTAGTCGACAGTATTGGCTTTTTTTTTAGGAGTAGACATTTTCGGCTTACAGTTAGGATAAGTCAAACAAAAGAAAATCTAACTATTGTGTGTTGCATATAAAATAAGGTAACTCTCATGTGAAACGCACAATAGGTCGGAATTTTTCGGACGCTATTTGGCTCCCCTGATTGTCAATAAGTAACAACATTTTTAACAGTGTTAAAAGTTATCTTTCAGCACCAATTCTCGTTCACCACTTTTTAGCATCCTAGGCATTACTTTAATACTTAAATCTAAAAAAACATGGAACGTTAAGATCTAAACTGACAGGGGAGTGACTGATCAGTTAACAATCCAACATTACGTTGAAGGAAACTCTTAAGTGAAACGCATTGTACTGTAAATACTACACATGCATGCATACATTATAACTAGCGGCACCACTTATGATCACAAACGTCACCTGCGCATTAGCTGGTTTTTCGGTCTCTTTGGCGGAATGAAGAAGACGGGGGGCGCCGAGGCTGCACGCGATTGGCTCGTCAGTCGATGCTCGTCGTCTATTGGACTATTCTCTATTACGTATTGTCAACTGTCTATTGTCTATTGGGCCAAAAATGTACATGCGCGATCTGTGATCATCTTTCCTGCCGGATAGTATAGGTACTTCTAGTTTTGTTTCGCAAACCTTCTGCGGCTATTTATTTATGGTATATACGGTCATCATCAAGTGATGACGGATCGTTGCTAACTATTAGCTATTTGCGGTAACTATAGATATTAATGTGGTCTCTGAACAGACGGTATGTACTTCCTGATTATGTTTCAAGAAGTAATTAAGGAGTTGTAACAGAAGATTGGACTATCATCGTGTGTTGTGATGATCAGACGTTAAAATATTTGTAGTAGCGGTCTCTTATGATTTCTCTTGGAGTGATTTGGGATTTCAGCAGTATTCGTATTTTGTGTCTTTCCGAAGTTATATTTTACAAAAAATTTAGAATGAGAGATAGCGGGATATCTGGCCCAAATCTGGAGCACCCATACTGGGGAAGTACCTCTACCTTAAAGAATACCACAGCCAAATAACGCTACTCTTTGGTAGTGTTGTGTGGTGAGTAAGGTCGCCAGAGCTCCTGTGCATTGTGCTAACAACCTGCGTGCTGCGTGCTGTCGGCACTGCAAATTCTCATTTTAAGGCGCTGATAACTGCCAACGGCCTTGAGTGATTTGGGTAGTATAGCTTGAGTGTTCTGCGCTGAGCTCAAGCAACGCGACATAAGTCCACCGAGCAATACGACTCGCTTATCAAGGAGCGCGCTGTGCCGAATTAGACGTATTATTACTTTTTAGTATCTAAAATATTAAATAAAAAAAAGTAACAGGCAATATTATAGGTAGTAACATAGTCTTTTCACACAAAACAAATCATGAAAATATCTTAAGCGATTTGAAAGTAATTAGGTTTTTAAGTTTTGGGTAGACAGTAATTCATGAATTTATTTCATTAAATTTTACTACAATAGTTAAATATTCACAGGTACGATTGATGTATATATGTTCTAGTTTAACATAAAAAAATTGCACAACTAACCTGCATTATTTGACGGTGAAATAAGAGATTTAAAACATGAGATTTACGGCCGTTACCATTTACCGTCGCCTTAAAGGGCGGCCATGCGTATGACCTGATACTCGGTGCAAGCGTGTTATATAGGCCACGGTAACCACTTACAATGAGGCGGGCCGTACGCTTGTTTACTGCTATCGAGAAAAGGTGTGGTTTGTAATTTATATGAAGAAAATATAACGGCATTTTGTTATATTTTCTTTTCGGATTTCGAACGGAGTCGCGGGCACAGCAAGTTGATTATAATAATTATCATTAAAAAAAAACCGGACAAGTGCGAGTATGCCTCGCGCCCTAAGGGTTCCGACATATTATGATCATAGATGGCGATACTGCATACTTCTAGTGGTGTCATCTATGAACAGATGGCTCCGCTTATGGTCCGGTGACTGAAGGCGGACAACAAAGTGATCCGGAAAACGATCGAATCCGAAAAACGGAACCCTTATAGGCTTCCGTTTTTCCTTTTGAGGTACGAAACCCTAAAAAAATAACTAGGTACCAAGTTTCAACTTGAACAACTTTTATTTGACTACCTGTACACAAAATGACAGCATAATAAGATTACGTCATAAATTCTTACTTCACCCAACCAAGCTTTTTATAAAAGGCTTGACAATCCCGAAGTAAGATTCGATCAAGAAGCGCTAAATAATCTGAAAATTGCGTCTTATTTCATAGGAAGATGATTTTTCCCACCTACTTAGCATTTTCTCCTGGTAAACTCTTCACAAATTCGGCATTTATATTTTATGCGGATTTCGTTATAAAAAAGGGTCATAAAGAGCTTAAGTTGATCACGTTTGCTGTTTTACTTTATGCTAGCGTTTTTTGCTGTTGCAAGGGTAGGCGTAACATTTTACCTTTTACTTTTTTAAATAACCTTTTAAATGTTAAGTAGACGGGTCAAAATAATACAAAGAGAATTAAAGGGGATACTCCTTAGTGCAATGGGGTTGATGCCAAGATTATAATATTATTATTAGCATTCAAATTTAAACAATTCTACAATAACATTATGTACCCACTAAATTCCTTGCATGTGCTAAATTCCTAGATATAATGATGGTAGTATTTCATAAAATTACAATTAAATACAAAGTTACTTTTGAAGTTGATTAACTCAAAATCAAATATATCATCAACTGCACAATAATATATTCTTATTCAAACGAATTTTAGTTGGAAGGGGTTTTTTTTAATCTGCCCTCCCTCAAAATTTTGACCCCATAGTTGAAAAATTAGAGTGGAGACACATTTTACAACTTTAAAAGCGCATATTACCAAAATATATTTACCATAACAAAAAGTCACTAAAGAAACCATCATGTTATTTTCAAATACTTATCCAACGACACGCCACCCTATTATCTCACTAAACAAGCCTACGGTTCTACTAACCCGCTTTTGCACAAAACAGTGACAATTAAAAACTGCACCAATATCACGGTTTATCACCACAGATACAATATCGCGGACATCAGCCATCGAGTCACCTGGCGAGGTATGAGTTGTAAAAATTCAATTTTTATTTAATATCCAGAACGATGCCCGTAAAATTTAACTGTTCCGCGCGTAAATCGGTGAACGGGGCAGAGTTATGCAAATTATACTGTTACTGTGGCACGATATTATTGGCTGAAGAATGATGAGAGTCACGGATTTCTGGCGGATTGTTTGTTATTCTTCTTTTCGTGTCGGTGCGAGTGTGAAATCGTATACGGAGCAAAATGAACGTCTTGAAGTATCTAGAAAAACGCGGTTATATTTGAGACTAGCGTTGCCCCGCGGTTTCACCACTGTTGCTCGGCTCCTTAGGGTCGTAGTGTGATGTTAAATAGCTTAAACTATTTCTCGTAAATTTTGCTATCTTATACAAAAATATTTTTTCGAATCCGGCTGGTAATTCCAGAGATTAGTGCGTTCAAACAAACTCTTCAGCTTTGTTATATTAGTACTAGCTGTTCCCCGCGGTTGCACCCCGTTGCTCGGCTCCTAAGAGACGTGGTGTGATGTTAAATAGCCTATACTATTCCTCATAAATCTGGCTATTATATAAAAAATATTTTTTCGAATTCGACTGGTAGTTCCAGAGATTAGCCAGTTCAAACATACAAACAAACTCTTCAGTTTTATAATATTACTATAGATTAATAGGTGTAGATAGGTGAGCTGTCTTTATAAATGTCTTCGTTGGTGGAAAAGACAGGCGTCGCCATTGTTCTCAAATAATAGAATTTTGTGTCTACCTTATGTTTGTTGATACTATTCACAAATGCATAAGCGGCCCCCAGGGGCCGCGTTTTAATTGTGTCTTATTTTACACTCATTGAGTTAAGCAAAGCCATGATAATAAACACCAAATATTCATGAACCTTTTCTATTTAAGGAAACACACTTTTCTAATTAAATATTCCAAAAACAAAAATATCCTTTTCAAGAAGAAACCACAATACCGTATTTTCAGTAAATATTTCCGTACTAATTGAGCGCCTACACTAACTTCAGCTAATTAAATCCATTCTTCCGTATTATGTTAAGCGAGCTCTCGCATTCGGCATCTCTCTCGCTCGCACAAAACTATATATTTTAAGAATGTTAAATGAAAAGATGCATTTTTTTAAAAATGTAATCTGATAGCGAACTACAAAATGATATTAATTATAATATTATAAACTCAAATTTAATTATTAAAAACACGAGTTAAACAAACCTCAGAAACAGATCATAATTGTTTTTTAAGTTTGTTTATTAGATATCGCAGTAGAAATGTGTTTTGATTATTTACCTGTAAAATTAATATTATTTGGTAGGTAGTTCACTATCAGATTACATTTTTCAAAAATGCATCTTTTCATTCAAAATTCTTAAAAATGGTTCTGTGCGAGCGAGAGAGGAGACAAAATTCTGAGAGTGCCCTTAAGCGGTACAGCGAAGGCCCCAGTAATATTACTATTGGTTCACGATTATTAACGAACTTCGTATCGGCTGAATGCCGTACAATTAACATAACTAGCTACATGGTAAAGGTGAAGTTACTTTTTGATTTTTTGAAAAAGATAGAATAAGAGCTTTACCTTCAAACCTTCAAGAAAAGAGCGTACTCCTTTTTAAAAGGCCGGCAACGCACTTGTGACTCATCTTGTGTTGCGAGTGTCCATGGGCGGCGGTAATCACTTACCATCGCGTGATCCGTCTGCTCGTTAGCCTCCTATAATATATAAAAAAAAAGAAATGAGTATTATCCTACTAATATCATAAATGCGAAAGTTTGTGAGGATGGATGTACCGATGGATGTATGGATGTTTGTTACTCTTTTACGCTAAAACTATGAAAAGGATTTTGATGAAACTTAACAGTAATATAGCTTATACATCAGAATAACACATAGGCTACTTTTATCCCGAAAAACGCGGGTGAAGCCGCGGGTGGCAGCTAGTTTGTAATAGTTGAATCTGTTATATTTTGGTCAGCAGTGGACTGTAACGCTTGATTCGTACTATGCCTTACGTGTTATGTCGTGATGCATCAGTAGATATAATTGCCGGCACGAGTCTTGGGCACAAACTTCACCTGTGCATTAGTTGATTTTTCGGTCTCTTTGGCGGAATGATGTGATTTTCTTACGGCAATTCCGTATGAAAATCGCATAACAAAGGAAAATTCTCTTATATGAAAAGGTACCTAATTATCTCTTTTCTACGGAGCAATAACCTATATATACATTAATAAACAAACAAAACAAAACTTTTATATTATTAATCACACTAAAACTAACGACCAAAACAACTTATATAGTTTGTAACAATTCAAAACTATCTCGAGAACTTAATAAGACCTTGAGGCGATAAAACACTAGGTAGGTAGGTATTTTAAAACGAAGTCTTAGGCAACACCAGTCATTGGCCAGCACCTGTGTCGCTCTGATTTTACGTCGACTTGCTTCAACTTATTTGTTATGTACCGAAACGACTTTTAAGCCGTACTCAAACGACTTCGAAGTCAGATTCTAACGTTGTCAAAGTTTGTGTATAATTAGGGGTCGGATAATCGGATGCATATTTGCCTAAAGGGTCGCAACTCCACTGCGTGATGAGCTCAGACATGACTAAGAAATTCATACGAGTTTTAAATAAGTTGGGCAAACCAGAAATATACTTGAGTAAAAACCGTAAACATTACTAAACTATTTCCAAAACATGCATCACTTACCTGCATACATTCTAGCCACGTACTGGTTCGTGGTAGTAGAAATTCACCTCCATAATATAAGTAAAATCCTTTACTCCAAGAAGCTAAACCACAATTTCCGCCCCCGACGAAATCAGCCAGAAAATTTAGCTCCAACTGAAAATAACAATTCCTCAGGTAATAATACTGTCATCTCAGACCGAGGCTAATTTAATAAAGAAATTAATTAACGAAGGTCTCTGCTTAAAACAGCATTAAAACATGTTTGAGAATTTAAAGTGGCTGAGTGGTCGTGTTAGGTAATGTTGGCTTGGTGCTGTAGAATAATAGCGTAGAAGGATTCATTTGTATTTTGTAATATTAATTAGTAGAAAGTTAACGTTTTGCCAAATGAATTATTTGAAAGCGTGTGTTAATAAAAAATACTAAAAGATCAATGATTAAAGAAATATAAAGAGATTTAAGAAATATAAGAAGTTTGTATGTATGAGTTAATCTCCAGAACTACTGATTCAATTCAGAAATGTCATTCACTAATACGAAGCTACATTATCTCTGAGTGCTTTAAGGCTACTTTTGCTACAAGAGGCTTGAGAATATTCATCATTATCATATTATTCATATGAATTTATTAGCCTAAATAGATACAATCTCCAGTTACAACACCCACGATTAGAAACAAACACGCAAGAAAAAAAAAATTGAAAAAAAAAATAACCATGTTTTTAAAACGGACTAAAAAGTATAAAATAATTTCTAGTGAAATGAAAAACGTGAGGTGCATGCAATAGTTATTAGTAAGATGCGCCCCACATTTTTATTTAAGTCAAGTGGTTTTTAGAACCACTTGATCACATTAATCCCAGATTTCTAACCAAAACTACCCGTTCATAAATTTTACAGCCAATACAAAGATATGTACATTAATAATTGCCGGCTACAAAATTACAAAACACGGAATATTTATAGGATAATAACTCTCAATGGATTCCGGAGCTGTATTGTGGAGGAGCGAATAATTTGTTCATAGTAAGGAAACTATTCAAATGAATCTCGGGGCCATTTATCAGGGCGCTAAGTCCTGAGTGTTATTGAATTATCTCACTGGAGTAAAATTTGTTGATTTAATTTAAATTGAATTTTTGGTACCAAATCGAAATAAAAAACCAGACAAGTGCGAGTCTGACTCGCGCACTGAGGGTTCCGTACTAACTTGTATGTAGATAGTTCATCCATCATGGGAATTGAGTCTTGAAGATTTTTGCCCATTTTGTTTGGGATTTTCATTTTAAGCGTTGGGACAATAGGATTTCTATTTTCTTCTGATTTTATCGTAACAATTTCATACATACAAACACTCAAACCCGAAACAAATTATGTAATCCGTGCCGGAATCGAACCCGCGATAAGGTGCTACTGACTAACGAGATCGATAAAATTAATTGGAAATAATTCAGCGAGTAATTAACTTTACGATAGGTATTAATTAAACATATATTTTAAGCCGCCATCTATTGATTATTCGATGTAATATTTAATCACCTAGCTAACTAAAAATTGTACCAAATTTTGAAAATAGATGGCAATACAAGACGTCCGGTCGTCGCTGATGGATTTTTTTTTCGCAGTTTCGCTCGTGGTTGGATTTCTATCCATGGACCCGTGAGTGGTTTGATTGCGTGGACGAAGTTTGAAATTTTTACACCTGAAAGGGACTGTAGACCTTAGTATTTCATATTCTACCTCCACCTGTTCTTGAGAGAACAATGGTTCAACTATGTACTCATAGATGGCGCAATAGTAAACCGGCGGACAAAAAAGTGATCTTATAAGGGTTCCGTTTTTCCTTTTGAGGTACGGAACCCTAAAAATGTTTGTACTACCCGCCGTGTCGTGATCACACAACCGATCATCGCAGTTCTTTCGGTAACTAATAGAATATGGCGAAGGAACTGCGACGATCGGTTGCAGTTGGGGTCGGCTTCCAGCCTAACTAGTTGCGGCTGAGCTAGGCTGCGGCAGTATTGAAAGTTTGTTTGAAAATGATTGGATGAAAATTGACAAAAAAGTAGCCTGGGACGTGCATGCGTAGCATGAACTCTATAGAAATGGGTTTCATCGACGGAAGAATAGACAAAATTACAGATTGTAGAAAGATTCCTACCGATTTAAGCATGGCGATGTTAAAAATGTAGATAAGAAATGTTTCTATTCTTCAGTCGACAAAAACCTACAATGCCAAGCACGGGTCGCCGCATGCTCGGGCACTAGAGATAACGAGTTGGATAGAAAGAACTTTGTCTACTCTTGGTAGAATAGAGATGGAATTGGTCATACTATGTGTGCTGGAGAAACACATAGGCTACTTTACATCCATTTTCGCGGGCAATAAAGCGCTTAATTCCACTGAAATTTCATTGAAGTTAAATTTCCGTGCGCTGTAAATATTTTCATGCTTGGGACGATATCGAAAATCGTACCGTTTTTATGGTTCAAAAATAAAAATAATGACTAGTTTCGTGGCTGGCGGATACGTGTAATGGCCGGTATATCTGGGTAATGGTTCACGTTGAATGCTGTTTTCACTCATAATGGTTTCAGAGCTAGTGTTTTGGTTAATATTTCTTTTGTGGCGGCAATTCTTGTATAGATGCACTTTGAATTCAGTGCATCAAAAGCGTAAGCACTAAAAGCATAACACTCCTTTTTTTGAGCAATCGTGTAATAACGTATCCAGCGTCAAATATACTCGTAATAGACTCCAATTTGTGAGATCTGAGATTCCGATTTGATGATGTGACTGTGATTTAATACAAAATCCATACCTATACACATTTTTTAAAACCCACTTTCATTAAATATTTAAATGAAAATGGTATAAAACAAGCTTCAGTCACAGGCATTCAACACAATAAAACAAATAAAAAACACAAAGATATTACTGCGGGTATATTAAAAGAAATCTCACAGGATATTAGAACATCCCTCAGATCATAGAAACAAAGAGATGTGCCAAGGCGCTATCGAGCTTGATGCCTGATCTTGAGCAAATTGCTCATATTAAAAACGTACGCGCTGGCGACGAACCGAACACGATCGATGGTATAAATACAGTGTTTTAGTTTAGTGCTAGTGTTGAGTGACGATTAACAGTGTTAGATTGAGGGTGTGCGGAATGTTCAATGCGTGGGAGATCTTTTTATTCACAAGGAGCGCTTAATTATGCGCGTAATTGTGTCGAAAAATGTACTAAAAGTGGCATCAGTTGTTCCCGTACTAATTTGCTATGATGGCATATCTCCTTGTTCCTATGATCTGAGGAGCATCCTTACATCTGACGATTGCAGGAATCACGTACTCGTATGGTCCCGGATCACATCGCCGCCCGCACATACCAAACGCTGTTATTACTCGATCCCATGGCCGTATTCCAATAAAAATTCTAATAAATAGGTAGTCGTTTATAGGAGTGACTAGTATTGAAAAGGTACTTGAAGTTAATTTACGAGTTTCTAATCACATTATATTATTATATATGCGGAAGTTTGTGTGTGTGTGTTTGTTACTCTAAAACGACTGGATGAATTTGGATAACATTTGACAAAGAGGTAGCCTGGAACTTGGAAAAACATATAAGAGATAAGTAGTACTACAGGCGGGGATTTCTTTTTCGCGATTTCAGGGTTGGTCCCATAATAAAGTTGTTCATAATGATGAGTACAATGACCCCTTAAAATATTTCCACTGTCTAACCTGCCACCCTGTGTATGCATAGGTACATTTACGATTGGTACTTCAAAATTATTCGTGATAGGCCCACTGAGAGGTGTACTATACCTACATAATAATATGTATACTACTATGCTTAACCGTTGCGTTGGGGGAATACAAGCTTAATGTAATGTTATGTTATGTAAATACGAGTAGCTTAATTATAATTAATTGTTCGCGAAAAATAAATCAGCTCTTCCATACATTTGTGTTCACATAAATCGACAAAATATATGGAACACAGATTTTTTTTTTTCGCGATTTCAGGGTTGGTCCCATAGTAAAAGTTGTTCATAACGATGAGTATAATGACCCCTTTTCAGCTTTCGGATAAACAAAAAATAATGTTGTATAGTCTGTTTCTACGACAGGAAAAAAATGAACGGAGGAAAAACGGATGAATGAAAAATTATATTTCTTTCATTTCTACCAAAAGCGGGGGGTATAATAGGGGGTAATCTTTGTTTGATACACAGATCTCATCACGTATGTACTTATGAACCATGATATTATGCTGTCTATATCGTCAATAAAGCGCTTGCTCTTATTTAACAAAAAAAGATGTGATTGCGAAATATTTTCCTCCTGATTGAGGTGATAATAAAAATAGAAAAAAAAAACGTGTTCGGTTAAGGGATTCCCGTCAGGAACGAAGTTCCGTGCCGCCTCGTATTTAATAGAAAGAGGCAGAGAGACAGAAAGTCACATGGACATAACGCTTATGACATAACGCTCATGGACATAGCGGGCATAACGCTTTTTCATTACGTGACGATTTCTACCACTCAATTCCTACCGCAAACGCTATAAGGAACTTCGTTTCAATAGATAAAGAACGTAAGAAATTACAACCTACTAGCAACTTATCAATTCACTTTCGACTTATCCTAAAAGAGCAACCGCGTGCAGTTAGGTAAACAGATTCGCTCAGTACCCCTATCATGAGTTTTTTTGACGTATAGTTTCGTTAACGTAAGCATATTTTGAATTTAAAATACAACAGTCCTGGAACGTTTTGATAAAATTTTATACAATTTGCACATTTTAAAAAATACAGAGAAATTAATTAAGTATTTAATTTATATAAATATTGTGTAACAAACGTGTATTTTCAATTCAAAATATGCTTACGTTAACGATACTACACGTCAAAAAAACTCATGATAGAGGTACAGAATACAGCCGCGAGACGTGACAAGAGTACAGACAACTTTAAACTTCGAATGCATCTGACGTTTCGTTATTTGCTTGCTTTCAATAAACAGTACCCCGATGAGTTTTTTTGACGTATAGTATCGTTAACGTAAGCATATTTTGAATTGAAAATATACGTTTGTTACACAATGTTTATATAAATTAAATACTGAATTAACTATAAATGTATATTTTTGTGAATTTGAAACATATCAAAGCCATATTATGCTTCTCTTAAGTTATTAAAATATTTAAGAGATTCTCAAAAATCGAATGTCGCGAACGGGATTTGAACCCGCGACCTGTAGCGCACCGTGCTAATGCTCTCCCAACTGAGCTACCGCGACCCGCTCGGTCAAATCTGGTCAAATTTGAGATCCCTTTGTAACGCCTCATGAGCGTTTGGCGATATCTATCGGAAACTATTACAGATTCCAACACAATACTCGATTTTTGAGAATCTCTTAAATATTTTAATAACTGAATTAATTTCTCAGTATTTTTTAAAATGTGCAAATTGTATAAAATTTTATCAAAACGTTCCAGGACTGCTGTATTTTAAATTCAAAATATGCTTACGTTAACGATACTATACGTCAAAAAAACTCATGATAGGGGTAGGTACTGATCGCATCGAACACGTAGATCGGATTGGTGGGGTTAGCCTGGGGTGATGTGATGTTGGAGAACATTGATAAACTAGTTGGATTTATCCTAAATTATTATATTCTTATATTATAATTTAGCAAGTTGAGGGTTAGTAGAAGGTATACAATATTATTTTTAGTATACTAGGTATTAACCGCGACTCCGTCCAATGAATTGACCACTTTAAAACCTATCGAATGTTATGAATTGATAACTTTATTTTTCTGTTTTGAGTGACAAACACACGTGTTTACAGCAAGTAAATAGCGTGGATTCATTGCCACTTACTGAACCTACGTAAACCACTTTTTGCTATTTGTAATTATTACATCGATAGTAGAGTTAGTAAAGGTTAATAAAGTATGGGAGCATCACGCAAGCTTTCTCTACCAAATGTAAAAACAATAATAAATCGGTTCATAATCAACAAAGATATCGCGTAGCAACATAAAAAAAAACCGGACAAGTGCGAGTATGCCTCGCGCCCTAAGGGTTCCGAAATATGATCATAGATGGCGCTACTGCATACTTCCAATGGCGCCATCTATGAGCAGATGGCTCCACTTATGGTCCGGTGACTGACGGCGGACAACAAAGTAATCCTATAAGGGTTCCGTTTTTCCTTTTGAGGTACGGAACCCTAAAAATTACAGTAGAATTGAGAACCTCGTCCTTTTTGAAGTCAATTATTTATAGTTTACTGTAGTAATATCAATAGTGGTAGTAATTAACTACCTGTTGAGAATACCAACAATAAAACAAGGGTTTACTTGTACCTTAATTATAATAATAGTTTTAGTTTAAATGTTTTACAATAATCGCGTACTGTCTGGCGTGAAGTATGTCGTCGTCGGCCGCGGCTCGCTGCCGCGGTGCCGCCCCCTTCCGTCCCTGCCCCTCCGTCGTCTTAGTGATGCGGGCCGAAACACTACCCGAAAAAGTCCTGCATTACTATTCAATTATTTCATGCCGTTGACTGATTACCTATATCTACACAAACATGGTAATCGAATTCAATCCTTAAACACCAAACATGCGTAAAAGAACCTATAATCCAGACATTTCCAAAACAAGAAGCGATTTGCTTCAAGGAAACTGCTTTGGAAAATCTTTTTACAGCATTTTATCTTATCCTTCTCAATATGAAGCGGATCCACTTGTACTGTTCGCAACAAAGTCGGTTAATACGAGAGTTTCTGGGAGTCCATGTAAACGGATAAACGGCCCAGATCGGATCCCAGTTGCCCCGTATCAATGAAATGCTAACTTTTTGTAGCTTGTACCGATTTTCGGTAAGCGACAGATTGCGTATGAAATAAAGATGCAGTTAACCAGATCTTAGTAATCAGTAAAAATTGGATCTATTAAAATATTACTTCTAACTACACTTATTTCTACATTCTTGATAAAAATATGTAGGTCTGTAACCAGCCCAAAAAGTTGGTAAACAAAACGTCACCATTTAGTGCTAATTAACCTAAAGATTCACTTATAATGAGCATTCTTGCGAATGTTACATCACAGGCAAGAATAGATTTTTTGACGAGTACCTATTTACTTGAGTGTTCGCTAGAATAATCGACGAAATGTTCGTACAGACGATTAGCTCTATTTAGGTATTGTTCAGTTCGACAAAATTTAAAAACCGGGCAAGAGCGTATCAGACCACGCTCAGTCCAGGGTTCCGTAGCAAGAAGCATTTCAGTCTACCGACCGCAAATATAAGCTATTTTTGCGGTTGTCGAACTCAAAACTGAAAAAAGTAAATATTTCAAAAAGTTATTGACGTATTTTGTTCGACCCAATTTTAATCGAGAGTATTTATTAGATGCCATAAGCTTGATTTTTTCCAGATTTTTCGATAGTGCGGTTCGAAAATTACAGGGGGGGGACACATTGTTAACGACTTTCGGAGCTCCTAGTTCACTCAATATGCACTTAATTAAAAAAGTTATTTAGAAACTTCTATGTTATTTTCAAAGACCTATCCAACGATGCCCCACATGACGGGGTGCAAGATTTTTTTTTTTTCATCCTTCAGTTTCATGTATGGGAGCCCCCCCTAATTATTTTATTTTACATAATTTTACTACAGGCCTTTATGGTAGCTTATAAAAGACATCTATTTACGAAGTTTAATATAAATTGGTTATGAACTGTAGATTTGACGAGGGTGTGACAGACGGACAGACGGACAGACAGACGGACAGACAGACGGACAGACAGACGGACATGACGAAACTATAAGGGTTCCTAGTTTTACTACGGAACTTGAGGGTGACGGAGATTGAGGGTGTGCGGAAATTTTTAATGTGTGGAGATCTTTATATTCACGAGGGGCGCTTGTAACTGTGTTGAAAAATGTACTAAAAGTGGCGACAGTTGTTCCCGTATCTACTAATTTGCTATGATATGCCATCTCCTTGTTTCTATGGTGACTATGGTGAGTGAGCACATCTTTTGCAAAAGTAAAATGCATTTCGATTCCTAAATTATGGTCGTACGGTATAGTCCGCCTTAAACATTGCACATTGAAATATAAATAAATTATTGTAGCCTTTTAAAAATTTCGTCTCTAGTATCAAACTTTCTGAGATATGCTCGGGAAAATTGATGTCATTCAGTCAATCACCCGCGTCCTACAACTTACTCTTAACTAAGTCGTCTAGACATTCGTATTATCACTTCTTTTACTTACCACGATAGACATACCTGCCAGCCATGACATTCAGAAACTTATTTTGACGTAATCACATTGTTTTCGTAAGGTAGGCAGACTAGTTATTATGATATTGTTTACCTGTGCCAGACATACTATTTGGTTTTATTGTATTTTTATCTAGAAGTTTGATAATATGGCTCTGGGTTAAGTGCTAAGTTGTCTTGATAGCATATATTTTAGTTCTTCTATAAATATTTCCAAAATACTTTCATATTTTTACACGGCTGTCCTAAAAAGGAGTGTGTTTCTTTATCCCACCATAACTTCTAAATGCCTGAACCGATTTAGATGTATGAAATTATCCCAAGTGACATAGGCGAGGTGAATTTAAAAAACCGAACAAGTGCGAGTATGCCTCGCGCCCTAAGGGTTCCGAAATATGATCATAGATGGCGCTACTGCATACTTCCAATGGCGCCATCTATGAGCAGATGGCTCCACTTATGGTCCGGTGACTGACGGCGGACAACAAAGTGAAGGGTTCCGTTTTTCCTTTTGAGGTACGGAACCCTAAAAAATAATGATACCACATCAGTAGTAATAAGGCGCAACAAGAATCGTAATATAATTAACTTAAAGCTTTTTATATTTAGTTTTTTCTAAACTTTAATTTGTGTTTACGTTTTCTTGGCAATGACAAACATAGACGATGCAGTTTTTATGGAACAATGACCCAAGGCATAAAATAGAGAATGCCTAGTCAGAACAATGTGGAACAAGATAGTCAATGATGCTAATTTTGTTATAGATCGCACTAAACTAATTTTAGTCACACTTTATATTTATCTTACAAATATCATTGAAAAAGGACAGAAAATATTGAGAACTGTAAAATTAGTCTACGCCCTTATCATTGCCGGGAAAATAGTCGCGGCCTATGGTAAAGACCACTAAATTCAGATTGAAATTAAGCAGGTGAACATTTATTTTACAGGACTATTTATCTTCTATCCCTTTCTCATGTTTTTTTTTATTAAAAAAAGACATAATGAGACTAAATTAGTTTAGTTTGTAAACGACAGAATCGGCACCGTTAATGGTGACGAATTCGTAATATTGATTAATCGATGTCTGACGTCATTAATAATACAGAATATTCTGGCTTATCTCATGTAGACAGACACAAAATAGCCGATCAAGGTCTACATTATGAATTGTGAGCTTCATTCGAAAAGAAATCAATGATCTCAATATGTTTAACTGTTAGCAAAGATCTTTTTTCTTTGAAACTGAAATGAAATTGACTGGCAATCTTCTCGATATTTTCTCTTCACATAAAATAAATGTTTCAATGCAAACAAAGAATCTGTTGAGTGGTTTTCTTCAAAATTGAATAATCAGACGAACTTACCTTAAGTGAAGTCCGATTATAATTTTATGAACGGTGATCTGAAATATAATTTATAACAATGTAGTAATCTCCATTCGCTAGTAATGACATCGCGGTTTAGAGTTGATGATTTTTTTTGATATATGGAATGGCAACCCTGCTTTGACACTTTTTTAGAGATAGCGTTGCTTTGTTGGCCCATTCGACAAGGGACTGTTATTCCAATACAGGATGGGCTGGGTGGGTAATTATATTTCAGATCACCGTTCATAAAATTATAATCGGACTTCACTTAAGGTAAGTTCGTCTGATTATTCAATTTTATTTCACGGTGATCTGAAATATAATTTATAACAATGTAGCTGTTTAGAGTATTAAGTCGACATGGGCTAGTATTATTTTGACTAAAAGGAGAAAACAGCTTTATAAGAAGCAACTTTTATTTGAGGTTTGAGTATTTGCTTAAGTACTCATAATATTATTAGCACTTCTGCTGAATTTAGTTTATATACTTAATCAGTATTTATCAAATAGCAAATAACTTAAAACATTCCACAATAATTACATAAACTTTCAAAAGAAAAGCTCCATTAGGTAGCTTAGAAATAATTATTATTCAAAATAAATAATATTTTATATATTTCTTCTTGATATTTTTATGAATCTTGTATCATAATAACTTAATTAAATACTTTGGTAAAATTTATTAGACAAAGTACTTATAAATAATAATTGGCCAATTACCGTTGTCATAATAACTAAACCATAACACTATTTTTAAATATTTGAAAATATAATTAACAATAAACCTTTGAACGTTAGGTAAACATAAACGTTATACCTATATTTATTTTATGTGAACGCAAAAAGCTAGGTAGGTATATCTTTATGTTGGAAGTAAAGACAGCATTAATAAAGCTGTCATGTGGAACATTACATTTGGAGCAATTAACTGGTACATCACGAAATTTCGCAAACGTGAGACAGGTGTCCGACCAACCTGCCATTTTCCTAATGGTAAATATTTAATATTTAATTTATTAATTAATATTTGTGAATATTATTGGTGAATATTTTTGTGTTGACTCCGCTTTCCTTCATGTTCATGACTGATTTAATCCACTTTCTAATTGTTTGTTTGGATCTTATTAATTTGTCTACTAGTTAATAGCAAATACCTATTTTTCATCATTCCTAATAGTTGATGTTTGCCCAATGTTTGTTTTAAAGCTCTAGCTGGATAAACTACGGGGTTTTGGTCACAAAATGGTAATTTAAGTGATGAAATTGATATTTTTATAAGATCAGAAATTTTTATGTAGGTACCTATATGTATAATGTTTTGATACATGGATGTATCTTCTATTTTAATTACCGACAAAGTCTGCACCCTTTGAGCAGTAGCAAGAGCTAATTAAGTGACAAGCTTTTTACTTAATTTTCCTAAATTTAAATCCTTATTAACGGCCTAATTTGTCAGGAATCTTAGCACTATCGAAGGATCCCAAGTATTAACATACTTACAAAGTGGGTTTAATTCTATAAAGGCCTTTAAAGAAAAGCTTTATGCCTGTGATCGTCACTACCAAACTCTTCATTTATTCAGAAGGGAGAGTGCCGATCTAGCAGAATTTAACGAGCCGTAGGCTAGATTTCTTTTATTATTTCATTGAGTTAATTTATTACATCCGGTATTGAATCTGTATAGATTTCTATCCCGTGGGGTTTGCAGAATGACTACCAGCTCTTGCATGTTGTGTTGTATTGCTTTAACATACCTGGTGAAAAAAGATGATAACATAATATTTTGTGAGCCTTCTGGCAAACCTCTGCATCTGAATGTTTCCCGCAGAAGATGCTCACTGCCAGAGTAAGTGAACTGCTCAATGGGTGTTCTGTACTGGAAGGGCATAGTAACAATTGTAGTTAGTAGGTAGAACAATTAACCGGCAGGTTGAAATATTGCTGGTTTGTACCCATCAACATTTTTGCCAATGGGGTACCATGGCTGAAAAGCACCATAGGTACTATGGCTGACAAGTCCACAGGGAAGTCTCCTTAGCTTTGTCGTTTTTTTATTTTTTAGACATTTTGTAATTAACGCAAAGGGTGGAAATGCCTAAAAGAAGTACCTACCTAGTATATTCTATCTATCTATCTATCTAGTTGCTACAGTGTAGTGTAAAGGGATCTATTTGAAATGCATATACATATAGGTCTCTATGTCATGATACACAGGTATGTTTTAGCATTTTGCGTTAATCCTGGTAGCAAATAAATCAATAGGTAGGTACTTGGCTTGCCTAACTTTCTCTCAATTTGATTGAATGCATATTCTATTAATAATCCCCACTCAGAGTCAATGTTAGTCAAATTTCTTTATTCCTCATCTGCAAAATTATCTTTAGATTTTATGTAAGATGCCTGAATTGATATGAACATTTATAGCTTTGCACCAATCCCATATTTTTCTACTAACATTATTGAGATGTGGAAATTGAACCCTAAGTACCCGTTTTAATAATGCATGTTATGGTGGTGGTGTTGTTAATCCGAAGAAGAATATCAGTTATTTTTTGATTTTGCAAAGCATTTTAAGCCAAAATATACAGCCATTAGGTCTAAGTGGTATATGTGATATTTTGATTATGACCATAGGACTCCAACACTCTCACCATTGCAATGAACCCCCAACCTGATAGAGAAACATCTGTATACAGATACACATGTGAATCGAGATTTCTTGGCTTAAAATGTTTGCTGTTATGTGTTATGTTATCCGTCCACCACTGGAGGTCTGACATTAACATAATATAGTTGATGATTTAGTCTTTTGATTTAGTTAATGCCAAGTATTTGTATATACCATACCATATAGTGTGGCTGGGCATGCTGCTACTAAAGTGCCCAGTAACTTAGCAAATTCTCTTATTTAGCATTTTGTAATTTTAGGAATTATAATTATATTTCATTTTCCCAAAGGTAGCTCAAGGTACAATGACATGGGGTTTCTAATCCAAGAGATTTGCAATATTTACTAGGCAAAGTGTTGGTTTTTTAAAATTAATAATGAAGCCCAAGCACTTCCGAACAAAAATATTATATGTTTGGCCGATACATCAATAATCATCAATATGGATTGTAGATAGGAAGCCTAAATTTCTTAGATTACCAACCACTGGTTTTAATAATTTGGTGAACACAATCGGTGCCATACACAACCCTTAAGGTAATGCTGTAAATTCATATAAAGTTTCATCAAATTCAAAATGGAGGTACTCCCTATGTTCATTGGCTTTATGTGCTAATAACCATGATCAATTAACCTTATTGCAGTCCTTATATTATCCTCTGTGGTTAATGGCTAACTTCTATGAACTTATTCAAATGATTTAGTACCAATATGTATTATGTTATATTTAGTATAAATATTTGTATGCCATTAGGTTTAGGTACAAATAAAATCTTTGAAATGTATTCTCTTTGTATGACAGCATGGTGTCATAGCCCCCAACTGTAAAAGATTTTTACTATTTTATAAATTATTTTTAGGGGCTATATTTTGATGAGGATTAGACATAAAAGGAATATAATATCCTTTAATTCACTACAATATAATGGGGTCATTTGTCAATGACATCCAAAAAGCAAAGTAGTTTTAAATTGGCAGCATGTACCTTATGTCCTGCTGAGTTTGTGGTGGGCACCCCGGGTTCTCTCGGAACGCTGTGGGTTGTAGGTCATCTTGTGGTGCGAAGGCTGTGGTTGGCTTCATGGCCCACCTCATGTCATCGGCTTGGCTGGTTGGTGCTGATTCATTTGTTGGGATGAAACACTCCTGTTTCCTATGTATTATTTGTGATCTTAGCTGCTCTCCATAGAGAAGTTCATTTTTGGTTGTATTATGAGTCATTTCTAGGAAATGTCTAACTGGGGCCACTAGTGACCTTCTTGTTTAGTTTCAATTTTTCCACTTTAATAAGAGATTTGAGCATGTTTTTTCTATAGAGTCATTAATTATGTTTGACATGGTCTTGTCTACAAATTGGTGCAGTACCCATTTGTTTCTGCTGGTAAACAATACACTTGTCTCTAATCTTCCCACTTTCAGAGATCACTGCCCCTACTTTTCATATAGTAGGCATCCAGAAGTTGACAGATTACAGGCAAATTATGCAATTTTAGGATGTCATCTCTCCCCGTCTTAGATCATGTTATATGTATATGTTAGTTCCAACATTTACAATTATCATTATTTAGGTAATAATACTTTTTTATTTTATTTGATCACTTCATACTCTTGGCCCAGCAATTGTAATGACTCTTCATTCTGCTTCTGGCGGTTCCAATTGTTGTTCAACCTCTCGGGTCTGGACATTTTGGGTCTCAGTCTGATCCCCAAGGGCCAAGTTTTGAGGGATGAATTCACACTGACCGATGACTTCATCTGAAATATGAGAAAAACCTTGGAGGTTTTCTCAAGAGCATTTTGCTTGCATTATACCGTATCTCGTACAGTTAAATGCGCATGTGATGACCTGTGCAAGCAGCAGAATCGGTATCTCGTACCGACAACAGAATTCTGTTTTACATCAAAGTTGGTATCTCGTACCAAAGTTGATCTTCGTGTTTAAAGTATCTCGTACCAACACGGTATATATGCTCGTTAACATAGCCAGGAACGTTCCTTGATTTCGTTGCACTGTAAATCCTGCAAGAAGACTTACCTTCATTATCCGGAGTATCGGTACGCAAGGGGCTCCGCTCACGGTCGGTAGGTACTGCGTCAATTAAGGCTGCGACTGCGGTTCCGCTCACTGTCGTGAGTCCAACATTTGTTACGATGATGCTGCTTCAACTTTTTACTGGATTTACACAATTTTCTAAATAGTTTTTCTTCCGAAACCATTTTTGCATGCGATGCCGAGAACGCGCGAAAAAAGAAGTGTCAAAGCAGGGTTGCCATTCCATATATCAAAAAAAATCATCAACTCTAAACCGCGATGTCATTACTAGCGAATGGAGATTACTACATTGTTATAAATTATATTTCAGATCACCGTGAAATAAAATAAACTCTCGTTACAGATACTTCACGGATTTGCATCGGGGGCGGCTCTGTAAACAATATTGCAAGAAGCCAGCTTGCGGAATAGAAATTGTGCTTTCAATGTGTGTTGTGAAAAAAATGAGTACTTTGTATGTTGATTATTGGTATTGATCATGATTTTTTGGAGTTTATGAAGTCTATTATCTATACTAATATTATAAAGCTGAAGAGTTTGTTTATTTAAAGGCGGTTATCTCTGGAACTACCGGTCGAATTCGAAAAATTCCTTTTGTATATGATAGCCAGATTCATGAGATAGTATATAAGTTATTTAACATCACGCTACAATCCTTAGGAGCTGAGCAACGAGGGTTAAACCGCGGGGAACAGCAAGTAATATTAAAAAGTGTTAAGAAAATAACTACCTATAAGAATTTTGTGAGGTTACTCAGTAGGTACCAAAAATCAAACATTGCAAACAAAAAAATATATTGAGCGATGTTAATTTTTTACTTTGTAAAATGTTTTGGGAAAATTAGAATTAACAGTCTGTTTACGCATTGGAAGGCGACCGCTATACCAACGATACAATCACATTTTTTTAAAATTAATAATAAATAGGCTTGCGTTTGACCACTATCTCGCCTGATGAGGATGATGTGGTCTACGATGGAGCATGCTTGCCTAGAAGAAACCGATTCACTCGCGACTTGAAAACACCCACATTGTAACTATCGGGGAACACCCATTCAGGCAGCGCATTCCACTGTTTGGCAGTTCTCACAATGTTAAACAAATAATACACATCTGCAAGCAATCGAAAACACAACACTATTAATTTGCCTCCAGCAATCTACTTATATTGACTGGCATTCCCAATCACAGAACTTTGCTCCAGCCAACCAGATTTCAGACAACTGACAAGCAATTCCTGCTTTAAGTGCAATTCACCAAATCAAATACAGACGTGCATGATGCAGGGAACTACTGAAATACCTGTTTTACATTCAGAGTTCCATTTGCAATATAAAATAGGTGGACGTGTAATGTTTTGGACATAAACGTAACTAAAAATCTAAGGATTCGATCTACAAAATGGAAGACTATTTGTAGGGTGGATAGGCTGTAGTGTTCGGTTGGGATATTGTCGTATTTTATGTTGCTAAACCTAAGCATTTATTTATTTATAATGAGCATTCTAGCGAATGTTACATCATGAGTATAGGTCGCAGCGTGAATTATGATCACAAACGTCACTTGCGCATTACGCCGAGGCTGCACGCGATTGGTTCGTCAGTCGATGCTCGTCGTCTATTGGACTATTCTCTATTACATAATGTCAATTGTCTATTGGGCTAAAAATGTACATGCGCGATCCGTGATCAAGACCCCTGCCGATACTTATACTTATCTGTTCGACCAAATGCTACCGACGTTTCGATCGACGACTTCTTATCGACGACCTATTCGTTGTTTCAGTTTGACAACTTTTAAAAACGCTGAATGCTTAATGATCTGTTAAAAATGAATGCTCATCAGCATCTTTAATTGACGTGAAGATGAGCTCAGGGATAGTTGATTTTATTTACAAGAAGTTGGTTTTATTGATGTGACTTAATTATGTGATATTTCGTCGTTTGTGATACGGTTGAATATATTTAGAATGTCTAATTTCTAAAAGGTCCAATGATTTCGGGAATCGGACATTTTGTTAATGAGACTTTTTGAAACCGTTGGACATTTTAGGAATTGAACATTTTGAATCTGAACGATTTTCTAACAGTAAAATAAATGTATATTTTACATAAGTACCTATTTTTTATTTGCGAGTAGATACGCTTGCAATTCAACAATCAGCATTTGCACCATCCTAACTAACACAAAAATTGCCTTCCCTGTATTCACGGTCTACGTTCATTATTGTCCACAATTGTAAGGTTTTGTACACCAACACTGTTCCCAAAAGCACCTCACATAAAAAATAAAATAATATTACGAAAAAAAACACTTGTTCCCGCTAACTACCATGGCGACAAACCACCCGCGATTAATGTCACATACAGGCTACAGGTAGCTGTGACGTTGGCACAAATTTTCCGCACGCATGGACACCCTACATTCGCTTCGTGTAGCGAAACACTGAGATGTGTCCCGTTTCTCATAAATCACGAGGGCATCCTAACGACTCTGCGTGTTGGGGCGGCTAAAATGTTTGTGTGATATTTCGATTATTAGATTTTGATATCAATGTAAAAGCATGCGATTTAAAAATAATGTACTATTGGTAATTTGATTTCAGCGAATCTGAATCCCAATCCTGACAAAAAAGCTTGCCTGACATTGTTGAAATTCAGAAACCAAAGAGTAAAAAATCAGAACAAGCCAAGCAATATTTATAACTTAAATAAACAAAAGAGAAAGTTATTGTAACCTATACCTTTTTTAATCTGTGATTTTGCGCCCGTGTTTGTGTTCCATACCACGTAGGTATCTCACGTGCAAACAAATCTAGCTCGGAAACTATCTAAAAAACTACTTTTAGAAACGAAACCGCAACCAAAACCTTATCTTTCTAGTTTTCGTCTGTAATAATTTATGCCTGAATATGCCCTAGGTAACATTTTATGTATTTATGATTACCAGCACTATGGTAAATCTTTGTTTCTAGCGATATCCCGGCAGATATAATGGATTCATTGCTTCATTAAGCTTAACTAAGCTGAGCTTACCAACGCTCTTCATAGCTAAACTCTGCTAAACTAATCTAAGATAAATAATTTAGCTAAGTTACGCTTAGGTAAAGTTAGTTAATATAATGCGCATAACACAAGACTGCCTTTAATGAATGCATCGATAACCTTAGATGGTGCAATTAACCACAGGTACTATGAAATAAATCTTTGTTTGTTTGTTACTCCTACACACTGAAAATGCTAGACAAATTTGGATGAAATTTAACAAAAAGATAGCCTGAGGCCCGGAGAAGAATTTAGGCTATTTTTTTCCTATTCTCACGCAGACGAAGTGCGAACAATAGCTAGTATTGAAAATAATATGATTCATGGATGAGATTTAAAATTTATCTGTAGCTAATATTATTCTTAATTGGACACACTCAATGCTGATTAATCTGAAAAATGATCACAAAATTAGAAATAGAAGCATTGGACGATGCTTGTATCTTGTTATAGACAGATGAATTGGTATTTACTTTCAAACTGTAAGTGTCGCAGTCTTAATCAACGAGATGGCGCTAGCTAGTAGCAAGAAAGTCACAGATCGTACACTTTTAAATTTCTAGTGTTTGCTATATTAGATTTCTTGTAACACCATATACTTCACGATACTCTTTGGATCAAGATGAATTCAAGGACACCTCATTTGTTAAAATCGGGTAAACTTTATTTTTTTGGTCCTCTTTTTTACGTTTTGTCGGCCATCTTGTTAATTTTTTATCAAAAAAAACAGCCTATAACACTCTTAATGTAAATACAACTCAACCTCATACCTCATTTGTCAAAATCTGACCAGTAGTTTTTGAGCTACGATCGAACATCCATACATAGGCTGTTAAACTACACATACATACAAAGAAGGGTAATGAGTTTAACAGCCTATGTATATATATACATAGGCTGTTAAACTCATTACCCTTCTTTTTTCGTAGTCGGGTAAAAAAATCAGCTGTTCCATACATTTATGTTCACATAACAAAATGTATGGAACTGCTGATTTTTTTCGTGATTTCGGGGTTGGTCCCATAGTAAAAGTTGTTCATAATGATGAGTACAATGACGTCTTAAATATTTTCACTGTCTAACCTGCCACCCTGTATTATTGATGCTGAAAGAAAACTTCCAGCACCGTCAAAAACGTTGTAATATATTGACATTCAACATAGCGTCGAAGAGACTTCTTACCTCATTCGTCGATAAGCGTCATATTAGGCCCCCCAAACTCCTGTGACTTTATTTGACTTTCCTCTGTACATAAATTTCCCCAGACATTTTGTGAATTAAAAAGCTTAATTTAAGTGGTCCGTCAAGTTCTGAATTAACGCCTTTTGAGGAGCTACAAACGAGTCTTGATAATTTCTTGAGAACTTACTCATTTATTAAACTAGTAAATAATACTACTGTATTATAATAACATACATTTTTAATGTATTTAAATTTTAAGTAATATCCCGAAACCCGGGATAAGTTTAGGTGAATTAGCATCACTACCTATTCCGACCACTAGTGATGACCTCTATGGAAACTAAACGATCTAGTCCTGGTATGGTCTGAACTCAGATCATAGAAACTGACAAAAATTCACACCACACCACACTCGCACAGTCACACTGAGTGTAGGATGAATGTTTCGTTAACCGCAGATCATTTTTTTAAAGAAAAAATGTAAATTAATTTGCTTTATTTTTCTTGAGTATTTGTGATGATATAAAAAACATCCCGACCTATTTCCCCTTTATTGATACTTTAGACTCACCCCAAAAAATCTAACATAAATTAAATCTTCCCTTCATAAATTACACCGAACAAAAGTCCACTTCCCGTATCTAAAGACGAACAGTCCATATTTATATGGCACTTAAATTCTCATTTCTTCACTGTTAGGCCATAAATGTACCGATTTTGGGCCCGAAGCCCGATGTGTTCGAGTGAATATTTCATGTGTTTATAGTCACTGTGTCGCTTCCTCGTCGCTCTCGTGTCGTTATGGTGTCGTTGCCTTGTGATTTAGATAAGTACTTATTGTTTATAGTGTGGGAAGTAGGGTATTTGTGGTTTTTGAATGGGTCATTCAGGAGTTTCTTCCTTGTCTCGTATTGGTGTGTTGTTATTGTTTCTTCTACAATTTTATAGACATACAAATATGCCTTGTTCAGAGATGGAAAGGGTAAGATATTCTAAAAACTGCTCTGATACTGGCATGGTTTTCAGTTCGAAAGGTTTATAGGGCTTTCTATAAATTTTGTTAGTTTGTGTATATGTGGTAAATAATCTCCACAACCACAGCACTTAATTGAAAAGTTCTTGTACTATTTGAGAGGTACATTATTCCAGATATTATGCTACATAATTATGTATAATTATATATGCGAGCGAAGCCGCGGGGGTGGAAAGCTAGTACAATATAAATAAATCTTAGAAATAACTTAATATTACAATGTTCAAATTATAACAATGAAGGCTCCGCGAGTATGAACCAGTCCTTAACAAAGCAGACAGCTAAAACAGATGGCCCTAAAAACGTATATCTCAACATAATCCGGCAAAGGAATTTAATTTGCCGGGTCTATTATGGGTCGATAACGAAAGGGGTAGACTAACCCCCCTGTTTGCGCCAATTTTAAGATTCCTTCACATTAAGTGACTGGCATATGCTCTGCCTTGTGGTGGGACTTGCTGTTATTAAATGCTAGCTGTTTCTCGCGACGCTTCGTTCGCGTGGAAATTGCAAAATCCCACGGGAACCGTACATCCGGAATAAAAAATTGCCTACGTGCTATTCCAGAATAAAATCTACCTTTGTGCCAAATTTCATCGAGATCCATCCAGCCTAATATAGATGTTAAGTTCGAGTTACAGTCGCTCGATATTTAAATTAACATAACATTGATTTTTTCCTTAGTGATATTATTTTCTATAGCGAACGAACAATTGTCTAATTGTTCTCATCTTGATGAGACAGGCAGGCTGTAGAGTCGATTGGTTGATTATGGCAACGAAAACTTGGGTTTTTGATATACAATATCATAAAAAAAGGCTTTGTTTCTCAATCTGTTTCGTACTTATTGAACGTGACTATATGTAAATTTCGTGTATTATGTATTGTTAAGACTCGCACATATAGGTACCCCGTTTTCTCGAGATTTTAAAACTTTCAAAATAAGTGATTATGCTTCATTTAAAATAAACTTTTTAAACTTTTTCCTCCTGCATTCATCTTGACAAACTGCCCTCAGTATGAAACAATATCTCACAGAAAACGACTCCCACACTTTTTGGCACGGACATTCCACATAAAAACTGACAAAAACAAACTAACAGCCAAACTTCCTTGCATTAGCTGAATGCTACTTATTTATTTCTTAATTGATTAGACCCTGGACCTTGGCCCCTTTATTTTTCCCTGTTCCCGCCAATCGAATTGTCCGGAACTTTCTGAATTTTATTTTAGGCCACTAAAACCGCGTGCAAGGTAAAAAAGGTACTCTCTCAGACCATAGAAACAAGGGAGATGTAACATGTGTAACGCGAGCTTCCTAATAGCTTGTGTGTTAGTACTTAGTATGCTAGGAGATCGCAAGCCATTTGATTCTATGGAAGCAAGCGGGGAGGGCAACAACTTGCATCATACGAGGCATTTATAGAAACTGGTGTATACCAGCTACAAGCTTGTGTATGTGTAGCATTTGGATATAGAATGCCAGTAGCCGGCATGGCGATGTGCCAGTGCCTAGCATGCTATCTACAGGCATGTGTATCACAGCCTTATGTTTCATTTTTCTTGTACCAATTACTTTTGATCTGCACCAACTATATCCAGGTCGTACAAACACTTCCTATTCAATAATATTAAATCACTTGGCGACAAAAGTTACAAGTTGCCACTTCAATGCCTATGACAACTGCAATATCAGACTATTCAAAAGACTGCTGCATATATTTCACGAATTGGCAAGCAGCCAGGAATATCTTTGTCACCGAAACTTGTAACCAAACACGTAAGTGAAACCCAGTTTGCTAGCCAAATTGAGACAACACCTTTTTTAGGGGGTACTAGGTAGGTATCAATTAGAAGACACGATTTTAAGTTAATGTAGAAATTAGAACGTAATTTACGTACTATGCGATCAAAATAAGAATAGGACTGACCTTGCGCCATATTGTGACGTTTTGTATTGAAAATGAGCTGTTTTGTATTACAATTACAATAGATTTGGTAAATCAAAGACTCAGTTAAATAAAGTGAAAAAACAAATACTTTATTGGTTTGCAAATCAACTTTCTTTGTAAGACTTACTTTCAACTGATAGTTGACAGTTCGAGGTCATTGACGTTCCTATTCTTATCGCGATCGCATAGTTATTGAGTAAAAGGGATGGATGATGGATGAACGAGTACCTATACAAGATGAACGGAGGATTTCACAGACGATACATAGAGACTTGATTTTATCGTGAGTTAGGAAGGTGATGAAGTTAGAAAGATATTGGAGACAAAATGAGGAAAGGACGTCGGCAGTTTTAGGCTTGATATGGTACAGTAATAAAAGCTTAACCAAAAATAAAAAAATATTTTAATTGTTCTTTGCCTAATTTATCTTAGAGATTAAGAATTGGAATCAAAAATCGAAATAAATAAGAAATAAAATGATTATGCCATTGATATTTTGAAAAAACCACTAAAACAAAAACGGGTGCATGCTGGCTGGCGCGTGCTTCCACAGAATATCATGTCGACAGCAACTAAAACCTTTGAATTGAGAACTCATTAGTCGGGCTGTACTTCACTGGATCATTCACACCATACTTAACCTCACTGTCAGAAATAAGAATATTTCTCTTTAACCCAATTACGTACAAAAACAAATAAAAAATGAATTTAAATACTCTTGAAATACTCGATCACACCAAACTAATTTCATATCTGTACCGACTTACACAATCTGAGGCCCAGCGTTCTATGGGCGTCTGCCAGTGCCCTTTAAATTGAAAAAAAGACGTACGAAGAAATTGTATAGTTATACATCAGTATCTACTTTATTTCAATTCTAGGCGTTCGCAAATTCCATAATGAATAAGACAAACTTTAGGAAAAACGTAGGCTAGAAAACTCTACCTGTTTTCTTAGCCATTTCTTTCAGGTATTGCATATATTGGTATACCTCGCTTGTTTAGCGGCCCAACAATTTTCTCACTATGACCTCACTCCAATTAGGGTGGGTCCGATTTGTGAAATTGACTGAATACTTGAGCGCACAGTCATTACGCTTAAATCAGTTTCACGCTGATTCCGCCCGTTTTCGAATAAAAAAACTTCGCTTGAATAAGCGAAAATGATAGAATGAGAAAACGTAGATCCACCTGGCGTTCGCCTAGATTACCTATTCTTTGAGAAATGGACTGAAAAGATCAAGATTATCCATCCAAAGACTGTAAATAAAGTCTAAAAAAATTAAGAAGTGGATAGGCATATCTACCTATGTCTGCTTTTTAGAGTTCCGTAGGTACCCAAAGGGTAAAACGGGACCCTATTACTAAGACATCGCTGTGTCTGTCTGTCTGTCACCAGGCTGGATCTCATGAACCGTGACAGTTGAAATTTTCACGGATGATGTATTTCTGTTGCCGCTCTAACAACAAATACTAAACACAGAATAGAATAAATATTTAAGGGGGGCCCATACAACAAACGTGATTTTTTGCCGTTTTGTTCTCTATCTTAATAAAGGTTATATATAATATAGTGTCTAATGTTGTATACATACCTAATGGTACGGAACCCTTCGTGCGCGAGTCGGACTCGCACTTGGCCGGTTTTTTTTTAATGATGCTAAACGTGACAGGAATCTTTGCAATCTTTTTAACCAACTTCAAAAAAAAGGAATTTATCTATTCTATACGTATGTATGTATCTTTTAGGCTAGGCTTTAGGGCTTTCAAACGAATATACAAAATTTCATAGGTGTATGTATGTATGTATGTATCTTAGTCCACGAATGTCTCCGAAACTATTAATCGGATTGTGACCATTCTTTGTTTATTGGCTTACATTTACTTCAACTTAAGGAACAGTGCAAGTTTCATCAAAATCAATTCAGCAGTTTTCAAGATATGGAATAATACGTGGAAAGTGTGACGGCCTGGCTTATTGATACAAGCTACAGATGTGGTGTCAAAGGGAAAGCATCTCAAAACCTTGGTCAAATTCTAGTGCATGTAAGAAAAATCAATTTTACTATGCACTAAAAATAGAAAAATAAAAAACAGTTTCGGAAGTCGGTGCCGAATCAAACCAAAGCAAAAATCAAAGGCAACGACTTCCAAAACTGTTTTTTTCATTCACACAATATTTTGATATTTTTTTGAAGGCGGTTTTAACGTTTTTTTAAGTTTTTTCTTCGGTATAGAGATAGTACAGGCTAGCTATAACTTCCGTCCCTCGTATTTGCCTTACGTGTCATTGCACTGCAGTCGTGACCCGTGGCAAAATTGAAAACGTGCGTCTGGTAGCATCCGTACGTTCAAAGCGGTACATAGCGATGACAGCATTATGTGAAGTAGTATTTTATCCGTACGAATAGGGAATTGAGAACGTTAAATCTGTATAATTATACAGACAAAATAAATTCCACTAAGGGCGATTACACATTACGCCGCAGCGGCGCCGCCGTTGTAGTCATCCTTGCATTTTGTATACGTACTTTCAAACACTAGCCGCGGCGACAGCGGTGAATCATGGTTCCACGCGTATGCAAATACGGCGGCGCCGCTGTCGCTGTGGCGTGATGTGTAACAGCCCTAACTGTTCAGACTGACTGCTTAAAAATTGATCTTGTTTTAAACTTTTAAGTGTCCTTGCAGTCTTTTTTATGTTTTTAGGGTTCCGTACCAAAATGGTAAAAAAGGAACCCTTATGGTGCGACTTCGTCTGTCTGTCTGTCTATCACACCTGCTTATTTCAGCAACTACTAGTGCGATCGACTTGAAATTTGGAAGAGAAAGAATGCTTGTTCAACTTAATTGCAAATGAAAAAAGTCCTAAAATATTTTTATTTTTATTGCAAAAGGGGCCGGAGTGGGGGTCCAAAATTTTGAAGTGGGGTTACTAGGTCAAGTGACATATCATATGAAAGGGCTTGATCTACAAATTTCAAAATATATTTTCATTTTATTTTATGTTTCACAGTTTTCGACATTATGATGAAAAATGTCCAAAAAAATACCATTCCCCCCCCCTTATCTCCGAAGTTTGCAGGGCGAAAAATCTAAAATAATTAGAGTTGATAGAAATTGACCCAAATATGGCACCAAAAATAAAATGATGTTCCTAACTAGTACAGTTTTTTCAAAATCATCAAAATTCCTTCACAAACAAACTTAGTTATGCGGTCCGGATTTTTTCACTTTATACGTCCAAATATGATACGGAACCCTCGGTGCGCGAGTACGACTCGCACTTGGCCGGTTTTTAACCTTACAAACGTAAATTATAAGACTTACGTACATCCACAAACCTCAGTCACCTATAAACCTATTACGAGCTATACAGCAAGCAAATCGCGTGGCCCGCTAATGACGTCGTGCGACATTAACGTGTCCTAATGTGGTATGTTGCCGAGATGTGTCCGCTCCCAGCGAAATGCGGACCGTGATTGTGCTGATAATGTGATCTGTGTCGCAAATTAGTGTGTTAGCAGCTCAGATCATAGAAACAAGGAGATAGGCCATCATAGCAAATTAGTACGGGAACAACTGATGCCACTTTTAGTACATTTTTCAACACAATTACGCGCATAATAAAATTAAGCGCTCCTTGTGTAATAAAAAACCGGCCAAGTGCGAGTCGTACTCGCGCACCGAGGGTTCCGTATCATTTTTGGACGTATAAAGTGAAAAAAACTGGACCGCATAACTAAGTTTGTTTGTGAAGGAATTTTCATGATTTTGAAAAAACTGTAGTAGTTAGGAACATCGTTTTATTTTTGGTGCAATATTTGGATCAATTCCTATCAACTCTAATTATTTCAAACTTCGGAGATAAGGGATGGTATTTTTTCAGACATTTTTCATCATATGTCGAAAACTGTGAAACTTAAAATTAAATAAAAATATATTTTGAAATGTGCAGATCAAGCCCTTTCATATGATATATCACATGACCTAGTAACCCCACTTTGAAATTTTGGACCCCCACTCCGGCCCCTTTTGCAGTGAAAATAAAAATATTTTTTGTCATTTTTCATTTGCAATAAAGTTGGACAAGCATTTTTTATAACTGTTCCAAATTTCAAGTCGATAGCATTAGTAGTTGCTGAAATAAGCAGGTGTGACAGACAGACAGACAGACAGACAGATAGACAGACGAAGTCGCACCATAAGGGTTCCTTTTTTACCATTTTGGTACGGAACCCTAAAAAGATCTCCCACTCATTGAACATTCCGCACACCCTCAATCTAACACTGTTATTCGTCACTCAACACTAGCACTAAACTAAAACACTGTATTTATACCATCGATCGTGTTCGGTTCGTCGCCAGCGCGTACGTTTTTAATATGAGCAATTTGCTCAAGATCAGGCATCAAGCTCGATAGCGCCCTGGCACATCTCCTTGTTTCTATGATCTGAGGTTAGCAGGCTCTGAGGTTGGATGGAGTTGGGTTAGTCAATTGTGTGATAACTGATTGGCTGTGCAATGATAAACTACTACAGTTTTAGGTTTTCATGAATGTTAACCCTAGAGTGGGCGTGCTATAACCATTTTGCCGCCCTCGGTAAAAAACTGTCAATATTTATTAAAATACTTGCACCTTAAGTTCGTACCTTTTTAGTAGCTGCTCCCACTTTTGTTATCAACCCGTGCCGAAGGGTTGAACCCGATCAGGTAAAAGAGGGCCGCAGGAGAAGATTGTTACCATCAGGTGTCATCAGCATGGCGGCAATTCGCTAACCGCGCGCCTACCTCCGTCAGTAATATTTTTTCTTTAGTAAATTGAAACTATAGTCTTTTATTACTGGTTTAGGGTCTCTGTACTTGAAAAAAGTATGTAATTAATATTATAGATATATCATAAACAAGTACTTGTGTTCAAGTACTTCTTAGTGTAGAAATTACATACTAGGGCTGAAATTACTTCAACAATTCCACGGTGTAGACTTCTGTGAGACTTCAACAAAATTTGATTGCTGTCATACCGATAATATTACAAAACATCCTATGACATACAAATTCTCAAAATTTTACGACCCTCTTAAAGCAAAAAAGCGCAATATTTTGCCATATTATGACGTCCTATGTACAACAAGAGGCATTCGCAAGTCATAATACCCCATAATCCCCATCACTTGCACGCCGGGGCTAAGCCAGGGGTAAACCAGGTCGAGGGTGTCGCGGCAGGGAAATATGTTACCTTGTGACTTAGATTATGACGTGGAGGTTAAGATAGGGTATTGTGTAGCTTAGTGTTCAAAATAATGACTCAGGAAAAGGAGTATTTAATGGTAAAATTGATGCGCTTTTTAATTCAAAGAGGCTTGTGAAATGTTCCGAAAACGTTGTAGTTTCAGCTTTAAATAGAGCCTTCATTCATGATCTAATGACGAGACATGAAAGCAAGTTCCCTTTTATTTTTTATTTAGGTATAAGATTTTTTCATTCGCTTTAATTATAACGTTATTACACCAATAACGATTATTAAAGATATTTAAGACTTAACTATCACAAATGCACAAAAATCACAAACTTTAAATAACAAAACAAACAACCATACACCCTTCTCAGACACAAACAATTGTCTAATAATGAGTCTATTGTATGTGAAATCTTTCAAAACAAAAAATCAGCTATGCTCAACATTTTTCACCTAAAAACTCCATATAAAATATCCAAAGTTAACACCGACCTCTAAAATACAGTTCCCCAATCGATACCAAAACTCTCAGCCTGGAATTTTTAAACTCTCCCAACGGAAAATATTCGTAACTAACTTTTAACAGTAATTAACCCATTTCCATAACTTGTTGCTCCGGCTTAGGCTGTTGACACATTTACAACTATTAACTAGGTAGAAATAACGAATTTTCGAGGGAAAACAGCCGAATACCTGGGGAGTAAGTAACCGAGATTTTTACTTACAAATCTTCGCAATCTTGCCTGGTGTGTAGATTTGTGTCTAGTGTATTTAGTAACTAGACTTTTGCCCGCGACTCTGTTCGCGTGGACTACAATGAAATGACCAGTTTACACAACCTCCGTAGTGTAGGGTGGCTAGTATTACCAAGAGGTCAAGCTGTATCTCTGGTTTATCCCACCGGAATTAGATGAAACGTGGCTTAAATTTTAAGTTGAACCCCAAGATATCGAACTGTGAAAACCACATAAAATTGCGTTTAGTGCTTTTTGAGTGATGCGCGCACAAACAGACAAACAAATAAACATACGAACAGTAACGAATCTCCAGTGAGGGTTTTACCAAGCCTTCTTACTTCTTATGGTCACAACCTGTTCCTGACTGTTCCTTTCGAAAATTGCTTCATCAACATCATCCATATTAGCCGGATGGCGTCTAAGTACTGCTGAACAAAAGCTTCTTCCATAGATTTCCAAACCGATCTGTTCTGGCGTATTCAAAGGTGACCAGCAACCTTCACCATGCCATCTATCCACCTAGGGGTGGGGGGGGAGCATCAACGCTCCAAGCCAAGCAATGCGTATGAAAGTGACTACACACTTACATGTTCCTAATATTAGCCCGTAAACATTGAAAGCAGGGGACGCGTACGCATGTAAACTGCTTCGAATGAGAATTGGTAATGTAGAGTAAGTATACTTTTAATAGCCCTTATGGAGACATCGCTGCGCTCTTGACGTACCCTAGTTACATTCCCTTGGTTATCTTTTACGACCCTACCAAAATTACATGCCATACAGTCTGGTGAGAACCTCTTTCTCCTAAAATATTAATATTTATTAACTGAATATTTCAATATATACCGATATCATTCAATCAGTTGAAAAACGTTCACTGATGGAAATAGGCCTCCCGTAGGAAGGGAGCTATAATCGGCAGGTGTATTGGCCAAATGGAACGCCCTATATCTATATCTATAGGGCATTCAATAGAATCAAAAGTAATTAAGTGATTTCTCAGTTTTCTTTTTGTCAGTTGATGAGTTTTTACAGTACGCCGACAAATAAAATTGTTCTATTAAAAGTAGTTGTTGATTTTTACGAAACTTTATGAGCGGACAAACTTCAAACCGGCCATCATAGCTTGCCGCTGGTTTAATTACCTATTCCGACCTAGCTGGTATGTGACGGCATCCTTAGACCGAGTAAACAAAATAGGGTACTTAAACTTTAAAGTATCCTCGCTTAATCGGGAGGCGTCGCTAAGGTTTCCTATCCAATTACGTTAATACTAAAGCCGTTTAAGATGAGACTAAATGCTCATTTATATTTAATTAGATTTTTAAGGTATACCTACTTCGTCTTTTGGTAGTAATGGGAGCATATATCTAAAGTTATGTTATAAGCGCCATCGTTTCATGGTTGATTTGACCAAAAACCCGAACGAAGTGCTATGATCCCAGTTTCATTGTGAAAACCGCCAAACAGTTGAATGCGCTGCCGAAGTGGGTGTTCTCCAGTAGTTACGTTACAATCTGGCTTCAAGTCGCGAGTGAATCGGTTTCATCTTGGCAAGCGTTCTTCATCGTAGACCGCATCATCGCTTAACATCAGGCAAGATGGCGGCAAACGCAAGCCGATTAGTAAATAAAAAAGCGGACAAGAGCGTGTCGGACCACGCTCAGTCTAGGGTTCCGTAGCAAGAATTATTTCAGTCTTCCGACTACCAACATAAGTTATTTTTGCGGTTGTCAAACTCAAAACTGAAAATAGTGAATATTTCAAAAAGTTATTGACGTATCGTGTTCAAACCAATTTTAATCGAAAGTATTTATTAAATGCTATAAGCTTGATTTTTTCAGATTTTTTGATAAAGGGGTTGGAAAACTACAGGGGGGGGGGGCATATTGTTAACGACTTTCGGAGCTCGTAGTTCACTAAATATGCACTTAAATAAAAAAAATATTTAGAAACCTCCATGTTATTTTTAAAGACCTATCCAACGATACCCCACACAAAGGGGTGCGCGTAAATATTTTTTTTCATCCCTCAGTTTCATGTATGGGGGCCACCCCTAATTATTTTATTTTTTGTAATTTCACTACAAGCCTTTATGGCGGCTTACAGAAGACATCTAACTGCGAAGTTTCATACAGATTGGTTATGAACTGTAGATTTGACGAGGGTGTGACAGACGGACAGACGGACAGACAAACGGACAGACGGACGGGATGAAATTATAAGGGTTCCTTGTTTTACTACGGAACCCTAAAAAAGGAAATAACATTCATCAATGCTCAAACATTGAATACAGTCTGTTTGCAGTGAACTCGATGCCTGTGAAAATTGCTCGCTACTGCGTTTGTTGCTCTCTACGTGCTAACGACGCTAAAGGATACTTTGTGGAAACTCGTTGCTCATACTTTATTATGCAGTGGAAAAAAACGTTCAACTGAGGAAAAGCATCTAAGATGTTAATGATAGAAAGATGTGCTCAAACAAATTGAATCATATTTTGAAAACTGCTTTCCGCGGGCTCACTTCACTCGATATTCATTTGTACAAAGTTTTATTGGGAATTTTTAGTAGGTTCTCAGCTGTAGCAGCCTGGAGTTTTGATTTGCGAATGGTAAATGACATTAAGCTCGACATGGGAATTATAACTGACAAAATGTGTACTAACTATACACCTCTAGGTTCTCTGCTTACCCCTTAGGGGTATACAAGGGTAGTGTTATATTATTTATTTGTAGGAAATAGGTAATTTAGTTTGAAATCGACAGTATGCGGCAAGCAGGCATAATAAAATGGCGTAAATTAAAAAAAAAGATTATAGTGCGTTATACCTACCTACGTACCTTTTTTTCAATATCCAAATAAACACTTTGAGAAAAAAGCACAGCTCTCTAATAAATTTTCTTTCTACCAAATGGATATAAAAGTTATATTTTTCACTACCATTGCTCAAATACTGAATGCAGTTTGCTAGAGGCAAACCACCGCCTTGCCGCCAGCCTGTGAAACTCTTGACGCGTGAAAACGATGCCTAAAGCGCTTTACAGCGCTGCGATGTACAAGTTAAGGGTATCTACTTTTTATCTGCAAAAGCGCAAAGTTTCGAGATTTATCTTTTCTTTATAGGCAACTTGTTTAATATTACTTTGAGCATTCAAGCATAAACGATCGAATAGATAGACAATAAAATGGACTGGAAAATTAGGAATAGAAAAAAGAAAGTGCCTATATGTTAACTAAGGGCCGATTAAGTGCAAGGAATAAAGTTAAATTTTGAAAGATTTTGTATAGAAAATTTGTCAAGCATTTTAAATTATTCATTGGATAGACAAGTTAACTGACGATGGCAAAATCGACCCTGACCTAAATTAACTATTTTAGAATAGTACCTAGTTGTGCATTCAGGAATAAAAATTCGTTAATATTCAATGAGTGACGTTACCTAATGACGAGAGCAGAAGATTTTGTAGGGTTCCGTACCTCAAAAGGAAAAACGGAACCCCTATATCATTGTGTTGTCCGTCTGTCATGACCATGAGTGGAGCTATCTGTTTATAGATGGCGCCAATAGAAGTATGCAATAGCGCCATCTATGATCAAGATATTATGATATATCAACTATGATGTAATAGCGGCATAGATGGCGCTGTTGCATATTTCGGAACCCTCAGGGCGCGAGTCGTACTCGCACTTTTCTTGTTTCTGATTTCTCTTCAGTGTTTTATATCCCATTAATTCCCCATTAAAAGAAAACCAATTAACTAATGATTCTACTTGAGTTTACAAGGAAAACATTCTAATTAATCTAAAATGCTTGCCGAACGATTCGTACCCCAGCACTTGTATAAATATCAATTACCTACGTATATCTAATGGGAAGACGTTCTTTCTTAGAAGGACAATACAATAACGATGGTTGTGTTTTGCTTGTAAAGGATTTGCTTTGTAACTCGGTTATTGTCCCAAAAGATTTTAAGAAAATATTTTTGTCAGTGATAGTATTAGGCCATTATTTTGTCCTTAAGTGGAGTAATAAAAAAATAGGGTGTAAAACTAAGTTCCAGAAATTACCACATAAATTTACAAACGTCGTTCGCCCCGAACGGGGAACTCGCGATGTGCCCCTCTTACAACCCCATATTTCTCGGCAATCCCTTGACCGATTTGGCTTATATTCGAACTTAAAAAATATTTTTATCTCATTAATTCGCCTACCAAATCTCACGACGTTTCGATCAACGATACTCGAGTTATTGTCAAACAAACATTTATACATACATACAAACGCCGGATTGTTCCAGTAGACTCGGAGAACTATTGTTCAATTATATAAAATGCTATAATAAAGAGTGGTTGATAGTTTTGCCACTCCTCCTGAGCTACATACCTATGTTTACAAGGGAAGGAACTTTATGCTCTATTAGACTATAACGATGTTTACACATCGATTAGCGTTTAATAGCTTTCATATATCGATAAGTTCTATGTTAATAGAAGCGATTGTCAATATTTTTACACGTAATCACTTAAACATTGGTCAATCGCAATTTATCGTTTCGAAGATCCATAAGAAACGAGCACGACCTCAGATCATAGAAACAAGGAGATATGCCATCATAGAAAATTAGTACGGGAACATCTGATGCCACTTTTAGTACATTTTTCGACACAATTACGCGCATAATTAAGCGCTCCTTGTGAATAAAGAGATTTCCCACGCATTGAACATTCCGCACACCCTCAATCTTACACTGTTAATCGTCACTCAACACTAGCACTAAACTAAAACACTGTATTTATACCATCGATCGTGTTCGGTTCGTCGCCAGCGCGTACTTTTTTAATATTAGCAATTTGCTCAAGATCAGGCATCAAGCTCGATAGCGCCTTGGCACATCTCCTTGTTTCTATGATCTGAGAGCACGAGCCTTAAGATTTTGAGTATAATTTACGTAAACTAATGAGAATGTGTAATAATGTAATACATTTAGGCTGTGTCCCCAGTAGGCAAACTGTTAGCGCAAAACTAGCAAACTGTGGACACTCAATTTCAAATATATATGGAATGGCGTACTAAAGCGATACGCCGCAAACTCAGTCAGCCGCTCACAGTTTGCCTACTGGGGACACAGCCTTTATGACTTTATTTCATTTGACAATTTGACAGTATCTATCGCACAATATGTCTAGTAAATTCGACTTCTCAACAACTAAGGGCGGGTTGCTTCAAACCATCTGTATTCGTAAGTCAGTACGTAATCGTTAAGTCAGTATGACATTGTCGTACAAGCCGCCATATTTGACGGTTACAGATACGTAACTGTAAGTTGAAACAACATGGCCTAAATCTCTATGCAATGTACTAGCTGTTCCCCGCGGCTTCACCCCGTTGCTCGGCTCGTAAGGGTTGTAGCTTGATGTTAAATAGCCTATACTATTCCTCATAAAAAAGACATACAAAACGTATTCCACATACAAAAAGTTTTTTTTCTAATTCAACTGGTAGTTCTAACACGCGTTCAAACAAACAAACAATCAAACTCTTCAGCTTTATAATATTAGTATAGACTTCGAAAAAAAAAGATTGTAATTAAAACACTAAACAATATTCATCAATCTTTAAGATGCATAATTATGTGTCAAGCTTTTTACTTTAAACTAAGATTGTCTTAAAACTCCAAGTATTACTTATCTTACTTATATAACTACCATTACTCAACTTTTTCAAAAAAAGCTGTGCACACAATTAATATCTAAATTAAGCTTGCACAGAATGTTTCTTTTAACAAAATTCTTTGTTAAAATCAAACCGCTAAGAACTTTCACTCTTGACCGTTTTGAAGATAAGAGAGAAATGCACATAAAATAATAAGTGCAGAAAATCAACGCCATGAAGTTCTTCTTATTGTTCCCGATGCCGGTGGAGTACTTACCTACTCTTTTGTTATATTTTTGAATGATTTTTATAAAAATATTATTTTATTAAATCATTTTTGTGATATTTGTAAATAGTGGGTACTTAGAGATAAGCTAACTAAATTGTATGTGACGGTTCACCAGTCTGCGAATATACGTGTAATAGCTAAGTTGGTGTTTGATTGCTCTTCCCGGAATCCAGACTACTCCAGATATACTTCAGTGGCGACGAACAGTGTTGATTCTACGCGTGAATTAGTGGCTACAATATTATCGAACTATAAAAATGTCAATTGGAAAAATTGCGGAGTTCAAAGTGCACACGGACGATTGGAAATTGTATGTGGAACGTTTAGAACAATATTTTTTAGTAAACAAGATACCGAGTGAATTACAGGTGCCCACGTTAATAACGGTTATGGGGGCAGAAGGATATGAACTTCTTGTTAATTTGTGCACGCCAACTAAACCAAAGGACAAAACGTTCGCACAAATTGCTGACGTCATGGAAAAACACTTACAACCAAAACCGAGTGAGTTGGCGGAACGGTATAAATTTAGACACAGGAAACAAAAGGAAGGTGAAACGATATCGGAGTACTCAGCGGTTTTAAAGAAAATGTCCAAGACCTGTGAATTTGGAGTTTGGCTGGAAGAAAGTTTAAGGGACCAGTTAGTTTGTGGAATAACGAATGAGACTATTCGACAACGATTATTTGCGGAAAGTAATTTGGATTTCGGAAAGGCGTATAAGTTAGCTGTTAGCATGGAAGCAGCGGAAAAAGACGCCGCGGCAGTTGAGGGACATGGGAAGTCACCGAGCGAAGAAACGACGGCGGTGACGTGTCAAGCGATCGCGGCGAGAACTCGGCGGACGAGCGCGGCGGCGGTAGGTGATAGTCGTGACGTCGGCGGAGCGGCGCGCCAGGCGCGCGCGACGTCCGCGCAGGACACGAGGTGGCGCGGCGGGCGCGCATCGCCGGCGGCCGCACCAGCACGGCTGGGTGAGCGGGCGCAGCCGCAGTGTCGGGTGTGCGGAGCGCGACATGAAGCAGTCAAGTGCAAGTTTGCACGTTATGTTTGCCGAGTTTGCAACCAGCAAGGACATTTGCGGCGGATGTGCCCGAATTTGGCAGGGCATCACAACTTCGACTTAGTGCAAGTAAGAGAAGACAACGAAAGCGATAGCGTGGAAAGTGATGAGGTAATATTTGTTGATGTTTGTAGATTATCGGCTGCGCAGTGTAAACCTATGTATGTAGAATTAAACGTAAATGGTAATGATATTAAAATGGAGTGCGACACCGGTAGTGCCGTGTCATGTATAAGCTGGGATTGTTACAGTAGACTATTTAAAGATTTGTGTTTAAGCCCTTGTAAATTAATGCCTAAATATTATACCGGCGAATCGGTCAAACCACTTGGAGTTATATTGCCATTAGTGAAATATAAAGACGTGTGTAAGAAATTAGAATTGTTTGTAATCGAAAACGGAAAAACCGTTCTTTTAGGACGGCAATGGATGGCGGAATTAAAAATTCAATTACCTATAATAAACTACGAGTGTAATAATGTGACAATGTGCAAGGATAATGTATTTGATATGTTGGCTTTCAGTTCCAAATACTCTGAGGTGTTCGCGGATGGTCTGGGCCGATTCACCGGTGGCAAAGTGAGCGTGTGCGTGCGGGAGGGGGCGCGGCCGGTGTTCATGCGCGCGCGACCGCTGGCGTACGCGCTGCGCGAGCCCGTCGAGAGGGCGCTCGAGCAGCTGCAGCGCGACGGCATTCTCTCACCGGTGGAGCGCTCGGACTGGGCGACACCCATCGTACCGGTGGTTAAGAAAGACGGTAACATCAGAATTTGTGCCGATTACAAATTAACACTAAACAAAGTTATAGAAATTGACCGTTATCCGTTACCTAGGGTGGAGGAACTGTTACTTAGTTTGAGGGGTGGTGACCGTTTCAGTAAAATTGACCTTTCGCAGGCCTATGCACAATTTGAATTGGATGAAACCAAGAAATATACTGTGATAAATACCCACAAGGGGTTGTTTATGTATAACAGGCTAGTTTATGGATTATCTTCAAGTCCAGGTATTTTTCAAAGGCGCCTAGAGCAGTTATTTGCAGATTTACCTTACGTAGGGGTCTTCCTCGATGACGTCATCATAACGGGACCCACGAAGGAGGCTCACATGCATAATTTAAATAAAGTTTTCGACCGCTTAAAAAAATATGGTTTAAGGGTTAAGAAAGATAAGTGTGTATTTTTTGCTGAATCTGTTAATTATTTAGGTCACACCATTAGTAAAGAAGGAGTTCACACGTGTGACGACAAAGTTAAGGCTGTAATTAAGACTCCAGCTCCCACGAGCGTTACGGAGTTAAGAGCATTCATTGGGATGGTCATGTACTATGGAAAGTTTATAAAAAATGTTAGTACCATTCTGTCTCCATTATACAGTTTGCTTAAGACGGGTGTTCAATACATTTGGAATAAAGAGTGTCAGGACGCGTTTAGTAAAGTTAAATATCTATTAACTTGTAGTGAAGTATTGATGCATTATACACCTGAGTTACCTATAATACTGACGACGGATGCAAGTAGTGTAGGTATAGGCGCAGTGATATCGCACACGACTCCGAGCGGTGAGCGACCCGTGGCATACGCGTCGCGCTCGCTCACGCAGGCCGAGCGCGCCTACTCGCAAATTGACCGGGAGGCGCTAGCTATTGTGTTTGGAGTTCGTAAATTCCACCAGTATCTTTACGGGCGTAAATTTATATTAAGAACAGATCACAAGCCTTTAACTTATATATTAGGTAATAAAGTCGGCATTCCGGTGATGGCCGCGTCCAGGCTGCAACGTTGGGCGGTGTTGTTAACAGGGTATAGTTATGATATAGAGTATGTTTCATCGAGCAAGAACTGTGCGGATGCATTATCACGCTTGCCGTATAAAGATGGTAAAGCAAATTCCGTGATACGAAATGAAAATACTTACGTTAATTTCGTTGAAAATTTTTTACCAATTACGAGTAAAGATGTTAAGAAAGCGACGGCCTGTGATCAGGTCCTGAGTAGGATTTTAACATATATTCAGTCCGGTTGGCCACTAACATGCCCCAATGATCAGATTCAACCTTACTTCATGAGACGTAATGAATTATATACGGAATGTGGGTGCATAATGTGGGGTTATCGTATGGTTATACCATTGTCATTACAAAATAACGTGTTAAAACAACTTCATAGCAGTCATATGGGAATAGTGAAGACCAAGAGTCTAGCTCGTAGCTATGTATGGTGGCCTAACATAGACGTGGGAGTGGAAACGATGTGTAAGCAATGTGACACTTGTGCGGCCGAGGCGGAAGCGCCACGCCGGGCTCCGATACAGCCATGGCAGTATCATGCTCGCCCCTGGAGCAGGCTTCATATCGATTTCCTAGGTCCATATAAAGGTACAACTTTTTTTGTTTTAATTGATTCTACTTCAAAATGGATAGAGGTTTTTGAAATGACACGAACTAATGCGTCAAACGTCATTAAGGTTTTAAGATCCACGTTTGCAAGGTTTGGTTTACCGGAAGAATTAGTTTCTGATCAGGGCCCACCATTTACTAGTTCAGAATTTAAAACGTTCTTGAGAAATAATGGCATCAAACAGTTTTTCTCGCCAGCTTACCACCCATCCTCCAATGGAGCAGCAGAGAACGCAGTTAAATTATGTAAGCGGGCTATTAAGAAAGCACATAGGGATCGGGTAGATGTCGACACAGCCTTACAAACGTTTCTGCTTACATACCGAAATACCGTGCACGGGACAACCGGGGAAACTCCTGCCATGCTGTTGCAGAGGCGGACATTACGTTCGAGGCTAGACTTGTTACGTACTGAGCGGGTCACCGAAGACAGAGTCCGCGAAGTCCAGAGGCGGCAGGTCGAATATACAGGTGGGACTCCGCGTTGTTTTCGGGAAGGCGACACAATTTGGGCTCGTGACTACGGCACTCACGATAAATGGGTGAAGGGTACCGTAGAAGGGGTAGATAGTGTAGGCAGATATTCTGTGGTAAAGGATGACGGTCAATTACTTAAAAGGCATGTAGATCAAATACGTCGCAGATCTCGATTATCTGATGTTACCTGTCCAGAGGGCAATAGCAGCGAAAGAGGATCCGGTGAAGAGAGTGTCGTCGAGCCGCTTAGCGAGCGGGTAGAACAGGTGTCCTCACCTGAACCATCTATAATGAATGAGGGTTCGAATCAGAGTAATCAAGGTAATATTCCTTCTGAGCATTCATCACCGCGATTACCATCGCCTTCTAGGTCACCGGTGAATCAGTACTCAAAGCGAATACGACGACCAGTCGATAGATTTAAAATTGAGTAGATTTAAGTGCAATTGTATTAGAATAAGTAATTATTATTGAATAGTGGTGGAGGTGTGATATTTGTAAATAGTGGGTACTTAGAGATAAGCTAACTAAATTGTATGTGACGGTTCACCAGTCTGCGAATATACGTGTAATAGCTAAGTTGGTGTTTGATTGCTCTTCCCGGAATCCAGACTACTCCAGATATACTTCAATTTTCACCTAAGGAGGCTCTCGTTAGGCAGTTAGATCAAGTGCTTGATAAAGAGACTGTTACTCCTGGACACGGCTCATATTGTCACAAAGTTCATCTCTCTGGAGTCCTGACCGCCGGTGGCTTGGACCCTTTTCCCAATGCCGGTGGAGTATTATTATTTTATAATTTTGAAAACTTTTTTAAATGTAAATATAATAATATATGTTCTAGCTTTATCACAGTGGCGAGCGAGTTCAAAACGAGGCGAACGCGCAGCGAACACTCCGCAAATAGCACCGTAGACGCCACGTTGTACACTTTCGTACGACAGAGAGCCCATCCCGCCCCACTGCAGCGATAATGTTACGCGCCCGCGGCCTGTTCGGCGCGTTCTCGTCGCGAACTCGCGGCGAACCCGCTGCGATTTCGCCTCGCATTGAATTCTTTTTTTTATTTGTAAATAGGCTTGCGTTTGACCGCCATCTCGCCTAATGTTAAGCGATGATGCGGTCTACGATGGAGCACGCTTGCCTAGAAGAAACCGATTCACTCGTGACTTGAAGACACCCAGATTGTAACTATCGGGGAACACCCACTCGGGCAGCGCATTCCACTGTTTGGCGGTTTTCACAATGAAAGTGGAATCAAAGCGCTTCGTTCGGGTTTTTGGTATATCAACCATGAACCGATGGCGCTTTTTCGTGCTTTTGGCCATCCGACAGAAAAAAGGGCAGGATGGAATTAGATCATGCAGATCTGAAGCACACTCTCCAAAATGTATCCGATAAAAAACCGATAGGCTAGCAACTTTGCGCCGATGCTCAAGACTTAGGAGCTTGGTCTGAACAAGGGAGTCGTTGTTGATGAGCTTCTTGGCAAGCTTCCCAATGGACTCCAACGCCTCAAGCTGGTACTTGGCTGAGCCATCCCAAAGATCCGAGCAGTACTCCATGCACGAACGAACTTGTGCTTGGTACAATTGAAGCAATTGTTCCGACGTGAAGTACCACCGCACCTTCGAGAGGATACCTAGCTTTTTAGCAGCCAATTGAGCTTTGGACTCAATATAGGAGCCAAAGTTGAGGGTTGACATCAAAGTAACGCCCAAGAGCTCGAGATGGTCAGTTATCGGTATGGACACATCTCGAAAAGTAGGAGCCAGCTGGAATGGCCTCCTTTTGGCGGAGAACAGACACGCCTGGGTCTTAGCTGCATTGAACTTGACCAGATTGGCATCGCCCCAATCGGAGACTGCCTTAAGGGCCCAATTCAGGCGCTCGACCATGGCCTCTCTCAGAGACTGGATTTTGGGTCCACTGGTCCGTGCGTTGGCTATGTAGCTCTCTACAACAGTGCTGTCGTCTGCATACCCAAAGGTTCCGGGATTTAGCAGGTCGTTGATATGCAGCAGGAAGAGCGTCGCAGAGAGCACCGACCCCTGGGGAACACAGGCACGCACGCATTAATAGCCATTTGATCGGACGAGCATCCATCAATGACCACTCGAATCAAACGATCCCTCAGGATGTCCGATATCCACGCAATGAAACCGGTGGATTCGCTCGCAAATCGCTACTATAATATAATAAGGCCCTCAGATGAATAAACAGCATGATAATAGCATGTCATAGTGAGGTCCTAACTTGATTCAGCAGTGAGCCTTCTGTCTTGTTACACAAAGATATCGTAACGAAATCTTTAGGGAATTGTAAAGGATATTACTTTCTGTCCCCCCTTTACTTTTTTAATTTAAGTAGCTTTTCTCGTTTGAATCTGTCACTTTGACCGGTTCTTAATGAACTTAGAAAAAGGGATGGTAGCGGAATTATCTTTGATCGTCTGTTTTTTTTAATCGTGTTCTGCGAGAGTAACTTTGTGGGGTTAGCAACGAAAGACGGAAATACTTTTTAAAACTTTTTTTTTTCAATTGTACCTTTATTTAATACTAGCTGACCCGCCCGGGCTTCGCACGGGTAAAGTTTAGTACGCTTACCCTACGCCTACCCTACGCCTACCCTACGCCTACCCTACGCCTACCCTACGCCTACCCTACGCCTACCCTACGCCTACCCTACGCCTACCCTACGCCTACCCTACGCCTACCCTACGCCTACCCTACGCCTACCCTACGCCTACCCTACGCCTACCCTACGCCTACCCTACGCCTACCCTACGCCTACCCTACGCCTACCCTACGCCTACCCTACGCCTACCCTACGCCTACCCTACGCCTACCCTACGCCTACCCTACGCCTACCCTACGCCTACCCTACGCCTACCCTACGCCTACCTTACGCCTACCCTACGCCTACCCTACGTCTACCCTACGCCTACCCTACGCCTACCCTACGCCTACCCTACGCCTACCCTACACCTATCCTACATCTACCCTACACCCCAAATCTCAAAAATAAGTTTCAAGCTTCTAGCTTTAAAAATGACGTAATTTCCATACAAACTTTCATGACCTATTTAAACCCTTTACAGCCCTTTTTCGCATTAAAAAGTAGCCTATGTCCTTTCTCAGGCTCCAGACTATCTCTGTACCGAATTTAATTTGAATCGGTTCAGTAGTTTAGGTGTGATTGCGTAACACACAGACAGACAGACAGAGTTACTTTCACATTTACAATATTAAGTAAGGATTATTTCCTATTATTTAACTTCCTATTCCCTTTCTCTCATTCGAATTTATATGACAAATATATTCTTTTAGGGGCAATTTTTCAATCGCCAGATAATTTGACTCCTATGAATAAACCATATTGGTTTCTGACCAATCCTGTATTATGAGATCGATATAGTTTAGGTATACCTAGGAATAAATAGGTATCTGGCGGTGGAAAAATCAGCCCTTAGGTATAATAAGAGGGCACCGCTGACCCGGAACATAAAGGGCTAAGGAAGGAACTTTCCTAATTATTAAATTACCATTATAACATTTTCTGCATTAGTATAGTAACGTTTTCAAAGAGGGGGCCCACTAGGGCCCAAGCCTGCCGGGAAAGCGGGATTGTCCGGAAGGGATACCGCTGACCCAGACAAAAGGGCTAAGGAAGGAATACGGGTGGGTTTTAGTCAGTAAGAGTCTGACACTCCCTTCCGCTCCACCCAGAGCGGGAGGAGTAATTTGATGATTTCGCATGCTCAAAAAAAAAAAAACGGTATAATAAGAAAAAAGTTACGTATTTAGGTACCGTACCTGTGATATCCATTACGACTCTTATCTCCTAGTATCTTTGCAGCACAGTTAATAACACATTTGTACCAATCATTTTCTTTTTATAACCCTCCGAATATACACTCATAACTCTTGTATGTGTTCCTGGTATTATAAGTCCCTAGAGCCTGTATTTTTACGACAAGAACATTACTGTGAAAGCACGGCAAATATTAATATGATCATTATCATATTCCCTTAAGGTGTTCGTACTGATACGGTGAAGCCATCATTAGTTATATGTAGTTATATAATAAGCAGAGTGTAAAGGGGCCTGTAGACGATCAACATTTTCACGGTAATTGATGGGCCCTTATGTTAAATCATTTAATAAAAAAAGGTTGATTAATTCCAAAGTTTAAAATGTCACTTACGGGATATCTTCCGTGATTACGCTGTAACGCTAGTTCTTCTTAGCCAACTCGTAAACTTCATTGCTTTGAGAGTTGCCCGGTCAGACTTCTTATGTAATCTCTTATTTTGGAATAGAAACAAAAAAAGTTGGTAGAAACATCAATTTATACATAAACTCAGCATAAAATCATAATATATATCATGTTACAACTTGCCCCACGGTATAATTTTATGCTGAGTCTATGTATAAACTCATGTCACAACTTGCTCCACGGTATGATTTTTTACTTGAACTTAGATATATAAAAAACAAAATAATCTGAATAGAAATTACATCTACCGATACAACATTAATGAAATTGTCTAGAATTTTGAGTAAAAATAATAATAAAAAGCTACTCAAACAGAGCCAAAAACAAATACTGACGAGTACGATTTTTTTCCAATACCAGGTAAAAACGAAGTGCGTGCACACGACCACTTGATGTGCTATCCAGAGGGACATTGGGTGTGCCCATGTAATAGAGCACGTTTTATAGGATACAATAAGTCGAAAATACTATAAATAAACGTTGGTTTAGTAGGAAAAAATCGGGTGTTACTACTTACCCCTGCTACAACTAGCCCCCCGCTCCCCTACATTAGAATCAAAAGCTAAATAGCTTAAACCAAGTGAATTAACTGTGACCTCTACATAACCAAGATCGTGTTACATTATAACTTGTTGCTGCCTCGTCGAGTTTGCCAAGTTTCGCTGAGGTCGGGGGTTCAGACCCTGGCTTGTGTAATATTTTATGAGATATGCAAGCTATCTTGTAATTTCGACGATTCTGGCCACCAGTTGTGTGGGGGAACTAGATTTAATAGAAACAAGAAAGTGTAAGTTTGGTTAAGTGCATATTAAATGAACTAGGAGCTCCGAAAGTTGTTAACAATGTGCCCCTGTAATTTTCTAACCGAGTTATCGAAAAATCTAAAAAAATTAAGCTTATAGAATCTAATAAAAATACACACATCAAAAGTGTCTAGGGATCAAGCATTTTTATGCGGATTTCTTGAGATTGAGATGTGGCTTTGTAATAAATTTATGATTTTATAAATTTATATGGATCCTTTTTGGTGCATTTCATAATTTGAATCAGGAACTCTCAATCAAATTCGAGTAAAAGATGAAAATAAGCTGTCAATATTTTCCCTATAAAAACATACAACGCATTGAAGACATTATTAGTGCTACTGTTTCCCTACTACTGATTAAAACCAACGTTATTATGGAGCGGCGACGTCATTTAAGCAGGGAAGAAATGCTCAGAGCCGTGGGAATGATAGAAGCTGGTTCCCGGCAACGTACTGTAGCTTTAGCTCTGAATACAAGTCAGAGTGTTATCAGTCGACTTTGGACACGTTACCGAAGCACTGGTACCGTGGCTGAGCGCCATGGAGGACGGTATCGCTGCACCACACGGAGACAAGACCGATACATTCAAATCCAACAATAACCGCCATGATGTTAGCCGTGAGGCTTCATCACTCTTCAGGGAACTTAATTAGCGACCAAACAGTCAGAAACCGCTTGCATGAAGTGAACCTTCATTCCCGAAGACCGCTACGGGTACCACCTATAGCAATGCACAATCGTAGGATTCGATATCAATGGGCTCTTGAACACAGAAATTGGGCAGAAGAACAATGGCGTTTCGTGTGCTTTTCTGATGAGTCTCGTTTTGGTATGAGACCGGATACAAGACGTATACGACACTGGAGAACCCCTGGACGCCAACAGCGATTAAAATCCTGCCAGGAAGTCCATCCTTATAGTGGTGGAACCATCATGGTATGGGCGGGTATTTGGATCGGCGGAAGAACTGAGTTGATTTGGATCAGAGGCAACCTCAACGCTCAAATTTATGCTGAGACGATTGTATCAGACGTCATCGTTCCTCTACAAGTGCAAATCGGTCCCTTATTTCAGTTAATGCATGATAATGCACGACCGCACACCGCAAGAGTTGTAAGACAGACTCTCGCCGCAGCTAACATCAATGTCCTGCCCTGGCCTGCTCAGTCGCCAGACTTGAACCCGATTGAGCATGCATGGGATATGCTACAGAGAAGAGCTCTGCCGAATATGGAGGGTATCCAGTCGCAAGAAGACCTTTTTTTGTTGTTGCAACGAACATGGGCGGCCATTCCACAGCGTGATTTGGATGAACTCATTTTGAGTATGCCAAACCGATGTTCTTGTGTTGTTAGTGTTCGCGGTAGAAACACGGATTATTAATTGTTTAAGTTACCCAATAAAATTTTAAAGAAAACTGTTATTTCAGTCTTTTTTTCGAACTTTAATGTTAGTGGTTCAAATGTCAAAAATCCCTTTATTAGGAAAATGGCAAATTTCTTTATTAATGCAAAGGTGACTTGGTTTATCGTTACTGTGACAAACGAAAACACTTTATTTGATGAATCCTTAAAGAAAATTTTAATTAATATCAATCAGGAGAAAAGTTATTGCAAAAATATATGTTGATCCCTAGATACTTTTGATGTGTGTAGGTCGACTAGATTCTCATGGCATAAAAAAATAAAATTAAAAAAAATTATTTTGGCACGGCAATGCATACTAGTCACTTTTCAAATGAAGCATGAGTTGTGTAAAATTCTGACAATTGCTAGTGCAAGCTAAAACTCTTTCATCCATTCACCCCAGTGCTGGTAGCAACAGTTTTTAATCTCTATTTTTGCCATCAGATTCTGGTCGACCTATACCTAGTTGGTTGGAGTAAGATACGTTAATTATTTTTTGAAATATTCACTATTTTCAGTTTTGAGTCTGACAACCGCAAAAATAACTTATTATAATATTGTGAAATACAAACTTATATTTGCGGTCGGATGACTGAAATATTCCTTGCTACGGAACCCTAGACTGTGCATAATCCGACACGCTCTTGTCCGGTTTTTTTTAAACGTCACATTATTCAATGCAAAATTTTAATCCACAACTAAAGAGAATCGGCGTCGCAAACCTTTGGACTACTGCGACCTATATACAAATAGTATATTCATAAACAGTAGGTACCTACAGCCTGTCTGTATACATGTCTTATGTTATCAAACGAAGAGATCTTGAGATGGGCAAGACAGCTCCCTTTTCGTGCTCAAACATAACTGCTAACAACCGAATATATGTGCTTTTGTTGGGCTAAAGATTTTTCACTTGAATACCTACTTGAAAGATCGTTGGTCTCGTGAAAGCGCGACCGCTGAGTATGTGGTACTGGATTTTGTTCACGAGTCAGGAAAAGTCTTATAAAGGACAATTCCAGGGGGCCATATCAATTTGGGCCGCGGAGTGCTACAACCAAAGGGCACTGGCAGACGCCCATAGAACGCTGGGCCTCAGATTGTGTAAGTCGGTACAGATATGAAATTAGTTTGGTGTGATCGAGTATTTCAAGAGTATTTAAATTCATTTTTTATTTGTTTTTGTACATAATTGGGTTAAAGAGAAATATTCTTATTTCTGTCAGTGAGGTTAAGTATGGTGTGAATGATCCAGTGAAGTACAGCCCGACTAATGAGTTCTCAATTCAAAGGTTTTAGTTGCTGTCACCATGATATTCTGTGGAAGCACGCGCCAGCCAGCATGCACCCGTTTTTGTTTTAGTGGTTTTTTCAAAATGTCAATGGCATAATCATTTTATTTCTTATTTATTTCGATTTTTGATTCCAATTCTTAATATCTAAGATAAATTAGGCAAAGAACAATTAAAATATATTTTTATTTTTGGTTAAGCTTTTATTACTGTACCATATCAAGCCTAAAACTGCCGACGTCCTTTATATTATATAATAAAATTACTCATTTTGTTATACTATCAGTTTTATTTAACTTGTAATGATAAAGAGTCCCGTGTTTCTAACATTTGACACGTAGAGCGAGTCTTCCGACTGTCGCACGGCAATCGGACGGCGCGCTCTACGCGTAATCTGTACCTATAGAAAAAAAACCGGCCAAGTGCGAGTCGTACTCGCGCACCGAGGGTTCCGTATCATTTTTGGACGTATAAAGTGAAAAATCCGGACCGCATAACTAAGTTTGTTTGTGAATGAATTTTGAATTTCAAGTCGATAGCATAAGTAGTTGCTGAAATAAGCAGGTGTGACAGACAGACAGACAGACGAAGTCGCACCATAAGGGTTCCTTTTTTACCATTTTGGTACGGAACCCTAAAAACAAACGACGGTGCGCAGTACGACACCCGCACGACTGCAGTCCGACACTAAACGTCAAAATTGAAAGAGCCCATAAATCATTACGCTCAAGTATGGCGAAGACTGATAAATTGTCGAATAGACCAAGAATACTTTATAATTATAAATAAAGCATCACTTAATTAATAAATTATTCTGCCTTAAAATTACTTACACGAACAACATCGCATATTACCTTAAATGTAAAGCAAATAAAATGTAAATTGAGGCGAAAATTAAGCTAATACTGCTCTAACAGCGAAGATATACAGGTTGAAAGGTTAAATTAGGGAGGGGTGTATTAAAGGAGTATTTGATACTAGTTCGAATAACATTAACAATTTAATAATTAGTTTATCTAAAACAAATATAATGCATTTTTACCAACGCTTATCGGTGCAAAATTTGACTATAAAATACGACGGATAAAAAATTTACGAAGTAGCAGTAGCAAAATTTTTAGGAATATTGATTGACAGCCAATTAACATGGAAACCTCAAGCAGAAGAGGTGTGTAAAAAATTAAGCATTTCTGCATGTGCTATTCAACCTAAGTAAAAAAGTGAGTACAAAAACGACATTGGTAGCCTACCATGGTTTAGTGGCATCAATTCTGCGTTTCGATATAATATTTTGGGGTAATTCTAGTTTGAGAGAACAAGTGTTTAAGGCCCAAAAACGCTGCATAAGGGCAATGTGTGGCCTGAAAATAACAGACAGTTGTGTACCTAAGTTTAAGTCCCTTAAATTGTTAACGTTTCCGGCATTGTATATTTTTGAAGTGGCTGTTTTTGTAAAACTAAATATGAATTACTTCCTAACAATGTCAGAGACCAGAAAAGGGCCTGTTAGAAGCCAATATAGGAATCAATTGCGAAGTGGCGGCTACAATACAGCTTTACTTAATAAAAGTATTTTCGGCATGGGTCCCACCATATACAACAAAATAGCTAATATCATAAAAAAATGACCCAATCCAATTGTTTAAAAAGAAGCTAACAGCCCTATTACTGGAAAAGTGCTATTACACTATTGCCGATTTTTTAAATGACCGTACACTATAGCTTTATTAATTGATGACATTATTATTATTATTATTTTATTGTAATTAATGATTATTCACAATAAATTCTATCACATTTTTATTTTATCTTGACATTTTAATACATCACTGACATTTTTATTTATTAATGACATGTCTTGTATTTAAAATTTTAAAAAAATATTGCTTTTTTCAATATTTGCATGCCTATAAATGGTAGATTGTACAAGGGTCAGAAACTTTGTAAACACCGCTATTATATGTACCTACTTTCTAAGCAAATAAATGATGATTTGATTTGATTTGAATAATTAGGCACGGGATTTGCTTTGAATTGTTTTGCTATCAGATTCTGGTCGACCTGTAACAGCTGATTTTTTCCATAGTTGATCAAACTATACAAACGGCATGCTATTATGGCCGATTTGATGTTTAAGTCCGCTCATAAACAACAATTTGCTGTACTTTATAGTTTTTAGTCACGCGTCACTATCACTACATAGTACTTATAAAACAAAGTCGCTTCCAGAGAGGAAGCGACTTTGTTTTATAAGTACTATGTAGTGATAGTGACGCGTGACTAAAAACTATAAAGTACAGCAAATTGTTCTTTATGTCTGTCTGTCCCTCAGATCATAGAAACAAGGGAGATGTGCCAAGGCGCTATCGAGCTTGATGCCTGATCTTGAGCAAATTGCTCATATTAAAAACGTACGCGCTGGCGACGAATCGAACACGATCGATGGTATAAATACAGTGTTTTAGTTTAGTGCTAGTGTTGAGTAACGATTAACAGTGTTAGATTGAGGGTGTGCGGAATGTTTAATGCGTGGGAGATCTTTTTATTCACAAGGAGCGCTTGATTATGCGCGTAATTGTGTCGAAAAATGTACTAAAAGTGGCATCAGTTGTTCCGGTACTAATTTGCTATGATGGCATATCTCCTTGTTTCTATGATCTGAGGTCTGTCCCTATGTATGCTTAGATCTTTAAAACTACGCAACGGATTTTGATGCGGTTTTTCTTACCTAATAGATAGAGTGATTCAAGAGGAAAGTTTATAGCACCCGTGCGAAGCCGGGGCGGGTCGCTAGTTGACAATAAAGTACAAGGATTATTGTTCATATAAAAGTACAATTTTTACGAAACTTTATAAGTAGACAAACTTCGAATCGGCCATGATAACGTGCCGCTGATATAGTATCGAATATTGAATATCCTCCTTCAATCCTTAACACCCTGTATAATTATGTAACATCAACAAACTTCAATACATTCGCATCCTCTTGAGATATAAGCCATGTGTTTACAAACATAAAGGAGTCCCGGTTATCAGTGAATAGGTTCGTCTCCCCACGTCTTTAGAAACAGCAAGTGCTTATTTTAGTTGTGAAGTCACATTCCACACAATGGTTTTGGAATAGTTTACTTGTTCCAGAAAAAACTAACACTTGTATTAAAACTAATAACAAATTTAGTTATTTTTTCACTACTGAGCTGTTTGCTACTTATATATTTTTAAGCTAAAACGGTTGTTACATTTTAGGACTTTTGACTCGTAACTAAAAATACCTTAATTAACATTTTTTTAAACTCGTGTAACAGAGCAGAGAATGACCCTACAGCTTTGCTCCAATAGTAAAAAATAAACAGAATAACACATTCTATCGGTAAATTAATTAATTTTTGTTTGGGCAGCACTTTCAGGTTTAGCCCAACATTCATTCTTTTATAAGTAGGTATTCAAATGAGTGAATTATTGTAACGTATTTATAACCACGGAGCGGTGTTAAAAATGGTCAAATTAATTTATTCGTAGATTGAAAGTGGTTAGCACATTTTGAATCCTTACAATAATCGATCCTTTCAATAGGCCAAATCAATGCACATTGTTTAATTAAAAATCTCTTTTCATCTGAAAAATCCATACGCAAAAACATTACCCTCTTTCGTAGGCAGTAGGAAAACCACATAAATCCATCAAATAACGCTTCTAAATATCTTTACAAGCATAAAGTAAAGCGCTTATTCCGAAAAAATCAAATCTTATCACTTTTGCTACTAGGTATTTTCGAAGTCTGAAGACAAGGGAGGGTGACACGCTCTCCCTGGGCGTTGCCATGGCAACCGGCGGAGCTCGTTGCCCGGTCGACGGCCCACGCGTGACCTTGGGCACCAAGGTCGGCTAACCTAACTGAAATGTTATTCAATTGTTTTTAATGTTTTTAGTGCAGAAATGTGTTTGTGTGAAAATAAATGAATGTTTGTGGCGTTTTTCTCCCTTAAATAAACGCCTCTTAATTTAACCACTAATAAATATACTTACTACTATCCATGTCGTTTCTTTGCCAATGAATAGAGATGGCGATTGACTTAAGAGCTATTTAAGTTAACCATAATTTATAAGTAAGGGGTCGTGGCTAGAGACTCGCTTATTAAGCACTATTGTGCGTTTCACGTCATATGACTTCCATTCGACGCTAGTTGTTATGTTAGCTCCCCTCAATATGTTAAAACGTTTTTAACGGTTTTTTTGGAAGTTTTCTTCCAAATTCTCGTTTATCACTTTCTAGTGTCCCAGGCATTACTTTAACACTAAAAACAACAAAGAACTCTAGGCTTTTAAGGCCTAAGTTCACTGATAAGATAACAGTCCGTTAAATTGAAAACGGCTGTTTATCACAAATAACAAAATATCTACAAAAATCGTGTTAAATGGCCGTTTTCAATATATCGGACTGTTATCTTGTCGGTGAACTTAGGCCTTAGAGGCGTAAAAAGAGTTTCCAATTTCAACTGATTTAGGCATGACCTCAGATCATAGAAACAAGGAGATATGCCATCATAGCAAATTAGTACGGGAACAAATGATGCCACTTTTAGTACATTTTTCGACACAATTACGCGCATAATTAAGCGCTCCTTGTGAATAAAAAGATCTACCACGCATTGAACATTCCGCACACCCTCAATCTAACACTGTTAATCGTCACTCAACACTAGCACTAAACTAAAACACTGTATTTATACCATCGATCGTGTTCGGTTCGTCGCCAGCGCGTACGTTTATAATATGAGCAATTTGCTCAAGATCAGGCATCAAGCTCGAGAGCGCCTTGGCACATCTCCTTGTTTCTATGATCTGAGGGCTTGACACTGTAGCTCAGTTGGTTAGAGCGATACCACGGTGAAGTGGAGGCCGCGGGTTTAAACCTCGCCTGTGTCCGTTGTTTTTGAAAATCTCTTATATATTAATAACATTAAATAAGCATAACATGGCTTTAACATGTTTAAAATTCGCAAAAATATAAACAATTATTATTTTTCTTAAACTTTGTCAAAGATAAACATAACGACACTTTCAAACTGCGATAACGCTTAATAAATCTTAGGACCTTGTATAAAAATAAAAATATTTTTTAAGTACTTTATGTACTTTATTTATTTGCATAATAAATTTTCAATACATATTTCACATCGTTTATTACTGTACCATATCAAGCCCAAAACTGCCAATGTCCTTTTTATGAGTCAAAATAAGTTGAGAAAGATTTTAAAAGAGCGTTGACTCAAAAAATCTTCTTAACTACCACCGTTTTACGGAGACCCGCGAATCTTTGCACGTCTACGTGAATTTTTAAACAAAATTTGAAGTTTTGACACCATCGAGTCCTTTTTACGTTGGTTGTTGCATTAAGAATTCATAATTACAACCTTACCAACCTTTGAGGACTTATTTACAGATTTACAAAAAAAAACTTTTTAAATGAGAGGAAAGTTGGCTTCGGGCCGCGGTTGTCCGGATTTTACTTGCCTACCTCTATAATTCATCGTTCTTGGTGGCAACTTTAAACTCACCTTAATGCTGTTTTATTGTTGAGATTTTAGCGTCCAGACGCTGGTTTATTGCATGCAATTGATTATGGTTTCTTTATTTAGTGCGGTAATTATTCTGGAGTTGTTTTTACCACAAGAAAAATGGTCCTGTTTCTTTTTAAATGCTTTATTTTTATTCCAAAGCTCCTAGTCCACCTGCGTCCTAACGCGCATTTTAACGCATTAATTTCACATAGCAGGTATGATCAACACTTTAACGTGTTCATACACTAACGACACTATTATTGACATCAAACATACGATACATCATCAACAGACGATAACTCTACGAACTACGAAAATAATGTCGCCATTCGTATATATTATATATATTATATATAAACTAAGCAAAGTGATTCCACTGTTTAAATCTGGGAGCACATCCGATCCCACGAATTTTCGGCCAATTTCGATATTACCCACATTGAGCAAAATTTTTGAGAAATTGATTTTAAGCCAAATGTTAAGACATTTCAACAGACATAATATACACACATCAAAAGTGTCTAGGGATCAAGCATTTTTATGCGGATTTCTTGAGATTGAGATGTGGCTTTGTAATAAATTTATGATTTTATAAATTTATATGGATCCTTTTTGGTGCATTTCATAATTTGAATCAGGAACTCTCAATCAAATTCGAGTAAAAGATGAAAATAAGCTGTCAATATTTTCCCTATAAAAACATACAACGCATTGAAGACATTATTAGTGCTACTGTTTCCCTACTACTGATTAAAACCAACGTTATTATGGAGCGGCGACATCATTTAAGCAGGGAAGAAATGCTCAGAGCCGTGGGAATGATAGAAGCTGGTTCCCGGCAACGTACTGTAGCTTTAGCTCTGAATACAAGTCAGAGTGTTATCAGTCGACTTTGGACACGTTACCGAAGCACTGGTACCGTGGCTGAGCGCCATGGAGGACGGTATCGCTGCACCACACGGAGACAAGACCGATACATTCAAATCTTAACTCGAAGAGCTCCAACAATAACCGCCATGATGTTAGCCGTGAGGCTTCATCACTCTTCAGGGAACTTAATTAGCGACCAAACAGTCAGAAACCGCTTGCATGAAGTGAACCTTCATTCCCGAAGACCGCTACGGGTACCACCTATAGCAATGCACAATCGTAGGATTCGATATCAATGGGCTCTTGAACACAGAAATTGGGCAGAAGAACAATGGCGTTTCGTGTGCTTTTCTGATGAGTCTCGTTTTGGTATGAGACCGGATACAAGACGTATACGACACTGGAGAACCCCTGGACGCCAACAGCGATTAAAATCCTGCCAGGAAGTCCATCCTTATAGTGGTGGAACCATCATGGTATGGGCGGGTATTTGGATCGGCGGAAGAACTGAGTTGATTTGGATCAGAGGCAACCTCAACGCTCAAATTTATGCTGAGACGATTGTATCAGACGTCATCGTTCCTCTACAAGTGCAAATCGGTCCCTTATTTCAGTTAATGCATGATAATGCACGACCGCACACCGCAAGAGTTGTAAGACAGACTCTCGCCGCAGCTAACATCAATGTCCTGCCCTGGCCTGCTCAGTCGCCAGACTTGAACCCGATTGAGCATGCATGGGATATGCTACAGAGAAGAGCTCTGCCGAATATGGAGGGTATCCAGTCGCAAGAAGACCTTTTTTTGTTGTTGCAACGAACATGGGCGGCCATTCCACAGCGTGATTTGGATGAACTCATTTTGAGTATGCCAAACCGATGTTCTTGTGTTGTTAGTGTTCGCGGTAGAAACACGGATTATTAATTGTTTAAGTTACCCAATAAAATTTTAAAGAAAACTGTTATTTCAGTCTTTTTTTCGAACTTTAATGTTAGTGGTTCAAATGTCAAAAATCCCTTTATTAGGAAAATGGCAAATTTCTTTATTAATGCAAAGGTGACTTGGTTTATCGTTACTGTGACAAACGAAAACACTTTATTTGATGAATCCTTAAAGAAAATTTTAATTAATATCAATCAGGAGAAAAGTTATTGCAAAAATATATGTTGATCCCTAGATACTTTTGATGTGTGTACTTCATAAGAAACAGTTTGGTTTTACTAAAGGTCGTTCTACTACAGATGCGGGTGTGGAATTGCTTAAAAACATATTTGAAGCCTGGGAGGAGTCGCAGGATGCTCTTGGCGTCTTCTGCGACTTGTCGAAGGCCTTCGATTGCGTTCATCATGATACACTCATCAGGAAACTATATCACTACGGTATAAGAGACAAAGCTCTTGACCTTCTGACTTCTTATCTGTCCAACAGAATTCAGAGGGTGGATGTTAACGGCAAAAGGTCTGCAGGATCTGCGGTCACCATGGGCGTTCCGCAGGGTTCAATTCTAGGTCCTTTTCTGTTTCTTGTATATATCAATGACTTACCTTATCACGTAAGGGATAATCACAAGATTGTATTGTTCGCAGATGATACCTCACTCGTTTTTAAAATCAAACGACAGTTAGATAATTATGACGACATTAACAATTCACTCAATAAAATTGTCCATTGGTTTAATGTAAATAATCTACTTTTAAACGAAAAAAAAACTAAACTAATTAAATTTTCAACGCCTAATGTTCGGCAGCTAACTACCAATGTGCAACTAAATGGAGTAGAGTTGGACCCTGTTGACTCAACAGTCTTTCTTGGAATAACCATTGACTCCAAATTACAATGGGGCCCTCACGTAAACAAATTGTCAGGAAGGCTTAGTTCCGCCGCCTACGCTGTTAAAAAAATTAGACTTATTACAGATGTGGATACAGCCAGAATAGTATATTTCAGTTACTTTCATAGTCTTATGTCTTATGGGATTCTTCTCTGGGGAACCTGTGCTGATATAAATACTATCTTTGTTCTACAGAAACGAGCTGTAAGAGCCATCTACAACCTAGGCCCAAGGGTTTCTCTTCGAGAGAAATTTAAAGAGATTAATATTCTGACTGTAGCTTCACAATACATATTTGAAAACTTGATGTATGTGCATAAAAACATCTCAAATTTCATTAAACTGTCTGATGTCCATTGTTTAAATACCAGGAATAAACATAATCTTGCTGTTCATCCTACTCGTCTCCAAAGAGTAAGCAACTCATTCATGGGTCAATGTATACGCTTTTACAACAAACTTCCCATTGATATTCGAAACTTACCCATTAAGAAATTCAAAAATTGCATTAAAAGCAAACTTTATAAAAAAGGGTATTACAAAATCTCAGATTATCTAAATGATAAAAACGCTTGGGATTGAGCTGCTCGCTTAGTTATGCTATGCAAGTATGTCTCTGCATACTTTACATTTGTATTATTGTTATTCTTTACTTTGACTTGCATCATTGTGTTATGACATAAACCTTGACATTGTAATGTGCAAATTATTATCAAATTTTGTATTTAATACCTTTGACATACTGATGTTTTGAATGTATGAACTGATTTGCATTATTCTAACATCTATTAGTATGGTTTTTATTTGTATATAAATAGCATACTCATTTTGTATAATCGAGTAGAATTATTACTAGCATTTTTTTTTTTTTTTTAAATCCAATTTTAACTCTGGATGTAGTTTGGCAGTTGGGAGAATGTCATGCTCGCCTAAATGTACCGCTGACGGTGGCACGTGTATTGGATCGTTCGATTCCCTCTAAAATGGTTGAGTTGAACGGTGCTGATGCGCGTGTCATGTTCGTGAACGGGCGCTGTCAGTTGGTACTGGTCATCTCTTGACTGTCTAAGTAATTAAATAATTTAACATATAGTACATTTTTATTGTCTTTGTCAATTTATATACATATAAACTCCAACATATCCTATGTTCTTTTGACATAATTTATTTACTCAATGACATTTAAGGTGACATTATTATTTAATTTAACTTATTTTTGTGAATGTGAGTACGATGTGGGTTTCTATGTTACATAATATAGGTATAGATCTCAAGTTCAGTCTGACAGTTTGAGTACTTTATGCGACCTACCCAAATGTCCTTTCTGATAGTAATGTTCGCTGGGTCGTTGAGCTCCCTAAGTCAGGGTTGAGCTACCACGATACTCGGCACATGCGTGCACAGTCAGGATAGGTCCACTCAAATCTGTATGGCTCTTTCCTTTAAAGGCCATTCCAGACTAACCTGCATGGTCCTTGCATAGTTTCATTTTAATTTGTCTGGACTTTAAAAGAGACTGACCTTTGAGTTTGTTTCGGTGTTTCTTCTCAAAGGTAGTCGGATAGGAAACACCGACCTCATCTAGCTTAAAAATCAAAACAATTTTTGACGTGTAAAAGTGTTACCTGTAACCTATTTACAGAATAAAAGATCATATCATCATTTCATCATCATTTCATTTCATTTCATTTCATTTCATTATTTTGTAACGCCTTAATTAAGGCGTACCTATTTGAACAGAGGCACTAACATTAACGCAGGTAGAGTAGGAGCTAGTTGATGATAGTAGTTAAGATGCATACACGAAGCGATTATCGTAACGATAAGATCGTATCGCCCTCAGATCATAGAAACAAGGAGATATGCCATCATAGCAAATTAGTACGGGAACAACTGATGCCACTTTTAGTACATTTTTCGACACAATTACGCGCATAATTAAGCGCTCCTTGTGAGTAAAAAGATCTCCCACGCATTGAACATTCCGCACACCCTCAATCTGACACTGTTAATCGTCACTCAACACTAGCACTAAAGTTCGTCGCCAGTATGCCAGTATGTGTACGTCGCCGTATGTTTTTAATATGAGCAATTTGCTCAAGATCAGGCATCAAGCTCGATAGCGCCTTGGCACATCTCCTTGTTTCTATGATCTGAGGTATCGACAATCCATCTTAGCGTTCGATCACGTCATTGTGTGTGGCGGACGCGATCTGCCTTGGTTACTATAGTAGCAGTAAGTCGAATTATTTTTATACAGAAATATAGATCTTCTCTATATTCCAATCATATCTGAGAGAAGATCTACATATAATGGCAGTGATGTGATCGAATGATTTCTGTAAAGTATTTATCCCTCGTTTTGTTACTACAGATAGGATTTTGACATTACTTCTATATACTTAGTTATGTCGAAATTCGATACCTAGAAGGGGAAAAAGCTGATGGATATTGAAAGCGGCCATAAAAGATTGGATACACTATCGCCACATACGAACAATGCGTTGTTCAATGTTGAAATCGAACGATGGATTGTTGTGATAATCGCCTCGTGGCACCTTTAGATAATAGGTAGTTGATGATACGGTTGGCGCCGTAGCTGACCAATTGAATGCTGCGCGACGTGTTGTGGGTTCGATTCTCGCACACAACAAATTGTGGGTCTTGGTCTTTGTGTATTTGAGATTAGTGTTTATAAACGCACCCACAACACAGGAGAAATTCCTAATGTGAAGCAAGGTTACTTTTTTTTTTAATTTTCGCGCTCGTTCAGTACGTGTCAGTACCCGTTTACGAGTTTGAAGCTGATATGGCAATAAAACAAAATGCTACGGATCTACTTATCATACTTTGCCAGGCGGATTATGGATTCTGCTACCGTAATATTAAGTTTACGAGCCAAGCAGTAAAAGTTATGACATTAATAATATAATTAACTTACGTTACTGTAGTCATAATTTTGCCTCGCCGCATACGGGCCATTCGCCATTCGGCCACAAACGCCGCCACTGAGATGCGGACTACAATTTTAATACGTTTTATTATAAACTCGCTGCACACGGTTGTCTCCAATAGTCGCCACATGCCACAAATCATCGCTCTTGCTTTGCCTCGCCGCACACGGGCCATTCGCAACAGTCACAAACGCCGCCACCGTGATGTGGACGGGTTATTCCCAACGGACCACGTGGTCGGTTTTTGAGACCTCTAAAAATAATAAAAAACACAAAAAAAAAAACCCACTCATTCGGGGTAAAATTAAATATACAAGACGATATTGCAGTCGGGACCCACTCTTATAATAATAAGAGTGGGTCCCGACTGCAATATCGTCTTGTTAGGGTTCCGTAGCAAAACTAGGAACCCATATAGTTTCGTCCCGTCCGTCTGTCCGTCTGTCCGTCTGTCACACCCTCGTCAAATCTACAGTTCATGACCGATCTGTATAAAACTTCGCAGTTAGATGTCTTCTGTGAAACGCCATAAAGGCCTGTAGTGAAATTACGCAAAATAAAATAATTTGGGGTGACCCCCATACATGAAACTGAGGGATGAAAAAATATATTTTCGAGCACCCCTTCGTATGGGGTATCATTGGATAGGTCTATGAAAATAACTTAGTTTTCTATGACTTTTTTATTTAAGTTCATATTAAGTGAACTAGGAGCTCCGAAAGTCATTAACAATGTGTCCTCCCCCCCCTGTAATTTTCAATTCGCTTGATCAAAAAATCTGAAAAAAATCAAGCTTATGGCATCTAATAAATACTCTCGATTAAAATTAGTTTGAACAAGATACGTCAACAACTTTTTGAAATATTCACTTTTTTCAGTTTTGAGTTTGACAACCGCAGAAATAAGTTTGTATCTCATAATAATATTATAAAATACTTACTACGGAACCCTAGACTGAGCGTGGCCCGGACACGCTCTTGCCCGGTTTTTTTTTATAATTTTTCGAGGTCTGAAAACCCGACCACATGGTCCGTTGGGAATAACCCGATGTAGACTACAGTTTTCATACGCTTTATATGAACTCACCGGAAAAGGTTGTCGCTTGTGGTCGCCACATGCCTCAAATCGCTTCTACCCGCTTTGCCTCACGAATCGCGAATCTTTTTGGGTATCGTTACGTCCCAGCACCCTATCCCGACTGCTTTTTCTGGAATATGGCGGCAAGGTGAAGCGAGTAGCGATAATTTCTGGCGTGTGGCGACAACCGTGTGCAGCGCGTTCATAATTAAAACTGTAGTCTGGGGCTTGGTGGCAGAGTTTGTGGCTGTCGCGAGTTGCCCGTGTACGGCGATGCTTTAAGCCACATAAAACGTTGAAGCAGGAGTTTCCTTTATGATTTGGATAATGCATCATAAAGATTTTGTCACAGATATTATTCATACAACCTTGTGTATTCTGATTAAAATCAAGACAATGTCAAAAAGTATGCCTACCTGTATGCTGAGCGTCTTGATCCTGGGTTCAATCCTCAAGCAAAGTGTTATTGGCTTTATCTTTTTGAAAATTTTCGGTAATAACCTGGAGTCTGAATTGGTGCCCGGATAATGCCAGTGGGTTAGCCCCCTATTAAAATGGGAAATGTACCTCTGCTTTCGAGGAATACAGGTGTAAAAACGTTACCCTCCTTTTGGGCTTTGCTGCAGTCGGGTAAAAATACTGGAGTAGTGTTTTTATATTGCTTTTTTGCTAGCGTGAACCAACCAATTTCCTATACATTTTTAATTTTATTTATTTAAATTTATCAAAGAAAAGCCAACAAATAATTTTAAATTCAAGAAGACATTAACAATTACCACTATTTCTTATTGTAGGTAATTTGAATATTAATTGTTCATTATTAAGCAAATTCATTCCTAGCAAAAACAACTCCAGCAAATTGACACAATTTCTTACAAAAATTAAACTTTTCAGCGATCCTTTGATGTGTTTCGTGAACGACTAAAACTAATTTTGAAACCATGAAAAGAATTACATTTTTGCAATGAAATGCGACGACCATGGACCGTGGAATTACGACGAGGGAAGATAGAAATGTGTGCGTTTAATTCATGTAGTAGGTATCAGAGTAGAATGAAGTTTGTAAATTAGAAGAATTTCTGGCATATAATTATTTACCTGACTATTGTTACTAACAAAGAAGAGTTAACACACTCTATTACATAGAAGACTATTTACAAGTACGAGCGAGTAATATTACCTCAGATCAATCTAGAAACAAGGGAGATGTGCCAAGGCGCTATCAAGCTTGATGCCTGATTTTGAGCAAATTGCTCATACTAAAAAAGTACGCGCTGGCGACGAACCGAACACGATCGATGGTATAAATACAGTGTTTTAGTTTAGTGCTAGTGTTGAGAGACGATTAACAGTGTTAGATTGAGGGTGTGCGGAATGTTTAATGCGTGGGAGATCTTTTTATTTACAAGGAGCGCTTAATTATGCGCGTAATTGTGTCGAAAAATGTGCTAAAAGTGGCATCAGTTGTTCCCGTACTAATATGCTGGCATATCTCCTTGTTTCTATGATCTGAGAATATTACACATTGAGCTTTAGATAAATTGTTGGTGAGCTCCGGCTTTATAGAGCGTCGTCACACGAAGCACTAACCACCTTACTTATAAACGCCTTTTCATTTAACCACATTAAAATATACAACGAATCTTGTTATTTGTATAATTTACATAGAAACTGTTTAATTTAATCATCGTTTATAAGTGCCTAAGGGGGTAACAGTCCGGTATCTAATAAACAAGTTAGCGACAAAACGTCGCATAGGTATGAGTGACGGAAACGATGCTCTACCCGCTTGGATGCTAACCGAAACTGGAGCTGTGAAAACACAAAAGTCGATTTAGCGCTAGGGTGACACGGTCATACAAATCAACCTTAATCTCTAAACAAGGGCTTAGAGTCTCAATTAAATGTGTCCAAAGCATAGACCAATAGACTTATGTTTACATTACCAATCTCTTCGCAGAAACGGTATCAAGGTCGCCGGCAAAGTGGCCGCACTTTTTGATTTACGAAACCACACCAGCGGCACAGCACACACTTTGCGGAACATTGGTGTAAGACATCACCTGTCTTACATAATTTGCTCGAAACCGGCGACAAGGTCACGCGCCTTTGCGACTTCTATTGACTTATTATTTCGATTTTTGTGGAAGCTGACCTCTATCTAGTTAGAAAAAAATTGGCCGGATGATAACCTATATTACTTAATACATTAACGTCAAATGTATTAATAACTATTATACCTAAGTCCCCTTACCGTTAAGTAAATGATAGTTGAAACTGCTCTAATCGCCCGATCGCCTGCCTGCTCGGTAATCTTGTGCTTAAGCCTCTAATCCTCGGCGCGTTTTGCTACTAGATAGATTTTAAGGTCACAACCACAGTATTACAAGTTTTAGCGGTTTTGGCAGACTTACCTACTTAGGTACCCTAATTTTTATTTGTAGTGGGCCAGCATTTAAGCGTTTTCGGTTGATAATAATGTCCAAAAACGACGACAAAAATATTGGAAACTGTGTTAAAAAAAACAACGTTATTGTGAACTTTTGATAACTGTCGTTTCGGTTTGCGATAACTTTGATTTTTGGTTTGGTTTGTTTGATTCGGCACTACGGCTTAGGTACGTCTGGCAATAAACCCGAAACGGCAGCCTAATTGCGTAACTCAATTTCTTTCACCATGGCTTTCATTTTGACAGTTCAACAATATTCATTGCGGCGTTGAGCTAGTTACAGGAGCACGGATTACCAATCATACGGCGTAATGAATGTCAAAAACAATGCCATGGTGATAGCAATTGAGTTACGCAATTAGGGTGCAGGTTTTTCCCAGGCATAAACCCAACTATATTTGGCACCGACTTCCAAAACTGTTTCACATAACAATAATGTGATCTTTTTGAAGGAGGTTTTAATGTTTTTTGAAGATTTTTTATTTTTCTAATTAAAAGGTGAAATATCGCTGACGCGGTTTCGAGAAAATTCAATCTAACCTAAATATATTGCGTTACTATTATGAATAAAAGCTGTCAAAGCATACCTGTATCGGTAATTAGGTAAACTATTTGCCTAAACATTGCGTCCCAGCTTTGTAATATCCTGATATCGATCAAAATATTGTTCAGAGAATATTTACTGTATTAAATACATTTGGAATTTTACATGAATTCAGTTATTTTATTTAAAACTACTTACTCGACTGTCATAGAAGAGGTTAATGTTTTTCGAGTGTATGAAGGTATATTAACCGACATTAAAGATGATCACAGATTGCGCATGTACATTTTCCATCCAATAGACAGTTGACAATACGTAATAGAGAATGGTCCAATTAGACGACGAACATCGACTGACAAACCAATCGCCTGCAGCCTCGGCGCCCCCCATCTTCTTCTTTCCGCCAAAGAGACCGAAAATCAGCTAGTGCGCAGGTGACGTTTGTGATCAAGACTGACGCTGGGACTTATACCAACTTATACCCACTATAAAACGGCTTGATGGGTTTCAATATAATAATAATTATTGAGGTGTCCTTATATTCGTCTTCATTGTGAGAGTGGCATAGAGTAATATTTAATTAATAAGCAGTGTAGATTGTTGTTTATTTTTAAAGAAAAAAATATGTTTATTTTGTTATTGTAGCAAAAATGCGAATAGTTCTTTTTTTACTGAATAAAATGTACGGAATTTGATATTTATAAATGAGTAAGGGTCGCTAAATCATATTTATGAAACTTATTGAAAATTTTAATTACCCGTTGATCTAATGGTAGCAGTCGACTACTGAGCATGGGGTCCTAGGTTCGATTCTCGGGTTAGGCAGTGTTGTTGGGTTCAATTGGCACGCACATTTTTTTATTTACGATCTCTTTAGGTACCTGCATACATTTACAACATTTGTTTTACTTTAACTGAAAGCTTGTCACGTTTACGGTCGTTTGCAGAAAGAGAATTAAATTTTAATGGAGGCATTAACCATACAATTTCTATCGTCAAAGTCTCCTTTAATAATGACATTTTCTGCAACTCAGCGTTAAAAAGCTAATACTTGCAGTACTCGACTGCCAGGAAAGTATACAACCTACAAATACTGTTCCACAATTAATCTCCCAGTATCCATTCAATCGCCGTCCCCATCCATGTGTCCACCCTAACTAACGAGTAGCACGCGAGGTCCCACCGGACATCGGTCACGTGCCGAACTTTGTCTCTATTGAAATTTGGAATAATAGATCTCTCTAGCCTTACTGCGCTCCTGGTACAATGCGGTCGTAATATTACGTAGATAGAGGTATCTTACTCCAAGGAATTGTGTTGGACGTTGATCATTTATTTAGATTTCAGCTGTCAAATCCAGATGTCTGTATTTCCTGGTAATTTTACTATTAGATATGATTGAGCAGTGATAGCCTAGTGGTTTAACCATGTGCCTCCCACGGCGAATGGTTCGAGTTCGATCCCGAGGCGCGCACCGCTGACTTTTCGAAGTCATGTGCGTATTAGAAATTAATTATCACTTGTTTTAACGGTGAAGGAAAACATCGTGTGGAAACCGGCATATCCTAGAACCAAAAATTCGAAGACATGTGACGTCCACCAACCCGCACTGGGCCCGCGTGGTGGACTACGGCCCACTCCCTCTCACAGAGGAGGCCTGTGTCCCAGCAGTATGAATATTATAGGCCGATTATGCTATGCTATGCTTATATGATTTAGGTACATCGACCGACGAATGACCGAAATCGAAGTCTCTCTATGAGGTCACTACATTATGTATAGCAGTGGCGAACGGTCAGTTTTTGTAACAGGTAAGCCGGAGCTACAAATGCTTACCTGGCCACGAAAAGCTAACTAATTAAAGTAGGCAATACTGCCTGTGCTATTTTTCAATGGGAAGCCGGTAGGAATCGTATTGTAGGGGCCCTTCGCCACTGATGTATAGTGAACTCATAGAGATACTTCGATTTCGGTCATAAAGTTCTTATTCAGGTGCACGAGGATTACGGCGCAAAAAAAACTTTATTTTCATAATGTTATTAAATACCGAATACGAGTATATAAGAGATTTCAAAAACGACTGTCACTGACGGTACATAAACCCGCGACTTCTGCCGTACGGTGGCGTTGCTCTAACCAATTGAGCTACCGCGTCAGTCATCACGGTGCAGCGATTCGTTGGACTGATCAAAACATCTATTTGGTTCTCATTTTTACACGTTGATATTTTGGTGTAACCGTTGAAAACGAGTTTTCGTTTACACCAAAAGATCGAGAACTAATGCTCTTGCTCTAACTCGAGCTCTCTGTTCGTTTGGTTTAAATTGACCTAAACTTAACTTAGTTCGAATAGAGTAGCTATCTATTCGAACTAAGTTAAGTTTAGGTCAATTTAAACCATTAGTTGATTAAACTATTAGTATCGGCCAAATTATACCCGATAAGTAGTAATTCTTTTTGAAATCACAAAAAGAAGTCAACAGTTCCATACAAAAAAATAACCGACTTCAAAAATCCACTACAAAGAAAATAATAATATTGGTTTCGGAAGTCGGTGGCTTTGGTTTTTGTTTGCTTTTTTTTGCCACCGACTTCCGAAACCAATATTATTATTTTCTTTGTAGTGGATTTTTGAAGTCGGTTATTTTTTGTTAAAAAAGTTTTTTATTTTTCCCTTTTTAGTTCTTTATCCCGTGTTAGATTACTTTCACGAATTCGTTCAACAGTAAATCTTCTACGGAGTGTGTACATTTATGCATATAACTTTGTACTTATGAATGATTACATAATGTATTATATACTACATACATACATACGAGACGAATACAGAACCTCCTTTTTTGAAGTCGGTTAAAAACATTCGTATCACTCGACAAAATGAATGGAACAGTAGATTATTTTTGTCATTCCTAAGTTGGTCTCGTAGTTAATCTAACTAGTTTGGAATACTAAATACACTCGTTTCACCTTACACCCTGTATATGTATATTTCTGGAAAATTTATAAAAACTGTTAGCTTCATATTTGCTGATTCCTGCGTGGCTAACATGCACGCCACGACAAAATTTTGTCGACGCTTTTATCGTGCATTTGTCTCGTATTTGCGCGAGAAAGAGCGAGACAAAACGGTCAACAAAATTTTGTCGCGGCACGCATGTTAGCCCGGCTGGTACTAGTTTTGTTTTAAAACAAAATTGAGCCGTTTCATGTGTACCTACAGATTTTTTTTATTTTGCAGTTTTTTTTATATTTCTTGTGTAACTGGAAGTACTCGTATATTGGTATTTCATATTATTTTGCACGTTTCAGTTCCGGATATGAAATATAAAAATTGGCGGTCAAATATTTGCGATGATATTCGTAACTAGGCTTGGAAAAAACATATTTTATTAACGGAAATTAAATCCGGCTTTGTACATTTTTTTGTAGTTCCTGAACAAATATCGATGTGAGGTTTTTATTATTTATTAATAAACTTTATGCATTCTGTCGGCAAATGATTTCATTCGCTCATAAACAAGATGTGAATCTGAAAAATGTGGGATTATCATACGAATTTTCTCTACAGTTTGGATCACGCTACAACAGCGTAGCCGGCGTAGCAACCTCCGCTACGGCGTAGCAAACGCGTACTTTTTCATCTAAGGGCCATATCTCATTAGGATGCCACGGCAGCAACGCCAGCAGCGCCGCCAATCAAAACGTATGCTGGGCTGGCGGCGACTGCCAAACTGGCATCAACGCTAAGCCGTCGCCAAGTGAGGTAGAGTCAGGTACGTTGTAAAATAATTTGACATGATTAAATTGGCGGCGGTGCTGGCGTCGCTACCATGGCATTCTATTGAGATATGGCCCTAAGGATGATCTATTTCGAATTTAGTCAGCTGGCCTAGCATGACCACGATAGAAACGGGTTTTGTCTACATAGAAATAGACAAAGTGACAGATTGTAGAAACATTTCTACGTTTTAGGAATGAAATCTGTCACTTTGTCTATTTCTATGTAGACAAAACCCGTTTCTATCGTGGTCATGCTAGGCCGGCAGGTCCTAGTTACAGAGTAGGTACTTGACAACTATTGCCATAAGCTCTAATAAATCGAGATCTGACCTCCCGAGCTACAATCTATCCGTTTACAATTCACCTCAGATCCTCGTAACAATAGATAGTTATACCAAACAATTATAATTGGAGGTCAGTGCGACGTTAGACGTTGGATATTCAGTGGAGACATATTGAAGGTGATTGCAGAAGGTTTACTTCAGAAAATGTATTTTATGGCAGGCAAATAAATGTTCAGCTGACCTCGGACCAATATTTATTGCTTTTCTTCTTCTAAGCGTGTGTGTAGGCAATCTAAATCGTGTCAGCATAGAACTTAATTACGTGTATTGCAATATTATCATGGTTTGTAAGTAACTTTAAGGTATTATGCTTTCATGTTGTTGTTATGGCTATAACGAGATAGACTTAAACCCCATCAACCATCTATTGGCTTAGGTATTCTATTGCCTAGCACTCACCTTATTCTAGCAATAGACCAACTGCCAAAGCAATAGTTTTAATTAAAATATTCGTTGTGAGCTGCCCGGATATCTTCGGACAAAGTAATTGTGCTAAAAACAAAAATATTTTTGTTTGTGTAATAAATTAAACGAGTAATACTTTGACTTTATGATTATTTGATATTTTGTATTGTTTTTTATTCGCCTGATGTTAAGTGATGATGCAGTCTACGATGGAGCACGCTTGCTTAGAAGAAACCGAGTCAATCCGAACCAAATCAATCAAACCGTCAATCAAACCGAATCTTCAAGTCACGAGTGAACTCGTGACTTGAAGATTATATTGACATATTGATTTTTATTTATATTTTCTCTTTAGCATATAAGCGTCCAGATATTATGTTGTAAGTTTATATTGTACGCGACCTATTACGTCTACATATCAGCCTGTCTAATGTCTATTCTGTAGGGAATCTCACTGTGACATTCTCACTCGAACGTTCGCAAACAAATCGGCAGTTCTAGCGGTGGTCGGTGTCAGTACAGAATAGACAAGCAGGCCTATAGATTCTTATTTCATTGCTGATTCTTATTTGGATTGCTATCAAACATTAGTTACAGTTAATTGACCTTGACCTTTATTACAGACATTTATCGTTAATATATTGACCTTTTGTTCTTCTTTATTTAATGGCACAGGCACATCGCGTAATATTCAATTCTAGGTATTTGCTCTGGCTAATTGGAATGATCCCTTTATCTACATAACGTGGGATTCCGACTCGATACTACTGGTTCAGTTATGCAATAAAAGAGACAACTATGCTATGACAGTTTATAATAATGTTTATAGATATACCTACTTACGTACTTATTTCAGGTATAGTACTACAGTTTCACACTCGAGTTCTTATGCTTGATTGCGTGCACACTATTCTAAGGGTGGGTCCAAATATTGCTCGCATGCACCACACACGGCGCTTATCGCATGCTCCGCAATGTGTGGACGTTCATATTCGTGGTGAGGCACGTGCAAATGTATATCAAGCCGTGCGTTGCGAGGCGTGCGCCAAGCATGCCTCGCAATGTTTGGATCTACCTTAACGTGACGTGATGCATTAAAATAGAGTGCTTACCTTCGTATACCACCCCTCCTCACTTCTTTAGGGATGAAATTTCAAAAAAATCTCTTAGAGCACCTCTAGGGTAATCAAAAAATATTTTGTCCAAATTTCAAGTCTCTAGGTCTACCGGTTTAAGCCGTGAGTAGGAATAGAAGATAACAATATAATATCACCATGTTAATAAGTACAAAGAAATGCCTTTATCTTTGTAGCAGTAAGTAATGCTATTACTACTATAAGTTCAATTAAGTACCTTACGACTGCAAGGGGATAAAAGTCTGCGTAGTGCTATGATAGAGACAGGTAGAGTCTGGATTAGTCTTAGACTATTTGACCGTAGGACTCGGCTTGCGGCTTGCATGATCGTTCCCCTCTGCCAAGGTAACAGCATACGAATAATCTATGCTATTGTAAAACTGTAGAAAATGTGTCTGCACATTGAAGATATTCCAGAAAAAAAAAACCGGCCAAGTGCGAGTCGTACTCGCCCACCGAGGGTCCCGTACCATCCTTGGACGTATAAAAGTTAAGAAAACCGGACCGCATAACTAAGTTTGTTTTTGAAAGAATTTAGATTATTTTGAAAAAACTGTGCCAGTTAAGAACGTCGTTATATTTTGGTGCAATATATAAGTAAATTCCTATCAACTGTAATTATTTCAAATTTTTTGCTCCGCAAACTTCGGAGATAAGGGGGGGGGAATGGTATTTTTACAGACATTTTTCATCATATGTCGAAAACTGTGAGACATAAAAATAAATGAAAATATATTTTGAAATGTGCAGATTAAGCCCTGTCATATGATTTGTCACTTGATCTAGTAACCCCACTTTGAAATTTTGGACCCCTACTCCGGCCCCTTTTGCAATAAAAATAAAAATATTTTCTGACTTTTTTTATTTCCAATATAATTGGACAAGCATTCTTTATAACTGTTCCAAATTTCAAGTCGATAGCATTAGTAGTTGCTGAAATAACCAAGTGTGACAGACAGACAGACAGACAGACGAAGTCGCACCATAAGGGTTCCTTTTTTACCATTTTGGTACGGAACCCTAAAAATAGTCGGGTTAGGGTACTGGGACGTAACCACGGGTGACACGCGTCTGGTTGTAATATATAATATATAGGTTAGTAAGTAATCTATTGAGATATTACTTAAAGATTTCTGTGATGTGCGGCAATGTCATAAGTTATTCCTATAGTTTTATGTTATGTTAGTCCTATATTTTTAATTATATTCTATATTTTCTGTTATTAAGTAAACTAATTTTAATTTTATTTTATTTGATGTAGGTAATAATTTTAAGCTAATGTTTATTTAGTGGCACTCATTACCATATTTTGTTTGATAATAAGCGGATAATGCAGTGGGCTAGAATATTTATTAAAACTTGTCAAGTTACCTTCTTACTTAAAAATATGTATTGTAGCTGTTGATTTTCCATAAATAAATAAAATAAAAATGTCAATATAGAGTTTGCTTCGTCCCCCACCAAAAAAATTATTCGTAGAATTATTTCCATTGCTTATCCTGTGGTTAGATCGTTTAAGGTAATCCATTCCATCTCAGTGCAGGAAGGAAAGCCCCTTTGTGTTTTATGGCTGCGTTTATAAAATGACACCATGATACCCCTTTGTAAGGAGCTTTGATTACCTTAGTTTAAATATTTTATGGAAATATTTTTTATATCCTAAAAGAGGACTAAATGCACGGATTCCTCAAAATCAAGCCCGACGAATTATTTTTATTTTAGACAGTGTTTGTGTTAATATTTCATGTTGCTTTAATAACGACTTAAATTCATGAAAAATGATCATAAATACTTTCTAAAACCAAAAAAATGCGTCGGGTTTGCCCTCTAGGCACGCCACTGGAGGGATGGAGGATGTAGTGCTGAAATCGTAAAAAGAGAAAAAAATGGAGGGGGACTTTGCCTAGCAGTGAGAGGATAAAATAAAAATGTGACATCCGGAAGCGAGCGTTGACGTGGTGTGAAAATTCTATTGTGCGAGCCCATACTTCGAAAGGGCAACACCCTTTCAAATTATTGGCTCGGCTTCGTGTGAAACATTTTCGGAAGTCGGTGCCGAATAAACCATATGTTTAAAATCAATCTAGTTATCAAGTCCATGTTAAGCCAGGTTTTAACCCAGTAACCCAGTTTAAAGCCCATTCATTGGTAACACATGCACGTACTTGAGAGGTTTACGGCATTTCTTCGCCATACGTCCGTTAAACCTGGCATAGAATACATAAAAACATTAGCGCTTTTTACTAAATTGTGTCATTAAATTTTAATGTAAAGACAACTTTTGTGTAGGCTTAAGAATTTACTTAAGAACGGAGTTTTGTTTTGATACTTAACTTATCATCGTCTCATTTCATTATTAATTGAAAGATGATTTAGGTGACGCCTTTTTAGTTTTAATTTGACAAAAGTTTGGTTATACTATAACATTTTTTTTTGTAAACTGTCAGTATTTTTTTAGTTTATTTTAGTCGTTGTTAAACCGAATGGGGCCAATATGTAACATTACCATTACATCCTCCGGGCATTGTCAGAGCTCAACACGTGTATACTATGAATAGGTGTATGTAAAGGTGCCTATCGATCCAACCATGGGCGTAAGGGTGGTTGTTCTAAATTTGTGTAAATCAATGATTTGGTACCCGTGGGGCAGACGGATCTTGATACTTGTGACTTTGTAATAAAAGAGTTTTGTTACTTTGTTTCTCATGAATTATTATTAAGGTTGGGTTACAATATCGTTTCATTTTTCATATCCTTCGTATATTTGTTGAAACATGGTTAATTCTTACCCCCACAGTTGGGCAAACATTTATCTCTAGGTTTTTATAATACTAGTAGCGTGGACTACAATAACTTGACGATTTTAAATGACCTCGTTAGTGTAGGGTTGCAAGCACTACGAAGATGCCAAGCTGTATCTCTATTTTATCCTTCCAAAAATAGATGAAGCTTAGATTTTAAGTTGGACCACAAGCTACCAAACTATGAAAATCGAATCAATATTGGTGCAGTATTTTTTGCGTGATGCGCGCACAAACATACAAACAGACTAAAGTACCCTAATACCGGCTGTTTTTTTCTGGAATATCTTCAATGTACAGACACGACGTTTTTACAGTTTTATAATAGAAGATGTATGTAGAAGTTATGAGTACTTTTATTAGCAAAGACCTCAATTTTTCTTGCAATACCTATCGTTACTTAGCATACGATAATTCATAATTACCGTGTAATAAGGTTTACATAGTTTCTGGTTGTACAATTAAAAAAAATATATGAAATCGTATCTAAAAAAATTCTGCCTAAACCTACGAATTGCATCATTCCAAAAACTCATCGATCTTGCACACGATTTATCAGAGGCTTACGAAATCGACACTTCACATCGGAAGAAACACGTTAGGCACAAGACACGCTTGACCGACATTCTTAATCATTCCATCAAGTGCACCCTGGGCCTTATTTTGTCCCCTCCTCATGCCGACATCCCTCGGGGCATATCGCGAGTTATCTGTTACATCTAGGGCTGGCCATCGCGTCCCATATTGCCCGTCCTGTCTTTATCCCGTTTTTAGGAATTCTTGACAAAAAGGAAATCAATTTCAAAATATGACTGGTCGAAAAAATTAACTAATGTAAATTTTAGTTATAAGCAAAATTTTCTGAAAGTATTAGTAAAAACCTCATCCAAATTGGATCAGTGGTTTTTGAGAAAGTCGCGGACATACACATACATGACACACGGAAACATACCAGTACATTTATACAATTATACATGGTTCGAATTCAGAACCTTCTTTATTGAATTCGGTTTAAAATTGTTACTAACGACGACTACCTATTTAAAGAAAATGATTTGGATTTTTTAATGTAATATATTTGATAGTTTTGATAGTCACTACTATTAAAATCAGAAGGTACCTAGCTGAGATAGATGTTCTATCTCATTCTATCTCACTTGATATCTAAAGGGCAGGTTGGTAGTTAGGTGTGACAACCCTACTTATATCTGTACCCAGTCATGTTTACCTCTGCCTTTGAGTGAGCGATTTTGTTTTTGTTTTCCTGTTATGTTGGCAATTTTGATAAAGTTTTGACGTCAACTTGGTATGTACGTTGTTACTTTACGAAAGATATGAATGTATTCGAAAACATTTTCCTTAGTACTCGTAGATACATTTTGAAAGTTTGTAATTGAAAACACGACGGTGTGCAGTAGGCCAGTAGCTGAGTGGTGGGTAGCTGTAGGCGTAGGTTGGATATATAATTAGAAAATAAATAAAAAAACTATTGCATGCAAATGGACATAACATACTTAGAATAAAAAAATAAACAAAGTATAATAACAATATAGGTTGTTTACCTATTCTGTTATATATCTTTTAGTTAAAATTAGAACAAAAAAAATAAAAACAATAAAATTCAAAATCTCCATTTAAGCTTTAACTATGCCAAATAAGGAGATAGTTTTTTTTTGTTAGAGAATTAGGTCCCCCACAAATTCTAGTGTATAATAGTGATAGTGCGTTAACGGCGGGACCTAATTCTCTCGAATTCCGTTTAGGCGAGTTAAATCAACAATTAAATTAGAATTTATGTATAAAAAATGTTTTTGTAATTGTTTTATGAGTATCCATTTGACCTCAGCCCAAGTGCCCACACTCAGGTTTAGAAGCTCTAAGCCAGCACGGCACACAGAACTGTTCTAAATGATGCACCGAAAGAATAGTATATTATGCAATTAGTGAATAAAGGACGGATTTAAAGCGAGGGCCACAGATGAATCACGAGCTAGTGAAGGATTCTAACGACTGAATCACGACCGTAGGGAGTGATTCATGATGATTGAATCACGAGCGTAGCGAGTGATTCAATTGTTAGAATCCTGAGCGACGCGAGTGATTCATGGCCCTCGATATAAATCCGTTTTATTCAAGAGTTGCATACTATACTTTATACCATGACTACGAGAAAAAGAAAGATTTAAGCGAAAATAAACATTTAATAAAGGAATTTTAATGCTAAACTCCTTGTCGAAAATGTCGACCAATCAAATTGAATTTAGAACACATCAAAATAGGTCGAATACAAAGATTACACTTACACTAGATACGGCAAGCCACGACCAAGCGTGCCCTGCATGTTCGACTGTTCGTACTAAAAAAAAGTCTGTTAGCTCAGTGACGCTTAGCGATTGAAACAATTCTGTTTACGTTGAGCACATCACTAAATGGCTGGGGTGAAGTTATCGTAGGTATAATAAAGATGACACGTTCGGTTTTCATACTATCTAATAACATGCCGTATCTAGCCTAGGTACTCTAAATCTGTGGTCGAATACATTGGTGTGTTCCATTTTCAAACATCAAAACAGTGAGTAAAAGTGCTTTTTATTCACTGTTTTCAGTGAATAAAATAAGCTTTTTAGAGGGGGAATGGTATAAAAAAAATAATTTGTTGAATGTGAATGTTTATTAAAAATAATATATTTATTTCAATCTTTATTGCACTGTTAATAAGAGTACAAAATCGACTCTTCGCTACGCGCAATGTTTTTTCGTATGATATTGATTTATTTATTGATTGTGACAAGAATATCAAAACATCACTTGTTTATAATGATTTCTCATCATTCCGTTTAGATTTTTTAATAATTTTTAGCCTGTTAGCTATAGTAAATTAGTTACTTATTTATATGTAATTATGACCGTCAAGTCAACCATTACTATTTTACACTGGGCCCAAAAAAAACTACGTCCTTTCATACTATATAATTATGCAATATGCTTAAAAATGGGTAGCGTACAAGTTTTTTTTCACGTATTGATTTAAAGATTAGAAAAAATTGAAATAAAAAGCGAATAAAATATACATTTTTAGCCACAAAAAAATTTGAAAACATAAACCAGACTGAAAAATTGGAAATCGGATTACTTAGTTCTTGTTTAATGGCGAAAACGAATAAAAAAGGGAAGGAAAGACACTTTTAAAATAAAAACCTTCACACGGTTCGAAAGTGTGACGTGAACCCTGACGTCAACGCGAAATCTTCTTATTATTTTGTCCCCTTTGCGAGTGTTCGTGGAGAGAAGAACTGAATAGGATTTTAGTTATTTTTGTATTTTTCTTTATGTACTGGAGTGTTCAGGATTTGTCTGGGTATGTCATTTGTTCTTTGTAACGAAAATGTAACTTTTTTGTGTGTAGTTTGGGTGCTAAGGGATAAGTTGATCTTAATGAAGTATTAAAATAAAATTCCGTCTGAAATACCTATGCTCAAATAATCTACGACATCATTTCTAAGTATATTAATACCTATTGACATTCATTTATTATTTATCCCCTTACGCTTATTAAATTTAATCACTAATACATACAACTATCCTTGTCATTTGTATGACAATGAATAGACCGATAGAACAATTAGGTACTTAAATATAAAAGTTGAAGCAAAAAATATCATAAAAAATTGGTACCTTTACATTTTCTTTGTGATAATGAAAAATTTAATCGTATCTTTTCATTGACTTTAAGGGTCTCCTAAGCATCTTACGTCCATAGTCAAAACTTTTTACTTGGTAAAATGTCCATTGTTGTAGCTTGGGTTTAGATTTTTTAATATAATAATATTATATTTATATTATAATCATATTATTATAAATACCTACTATACTTTTGCTGGCGACTCCGTCCGCATGGACTACAATGAAATGACCAGTTTAAATGACCTCCGTAATGTAAAGTGGCTCGTAATACCAAGAGGTCAAGCTGTATCTCTGGTTTATCCCACCAGAATTAGATGAAAAGTGGCTTAGATTTTAAGTGGGAACAGACAAATAGACAAACAGATAACAATAAAAAAAATATATATCTGTGGGTATGGTTAAGTCCCAGTACCCTTATTCCGACAACTTTTTCTGGAATATCTTCAAATGTACAGACACGGCTTTCTTACAATTTTATAATAGTACCTATAGACTAAACATATTTAAACTTTTAGTTTGTAATAATTATGCTTACCTACAGAGTGTCTGTTTTATCAATATTTTTTACCAATAAAAGTGTAAACACGAAGTAAGTAGGTATAGGTACAATATACTTAATTCAGTCCTCCAGTCTTTAATTTAAAGCTGTTACAAGAGAGCTCCCTTAGAGCCAGTCGAATACTGAGAGGGATCTACTTAGCACGCTTAGCATGACCACGATAGAAACGGGTTTTTTCGACGGAAGAATAAACAAAATGACAGATTGTAGAAAGATTTCTACCGTTTTATGCATACAATGAAGAGAAGAAATGTTTCTATTCTTCTGTAGACAAAACTCTGATAAGCAAAGCACGGGTCGCCGCGTGCTCGGGCGGAAGAGATAACGAGTTGGATAGAAAGAACTTTGTCTATTCTTTGGTAGAATAGAGATAGAATTGGTCCTGCTAAGCCCGCTGCACACATGTCACATGTGTTAGGTTCTGTGGCCCATATCTGTACACTAAATACCACAATTATGTATAGGTATATCCCCATACGCCTATTGTTATAGTTACTAAAATCATAAAGTCCGTTGAATAAACTAAACAGATAACATTAAACGGGAGTATATGCCTTTGTACATTCGGTACTTAACAATGTGGCCGTCCTATCTGATTGTGCAAAACAATGGTGATACTAAATTAAATTACTGTGAAATAGAATATACCAGCTCCCAGTAATAACATCGAGTAATTATATTTTCTCTGAAATGGGTAATTCTCCCTTCTCTTTTTAGGTAGATAATTATATATCTAATTACAAGATAGATAAAAAGTTTAATCAGTGCAAAAAATACAATACCAAACAATATTAATATTAGTAAGTGTTCAAAATCAGTAGAAGAATCAATTCCAGTTGTTTTGAAATCACGCTACATTTTTTCAAAAATAATTCTTTGAATATTTTGTATGTTAATTTTCGCAGTGCGGACTTTTTCAGTTTTCATTATTTTCTTTTTAAATGTTTTTTTAAAGACAGTTTTAACTAAAGATTTTGAGGTCCTTGGTTTCTTTTGCATTAATAAAAAACAATGTTGTATAGGTTTAATGCCCAGAAATAGGTACCTACCTAAATTGCACAATTCAAAATTAGAATAAAAAATTGTCGAGAGTCTATTCGATTGTGTTCTATAGAGTTGGTTGCATTTTAAGTTGATTTTAATTCGATTGTGTTCTATAGAGTTGGTTGCATTTTAAGTTGATTTTAATTCGATTGTGTTCTATAGAGTTGGTTGCATTTTAAGTTGATTTTAATTCGATTGTGTTCTATAGAGTTGGTTGCATTTTAAGTTGATTTTAATCAAAGATCCTACCTAAGCCGATAATAAAAGCTTATTCAAAATTGATCTGTAGTCAAGTCACGTGCCATCCGGTATGATTATTAAATGTTATTTTGGCTAACGAATCTCAACAGCTTTGAAATTTAACAGGTATTTAACTGAATTATAATTTAACTGGCGTTTGAGTATTCAGGCATGGCTTGCTCTCCCCTCTCCCGTACCTATATCAGATGTTTAGTTCACATTTTTTTGTATAAATACCTAAGTTACGGAAATTGCGGCCCATTTGATGTGATAGCGGTAACTTCTAGCTCTCAGATACTTTTACACTATAAATTATATCTACCTATCTAGGATGTGTTCTACGTGTAAAAGAGATAAAGTGTTAAAATCACATGTAACAGAAAATTTACGAATTCGTTTATCAATATTCATATTATGTAAGTCCCATATGTTCACGGTATGTTGTGCAAACACCATCCCTCTCTATAAATAATGTAATAAAATAAAAACAAGCATATCCATACAAATCAAATATGAAATGTGTCCAGAAACATCGCATCATTGACAAATGTTTTCCCGCTAAAACCAACACAACGCACGCCAAAGACAATGCGCATGTATTTTTTATTCAGCCGCCTGGCGAAGAGACCCTTCGATTCAGCCGGGGTTTTCTAAAATATTCACAAATTCGACCTCGCTGAATCAATCTACGCCACAAAGGTCCCAGATTACGCGACCGCTATATATTCTTTAATTGGGCCACCCTCTGACACATTTCCGGAAGTATTTGAAGTTTAAATCACTCTGTTTTCCTTTGAATTTGTATTGCAATCATTTCTGTCTTCTGTTTGATATATTTGGTGTAAGGTTAGGAGTCAGGATTGTACTGTGATAAATATGTATGAAGCCACTTTACTAGGAAACATTTATATATAAACATAGTATTACATACAATATTTACCAGCAACAACCAATATTGTATCAGAAACAAGTATATACATCGCGAAACATGTAGTAGGTCCATGTTAACATTACAATAACTGAATACGTGGCTTAAAAAAGATTAGGTTTAGGTAACTTCTAAAGAGAAAACAAAGAATCTTTAAACATTGCAATAAGTCATAAATTAAGAAGCTTATTTTTTGCCCTATCACAATCATTTAGTAAAAAACAAAACACAAGCAGAGATCGCTATTGAATATGATTTCTTTTGTTTATATTCAGAACAACACGCAACAAGGCATAACGCCATGTCCTACGTGGACGACTCAACGCGAACGCGATTGCGAAACGATCCGATGCGAATTTAATGCGATGCGGAGCGATGCGGCTACTCTGTCCTACGTGCGCGCGAACCGTCCCCGCCGCGCCCTCCGGCCTTAAAAAAATATGGCCGACGCGTCCACTTCGCGCGAAAATATCAAGCCAACTGATTGCGTTCGCTTCATTTTGCGCCGCTCCGCACCGCACCCTACGTGCGTTTGGTCACGTACGCCATGTCCTACGTGGACGACTCAACGCGAACGCGATTGCGAAACGATCCGATGCGAATTTAATGCGATGCGGAGCGATGCGGCTACTCTGTCCTACGTGCGCGCGAACCGTCCCCTCCGCGCCCTCCGGCCTTAAAAAAATATGGCCGACGCGTCCACTTCGCGCGAAAATATCAAGCCAAGTGATCGCGTTCGCTTCATTTCGCGCCGCTCCGCACCGCACCCCACGTGCGTTTGGTCACGTAGGCCACTTCAATAGGTTTCGAATGTTTGTTGTTTTCGCGCCGCTCCGCGCCGCTTCGCGTTCGCGTCTAGATCGCTCACGCAGGACGTCGCGGTAGGCCACTTCAATAGGTTTCTAATGTTTGTTGTTTTCGCGCCGCGCCGCGCCGCTTCGCGTTCGCGTCTAGATCGCTCACGCAGGACGTCGCGTTAGCAAGAAAAATCTGAAAATATTCCGTAACAGCGAATGAAAGGAACTCTTAATTAAGGAAAGAAAGTCGATTGTATTTCTTTCAAAAAGTTTTCAGCTGCGGAGCAGCTAATTTAGATTTCTTCGAAATGTGTTACTGGGGTGTTTTTTAAGATTTTTATGGAAGTATTTGTGTTTGAGTATGAGTCCCACGGTCCCACCCCTGGGTGACCTTAATAAGAAATTATATCAAGAGTAACGTCTTCATAATAATAATACCAGTCTATTATTGTCCTGCAATAAGCCAAGCGTGCCTTCTTTGAATATGCCTTTTTTATTTGATAATAGGCTTGCATTTAACCGCTATCTCGCCTGATAAGTGATGATGCGGTCTACGATGGAGCACGCGTGTCTAGAAGAAACCGATTCACTCGCGACTTGAAGACACCCAGATTGTAACTGTCGGGAAACACCCACTCGGGCAGCACATTCTACTGTTTGGCGGTTCCTACAATGAAAGTGGAATCAAAGTGCTTCGTTCGGGTTTTTGGTATATCAACCATGACATGTCGTTTTTCGTGCTTCTGGCTGTTCGTTAGAAAAAAGGGCAGGAGAGAATGAGTCTCGCGAATATTAATAACCACGCTTTTTCATTCCGTTTTATGGACAAAAAGAGTTATATATTTACGGTACCAGGTTTTCTAGCTACGTTTTCTTGCACAGTGTGTCAGGGGTGTCCAAAATAAATATAAAAAAATGCATTTTAACATTTTGAAAAAGTCACATTTCTACTTGCCAAGTTAAGAAGTCACATTCTTTTGCTTTTAAAGCATGACATACTATCCCCCTTATAGACTCCTCTTAATTTTAACCACTGATTAAATATACAATTCTTGTCATTTTTATGACAATGAATAGAGATGACAATTGACATAAGAGTTGTTTAATTTAATCATCGTCTGTAAGTAAAGGGGTACCTATGTGTTTAAGCTGAATAACTAAATAATATTTTTCTTTCCTTTAATAAAATTACTCTGCGTTCTATACACTGTAACCACCTTATTTTTCAATATTTTCCTATCTCTAAAAACTATCAAAGTTAACGTTTATAATGTAAAAACATATTTTCTTCTTATTTGGAACTTGCGTATTGCCCGACGTGCCGTCCATGCAAACGGAAAAACTTTTTCCATTAAAAATCAACTGAGAAGCTACTCAGTGTTGGATTAAACTTAATGAATATAAGCTCTGAATGGATGCTAATTGCGTTTAATGAATATTTATTAAGTGATCATTTGAACAGGATTTCTTTGTGGTAATTATTTGTTTTATTGTGTTCAGAATTTCGGATATTTCTTTCATTGAATTTTATTATTCAATTGAAACGGACAATTTGATAATGGATTTTATCTCAGATCATAGAAACAAGGAGATATGCCAACATAGCAAATTAGTACGGGAACAACTGATGCCACTTTTAGTACATTTTTCGACACAATTACGCACATAATTAAGCGCTCCTTGTGAATAAAAAGATCTCCCACGCATTAAACATTCCCCACACCCTCAATCTAACACTGTTAATCGTCACTCAATACTAGCACTAAACTAAAACACAGTATTTATACCATCGATCGTGTTCGGTTCGTCGCCAGCGCGTACGTTTTTAATATGAGCAATTTGCTCAAGATCAGGAATCAAGCTCGATAGCGCCTTGGCACATCTCCTTGTTTCTATGATCTGAGGATTTTATCATCATTGGATGATAGCAGATAAATCTAGCTGAATGACAGATTCTCTTCATAGCAAACTGTCAAACCGTTATATCTCTTATATGTGTACTTGTGTACGTAAGAATATTCGATATGTGAAAAAAAAATCCTTTATGTAGGTACCTACTTATTAAAAATACAACAAACGAAGAAACAAGTAGGTATATAATAAGTACCTGATATAGTAACTAATTTTCCATTATTATTCTAAATGTCATGTTTTTTTAACAAACTTAAAGGTCAAACAAGTCTTAAAAAGTAACCTAGGAAATTTTTCGAGTTTTGTCACTTTTATGTTTTAGCAAAAACAATGCTTTCGATTTAATTCTACAATACGATACCAACGTGAGTGGATTGCTCAATAAGTTTTTCTTCGTGGTCCTGACAGACTTCGACAAGCGTGAATCTAACGAACTAATACCAGATATTGTAGAAAACTTCATATTGAATTATGTTTTGCGCAGTATTTGTATGTATTACCTACTTGTATGGTGTGATAAAAACCGTTAAACAATAGGTCAAATTACAAGCCGCCCTGTATACCTAATTATACTAGGTGACAGTATTCGAGACAAGTTCGATTAACAACGGTTTAAGCCTTAAAATCACGAGAAAAAACGGCTGTTTCCTACATTTTGTCGAGTGTAAGCTGGCGACGATGTGTCGCATCACTACTGGTTTCTATGCATTTCTATGAAATACCTTCCGTAGCGACACGTCGTCTTCATAGAAATACACAGAAACCAGTAGTGTCGCGGACACACGTGGCCTGCTGCTGCTGTCTATAGTCGGATACGAACTCGTACCTATATCGATATTTTTGTACGGAACAGTTGGTTTTTATTTCGTGAAAAACAAAATCTTTCAACCTTTAAAACGAACTGTAGAACCTAAAAAAGAAACTTCTATACAACAAATTCGTTGTGAAGTCACAAACCCTTTGCCAAAATCTTTGCCCAGTAACAATTGTATGCAATAACAAGAAAAACACACCTTTTGTCCAGTTCACCCCACGTTTTATAGTTGGGACAAAACGGTCTGTTCCTCAAATCATAGAAAAAAGGAGATATGCCAGTAGCAAATTGGTACAGGAACCACTGTCGCCACTTTTAGAACAGTACAGAACAACAAGCGCTCCTTGTGAATAAAAAAATCTCCCACACATTAAAAATTCCGCACAATTCGTCACTCAGCACTAGCACTAAACTAAAACACTGTATTTATATCATCGATCGTGTTCTGTTTTTCGCCAGCGTATGCGTTTTATATACGGTCAATGTGACCATTTCAAAGCGTCAAGCTCAATAGCGCCGTGGCACATCTCCCTTGTTTCTATGATCTGAGGTCTGTCCCCATCGCAGTCACGTTGCCCCAATGAAGCAGAACGCCCCGGGTTGACGGTCCCTGCACGAAAATAATTGGGGACAGCTACATTTGATAACACACGTAACATCTGTTGAGCCTACGGATTGAAAAGGTTAACTTAACTTAACCCTTTACGTTCTATTGGCGTTTTTGTCGAATGGAGTTAAGGTTCTCACAGATGGTTGAAATGTAAAGACTGAGTTTTTTGAAATAGCTATGTTATTAGGCGGAGAAAATTTTGGGATGTGGTAGACATTATACTTAGAAAGATGTCTAGGGTTATAGAGCATTTTACTGAAGTTCCTTCGATGATAGTGTTGGCTGCTTTGAATGTCAATGTTACAACCTTTTTTAACGGTGTTGGAAGTTTTTTTCAGTACCAAATCTCGTTCACTAATTTTTAGTGTTCTTGGCATTACTTTAACACATAAATCTACATAAAACGTTAAAACCTAGACAGGATCTGCATCGCGTCCGTATCGATGCTGTACCGTGATAGTAGCTATGCAGAATCGTGGTTACATGGGCGGAGGTATCCGACCAGCGACAGCATCGCCACTATTTCGCGGCCTTTTTGCGATTCTTTCGCTAATGAATCGCTGCAAAAAGTCACTGTTAGCGCCCTCTCGAATCGCACAATGCCCCGCATCACGCAGCGTAGCGCGGCGGTGCGTGATGTTCCGTTGTTTGCAAGTACCTGTATTTGTATAGAAATCACGCATGGTGCAACACACTGAAAACGCATTCACGCGCGGGATTTTTGTTCCGTCGCCACGCACCCCGCAGCGTAGCGCGGGGCGGTGTGTGATTCGCTTAATAGTATCATATCTGAGAACAGTACCTATCGGTAAACAGATAGCTGTCACGCTATCATTGAGATTGAAGGCATAATGCCGTATTATATTATTCAATTAGCAGAGAGCTAGATTAGTCGAGTGATATGTAAAGCGGCAATTACATTATGAAACTATACTCTATTTACTATAGCATTAGAAAAATAACAGCGAAATAACTATAGTTATTGTATTATATTGTTGTAATGACTGCGATTTTGTGTTTAAATTTACTTGCAAATAGTAAATAGATTACATAGCTTTAAATATATCGTGAAATAACGATGCTTATTAGACGCTTACATCCAAATAACGAAACAGTTATAACCGTTTTTTGTCTAATGTTATAATAAATGGAGTATAGTCACATATTACGTATAGTGTCGTGAAACTATAAGGCTGAGTTCACATGACCGCGCGGAACCGCGCGAACTACTCAACGCGCGTTACAAGGATTCAACTAAACAGTACAGTACGTATTATCGTTTACATGACTGCTTGATACCGCGCATAGTTCATTGTACCGCGCGCTGAGTCGTTCGCGCGATACCACGCGGTCATGTGAACTTAGCCTAACTCTTCGCTCAATCAGTCTATAATGTCTCCACTGTTGGGACTCAGGGCTCCCCTCGAGAGGGAGTAGGCCGCGTTTTACCTAAAAATTGAAGACATGTGACGTCCACCAACCAGCACTAGGCACGCGGGCCTAGTGCTGGTTGGTGGACGTCACATGTCTTCGATTTTTCGGTTCTAGGACATGCCGGTTTCCTCACGACGTTTTACTTCACCGTTTTTAGATTTGATGACGAATCATCTCATTTTTAGCTCTTACTCCCGCGGTCTATCACGTCATCGTGGGGGATGGAGGGAGGTTCAAACATATATTTTTGTCTTCGCAACGATATAACGATGCTTTTTGTAACTTTTAAACTTTAGCCCCCTTATAAATAAACACGGAATAAAATTATGATAAGCATAAACATGAAAAAAAGGTATGGTTATACCAACATTATTCCTAACATAAAAAGCACATGCTTTTCATTACACAATTTTTATGGAATGCCCCTTGGTATGAGGAGGAAGACGTTCATCGAATTGCTGTCAAAACAAAATAATGATCAATTCTTCTCAAAGGTTAACGACCAAACAGAGCACGTCGTGCCAATAATATTAGACAGCACATATAATCACTTTACCCGCTACAACATCCAACAGGTGACAGCTATCCTATCAGCTTTAATATCTAATGTAGCCGGGCATTGTGTATTTATTACAGGACATTATTTACATTATTCAGCTAATGTGGTTACTATTGTTATAGTGGTTGGTTTAATTTGGGGTTAGTCTATGTGGTTGTGTAAGATAAACAGTTTCATAATGACAGATGATCTACGTTTCAAATATTTTGTAATTAATTGAAAATTTGCAAGTATTGCGTCATGTATCTATAAATAGTATAAAGAAAGTCGCTTTTCGTGTCTGTTTGTCTGAATTGTGGTTTTCACCACCATTTAAAGAATGTATTCCGAAAGGTTTACGTGTCTAATACGTTAATATTAAACTTAGATACAGCACAGAAATCTCGATGTTTTGACATGTCGCCACATCAATATATTCCGTGCAAAGCAGGGGCACGCTAGTTAATGATATCTATACAATATTTTATAAAAACTAAAAATCAGAATGAAAGGCTGAAAATGAATGATTTGATACTTTGCTGAAGAGTTAGTTTGAACGCGCTAATCTCTGGAACTACCAGTCGTATTCGAAAAAATATTTTTGTACAGAATAGCCAAATTTATAAGAGATTGTATAAGCTATTTAACATTACGCTACGACCCTTAGGAGACGAGCAACGGGAGTAAAACCGCGGGGAACATCTAGTTAATGCTAACCCAACGCTTACACACGATCCCCACTTAAAGTACATTTTGTCGCACTATTACCACAAAGAGTACTCACACCGCAATACTAGCACACATCCCGGACATTTAATTGTGTCGACACTAGCGCAGTTGCGATTAGTCGCTTCAACAGCTTAGCTGTAAGCACTTAGTAAGAGGTGGCGGGAGCTAAGCTGTCTGAGTCACTTTTAGAAGTAAATTGGTGGTAAAGGTTCTTTAGTTTAGTTATACGAAAGACATATTAAAGGAGAGTATTCAGTAAGCAGTAATACCATGTGCCTTCCACGGCGTTCGAGTTCGATCCCGAGGCACGCACCGCTGATTCGAAGTCATCTGCGTATTAGAAATTAATTATTATCGTTTGCTTCATCGGTGAAGGAAAATATCGTGAGGAAACTTGCACGACTAAGCGTTTTCGATAAAGTTCTTGACGGTGTATGAAGTGTGCCAACCCGCACTTGGCCAGCGGTGGTGGACTATGGACTTTTTTCTGTTTAGGTAACCTTTTTGAGCACCTCAATATCCACATGAAGAGACTGACGACCTTGTGACCCTTTTCGTTGCGGAGTTATGACAAATTCTTTGGTCGTATAGAGTAAATTTCGAGGCTGTTTTTCAACCCCCTCTCCCCGTTCAATAACGTAAGCGCACGATGGTATAAATACACTGATAGGCAACGTACAATGGTCTATTTTCAGAATATATGCAACACTTAACGATACAACTCTTGAGTCACGAGATCTATTTAAGTTTTTGATGACAGCAATAGCATTTCATTGCTAACTCAGGCGGGACCTTACAAATATAGAATTTGACCAGTTTGGATAAAATGTGAAACTACCGCATAAAAAGTAACAGGTAACTCTAGACTAAAATATAAAATTTATAATCATGTAGTTCTTAGATCGATGCAAAATATAATAAATCATACCTAGCAAAACACTTCAGGCAACTAAATGCGTCACAAAGCTAGCTAACAAAATGAACTCCAATATAAACCCTGGAATACTCTCTTCACTAAACAGCACCAAAGTTCGCTACTTCAGCTCAACATGTGCTGATTAAAGCCAACCAAGTCGCTAACATCGTCATAAAGAAAAACTTTTACTAACTCGATCGGAACAATGCACAGTTTGATAATAAAGTTGCGAAATTAAGGCGGCATTACCGAAACTAGGTGTGTGACTGCTTTAATTAACTAGGTACGAAACAAAACAATCTAATAAGCAAAGTTGAGTGCAAAGTCGTACACTTGACGCATACTGGATTATGGGCAAGTCATAAACGGTAGCAACGTGGGAAACGATTATGCTTATGAGGGCTGTCGTATTTTATCAACGCGATAAAGAAGTCTGACGCATTTTGTCACCTCTCTTGCTCGCACAGAACAATATTTTAAGAATGTTAAATGAAAAAGATGCACTTTTATAAGCTTTTATTTAACTTGCCGAGTGTACATGAGGCGAAATCTGCAACTGAATTTTAGACCAGTTCATCTCAACCGATTGAGCTGAAATTTGGAGAAAGCTGGAAGGTGGCTATAGGAACTCCTTAATTTCTTAATTCCGTCGTTTTTAGGCTCGGTGGATTTTTCTTTTTGAAAAATGTAATCACATAGCCACGGGCCATCACGGGATCTCATCAAGAAGAAAGGAATATTTTTTCAAATCAATCTCAATAGATGGCGTTACAATATGTATCGATTTGTTATTGCAGTTTGTCTAAAATTCAGAACATGAAAAATATTTGTATTGTTATAACATTTTTCAAAAATACATCCCTTCATATAACATTCTTAAAAATATGGTTCTGTGCGAGCAAGAGAGGTGACAAAATGCGATAGCCATCTTAAAAGGTTGTAGGAGGCAAAATGAAAAGAGCTGGTCTTTATGACTTACATAAAGACCAACTTTTTCACTTATGATGTTAAAACTTCATGTTAAAGAAACGTAAACCAGTGCTTTACTGAGTAAAATCTGACAAGGATCCAAAATTTGAGGATTATTATCAAGGAAACATCTGATTTAACGCTTATAAAAGAGCTAACCGGACAGTTTTTACTACCTCTAAGAAATGTGGCAGAAGTATTGTGAGAGAATTCCCATAGTAATCATTGTATTGTATATTTCTCACCTCTCTTTGAGAGTGATAAGTACAGAAGAATTGTCAGACGTAGCTGTTTCAAACCACTGACCGAGCACTAATAAGTCATACAACTAAAATAGATTTAGTTACATGAGTCATTAGCACAGATCGCGCATGTACATTTTCGGCCCAATAAAAAATAGACAGTTGACACTACATAATAGAGAATAGTTCAATAGATGACAAGCATCGACTGACGAATCAATCGCGTGCAGCCTCGGCGCCCCCCGCCATCTTCATTCCACCAAAGAGGCCGAAAAATTAACTAATGCGCAGGAGACGTTAGTGCTCAAGACTCGTGCCGGCAACTATTATAATCGTAATAACACATGTAAGCCATACCCGCTTTCACTTATACCTCAGACTACATATATTTAGGAAACCGATTTCTGTTGCTCTAGGACCGTAGTACAAACTTAGTTAGCGCATGTGAGCTGAGCAGACAATACGCTGATGTTATAACTACACTCTTAGCAGCTGGCTTGAAAGTACTTCATGATGTGCGGTGAGGTTTCAGTGGGTTGGAAATTTGAAGTAGTACAGACACTTTTTAGGGTTCCGTAACTCAAAAGGAAAAAATGAACCGTTAAAGGATCACTTATCTCTCAAGACAATTTCTCAGGAACGCTTGAAGTTATCAAGTTGAAATTAATATCAAATAGCTACTTAAGTTTATGATCCTTTGGACCTGTAAAAAAATCAAGCTAATAAGGCAATGATATAAAAAAATACAGCAGTGATAGCCTAGTGGTCTAACCATGTGCCTCCCACGGCGAATGGTTCGAGTTCGATCCCGAGGCACGCACCGCTGACTTTTCGAAGTCATGTGCGTATTAGAAATTAATTATCACTTGCTTTAACGGTGAAGGAAAACATCGTGAGGAAACCGGCATGTCCTAGAACCAAAAATTCGAAGACATGTGACGTCCGCCAACCCGCACTGGGCCCGCGTGGTGGACTACGGCCCACTCCCTCTCACAGAGAGGAGGCCTGTGTCCCAGCAGTGGGAACATTATAGGCCGATTATGCTTAAACTATAAAAAAATACGGCCATTTATGCCGCATATTTTGATGCTCGCAAATAAATCAAAACCTATTTCTCTTTAACCTAGTATCATGAAATTTGGCAAGAAGCAAGGTCTTAAAGCACAAGTAAGCGAAAAAATCCAAAAATTGGTAATTTGTAGTTATTTTTAGGATTGTATTTTATCATACCTACAATAAAATATTTTTCTACGGACAAAATTAAGTTTGTTCAGAACCCTCAGAACGCGAGTTCTAGTCGCACTTGTCCGGTTTTAGAGATTGAATTTGCTGAGAAAATTATTGGTTGTGGATGCGAATTCAAAATAGAAAAAAAAATTAACATTATTAAGTATTTCTAATAAACCGTCTTTGACTAGAATAAATTGGACATATAATTGATACATTTAAATAATTATATTATCAAATTCTTAAGAAATTATGATGATGTAGAATTTCAGTATCTTTTTAATATTCCGCTTTCAGGCGCCATCTTGAGAATAGCTTATGAGCAAACAACAGAGAACTTAATTTAAGTTGTAAACTTCATATTACTTAAACGTCTTCTATTTAACGTTAAATATTTATGTTAATTCCTAGAATGTTGGGCTTTATTTTACGGAACACGGAACTTGTTTGGAGTAATTGTTGCGTAAAAGTCGAACTAGTTGTAACAAGTCGTGACACAGGACTTGTCGCGTCTTGACATGTTGCGCTCTGTTTGAGTCCGGTGATATAGAACCAGCCTGTTTATTCTGTACCGACACGCGCGTGATATTACCGCGAGACCTGTCAATCCGTTTGCGAAGGTTCGAAGGAGAATCTCACCGTGACATTCTCCCTCGAACGTTCGCCAACAAATTGTCAGTTCTGGCGGTACTATCGCGCGGCGTGTCGGTGCAAAATAGACTAGGAAAATTTTAGGCGAACTTTAAAAACAGCAGGTATACAAAGACAGAGTTCATTATAAAAACTATTATAACATATTATAATATTAACATACAGTGCCCGGCAATAAATAATGCCCATCGAGCTTCAGAAAGAGATATTTGCTAGCTTCGACTTTATAGAGCGTCATCTCTGTCGCACTAACAGTCTGGTATCTAATAAACAAGTCGGCGACAAAACGTCACATAGGTATGAGTGACGGATACGACGCTCTACAAAGCCGAAGCTAGCCGATTATCTCTTTCTCAAACTCGATGTGCAATATTTATTGCCGGGTACTGTACCAATATTCATATCCATATTCCAGATCAATTACCTAATGCAAGTTTTCAGGCTTATCCTCGCAATAATACAATTCTTAAACGAATTTAAAGCACCTCGTTTTGTCTGTCGGAAAAACTTTGGACTCAGCAAAGGAGATAGATTTGACAGTTTCTTAAACATTTTTTTTAGAGTTTAGTCTTAAAATATGTTACTGAGTATTACTTTGTTGATTCCAATAATATAGTATTCAATAAGAAAACCTAGTATTATTCATGAATCTCGCGAGAGCAGCGGTTTTTGCGCGGTTCCTTTGCAAGTAATAAATAAAAATACCGCGAAAACTTGGAAAAACGAAAATGTTTTCGTATGTACGAGTAAGCCCTCCGCCTAATGGGCATGTCTCCCCCATAAATTTCTGGGGCTGTATTCATCAGGAAGCCAAACTTCGGATCGACGGTCCCCCGATCGTAAATTCGTATGCCATCTACGTGCTAACGGCTCAATCTTTTGTAGCATTACTTTTTAACTATATGGGTCGAACAGAATTTGATCTTGGGGCTAAAGTGCCACAAATAAAGCAAATAATAAATAGCTAAACTTAGGCCGATCCTTGTCTGAATCGGCATTCCCTAAAATATACTCGGAGAGACTGTCATTACTAAGATCAATAGTTAGACTAATAGGTAAACAGAAGTCTGTCTCACTCTCAGATCATAGAAGCAAGGGAGATGTGCCAAGGCGCTACTAAAATTGACGCTTTGATACGGTCACATTGACCGTATATAAAATGTATACGCTGGCGACGAACCGAACACGATCGATGATATAAATACAGTGTTTTAGTTTAGTGCTAGTGTTGAGTGACGATTAACAGTGGTAGATTGAGGGTGTGTGGAATGTTTAATGCGTGGGAGATCTTTATATTCACGAGGGGCGCTTGTAATTGTGTTGAAAAATGTATTAAAAATGGCGACAGTTCTTCCCGTACTAATTTGCTATGATGGCATATCTCCTTGTTTCTATGATCTGAGGTCTCACTATTATTATATGATACTGATATAATATTATGTCAATTGGAATCGATAGCAGTTTAGTGTGCTCTCCAAGAACTGAGTTTATTTGAAATATCTATGGAAGCAGTTGTCTATCTTTATTAAATAACTAGCTGTTCTCCGTGGTTTCACTCCCGTTGCTCGGCTCCTAAGGGTTGTAGCGTGATGATAAATAGCCTATAAGTACTATTCCTCATGAGTTTGGCTATCTTACACAAAAAGCATTTTGGTTCTGGTCTCAGATCATAGAAACAAGGAGATATGCCATCATAGCAAATTAGTACGGGAACAACTGATGCCACTTTTAGTACATTATTCGACACAATTACGCGCATAATTAGGCGCTCCTTGGGAATAAAAAGATCTCCCACGCATTAAACATTCCGCACACTCTCAATCTAACACTGTTAATCGTCACTCAACATTAGCACAAAACTAAAACACTGTATTTATACCATCGATCGTGTTCGGTTCGTCGCCAGCGCGTACTTTTTTAATATGAGCAATTTGCTCAAGATCAGGCATCAAGCTCGATAGCGCCTTGGCACATCTCCTTGTTTCTATGATCTGAGGTTCTGGTACTTCCAGAGATTAGCGCCTTCAAACAAATGTACTTAACCAATGCCAGTTGTTAAATCAGGTTACCTAAAAAAAAATATCAATGTTACCGTTCCAAAAATGGATCACTGGGAAGATAAGGGTTAAGTCTTGTCAATCTTTGGTTATGTCTCGTCAAATTTTGGTTATTCCTCTAATAGCCGAAGTAGTGTGGTTAAATACTTTTTTCGATGTTTTGTCATCATTTTATTCAGTGACATCCGTTAACATTTCATCGGTATTAGGCTCTAACCGGCCGATCTTAAGCCGAACAAACCCGCGACGCATGTTTACGGCCGATAAAGCGACCCTTTTACTTTTTACTGCACTTTGGCACGCGTGATTACGTTGTAGCTGTTCTTGGCACGCTTTTTATTGCTACAAAACTTCTGTCATTGAATTTTAGATTTTTTGGAGATAAAACTTGAAGGAAATGTCAGATTGTCGTTGTTTAAAAAAATAATCTGGACCAATTGGTCCGTCCGTACCTCAGATTATAGAAACAAGGAGATGTGCCAAGGCGCTATCGAGCTTGATGCCTGATCTTGAGCAAATTGCTCATATTAAAAACGTACGCTGGCGACGAACCGAACACGATCGATGGTATAAATATAGTGTTTTAGTTTAGTGCTAGTGTTGAGTGACGATTAACAGTGTTAGATTGAGGGTGTGCGGAATGTTCAATGCGTGGGAGATCTTTTTATTCACAAGGAGCGCTTAATTATGCACGTAATTGTGTCAAAAATTTACTAAAAGTGGCATCAGTTGTTCCCGTACTAATTTGCTATGATGGCATATCTCCTTGTTTCTATGATCTGAGGTCCGTACATACGAATTGGTCCTGCCGTCTCAATTTGCAAAAAGCATTTGCTATTGATTATCATCATAATTTAGATGAGGATTAAGGATACATAGTTAAACCATAGCATACAATATGTATTTTAATTGTCTTTATGCTATGACGATAAAGTTACTATATTAATAACTAGCTTATGCCTGCGGCTTCGCCCACGTTTTTCGGGATAAAGGGTAGCCTGTGTAGATATTTTGATGTATGAGCTATATTATCTGTCACGTTTCATCAAAATCCGTTCTGTAATTATTCCGTGAAAGAGTAACAAACATCCATAATCTTCCATAAACATCCATAAACTTGCGCGTTTATAATAATAAGTAGGATATATAGTAGATATAGATACCACATCGTTTAGCTATCGAAGACTCCTGTTTATGATTCTGTGGTTTAGCCGTAAAAAATAAACATCGGAGAAACAGCATAATAAGCACAGGCTTCCTCTCTGTGAGACCACGACACGGGTCCAGTGCTGGTTTTCTCACGATGTTTTTCTTCACCGTTTTTAGAGCAATGGAGGAAAACTTGCGTTTGCATAATTACAATATTAGTAATAACGTATAAGAACCGAGTCTTGCCATCACAGCGTACATTTTCCAGATGTTCCAAAAAATATCTAGGTACACTCGACGCCATTGACGGTTGACCACTTTTCACCCTTATTACTAAGAACATAAGGGTGAAAAGTGATCGACCGTCAATGGCGTCGAGTGTACCTACCAGTATCGCTTTTAGTCGAAATTCGATCAATTATGGAAAAAAAAAACTTTTTGGCACTTCTTCTCCAAATAAAAACTTTACCAAATCTCACACTCGTCCGTGTGTTCAATATCCTTAAAAAAGGCTACAAAGTTTCCTTTTCACGTATTATTAAATAGATTCCTGTACCTCTTGCAAGGGTCCCTAATTAGTTTATCAAGAGCCTATCGAGGGTCTTCCTACTTCAAAACTTACAATGGTGCTTACAGGCTTGTAGAGGCATGAAAAGGTCCACACGCCAAACTTTGGGCACAAAGATACAGGTCATTTGAGCATTTTCATGGTATTTAACTTTACATACTCAATGTGATGGTGTATATAGATTTATAGATATGGTATAATTGTGTGTTGCTTATTCTGGTGCTGCTTTAATATCTATAGTCTGGACGATCGAGTTTAGCTTCAGTAGGTACTAGCCACTCTACACTAAGGATGTCATTTAAAAAAAAGTTAACACCGCCTTCAAAAAGATCAAAGTAAATGTTGTGTGAAACCGTTTCGGAAGTCGATGCCTTTGACTTTTGCTTCAGGTTTGATTCGGCACCGACTTTGGAAACACTAACCCAAGCCTCATACCACTTTTTGCTGTGAAAAAATTCACAATTTCGTTTACTTGGATGACATACTTATTTTATACTTATTCCAGTTATTTTGATTTAAAAACTAAACTACTGAATTGATTTTGATAAAATTTATTATGAAACCACTCTCTGAAGTATGATCTACTAAACAAAAAAAGAATCACCAAAATCGATTCATAATTGATGGCGGAATGATCGCGTAAGTAACATACATAAAAAAAAATAACATACAGTCGAATTGAGAACCTCCTCCTTTTTTGAAATCGGTTTGAAATACCATTATATTGTACTAGAATAAACTATGTCGGGATTTACACCATGTAGCATAATAGCATAAGCCAGTGGCGTGCAGTGCATATAGGCAAGTAGGCAGTGCCTACCTCATATGATTCAATAAAACTATTTTAACTGTTACTACATAAATAAAATATATAAATCATGACTAATTATTGATATATAATGATGTCATATTGATGTAGTAATAGTTATAATGGTTTTATTGAACCTTAAGAGGTAGTCACTGCCTACTTGCCTATATGCACTGCACGCGCCTGGCATAAGCATAATCGGCCTATAATGTTCCCACTGCTGGGACACAGGCCTCCTCTGTGACAGGGAGTGGACCGTAGTCCACCACGCGGGCCCAGTGCGGGTTGGTGGACGTCACATGTCTTCGAATTTTTGGTTCTAGGACATGCCGGTTTCCTCACGATGTTTTCCGTCACCGTTAAAGCAAGTGATAATTAATTTCTAATACGCATATGACTTCGAAAAATCAGCGGTGCGTGCCTCAGAATCGAACTCGAACCATTCGCCGTGGGTTACCGTCGCACATGGTTAAACCACTAGGCTATCACTGTACCTGTTTTTTTTTCTCTCTCAAAGTCTCAAAAATAAACAGGTACATGGTGTAAATCCCGACATAGTAAACTATGTCGGGATTTACACCATGTACCTGTCTAGTAGTGTGTGTAGTGTGTATGTACCTGTCCATCTAGTAACGTAAAAATTAACCATGGAAATTTAAAACATAAATCATTATATAAGGTCCTACCCTTCATTCTCGAAATATTTTAAGAGGTACATCTGTAGGTGGTACAGATGCCACACAAACGAAAAAAAAATTGATCAGAGTAATTTTATTTTTTAATACAAATTAATAAAAAAAAATTTACACACAAAAAATAATTATTTCTAACATCTATTACGCTAGTTTTACGTACCTTACTATTAATATTAGAAACGAGCGTAATGGATGTCGAAAGTAGTATTTTTACGTGTCAAATAATTTATTTAAAATAATTTTATTTGTTTATAAAAAAAAAATACTCAGATCATTTTTTTTTTCGTTTGTATGGCATTCTTACCACATAGAGATGTGCCTCTTAAAATATTTCGAGTATGAAGGGTAGGACCCTATATTGTAGTCCACACGGGCAAAACTCTAGTTTTATTATAAAAACATCACGTTTAGCTCGAGCCTGGCCTGCAAAGTCTAGTGTCACGGCCCTAGCTACTAATCAATTCGGGGCGCGTTTGTCACGGTTTCCGTGCAATTGGTACGGGAGTCACGTCTCGGCACGACTTCGGGGCACATGTACGCCGTCTGTTTGACAGGTGAAATAATTTGTTGTGTTAGCATCTGTGACTTGGTGGCTGAATTTGAATTCGTAATGGTTGGAGGAAGAAAGTAAAAGGGAAACGGAATATTTTCTATTGATTATTTGGCTGTGATTGCGTTCGCGTACAGCCTAAGAGTTCTGTAGGCCTATACAAATAACTTTTCTGGCGATTACGCCAAACGTACAAAATGTATGCCAATGTCATTATTGGGCCAATCACGAGTTATTTTGACGTATGGTAGTAATGGTATCGTAAACGTAAGCATAATTTGAGTCTAAAATACAGCAGTCGTACGTACGCCGATCTCGCGTCTACGTACGGCGATCTCGCGTCTACACACGGCGATCTCGCGTCTACGCACGGCGATTTCGCGTCTACCTACAGCAATCTCACGTCCACGTGTGCGTGCTTATTATCGCTCGTTGTACAGCCAGCCTTCTGTATCTATATTTGTAACTATTCTGTCCACTCTCATGACATAATTAAATTGGAGCGCAACAAGGTTATTAAAATACCACGCATGAATGCGCTACTCTCTCAATGTACTAATTGGCCTGCCCTGAATAACCTTTGCACATACGTGGATTCAGTTAATTGAATACCTAAGTTTGCTGACCATGAAGTGTGGGTAGGTACCTAATTGAGGATGTCTGGTTTGTGTAAACATTCATATGTTTACACAAACTTGTCATCATTGACAAGAGGTCATTTATGCTTCTATGAGCAGAAGCCAGTCCACTTGTCTGTCAATAAAACATACTGCGATTCCAAAAGCCATAAGTATAATTTTTGAAACAAAGTTCCTTAGCGCGCTAGGAGTTGACTGGGAGAAATCTTTACGTAATAAAAAAAGCGTTATGCCCCCTCCATAATCTAAATCTCACGGCAATCGCGCTCGCGGTCTCCAACCAGTTCCCGTCAAGACGGGAGACAGAGCTCGGTCGCATCACCGGAGTGAAAAAACGTGAAACCGTGGGGAACAGCTAGTATCTAATTATGATATTCATTGTGGCATTTTAATCACTGTTTTCCTAGAACAAACGTTGCTCAGACCGTACTGCTAGACTACACTGAAAAAAATAAAATTTCAAAAATGACTACATTATTTAGCTTTTTTTTCAGTGTATATTTTGAACAATATTTTGTTTTAGAAAACCAGTGATTTTAATGGCACAGTGTAATACAATAAATAGGTACATTCACACAGCTCAAACAATAGAACCAGATCCCTACGGCATCAGCACAACCGATTACATTCCCAACATCCTAAAAAAATATATCAAAAACAATTTAAAACAAAAAACACGACATTTTTCATTACAACCTCCACCCCTCTGAATATACGATCCCTGATATAATCCGCACAGATATCATCCCGTAACCCAAATGTTAAATTAACCGAGGTATCTAACAATTTCGACCATTTTTCACCCAATAACGATTTGGTTCGGATTTATAAGCAATTGAGGAGCGTCCTATCAATGGGTACCACGGATTGATGGTGTTTTAAAAGGATTTTATTCTATTAGGCTTAGATTTTGGCTGGGGGGTTATCCTGCCTTTGTGGTGCGTTTTTGTTTGAAGTTTAGGGTTAACTTTGACTGAATTAAAAAGTTAAACGAGGGAGATAGCTTAATTTTATAACCGTTAAGCTTAAATCAGCAAAGGTGTTTGGATTTTAATTATGAAAAAAATTGCGCTGAGTTTTGGCAGATTTTTAAAAATGAGGTCCATCACTCTTTTACACTCCAAAAATTATGGCAACAGTACGTCATAGTACGCCTCAGCAAGATAACACAAGTGTGACGTGTAGCAAAACGGGAGGTGACGTCACAGCGCGGCGCAAGCGTCGTGTGCCGTGCAACTCAATTAACAATCCTTCCGCGTTATGTAATTGAAGTCTACATGAGTGCAGGGCTGGCGAATGAGACAATTTGTATGATTGGTGCCGCTTTCAAATGTTTATTTTATTTGGTAAGTACATCGTTGCACTAGAATCGAGAAAAAGTAGTTAAAATATTGATACCGTAATTTTCAAGCCTTATATTAGGTACATCTGAATAAATGTATGATTAAAGTGCTGGCAGTTCCTATAAGTAAGTAATTAAGTAAGTAAGTAATGATTTATAGGTCCAACTAGCTGAACACTTCGCACGGGTAAAGTTTAGTCTATAGAAATATTGGATTTAGCATTTTGGCAAAATATCAAATAATTTTTATTAAAAAAATTAATTCTTCACAACTAAAAACAAAAAAAAATTCAAAAGGCTAACGTCACGCGGTATTCCCAGGCGGTCACCCATCCAAGTACTAACCGCGCCCGATGTTGCTTAACTTCGGTGATCGGATGAGAACCGGTGTTTTCAACATGGTATGGACGTTGGCGACAGCGAAGCTAAGATAGCTCTTTAGTACCAGCGCATATTGGCAGCTTTCCAATAACTATTTCTGTAACTGAATTCTTCAATCTGTGACCTGGTGTGCACTATCTACTGATGTGGCGACATGTAACATCAAGATTTTTGTGTTTATCTAAGTTAAATATTAACCTATTATACCTTCCGGAATAGATTCTCTAAATAGTGGTGAAAACCGCACTAAAATCCATTGTGCCGACCTAAGTTCACCGACAAGATAACAGTCCGATAAATTGAAAACAGACGTTTATCTTTTTTTTTTCTATAGAAAAAGTCATGTTAAACGGCCGTTTTCAACATAACGGACTGTTATCTTGTCGGTGAACTTAGGCCTTTTTTTTGATGACCTGTAGGTACAATACTTAATATCATTTTGGTTTCCAAATGTTATGTTAGTGACGTTCTGGAAGTTTAAAGTGCAGGTTTTCGAGCACTACTCTAACAACAACAAGTGATAATGTTATAGTTATTTTATATTATTTTACTAACTGTTCCCCGCGGTTTCTCCCCTGTTGCTCGGCTTCTAAGGGTTGTAGCGTAATGTTAAATAGCTTATCCTATTTCTCATGAATCTGGCTATCATAAAAATAATTTTTCGAACCCGACCGGTAGTTCCAGAGATTATCGCGTTCAAACAAACAAACTCTTGAGCTTTATAATATTACTAGCATCCGCCCGCGGCTTCGCCAGCGTTTTTTGGGATAAAGAGTAGCCTATGTGTTATTCTGATGTATAAGCTACATTACTGTAAAGTTTCATCAAAATCCGTTCAGTAGTTTTTGCGTGAAAGAGTAACAAACATCTATACATCTTTACATCGTCACAAACTTTCACGCTTATAATATTAGTAGGATAGTTTACATAGATTTCGGTGCGCGCCAACCTCAGATCATAGAAACAAGGAGATGTGCCAAGGCGCTATCGAGCTTGATGCCTGATCTTGAGCAAATTGCTCATATTAAAAACGTACGCGCTGGCGACGAACCGAACACGATCGATGGTATAAATACAGTGTTTTAGTTTAGTGCTAGTGTTGAGTGACGATTAACAGTGTTAGATTGAGGGTGTGCGGAATGTTCAATGCGTGGGAGATCTTTTTATTCACAAGGAGCGCTTAATTATGCGCGTAATTGTGTCGAAAAATGTACTAAAAGTGGCATCAGTTGTTCCCGTACTAATTTGCTATGATGGCATATCTCCTTGTTTCTATGATCTGAGGTGCCAACCCTGTATTTATGTACCTACACTCTACTTGAAATTGTAGTTGAAAGTTGTTGACAGTTTATGAAATTTGATCATGTTTTGTGCTATATTCTGATGGAAATTTACTTTCCGCAAACTACATAGTTAGCAAATAAATAAATGGTGGGCGAGTTTTTCGCAGTTAGGTACTCGCTCTATCTGGAAAACTCTTTGTTTAGTTTCAAACCAGATATTGGTAAATAGTTTTTTTTTTTTTATGTACTATTCAATCATTTTTCTTGTAAGTACCTATATTACTTGACTGACCTATACTATTACTATTTGATCTATATATACTATTATGAAATTGTAAAAAAGTCATGTCTGTACATTGAAGATATCCCAGAAAAAACATTTGGAATAGGGTACTGGGACGTAACCTAACCATGGCCAAAAAAATATTTTTTGTGATATTTATCTATTTGTCTGTTTCGGTTTTCACAGTTTGGTAGCTTGAGGTCCAACTTAAAATCTAAGCCACGTTTCGTCTAATTCCGATGGGATGAACCAGAGATACAGTTTGACCTCTTCGTAATACTAGCCACCATACACTAATGCAGTCGAATAAAGTGGTCAATGTCAGCAATTCGAAACCTAGTTTCTCTTATCAAATAATAACCAAATACATACAAAAAGTGAATCTCTTTTTTTTTGCTAACCCTAAATATGGGATAGTATATATTCGCGTTATGATTGCACATGATGGTCATTCGATGGCATTACGTCCATTTCCTCCTGTAAATAGCATTGAGCCTACGGGCATGTAATAGAAAAAGAGTTTAGTTAAGACATCGAGTTTAATTTGCGAATGATTTTGGTAAGGTTTTGTAATACGATCCTCTGTCTCAGGAAGGAGAGCCACAATGTTGCGTTATACCTACTTTAAGGTGACGGTAAATGGTAACAGCCGTAAATCTCAAGTTTTAAATCTCTTATTTCGCCGTCAAATAATGCAGGTTAGTTGTGCAATTTTTTTATGTTAAACTAGAACATAATTACATCAATCGTACCTGTGAATATTTAACTATTGTAGTAAAATACTTAATGAAATAAATTAATGAATTACTGTCTACCCAAAACATGAAAACGTAATTACTTTCAAATCGCTTAAGATATTTTCATGATTTGTTTTGTGTGAAAAGACTATGTTACTACCTATAATATTGCCTGTTACTTTTTTTTTATTTTATATTTTAAGTACTAAAAAGTAATAATACGTCTAATTCGGCAAAGCGCGCTCCTTGATAGGCGAGTCGTATTGCTCGGTGGACGTATGTCGCCACCCAAATCACTCAAGGCCGTTGGCAGTTATCAGCGCCTTAAGAAGCAATGTACAGGCAGACCTCTGCAGTGACGTGGAGGGGAGCGAGCGCCGCGAATGCAGCGGCTTACCGAGCCGGCGGAGCCCTGGGCACTCGACGAGCATCCACCGCCACAGCGCGCACGTACCGTTCACTCCGAATAATTGTCATTTCTTTACCAATACAATTCTGTTTTCCTCCATTGTTTTGTCTCATTGCTGAACTGCCTCTAACACTACTTTGCACTTTGTGCAAATAAAAATTCTAAAAAGTTAAAACAGACTTTAAATCAAAGTCGGGCAGACACTAGGCAACACGTTCAAGCCACACTATAAGACAAGCGCTTTAGTTTAGTTAAAGCTCTCGAGTTTCGAGCACTGTGGTTTGGAGTTTAACTTTAACTTCATTTCTTTACCAATACAATTCTGTTTTCCTCCATTGTTTTGTCTCATTGCTGAACTGCCTCTAACACTACTTTGCACTTTGTGCAAATAAAAATTCTAAAAAGTTAAAACAGACTTTAAATCAAAGTCGGGCAGACACTAGGCAACACGTTCAAGCCACACTATAAGACAAGCGCTTTAGTTTAGTTAAAGCTCTCGAGTTTCGAGCACTGTGGTTTGGAGTTTAACTTTAACTTTCCGTTTGGCTGGAAAGGTGAACAGGAAAATTAGTAATATGCATTACAAGGTGAGCAATAGTTCCAAGCTATGTTAAAAGATAAAAGTTCTGCAGACTTGGAATTACATGTCTTTAGGGAAGTTCCACTTGAGAGTCTACTACCTAATACCTAGTTTAAAAGAAAGTTACCTTTTAGTTTGTGCCACTACAGGCTGAAAACTGAAATAGTGGCTAAACTACTTTAAGCGGGCTGATAGGTGTACACGAGAGAGCTTAAGTAGCTTAATAGTTTGACTGTGAACAACATTATTTTTTTTTTAGGAAACAAAAAACTCGTCTTCCTAGAGTACCCGGCACTAAAACACATCGAGTTTGAGAAGAGATAATCGGGTAGCTTTGGCTTTGTAGAGCGTCGTATTTGACACTCATACTTATGAGACAACTGCATTATTGCATGTTGTTTCTAAATAAAAATAAAAAAAGTTAAGGTTAACTCGTGCCTAGATCTCGGAAGTACATTAATAAATAATTGACTAAAGTCACAAAAATCGATAAATTATAATTATTTCAATCAAAATGAATCTCATAAATTCTAAATTCGGAAACCAACAGTCGGGATTATTCGGTAACAATCGGCCTTTGTACGGATGATTCGCCGAATCCCCGACTACCAGGAGTGGCCATCCACCTTTCACCTTTGATGTGGAGTGTCCTCGATAAACCCCTTTATTTACCACATCGATTTGTCTGAGAAGCTTTTCAGAGGTGCTGAATCGAATTTACCAGCTTTAACTATTTTTGAGGAAGGTCCATTATTATTTTGTAAATGTTCATTCGATTTTTTTTAAGGATTTTTGTCATCTGGAGCCATTTATGTCAGAAATAGTATTCTCTTATCTGTTTGACGTTGTCATTTCGTACTACATTAGAACTCCGTTTGTGACGTTTAAGGCATTGATTCTTATTTACGAGAATTGGCCTTCTGTTTAAATGTCAGACCAGTCGCTGCAAATATATTGTTTGTTTAGAAATATTTTTTTTAAATCAATCAATAATTAATTTAGTGAGCCGTCAAGGGACGTTGGCGTTTTCAAACACTGAGCTACTCTAACCACAGAGCCACCGTGTCACATCCGCATCAGTTGCAATTTTCAATCTCTTTAGTACGCCTCTTGGAAGCATTGGTGACATATATCGGAGATTAAAGGTTCTTAAGAAGCGTATTACCTATATCTAGAGATTTATTTTTTCACTTATGCGGGTGTGACACCGTAGCTCAATGGCTAGAGCGACGTCATGGGTTCAAGTTCCACCCGTGTTATTGGCTACGCCCATTGTTTTTAAAAAATATATTTTTTATCACCACTTTAGGAACGTTAATCCTTATCTCTTATCCCTACATCCCCATAACCAAACTATTACTCCTGTACAAAGATCCCCCGGAAACTAGACAGCATATTTGCTTTGTAGTGTAACGGTATGAGTTTCGGGACGCATTAGCATTTCACCCGGTGGCAGTTCATTTGCCTCCCTAATTGTGTACAATTTTGTTTGTTCTCATTTATATGCACTGCGCGTACGCCCAAGTGCTGGTTTAGTTTTTAATTAAACTGTGTAAATAAGTACCAATCATTTATTTATTTATTAGAGAAACAAACAGATCAACAATATTAAACTTAGATAAACTGTCATCTGTCGCATTTGAAAAATCAACTTCCTGGAGGTGCCTGGAGGTCAAAATCAATTGTCTTTTTTTTGCGACTGATGCAGGGTTAGTTCAATATAATGCAAAACAGAATTTAAGACAATTTCCACAATTGATACTGAAACCACATATTCCAGATGTAGCAGATCCCTTTTACAAAAGGAAACTACACAATTTAACCATTTTCAGAATGACAATGCAAACAAAATACAAAATGACAGCTGTCGCGCATGAATTGATTTTAAATGGCCAAATCCTGTCAAATCGGTCAAATGGCCAGCGTTACTTTGGCAGAGGGGTTTGCCCAACTTTGCGAGTCCATAGATAAATGGTCTAAGACCTCCACTTAGGCCATGTTGTTTCATCTTACAGTTACGTATCTGTAACCGTCAAATATGGCGGCTTGTATGACATTTTCATACTGACTTAACGATTACGTACTGACTTACGAATACAGATGGTTTGAAGCAACCCGCCCCTAGAATACCACAGCCAACATAACTTGCTAGATGTCGGTGTACTATACGCCTCTGTCTAATTCTTCTGGATATTTAGGTGTGGTGTTATGTTCTAGTACAGGCTGACCAAACCAAATACGATCTACGATCGCGGGCCAGTATGAATCACTAAATAGATTGGAGGGCCGCAGAAACGATATTTTTGTTTTTTTTTTATACAAATGATGCCATAAAAATATAATCATATACCATTTTAAGGGATTTTTTCGTATTTGTGGTAGATCACAAACACGTCGCGGGCTGCACAAATATAAGCCGTGGGCCGCATGCCGTTTTGGACAGCCCTGTTCTAGTATAACATTAACCTACATTTCCTTCCAAAACACGATAGAAATTTAAATCTATGCAGTTATGCAACCATAATCTCCCCCATACTTTACCCACTGATGCGTTCATAACTTTAACTTTTGCATATTCTTTCAAAACCTTGTCAGATGAAGTTATAGTCTGATAGAAAACTGAAAATTCAACGTTCCTTCTTAAGAGGGCTATTACATTTTCTCACCTGTCTCGCTCGCACAAAATCATATTTTTTAAGAATATTATATGAAAAGATGCATTTTTGAAAAATGAATTCTTGTAACGTTTTAGATAATAATATTAATTAAACAGGTGAATAATAAAAACACATTTCTACTATGTGATCTAAATTGATTAGATGAACCGGTAGAAATGTGTTTTTATTAATTACCTGTTAAATTAATATTATTATCTAAAACATTGTAAGAATACATTTTTCAAAAATGCATCTTTTCATTTAACATTCTTAAAAATACGGTTTTGTGCGAGCGAGACGGGTGACAAAAATGTAATAGCCCTCTTAATGGATTCGCGTCCATAACCGATTGGAAAGTTTTCCGTTTTGCTGGAACATAAGTTGCGTCTTTTCAAAGTTTTTTCACATCACACTTATCAAGATTAATGCGGTTGGCCGTTCTTCTGCAGAATTCTTTTGAACTGATGAGGCTAATTTTGATAGACTACTAAAGTCTGAGCAACTTGGTAGGGAGGAACAATTTGTTATGGCTTTAAATAAAGAAATGCTGAAGGATTTTTGTACTAGAAAAATGGTACTGAAATGCTTGATTATTGCACTTGTAGATTATCTTCTGGAAGAATTGTTCTGTACCCCTATCATGAGTTTTTTTGACGTATAGTTTCGTTAACGTAAGCATAATTTTGAATTTAAAATACAGCAGTCCTAGAACATTTTGATAAAATTTTATACAATTTGCACATTTTAAAAAATACAGAAAAATTAATTAAGTATTTTATTTATATAAATGTTGTGTAGGTAACAAACGTGTATTTTCAATTGAAAATATGCTTACGTTAACGATACTACACGTCAAAAAAACTCATGATCGGGGTACTGAGGTATATAGCCTGTCAAGAGCCTATATTAGATAATATTAATATTTTATCCTTTTTATCAGTTGATTGAAAAATACTCTATTTTCATACATTTGAATACATATACATACATTTGAATTGTATCATTAAAACTCCTCAACTGTTCGTAGTATAAACTTAGAATCAAAAGCTGCATTAAACCTTACAATATAAAACTTTGAAGAGCTTATAAGATTGTTCAATGGAAAGAATCATTCGAGGATTACCTAGCAAGGGATCGGATTTCTTTGCAAAGAACAAATTGTATAGTAAGTAATAGTATATTTGTTTCAATTACAATTTATCGCTTAGGGGTAACTTTAAAGCGGGATTGTCGGAAAGGGGTACCGCTGACCCGGAACATAAAGGGAAGGAACACGGGTGGGTTTTAGTCAGTAAGAGTCTGACACTCCCTTCCACTCCACCCAGAGCGGGAGGGGTCATTTGATGATTTCCCATCCTCAAAAAAAAATTAAAAAATTAAGGGGTATCTTTGGTCCAAATGCCAAAATGACAAGAGTTAATTTTCGTCCAAAGGTTATATTGTCATATGGTTAAAACAACTATAGGTAGGTATCCTAGAAATACTTGAACAAACATCTGAATCTTCAAACATTACTTGGTAAGAAAATAAAACAATAAAATATTCCATTCCCCTTTCCCAACAATACCGAACAGACCCTGAACTGATATAATAACGAAATAACAATTTCCATTCACAAACAGGAAGACATTTGCTAAAGAAAATTGCCAACAACAAGATCAAAATATTCGTCAACAGCGTCCCTCCGATGACGTCACAAGATGGCCGGATATTGAAAATGTCCTAACATGTCTGTTGATCGGCCATGCGAGACTTTTTCCCCCAAATCCGTCGATCGCATGACAGTTGTTACGCGTTCTGGATTAAGGATCGATCAATTTGTAACTTTAGATGTGCGGGATTGGTGTAAAATGGGATATTGATGGATATTCCCGCTATTAGGGATTATTTGTTTCGTTTACATCCGTATTGGATGTGAATCGCAATAATAAAAAAATCGGCCAAGTGCGAGTCGTACTCGCGCACTGAGGGTTCCGTATCATTTTTGGACGTATAAAGTGAAAAAATCCGGACCGCATAACTAAGTTTGTTTGTGAAGGAATTTTGATGATTTTGAAAAAACCTACTAAGGAACATCATTCTATTTTTGGTGCAATATTTGGGTCAATTCCTATAAACTCTAATTATTTCAGATTTTTCGCTTGGCAATCTTCGGAGATAAGGGAATGGTATTTTTTCAGACATTTTTCATCATAAGTCGAAAACTGTGGGATATAAAATAAAATGAAAATATATTTTGAAATGTGCAGATCAAGCCCTTTCATATGATATGTCATTTGACCTAGTAACCCCACTTTAAAATTTCGGACCCCCACTCCGGCCCCTTTTGCAATGAAAATAAAAATATTGTTTTACTTTTTTCATTTGCAGTAAAGTTAGATAAGCATTCTTTATAACTGTTCCAAATTTCAAGTCGATAGCATTAGTAGTTGTTGAAATAACCAGGTGTGACAGACAGACAGACAGACGAAGTCGCACCATAACGGTTCCTTTTTTACCATTTTGGTACGGAACCCTAAAAAGATATTCAGTGGTAGGATTTTTAGCGACTGACAAACATGAATAAAATAAACCATGTGCGGTCGGGGGACCCCCGTCAGGAATGAAGTTTCTTACGCATGCTGTAGGCGCAATAATTGCTGCCTACAGCATGCGGCATGCCGTACACAACACTACCAAAGAGTAGCGTTATTAGGGCATAACTAGTATTTTGTAAGGTGGACGGATTTCTCCAGTCGGGCTGCTCCAGATTTGAGCGAGATATCCCGCTTTACCTCTCTTATTTAGTTATTATTATTTATTTTTACTCTCCAAACTTAATTCTGTTAGAAAAAATCTCTGTCCTCACTGTCATGTCCTGTAATAGTGCAGGTTAATACAATAATATCCATTAAGCCAGTGCAGGTAAAAATACTACGCACCCTGTATCAGAAAGGGCGTAAAAGTAAGAACAAATTAACTACGTTGACATTTTTATTACACGCTCTGTTCAGGCTGTGAACCTAAAGTCGTTTCCGAATCCCCCCGGTAACTGCGATCAGGTTCTAACAAGTGAAATTCATGACGTCAGTACCTACTTAGAAAGTACTTCCGTTTGAAGATTATGTGACGTAGAAATACTTTTGGAAATGTGGAAGAAAGTTTTAGGACGTCATCACACTTGCGATTTGCGAGCGTATTTTCAGCGAGGCTACACCGCCAGCTAGCGATAGCGAGCGAGCCGGGCCAGGCATCGTTTCACCTCTTTTCATTGTTCGGTTTACACCGCGAACTACAGAGATAAGCTTCGTCAGCCGGCGTATGAAAAGCTGCGCCGGCGGTGTGACCTGCACTTGTTATAATATATGCAGCTAGTTCGCCGCGAGCACGCAACGAGCGTCATAGCAGCGAGCGCGTAGCGTTTACGCGGCGAATACGTTGCGCGCACGAGGAAAGCTCGCTAAACACACGCGACAGGTACGTTAACCAATCGCTTCGCTCGAAACATGCTTACAAATTGATAATATGATAACGCTCTAATGATTTTATTTTCGTTGTAGGTAATTGGTATGAGGAAAAATGTTGATTGTGGGAGAGCTTGTACGAGATAATGCGATATTACATGTGTGCCCACTAATGTAATAAGAGATATAATAATATTAGCCTGTAACTGTCTCACTAAGGATAAAGGCTTCTTTTTATTAAAGGGACAACGAGTATTAATCGTCACACTTTCTCAATTACTCTTTGCATTACGGGTTTCTCTATCCCTAGACTCTGTAGGCTCCTATATGAATACGATAATAATATTGATATTTTTAGTAAAACCCTTACGTAAACAATTCATGCACCAAGTCCATCAATTAGCACGTTATGTAATTTCTATAATCTCTAAAAACACAACTGTAACCTATGTTGCACCCTCAGATCATAGAAACAAGGAGATGTGCCAAGGCGCTTTCGAGCTTGATGCCTGATTTTGAGCAAATTGCTCATATTAAAAACGTACGCGCTGGCGACGAACCGAACACGATCGATGGTATAAATACAGTGTTTTAGTTTAGTGCTAGTATTGAGTGACGATTAACAGTGTTAGATTGAGGGTGTGCGGAATGTTGAATGCGTGGGAGATCTTTTTATTCACAAGGAGCGCTTAATTATGCGTAATTGTGTCGAAAAATGTACTAAAAGTGGCATCAGTTGTTCCGGTACTAATTTGCTATGATGGCATATCTCCTTGTTTCTATGATCTGAGGTTGCACCTATGTTTTGTTGCTTGGTTTTTGTCACTATTCGTTAAGTATTTTCAAGTGGTGTTTACCGCTTGATATTGTGTACTTAGTTATAAATTTTACATGCACTGAAATTATGTCACATATTGTAACAATTTTATTGTTGGTGAACCAATGAACAAATAAATTGCAGTGGAAAATATGGGCTGGTTTTATCAAAAGATTACGCTTTTAAAACAACACAATCATTATTTTAGTCCGATAAGACAAAAAAGCACCGCTTTATAAGCTTGTTTTGTAGTTCCATAATATACAAAAACAAAAATATAAATAAAAGAATGGAATCTTTTTCATTCATTCACTCGAAGTGACTTACGGCAAGACAGCACTAATGAACAAAATAACATTCGTTATGGCCATAAAAATATTATTATTATAAATATAAAATATTAATATTAATAAACTACCTGAACAAATAAAAACATTAAACCTGGTCAATTTTAAAAAAAGTACTATTAAGAATTTTTATAATAAAATGCTACTATTCACTGAAGGACTATTTAGACGACAATTCTTTAATTACTCCCTCCGACCTCAACTATTTTGACGATTCCAAAACATACTTGACATCAACTTGATTATGACATGTAATTTATTCTATTTGACATCTATTGAAATTTATTGTATTTTTTTATATTGTTATGCATGCGCTTTTGTTAGAAATGTGAAAGTGATGGATTACCATTTAATAACTAAATATTATATTTGTACGCCTTTGAGCAAAACATAGAGGATCTACTTACTTGTAACATCTCACACACTGCTGTAATTTGACCTATGTTTACAAATAAAGCATTCTGATTCTAATTCTGATTCATCTAAAACGTATCGGTAATTCTAATTAAGATCATTATTTTATTAATCATACATAGTTTAGTATTAAAACAACAATATGAAACCCACATTATTAGTGATTTGTATTCAAAAACAATAACACATTTATGTGCAAATAATAATACGCTTAGGCAATAAAATTATATTAAATTAATTAACAGTTTAAACGTATTCATAATTTCAAATGCTAATATCCGTAGAATGTAAATTATTTTATTGTGCATAACAATAAGCGATATGGGTATTTCAATAATTATATTTAGCTTATTCAACTGTTATAATCACGTTAATAGAAACAAGCTTTTAATTAACTGAAGCTTATAACATAAAACGCACACACTCAACACTACTAAACGTTACTTCTAGTGTTGCCAACCTCTACTTAAATTATTCCCCAAGATTTTTTAATGATCCCCCATAAAACTTCTACAATATTCTACCTTATTCTATTCTATCCTACAAGGTTCTTACAATACTTATTTGATAGTGCCCAAGTCATTCGTAATTCATAAAATAAGAGTCCACATAATTAAGGCTACATAGAATTTAAACTAGTGTAGAGTTTTTTGAGATGACGTCTCTATCACACCCGCAAAAAAACGAAATCTCTATCTTGCTGTCCTTCCATTCCTGCTGTTTGATTTATTTATAGGCTAGCCGCACACACGCAATATTATTGACAATAATGTGAATATTGTCAATAATATTTAATGTGTGCGGGGCGTATAAAATTGTCATTAGTATTGCGCAGTGGCGGGTCTAAATATTGTTCAATATTATTAACAATATTATTGTGTGTGCAATGTGCGGCTAGCCATAGGTTTTATTTAAATTCCTTCAATATTATAAGAACCCCAAAACAAAATCCTGCCCCTAAAAATCCCCCTTTTAACAATTCTATCCCCTAAATTTAGGGGGGAAAGTTGTCATCACTGGTTCACATAAACGCACCTAACAAAATATGTTAATAACTTGGAGTAAGTAAATGAAGTCGCCACCAACAATGGCGTAGTCACGTAAAATATGATTCTGCCCATCCCTAGAGACATAACCTTTATAGTCGAGTCCAGTGCACCTGCGGATGAGTTATGCGCGAAGATTTATTATAACAGATAAGGTTGTATCTGGTGGTATAACGCAAATGTTAGCAATATATCTGGGTTTTTCTTCAGTGTTTGTTGAGGAGTGTGCGTTTTTTTTTGTACAGCAAAAATGAGGAAGGACCACAAAATTAGGGAATTTTTGTGCTGGTTATTATCATTTTTGGTGTAAAAGAAACCTACGTATAAAAATGCATCATTAGAATCAGTATTTTAACACATACGTCTTGTACCTACTTATTCTCCGAAAAATAGGCAGTCGAATATACCAAGTTTCATGTATTCCTAAAAGTTAGGAGACCCAAGCTATAGTTATTAGCTGAAATCATAGATACAAAGAGATATGTTATCATAGCAAATTAGTACGGGAATCGATGTCAAGTGAGTATTAAAGCAGTGTGCGTCGCAACTACCGATAACAAACGCTTCTTTGTAAATACACAGCATCATCTGCCTAGCCTTTTCCCAAATTATATTGGGGTCGGCTTCCAGTCTAACTAGTTTCGGCTGAATATCAATATTTTACGTGGAGCGACTGCCATCTGACCTCCACAACCCAATTAATGGGTAATACCGGTATTCGAATGTTAGACCAGCTGTCAGACTTTTAGGGCTTCTGACTACCCGTAACGATTGTCAAAGATATTCCTATGACAACCGGGACCGACTGCTTAACGTGCTCTCCGAGGCACGGAGGGGTCTCGATGTGTAAAGAACGGTCACCCATCCAAGGAATGACCGCGGTAAGCGCAGCTTAACCTCGCAGATCGATCGATCAGCGCGGCTGTCATTTAGCCACGACCCCCCCTCTTTGTAAATACACGGATTTGAGATTAATATATTATATCTATAAAATAATAAAACAAATTTATTAAATATTCAAGAGATTCTCAAAAATCGAATGTCGCGAGCAGGTTTTGAACCTGCGATCTCTGGCGAACCACTTTAAAAACTTAAGAGAAGCATACAGGATTTGACATGTTTCAAATTCACAAAAATATACATTTATAATAAAACAAGTTTAAACGGATTAAATCGTGTGTATTATACATTTTTCCTGACGTTTCGAACATTTTGCAGCGTTCGTGGTCGCAGGACGACTCTTTAAACTTTTTTTATTATACCTAATGTGTAGTCATCGCGAAAATCTGACACATATCTATAAAATAATTATAAATGTATATTTGTTTTCAATTTTAAACATGTCAAAACTACGTTATGCTCATCTTAATGTTATTAAGACACAAACCTAACAAATAATAAATGATTTGATTTGATTTGATTAAATATTTACAGGGTGGCAGGTTAGACAGTGGAAATATTTAAAAGGGTCATTGTACTCATCATTATGAACAACTTTTACTATGGGACAAACCCTGAAATCGCGAAAAAAAAATTTGCTGTTCCATACATTATGTTGAGTTATGTGAACATAAATGTATGGAACAGATGATTTTTTTTTCGCGATTTCAGGGTTGGTCCCATCCCAGTAAAAGTTGTTCATAATGATGAGTACAATAACCCCTTTAAATATTTCCACTGTCTAACCTGCCACCCTGTATAAGATTTTAAAACAACTGACACGGGCGGGATTGTAACCTGCAACCTCTGCCATGCCCTTGCATCACTTTAATCACTGAGCTACCCTGATTGTGTGTGAATTTACCTTTGAATAATATTACCTGACATTTCTCGAAATTCTGATATAGCATCGGATTGGCTTGGCTTTAGATCCAATCAAGATTTGGGCCAAAACGACATGATCTACCGAAAAGGCTCTAATGGGTGAGTCTCCATGAATCAGCACAATCTTACTCTCAGTAGATGACTGGTTGTTTTGCATAATTACCAGAGTTAAGACAGGAGTAACAAAAACGGATAAGAGCGAGTAGGACTCGCGCCCTGAGAGTTCCGCATAAACTTAATTACTGTTAAATCGCGTAGCGAGGAATTTATAACCTTAGGTCAGCGCTCCGAAGCGGCGGACCCTAGCACTAATTGGTCAAGCAGGTTGTCAAACCTAATGTAGATTTATCGATAGCAAGACAATGGTTCAACTGTGTTCTCATAGATAAGATAACCAATTACATCGAAATATGTGACATAAATGGAAGTATATTTTAATTGCGTTGACTTAGAAGCTTGATTTTTTTACACCTACAAAAGGTAAAAAATCTTAGTATTTGATACTAATTTCAATTTGATACCTAGCTCTACTCGTTATTGAGAAAAAGGGTCCTGACAGACGGATAGATGGACAACAAAGTGAAAATGAAAATGAAATGAAAAATGTCTTTATTGTGCCAAAAAATATTACAGTAGTTAATTGAGGCCCTAAACCCCACACTAGGATTCCCTGTGTTGTGGGGTCCAGTCTCTTTAGTCCAGAAGATGCAGCTGACACATTCAGAACATAACAAAATTAAATTAAATAACAGTGCTAAGTTTAAGTTTAAATTAAATTAAAATAATATAATAAGGCCCGTATTACAGAACTCACTTCAAGATTCAAGCATTACTTAAAACAAGTCCAAAACAATCACCAATTCCAACCAATCAAATGACTTTAAATATAATCTATGCTCAAGACGAGATCTGTGCTTGAGTATCGTTCCGCAACACGAGCCCCAGTGCTGTACTACGGAACCGAACTCAAGGCTCGAACATTACTTAAAAATAATTTCAATCAATCAAATGGTTCTAAATCTATGCTCAAAGCAAGCTCTGTGCCTGAGTATCGTTTCGCAGCACAAGCCCCAGAGAGAAGAACTAATGAAAATACTATTGCTTGTTACTTATACCTATGTGATAGTGTGTGTGTCGTGTGGGGGTGTATGTGGATGTGTGGGAGTTGTGTGGATGTGTGTGAGGTGTGGGGGTGAGTGGGGGGTGTGAGTGTGTATACCAAATCTTATTTAGGTATGTTTAGTATATCCTCAGTTTGTGTATAGTCCAAACTCAGTAACCACGCCGTAACTATTTTCCTGCATGACTTTTTTTTAATAGTGTAGCTATTTTTGAGTGTTCCAAGTGAAAGTGAAAGTGATCCAATAATCCCTTTTTTTATTTTTTTGGTACGGAACCCTAAAAACATTTAGTTCCTGACATAAAGCACCTTCTGATGTGATGAAAATGAGGAATAAGTAGCATAATTACTTTGCAAAATTAATTTTCATCCTAATAATGTAGATACTTTGTGGAAATAATTTTTACACCACTTTTAAAATTTGGAATGAAGCAATCCATCATACCGAGGGAAGCCGCGCAAAAGACATATCATCAAGCCGTAATAAAAATCAAGTAACAACAAAATGGAGTAAAATTCCCAAATTATTATAATGTCGCCATTTCCCCGACGTTGCTCGTTAGCATCGCTTTATCAAATACCCACAATTTGTTTGTAAATCACAAGGTGAAAGGTTTTTGTTAACAAATTGAGTTAAAGTTACGTATTTTGCTCTTTAACGATTACCGGAGATGATAATTGTAATTTTTATCCTTTTGGTCCTTTGGGTTGGACATGTTTCTGAAATAATAATAAGGACAATGATAGAGTTTTTTTTATTGCTACGGGTATCACGATTTTAGTTTAGTCACATTGACCAAACATTGCATAATTAAAACGTACGCGATGAACCGAACGCGATCGATGATATAAATACAGTGTTTTAGTTTAGTGCTAGTGTTGAGTGACTAATAACATTTTTTTAAAAGTAGCGACAGTGGTTCCCGTACTAATTTGCTATGATGGCTGTAACGAGGGGGTCCTTACTAGGGTGATAAATAAAAAAATGTTACGAATTAATAAACGTGTATTGTTTAGCAACCCTAGCAAGTAAGCCGCCGGTGAAGCCGGGCGGGGTTCGAAGAACTAGGACGTTAGTTTCCTTCTTGTGTAGACGGTACTCTCCTGGTAGTCCACAGGAGGTAGGCGGCCGGCCGACGTGGAGCGTAGTCGACGCAGCGCGCGCAGCTCGCGGCAGCTTCGCGAGGTAGTAGATGCGACAGCAGCTCAGGTGTCCAGCCACACCCGGCAGCAGCGCAGGATGAGTACGCGTCGTACTATACAGAGGCGTAGAAGTGGAACTGGAACTGGAACTGGAACTGGAACTGGAACTGGAACTGGAACCCTGGAATCCACATTCACAGGCGTCTTAGGTAGTGCTCCAGACCGTCGACTGCATCAACCGGACCGCAACCAATGCGGAACTACCAAGGAGATAGCCCCAACATTAATTTGGTTAATTTGGTGATGCAGTCTCACGGTGTGGTTAAAAGAAGACAATAATAGGGCACAGCTAATGTGCAGACAAGCATTAACTAGCTATTAGAAAAATAAATTAATTAATTGAGGTAGGTAGCAGAAAAAATATTTAAAATAAATTATATTTGTATCAAGTACTATTGAAAAACTAATGCCACCTCCTTTTGCAAAAGCTAGAAAAATTTACATATTAGAACAAAATAATTAAATTACATGACTAGGCAATATATTTAGAATTATTGCTAGTATATATCTACCTATAATTGTGTGCATATAAAAAAATGACAAGCTACTACTATTTAAATTTAATAAAAAAACAAAAAGGTTAACTGAAGTTAATTGATACATGACCCACCATCATGACGCACACATAAATTAACAATATTTAATTATTAATTTTGAATTGGTGAGATTCTAGAATAATTACGTTTAATATTTCTAGTACATTATTACACAGCTCAAAGTATGCTGGTTTAGGCACACCAACATTAAAACAAGACCTAGGTTTTGACACTAAAACAATATGCACGTTATTATTGAAAAAAACAAGATTAGCAAGGCGAATTTATACACAGTGTTACACAGCTAAATTACACAAAGATTACAATTGTTAGGCACATCTAAACAGCTTTTCAAGACTTACCGATTTTCGGGTTCACACAATAGAATTTACTTTGTTTTTATAGTTAAACAATTACTTTCACAACACGGTAATTTACTTAGTGTTTAGACTTGGTAACTAGGTAGATCAAAGTACGTAGTCGCAGGCGCAGAGTACAGGTTGGAATGCACCTGGCAACTCCCAGAGGTTTTTATAACCTCCTGGGACGTTCACCTATTTTGAAGATTACCATATTAGGTGATCTTCGCGAAAGAACGGCGATTCGTTCCAGAAAAATCGAAAGACTAGCCGTCGTCATTGGCTGACACAATAACACTAAGTATTGAGGCGGAGCTTATGCACCTCGACCGGTCTGTTCCGGCGCAATTTGTTACTCGCGCGCGGGTAGGTTTATATTTGCGGCCGAAATATTATAGCATCACCTACATACATAGAAAAAATATTTCTTTGTTCCTACAGCTGATTAGTATGGAGATGTTTTTTGTATGTTTGTTGTTTTATTGGTAAGTATTTAATATTAATAAGTATACAACGTTACAGTACCCCCCTTTTTAGCGTAGGATTTTTCCTAAGGAAAATCCGCTGCTTTCACTCAAGCTTACACCTGACCAAGGCACTCACTCATTCATCATCAATCATAATATAGTCATCCATCACATTCATTCTTCTTTCATCAACAAGCTGACAACACAATATAGTCTTGTGTGTCTGCCACCTTACAACCAGAGTATTTTATTTGTAGTACATAAAACACTCACTTAGATCAGATGTGACTGGTAAAATCATTGGCTGATATTAGAGTGAATACTAGCTACATATAACCATTTTAATTAGATAGAAATAGTTTAGAAAAGTCATGCTTTATTTGGTATTTTTGGCTTATTTTAGGAGTAACCGACCGCTCCTGCAAAGGCTTACTTTAAGAGTTGCAACCCGCTCTCTAGTATACCAATGGTGTAGGGCCATTGGTACAACATAACCGAAGGGATCAATGGTTTAGTCCCATGATCAATTATACAACCACCGGTGTAGGGCCGGTAGTTATATTTTACTGTTGGGGTAGACCAATCAGCAAAATAGAAGTTAATAACCAACGGTGTAGGGCCGTTAGCTATAGATAGTACTGTTGGGGTAGACCAGCAGTAGGAAGTAAAGAAGGAATGGTTGTATGTAGTAGTAGCAAGTAGGTACCAGTTTTAGTTAATAGTTTTAGTTCGATTTTATTTAGAAATACTAGGTAGATTGTATATAAAAAATGAATTTAATTTATTTTTAGTATTGTTTTTATTTAGTTTAGTTGTAGAATAGTTAATTGCACTACTTAAAAAAAAGGATTTAGTTTATTGATGTTTTTAATTTAGTTTAGCTTAGTTTAGGTGCCGTTAGATTATACCATTTTAGTTTCAAGTTTTAATTTAGTTTAGTTTGATTTCGTTTAATTTAGCTGCTAATAGATTGTAAGGACTATATTTAGTTATTTTAAAAAAATAGTTTTTAATTTAGTTTAGTTTGATTTAGTTTAGTTTATTTAGGTTGCTATTAGATTGTAAGAACTTATTTAACTAGGCAAGGATTTATAAAAAAAATATTTAATCAAAATTTAATTAGTCTATTTAATTTTTAGTCAAAATTTAATTTAATTATTTAGTTTAAGATTTTTAAGAACAAAGGCATATTATTCGTATAAGCTGATTTATATATTAATCCCGCTAACTGAAAATATTTAAATATTTTAGTATTCATTTTAGTTTACAAAATTGAAAAATTACAGATCACGACTAAAAAAAAATTTTAGTTAAACTATTCTCCTTGCCATTAGTTAGTTGTAGCCTAGACTAGATGATAATTAGTCGTTTTGTGCTAAGCCGATAGAAATGCAACCTAAGAGACGACAAAGTTAAAAACCGTCTGTGTGCCAGTAATTTAGGCCGGCACCCACACCCTTCAACCGTACACAGGTAGCTGCATACGGTAGAAATAGGTATGGTGGTAGTACTTCCCCGGGCGAGTCCTTTCACCTAAAACTCTACTACTGCTTTTAAAAGTAGAAGATGAACAAGAAAATTTTTGCTGCCCGAGAGTATGTCTTGAAAAGCTACACAATTTAAGATAATATGACAGGAGAATGTAAAATCTGCACAATGTTCAGTCTACCAACCGTGAAGTAAGAAAAAAAATTAAGTTAAAAAAAAATGTGAGGGTACAAGTAAAATTCACGGTTGATGGCCTGTGATTTCAAACGCACAACCGTTAAATCACCATCACCAAAAAAACCAAAGAAATGCGCAACAAGAAAGAAACCAATACGTCCTAGTTTACCTCTAGTATGGGCGCCACTGTAACGAGGGGGTCCTTACTAGGGTGATAAATAAAAAAATGTTACGAATTAATAAACGTGTATTGTTTAGCAACCCTAGCAAGTAAGCCGCCGGTGAAGCCGGGCGGGGTTCGAAGAACTAGGACGTTAGTTTCCTTCTTGTGTAGACGGTACTCTCCTGGTAGTCCACAGGAGGTAGGCGGCCGGCCGACGTGGAGCGTAGTCGACGCAGCGCGCGCAGCTCGCGGCAGCTTCGCGAGGTAGTAGATGCGACAGCAGCTCAGGTGTCCAGCCACACCCGGCAGCAGCGCAGGATGAGTACGCGTCGTACTATACAGAGGCGTAGAAGTGGAACTGGAACTGGAACTGGAACTGGAACTGGAACTGGAACTGGAACCCTGGAATCCACATTCACAGGCGTCTTAGGTAGTGCTCCAGACCGTCGACTGCATCAACCGGACCGCAACCAATGCGGAACTACCAAGGAGATAGCCCCAACATTAATTTGGTTAATTTGGTGATGCAGTCTCACGGTGTGGTTAAAAGAAGACAATAATAGGGCACAGCTAATGTGCAGACAAGCATTAACTAGCTATTAGAAAAATAAATTAATTAATTGAGGTAGGTAGCAGAAAAAATATTTAAAATAAATTATATTTGTATCAAGTACTATTGAAAAACTAATGCCACCTCCTTTTGCAAAAGCTAGAAAAATTTACATATTAGAACAAAATAATTAAATTACATGACTAGGCAATATATTTAGAATTATTGCTAGTATATATCTACCTATAATTGTGTGCATATAAAAAAATGACAAGCTACTACTATTTAAATTTAATAAAAAAACAAAAAGGTTAACTGAAGTTAATTGATACATGACCCACCATCATGACGCACACATAAATTAACAATATTTAATTATTAATTTTGAATTGGTGAGATTCTAGAATAATTACGTTTAATATTTCTAGTACATTATTACACAGCTCAAAGTATGCTGGTTTAGGCACACCAACATTAAAACAAGACCTAGGTTTTGACACTAAAACAATATGCACGTTATTATTGAAAAAAACAAGATTAGCAAGGCGAATTTATACACAGTGTTACACAGCTAAATTACACAAAGATTACAATTGTTAGGCACATCTAAACAGCTTTTCAAGACTTACCGATTTTCGGGTTCACACAATAGAATTTACTTTGTTTTTATAGTTAAACAATTACTTTCACAACACGGTAATTTACTTAGTGTTTAGACTTGGTAACTAGGTAGATCAAAGTACGTAGTCGCAGGCGCAGAGTACAGGTTGGAATGCACCTGGCAACTCCCAGAGGTTTTTATAACCTCCTGGGACGTTCACCTATTTTGAAGATTACCATATTAGGTGATCTTCGCGAAAGAACGGCGATTCGTTCCAGAAAAATCGAAAGACTAGCCGTCGTCATTGGCTGACACAATAACACTAAGTATTGAGGCGGAGCTTATGCACCTCGACCGGTCTGTTCCGGCGCAATTTGTTACTCGCGCGCGGGTAGGTTTATATTTGCGGCCGAAATATTATAGCATCACCTACATACATAGAAAAAATATTTCTTTGTTCCTACAGCTGATTAGTATGGAGATGTTTTTTGTATGTTTGTTGTTTTATTGGTAAGTATTTAATATTAATAAGTATACAACGTTACATGGCATATCTCCTTTTATCTATGATCTGAGGTCCAAACGCACTTGCGCTGCGCTTGTCTGCATGCACAGTTGCAAAAACCAATTTGATATTTTTGTGCCCGTGCGAAAAGAACATAAGTCAAATTACTCCAAACTAGTCCAAACCATTATATCACTAGGTAAATTGTTGAACCAATTGACAATTAAGGTGCAAGCACTACAAGCATTCCACTGCGGCTTTGCCTGACGCCTCCTGCCAAATTGTATTCCCGTGTGCATCTTCTATGCATATAGGATTACCTTGTGGACTGGCTACTGTGACGGAACCTAGTGTTTCTAGTCAGGTATCGAGTTAGTCACACGTCTAGGACACAAGTGGTATGTAGGTAGAATAGTATTCAGTCAACGGCCTCTCCCTATTTGATACTGATTTCAGTGAAGATGAATTTTTGAAGTAAAACCAAAGACTCAGGTTTTGCTGACAGTCTTTTGTTTCACTAGTTTGAAAATCGTCATCAGTCATTATAATGGTACTGCTCTAGTACGGCACATAACTTATCATTTAAATTAGAGCTTTAAGCCGTGTGTTGTAAGTACATTTTTTAATATCAACATAAAGTAGACTACGGTTGACCAACGGCTCACCAACAAATGCCTGTATACTAACTTTGTATTATGTTGATTGTACTATGTAGATGTTATAAAGGTATCCTAGAAATGTATCCAACCATTCTAAGAAAGTCTTTCTTCTAAAAGACGTCTATAACTTCTGCTCCGATGGTTCCGTACAACAAATAATTTATACTCCGTTTCTCATTTATAATAGCAGCGATCAGATTGAATGTGATCGAAAGGAAAAATTAATGCTTCAATGAATAAGTTTCCGATTTAATGGAAGACCAATTGGTTTATCTTTGGGCTGGTTAACAAATATACATGTTTTGAGGTCGAATAGAAAAAGATACTGTTAAGGTCCGATCCCACTGGTGACCGTCGGGCGTGGGTGTTCCTAAAGCAGTGTACACACCGACATGAATCGTCATGTACGTTTGCCTGGCTAGGCCCCCCAGAATCTGCGTTTTAGGTGTGCACCAATAAAATGTACTCGCCCCTAGGAGTATATTTACCGGTTTCTTTTTCAATATACCTCTGTACTTTAGAAGAAATATGCGAAAAAAGGACTGCGTCAGCGACTTTGATGTGTAGACTGCTTAAGCTCTAACGTTTGACCAGCGCAGCGCCGACTTGCTTGGATATTAATCCACATAATTAAGCTCTATTATGCTTGCTTATGAAGTGAATTTAATGGCATTCTCCTGGCTAAGTAAAAAAATATTATAAGAAGATGGTGGATACGCAATTATGTTATTAATTTTAATATTTTGACGGTGTCGCACTATATATCTATGTTTATAAACAACGGACAAACACGTCTACACCAGAAAACATTTGTCGCCCGACAGATGTTTCCTATCGCGGAGTTAGAACACTGAAACTGTATTTAAACATCGCGAAACACTTGAATGCTTACGATACAATATAATATATTAACTTATATTAACTTAACTATATATATAGTTTTGTTGGACATTATATTATTTTATAGACCTTAATATGTACCTTTATAATAAATAAATAAATAAATAAATAATAACTTGTTTTTGATACAATTAAATGTTGTATCTGATACACGTATTATGATAGTATGTTTGTTGATAGATTAATTGTTGTAACACTGATCACGTAAGTATTATGATACTATGTTTGTATAGAAATGTTTCGTGAATTACGTGGCTTACGCTGAGTTGCAGAAAAGGTCATTAAGTTTTAAAGGAGACTTTAACGATAGAAATTGTATGGGTAATGCCTCCATTAAAATTTAATTATCTTTCTGCAACCGACCGTTAATGAATTTAGTTAGATAGGTACAGAAATAAATCGTTATTGGAAAGCTGCCAATATGTACTAGTACAAAAGACTAATTTCAGTCCCTCCATCGCCAACGTCCATACCATGTTGAAAACACCGGTTCTCGTTTGATCACCGAAGTTAAGCAACATCGGGCGCGGTTAGTACTTGGATGGGTGACCGCCTGGGAATACCGCGTGACGTTAGCTTTTTGAAATATCTTTTTGTTTTTAATAGCTTAAAATGTTCGATAGCTACACTTATTAAAAGTTTTATTAGATGTTTTGCCAATTATTTAAATAATATGCTTTGAAATCTATAAATAGTGTAGTTTTCGCTTAGTTTTCCTAAAATATGCAGTGGATTATTCACCTTTTAGAGATTTTTTTCCGGAAGGTTTATGTATATAGGTAATACGCTAATATTTATCTTAGACTAGCACTTTGCACGCGACTTCGTTCGCGTGGCCTACAGGTACTGAGCATTTTTTCAGAATAAAAAGTATAGCCTATGTTTCAAAGTGATAATCAAGCTTTCTATTGGTGAAATTTTTAAAATCGGACCATTAGTTTTTGTGTTTATCCATTACAAACATACAAACAATTGTATCTTTCCTCTTTATAATATTAGTTGAGATAAAGCAAAGAAACCTCAATGTTTTGACATGTCGCCACATTAGATAATTGCACAGGTGCGAACCTAAATTTTTGTTTAAATAAATTGAAAATTTTCAAAATGTAAAATTGGTATACATTTTTAAAATTAATGAATAATTCAACTGTTTCTAGAATTATGTTACGTAAACATAGAATACGATTCCATTTCCTGCAAGGAACCGTCTCGCGAACAATAAGCCGTTTATGATTGCAATATTATAATTGGGTACCTATACTATGAAGAAGGTACTCGATACCTGATTCTCAGTATTATTTTCCACTGCAACAAGAGGATTATTGAATTTTCATTCCCATTTCCATTAATTGCAATAAGCCCTTCATTTGTAGGAAATAAATAATAGTTTATCGGAAAGTGGAAACGTTGTTCCATCTACATACAGGTTAAAGACATTACCCTCATGTTGAGCTCCGCTGCAGTCGAGTAAAAATCGCCATGAATCATAATTATATGATTCACGGGACAGGAGGACTACTTCGGCAGTTTTATTATATGCTAAGTATCAACTACATCAGCGGCAAGCCATGATGGCCGATTTGACGTTTAAGTCCGCTCATAAAATTTCGTTAAGGCGAAGGTAAATGGTAACGGCCAGTTTTAAATCTCTTATTTCGCCGTCAAATAATGCAGGTTAGTTGTGCAATTTTTTTATGTTAAACTAGAACATATATACATCAATCGTACCTGTGAATATTTAACTATTGTAGTAAAATACTTAATGAAATAAATTCATGAATTTGTGTCTACCCAAAACATAAAAACGTAATTACTTTCAAACCGCTTAAGATATTTTCATGATTTGTTTTGTGTGAAAAGACTATGTTACTACCTATAATATTGCCTGTTACTTTTTTTTTATTTTATATTTTAGATACTAAAAAGTAATAATACGTCTAATTCTGCACAGCGCGCTTCTTGATAGGCGAGTCGTATTGCTCGGTGGATGTATGTCGCGTTGCTTGAGCTCAGCGCAGAACACTCAAGCTATACCGCCCAAATCACTCAAGGCCGTTGGCGTATACCGGGGCCTTAATATTGACAACTACTTTTGCAGGAACAATAAGTACTTTATGGTTTATAGTGACGCGTCACTATTGACAATAAAGTATAGCAATTTATCTTTCAAAAATAGTTGTCAATTTTTACGAAACTTTATGAGCGGACAAACATCAAAACGCTGATATAAATCAGAATACTAATTAATACGACTGCCTCTTTGGTCTGGTGGTTGCAAGTGCGACTGCTGAGCGTGTGGTCCTGGGTCCAATCCACGGAGATAGCATAACGCTTTTTCCTTATGTGACGATTTCTACCAGTTAACTCGTGGTAGGCCACGAGCTGCGTTAAGGAACTTCATTCCAAAAATATTTCAATCATACGCTTTTGCAAACAGCAAACAGATTGAAACATTATCGAAAAACAAAGCACGAACAAAAAAAATGTTAAACCGCGCAACTGACGTTGACAATCATGACGCGACGTGACGACGCGTCCGACACGACAGCAACAAGTTGACTTGACGTCAACGGGTTTATTTTTTCTTTTTTACGACGCTCCTTTTGTAGTGACGTGACAATTTTATGTGCGGATGGATGAATATGAAGTGACCATGAACGAGTCACATATTTATATGGACATTTGGGTTTAGTAGTATGCTTGTGCCAATACTTTATTGCTAAGATGTTCCGTATGATATACAAAAGTATAGTTCAGCTATATTTTGAACAGTTTCTAATGTTTTTGTGACATGTAGTTAAACATGGTGTTAATTTTTCTTGTCGTTAAAATCATCTGAGCGTGATTACTTTTATATTTGTCGACAGAAATAAAGATTTAGGAATTAAAACAGGGTTAGGAATCTAGGCTGACAAAAGGGGCCGACGCGACGGCCCAAAAGTGGCCCAAAAGGGTTCCAGCTGTCGTAGGTTTTTTGGAAAAAAAAACTTTTGAAATAAGCAGTAGGTACCTTTGTGTTCAATTAGGTATTTGGCTTTATTCTTTGTACTTTAATTTTCTTATATTCTAGTGGAATGAGCTGCCGGAGTGGGTGTTCCCCGATAGTTAAAATCTGGGTGTCTTCAAGTCGCGAGTGAATCGTTTTCTTCTAGGCAAGCGTGCTCCATCGTAAACCGCATCATCGCATTAGGCGAGATGGCGATCAAACGCATGCCTATTATAAAAACAAATAAAACTTTTATATGTGTTCTGTGTGACATGAATAAATAAAGTGGTTAGGATAACTGCGACAAAAAGGTTAATGTTGCCTTGTCATGTGCACCAATTTCACGCTTCAAATCGTAAATATTTTCTTACACTTAATTCCAAGTACTGAACAGGCCTTTAGATCTGCATTTTAATCAAAAGTCTGCAATTAATTGACAGCGATTATCGCAAATCTCTAGGGTGTAATCGATATCGCAACTATAGATGGGATTGAATTGTAAGCCGAGTTAATACCGTTTCAAAGAAAAGAGTGTAAAATTTAAGTAAGTTCGATCTTTCCTCCAGAGACTGCACGATGTAATAAAACTTTTAAAACAAACTACTCACTCCTTCATGATTGGAAGTGTTTTCTTGAGTACACTAAGATGTACAAGACTTGTATTTTAAGTTTCGATATCATCTAAGATATTGTGATGAATTATTTGTATCTTTTCGGATATTCTTTAAAAATCCTATTAATATCCGTTTGATAGGATTTGATGTTTGTTACTCTTTTACGCTTTTTGATGAAACTTTAAATTAATGCTGCTTATACATCAGAAGGAGCAGTGATAGCCTAGTGGTTTAACCATGTGCCTCCCACGGCGAATGGTTCGAGTTCGATTCCGAGGCACGCACCGCTGACTTTTAGAAGTCATGTGCGTATTAAAAATTAATTATCACTTGATTTAACAGTGAAGGAAAACATCCTATGTTCGATGTCCTAGAACCAAAAATTCGAAAAACATGTGACGTCCACCAACCCGCACTGGGCCCGCGTGGTGGACTACGGTCCACTCCCTCTCACAGAGGAGGCTTGTGTCCCAGTAGTGGGAACATTATAGGCCGATTATGCTATGCTTACAGTAATATAATATTATAGCTTATACATCAGAATAATACATAGGCTATAACTTACGGAAGCTAGTACTTTTTATGATTTTGAAGTCACCATAATTTGACTTCGATTCTTCTATTTTGCCTGTGGCTTCGCCCACATTATTCGGGATTAAAGGTAGCTTTAAATGTGTTAACTCAGCTAAGCTGTCTCTCATAATCTCTTTTATAAATTTTATCTAAATCCGTCTAATAGATTTTACAGGGATCAATCAAAGGGATAAAAGCCTATGTATTATTCTGATGTATAAGCTATAATATATTACTGTAAATTCGTCAGGCGTTTTTGCGTGAAAGAGTAACAAACATCTATACATCCTCACAAACTTTCACGTTCATAATATTATATAGTAGGATAGTAGAATTAGTAGGATTCATCACACGATCCGGTGAATTTCGTAGGATCAAAACTGGTGATTCCCCTCCATAAATCTCCATAATGACTTCACAACTTCAAATCTCGATATTAAATTTAAACCTTGCAAGAAAGGGCTTCAAAACTCCGGACATAATCAGTAATGAGGAAATCCGGACAAGAGATGGCAGTAAGTGTCCGGACTGAACTTAGGATTGTCACGTCCAACGTCCGAGGCTATCTGGAGACGACAAGCTCTTGAACAGCGGGCGTCCGTCCGGCATAACTTGAATTAATTTAAGCACCTACCCTCCTTATAGGGGCACTATTGCTGACGTTAATAGACGTCCTTCTCTAAGTAATGTCAAATAATACTTGAGACGGATAATTTGGAAAACGTAAACAAACAGCTGTTTTTGTAGTGTTCAATAAGCATGTTTTATTGTAATTGTGGTAATTCATTTGAAAGGGTACATATAGCACAACGAAATTGTTAGCTTGATGGTCACCATTGTCGAATCCAGTCTTTTACAAGCGTATGGCTCGCCTGATGGTGAACGTCTACCGTAGCTCATGCCTCCAACACCAAGTATTGCATGCACGTTGCCGACCCTGTCAACACAGCACTGAGGAGCGCTGATAATCTTAACACAGGAGCATAATACTACCGAAGAATTTCGGGTTAGAAACTTTTTAGGACACATTCAATTTAAAACATAAAATTTTTGGTTAGGTTAAAGGTCGGCTTTCATATATATGGGTTATGTATTACCTGAAATAAATGGATTTTATTTTTTATTTATTTTATTTTTTTATATAAATGCTGCTGAATTAATTCCCACTGTCATAAGTTCAAAAGTTGTTTCTGACACATTCCGAATTGGAGTTGAACGTGTTATCGAGTTCAAAACTGGCAATAAAAGTTTTTATATTTAATTTCGATTCATTGAGCTGACAACACGACCGAATTAATGGCCCCACAAATAATATACAGCAAATATTCGTTGGGGCCACGTATACCGATTTTTTCCGGACTACCGCTACAACTAATATGAAATTCGAATTCCTTATGTTACAGTCAACACTAAAACATTCTGTGAGCGCTAAACTAAAATGTTTGGGTAATAAAAATGAAAAAATATTTTTGTTTAATTTAGTTTTCGGATGGCACGATAGTGAACATGTTTTACGTTATTAGAATAGACTCCGGTTTTTGTTTTACGTTCAAAAAAGGTTTGCAGTTGGATTTTCCATTTATTGTTCGAATTTTTTTTCCGATATTTCGAGTGTTGCGGACACTGCGCGCTGGTTTTTGTAATTTTAGGAGCAAGCGGTGTTTTAGTGTCGTGTATATGTAGGGCTTGAAATAAAATGTTTTTGAATTTTGTTGTTGTGGTTGTTGTTGAGTTGGTGTTATGTTTAGCGGTTGTATTTATTTTATCATTTCTATTATTTTCAAAGGTATATTTTTAGCACTGGCAGCGGCTAGCTGGACATAACTGAGGTAGTTACTATTATCTGCAGTTTTCCTTCATTTAATTTTGTGATTTCAATTCATACAGTCCTTTAATAATAATTGTTACAACAGTTACAAGTTATCTACGCTGGCAATAAAAAAAAAATAATGGCTTCATCGGAAACCTCAAATTGCCTCCTCCACTAATTCGCAACAGCACGTAAGGACTGCAATAAAAGAATTCCATACAATTCGCGGGAACGTTATTAAACGGGAATTTCCGGGTACGTATTTTCTCTTGGTCGCCCTAAACTCGGTGAAATATCGAAGACGCGGTGTGAAATATTAATGTTTTATCGCTCACTGGGTTTGCGTGTTATTTACTTGTACTGTTCGTAATTTTAGAAATATATTCGTGTATTGACAAAGCCACGCATGGCGGTGAAATGAACGGGAATAAGGAAAATGAAAATAAGAAATTACCACCAGAAAGGAAAGGAAAAAAAATCAAAACACGGTATAGGTGCCGGCGTAAATTATGATCACAGCTTGCGCATGTACATTTTCGATCCAATAGAAAATAAACAGTTGACAATACGTAATAGAGAATAGTCCAAATAGACGACGAGCATCGACTGACGAACTAATCACGTGCAGCCTCGGCGCCCCCATCTTCTTCATTCCGCCAAAGAGACCGAAAAATCAGCTAATGCGCAGGTGACATTTGTGATCAAGACTGGTGCCGCTAGTTATACCAATATTTCGAAATGATTACTGTTTAGCTTAGCTGCCGTAGTAATGTTTTGAAAAAAAACTAAAAGCCCTTATTTTCTGTAGGATAGTTACAGAGCACGCAAGCATGCTATTAGGCACGTCGTTCGCAGCCTGTCACTTCGTATTAAGCGTAATTGTAAAATACGCAACAACCGTGTTACTGCAGTATCAGAATTCCAGCAACGCTAGTGCAAGCATGGGAAATATACCTCATATTTTCTTTTACTAGAGCCAGAAACAAGAGTTTCATTCAGTTGAATACAATATCACTAGCATGACAGCGAAGTAATGCAGCCAGCGAAATTGGGACCTTTCGGTTTAAAGCATACCATAGCATAGCATAATCGGCCTGTAATGTTCCCACTACTGGGACACAGGCCTCCTCTGTGAGAGGGAGTGGGTCGTAGTCCACGACGCGGGTCCAGTGCTGGTTGGTGGACGTCGCATGTCGTCGAATTTTGGGTTCTAGGACATGCCGGTTTCCTCACGATGTTTTTATTTCACCGTTAAAGCAAGTGATAAATAATTTCTAATACGCATATGACTTCGATAAGTCAGCGGTGCATGCCTCGGGATCGAACTCGAACCATTCGCCGTGGGAGGCACATGGTTAAACCACTAGGCTATCACTGCTGTTTGAAGCTCATCATTATAATTTGGAATTTTTCGTTAATATTTAATAGACAGTATTTAGGTATTGCCTATAATAACTAGAATTCACCCGCGGCGCCCACGTTTTTCGGGACAAAAGGTAGCGTATATATTAATTCAGGGTATAAGCTATTTTTTTTAGAAATTTCATCCAAATCTGTCTAGTACTTTTTGCGTGAAAAAGTAATAAACATCCATACATCCTCACCAACTTTCGGGTTTATTATATAACTAGCTGCGCCCGCGGCTTCTTTTAAAAACACAGTTTTAATATCGTTCAACTTAATTATAGGCGTCAGACGAATTGGGTTGCAAGTTGCAAAAGGCACTATGTCGATTAAAACAATGAAGAGATTAAGTTCAACTTCAAAGCTAATTTCAGGTGAAATATCCCCAAATATTTCTTCCAGCGTACCTAAGGACCAATTTTAAATCGTCCAAAGAGCCAAAAAAGGCCAGTAAAACACCAAGAACAAAGCTACAAGAATTCAATACGTACCGAACGAAATAGAGCTGTGTAGTAGTGAATAAAAGATTTGGCCGTACTTGTTGATAACACGGGAATAGGATACTGGCCTTAGAAAAGAGGGTCCCTGGTCGAACCTTTTGTATTGTGTAATCAGATTGAAATGTTGCTTATCTCTTTCAAATACTAAAGAGAATTATATGGACGGACGGATTTTTTTCTTTCTTGTGTGGATTCTGTTTGAAAATGTGTAGGTAAGAAATATTGGTGATTATTCTGTTTTTTCTCTATAATAGACAGCTTACACGTACCATTTTTAGCGGGGCCATTTTTACAAGCCAGGTTGTCTGTAAATTGAGATAATATCATTATGTATCTGATATGTAATAATATAAGTATTAATAAGAGAGGTAGGGCACAGCGCCATATCTCGCTCAAATCTGGAGCAGCCTGGCTGGGGAAGTACCTCCACCTTATAGAATACCACAGCCACATAACGCTACTCTTCGGTAATGTTGTGTTCCTGTGGTACGTAAGGTCGCCAGAGCTCCTGAGGATGCGATCTGTTTGTCCTCAAAGTTATCGGGACAGCCAATCTTCATTATAAAGGATTGGCAATACGCAGTATATGATACTCGGTGTTAAAAGCGTTTCGTAGGCTACGGTAATCGCTTATCATCAGGCTGGCCATACGCCTGTTGGCCACCATATTTGTATAAAAAAATGTTCTTTAGGGTTCCGTACCTCAAAAGTACCTCTCGGCTGTCGCTCAAAACCAGCGCTGTGGCTTTGCTCCGTGCATGGGTCACAGCATCATGCTGAGCGATGGCCGTTTTGCGCGGTTGTGACGCATACTTTCCCCAGAGTTTTATTTTTTTCCTGTATCATTTTATTTTTATGCGTCATATCGACGCAAATAAATGTTTTTTCTTTTCTTCTTCTTCTTCTTTAAAAGGAAAAACGGAACCCTTATAGGATCACTTTGTTGTCCGCCGTCAGTCACCGGACCATAAGTGGAGCCATCTACTCATAGATAGCGCCATTGAAAGTATGCAGTAGCGCCATCTATGATCATATTTCGGAACCCTTAGGGCGCGAGGCATACTCGCACTTGTCCGCTTTTTTTTTTACATATTTGGGTGATGTATTCATAACAGCAACACAACTTTAAAACATGCAAAAAATATGCTACTCCGATCTTAAGTCTATAAGTGCATAAGCCAAAAAGGGTATAAAAACGTAAATTCCGAATTCAATGACCGCCAAAGGTTAATACATAACAAAGAATATTATAGTATCTTTGTCCCAAAACTTTCCTCCCGGTCCCTTCCCCCAACCCTTAAAAAATGAGCCCCTAAAAAACCCCAAACACCCTTACGTAATCTCTTTTTAACCCATACTTTGTTTACAAGCTGAAAAATCTCTTATAAAAGTTTGCTTTGAGAGCATTAATTCACCACTTTATAGCGACTTTTGTACTCTTAACACGTACAATGTCGCAGAGATTTTTGTTGAATCTTTACGGCTTAAAAGACCGATACTAAACTTACTAATACAGTATATTAACAAAAACCTTTTTCGATCCCAAGGGGGCCATTTATCCTTATGATATCATTATGAATAATTTACTATAAGACCAGCCCTAAAACATTGAAAAAATAATTGCTGTAACATACATTTTTCACAAATAAATCGATAAAATGTCATGGAACAGCAGCCGGCCTAGCATGACCACGATAGACACGGGTTTTGTCTACATAGAAATAGACAAAGTGACAGATTGTAGAAATATTTCTACGTTTTATGAATGAAACGGTAGAAATGTTTCTACAATCTACAATAGGTTTATTTTTGCGATTTCTTGGTTGTGTCATACAAAATATTGTTCATAATGGTGAGTATAATGCCCCGTTTGGGATCGAAAAGCTTTTTGTGACATGCTGTATAGACCGATTTGCAGATGAGAGTTGACTGATGGTGTATGCAGGGTGTTAGGTTAGAGACGAGGGACGTATCAAAAGAGGATATTCAGTATCCAAACCTTAAAATAAAAAACTTTTTTAACAAAAAATAACCGACTTCAAAAATCCACTACAAAGAAAATAATAATTTTGGTTTCAGAAGTCGGTAGCTTTGGTTTTTGTTTGCTTTTTTTTACCACCGACTTCCAAAACCAAAATTATTATTTTCTTTGTAGTGGATTTTTGAAGTCGGTTATTTTTTGTTAAAAAAGTTTTTTATTTTTCCCTTTTTATTAGTTCTTTATACATAGAAATGATTACATAATGTATTATATACTAAAACCTTCCTGAAAGTATGTAGATTACGTTAATGAAAACCCCATCCAAATCGAATCAGTAGTTTTTGAGAAAATCGCGCACATACAAACATACATACATACATACATACATACAGGACGAATACAGAACCTCCTTTTTTGAAGTCGGTTAATAACGATAAAAACAACTCTGAGGTATACGAGACAAAATAGTTTGGGACCCTCTAGTTATGGTTTAAAAACCACGCACTAACAAATTTCTGGTCTTTCTACCCTTGTACCGCATTATTCGTGTTAATATATTCACGCGACATTGGACCTTCGCTCGAGGTCTGCCATAACTAATTCAGGTCGACTTGATGAACCGTGGCCGCGTTTTGAGAATTTATGAATTATGTCGTCAGCCCTCACAGGCAATTTCTGTTGCTTGAGCTAAAACGTGCATACAATTTAAACACGGGATGAGTTTGATAAATCTTGAGCGCTTTATTCGCGTTGATTAGTGTTAAAAGCGCTGTTGTAGCTGGATGTATAAATTGTGTTAGCTCTGTTTAAAGAATAAATTATTAGTAGTTTTGCCCGTGACTCTGTCCGCGTAGGCTTTGATACCTCGGGAATTGCGAAAAATTTATTCCTTATTCCTTATCTACGTCTTAAAGGAAACATTTGTGCAAAATTTCATCTTTCTAGATCCACGGTATGTGAGTGAGTTAGGACTTTTTGTATGTACACTCGACATCATTGACGGTCGACCACTTTTCACCCTTATTACTAAGAACGTAAGTGTGAAAAGTGGTCGACCGTCAATGACGTCGAGTGTACCTATAATGTATTGATAATTATAAAGCACACTTTAAAAAAAAACTCATCGCAATGTAAGACTAAAGTCTGGACTGTTTTTCTTATTATTTTTATTAAGCTACTGGAGTTAAAAGGAAAAATATCGTGCAATGTTTTCTTTGCTGATAGATTTTTGCTTTTATCTTGTGTGCTGTGTTGCCCATCCATTCTACCGCCTGCCGTTAGATTTATCGTGTGTAAGCTTATCTTTATTGTAACGCGGTATCAGCAGAACTGCATAGGCATCGTAGGTACAATGCTATCCAAAAAAAAATAGGAATGACCTTGTACCATATTGTAAATTCATAGCTGTCATTTTAATTCATTTATTCTTGTTACACACACTGTTCTTGTTCTGTTTTTTAGCTGTAAATCTTCCATACAATTTAAGTAAATAAATAAATAAAATAGCTGTACATATAAGGTGCTATAAAAATATCTGCCACGGCTTTAATGGGAGGTAGTATTGTGTTTATAGATTACAATAGTGAAGAACTTTCGTACCCCAGAACAGTTAATTGAATTTGATAAAATAAAGAAGTTAATTAACATTGACTCTACTCTGCATAACGTGGTTCACAAATTACGCGCGATGTGTCGCTTCGTCAATGAAAACAACTGATATCTCTTTCTATCTGTTCTGTGAATGAAAACTGATATCAGCTGACTAGTTCGTCACTACCTAATCTATTAAAATTATAACGTACTTTTTTTGTATGAAAAAAAATATGACAAATAATCAATAATTTATCTTTACTATTGTAATCTATAAACACAATACTGTCTCCCATTGCAGCCGTGGCAGATATTTTTATAGCACCTTATATATATTTGCATTGAAAAAATTACCTATTACAGTAGATTTGGTAAAACAAAAATTCAGTTAAAGTGAAAAAAAATGTTATTATTTCGTAAATTAATTTTCTTTGCAAGCTTTACTTTTCAAGTGATAGTCGATTGTAGCCAAAATAACCTGAAGGGTTATTTTGGCTAGAGTAGGAAAATAAAGCAAACATCTTTATACAAAACACTATGTATTTTTTTACTTTAACAAATTATAGTAGGTACCACACTTTGGTAGACAGAAAATACTAGAAACTCAGGGGTGAGTGGTTCGCTGGCAATACGGGTCTTCAGGTCTTCAGGTAATGTGGCTGGAGCACATAACTGGTGGTCAGCCGCTGGATCAAACGCGCGCGCGGCTACCACGCACCGCATAAATAGCGATAGGCTCCGCCCATCGGCTGCAGCGACGATCACCGTCACACGATATCATTGAGTTCCTATTTGTAGTTCAATCGCATTGTAGGCAGATAAAAGATCTCAGAAGATCACAGACGAAATGCAAATTTATAATTTCTATCGAAGTTACAGCATAAATAACATTTATATTATAAACTTCAATATCTGTTCGCGTCTTCTGCATGGTTACGAATTGAAATAACTTATACTTTGCTAGATATAAAGCGCAGACTCGCAACACGTACTTACCGCAAGTATATTGGCAATGAGCCGGTACCACCACGTACCACTCACATGCATAGGTGATATGAAGACGGAATAATTTATGACTGCTTACTAATGGAAGAGAATGTTAAAGTAATAGTTTCCACAGCAATAATTACTAGACTTTCGCCCGCGACTCCGTCCGCGTGGACTACAATGAAATGACCAGGGCCCTATTTAATAAAGCTGACAATCCGACAAGTCTGACATATGTCAAAAAGTGACAATTTGACAATTTTTCTTCACGCCTAACGTAACGTAAAGTAAGTTTAAACTTACCATTTTTCCTTACCTTTGACTTTTTAAGATTGGTAATGTAAATATAAGTCTACGAGAATTTTATTGGTCTATGCTTTGGACACATTTAATTGAGACTCTAAGCCCTTATATTAGAGATTAAGTTAGATTTGTAAGACCGTGTCGCCCGCAGCCACGGCTGCGGTAGTGCTAAATAGACTTTTGTGTCTTCGCAGCTCCAGTTTCGGTTAGCATACAAGCGGGTAAATTTTAAGTTGGACCCCAAGCTATGGAACTGTGAGAACCACATCCCCCTTACCCCCCTTAAAGATACTCCCCCCTTAAAGATGATGATTAAATTAAACAGCTCAATGAATTGTCATCTCTATTTATTTATTGTCATTCAAATGACAAGTATAGTATATTTAATCAGTAGTTAAAGTTAAGAGGCGTCTATAAGTAAGAGGGATAGTTTGTTGAATATAGCTTGATTTTCGAGATATTGATTATTTATGAAAATATAAGTCGAAAAATCTCGATACAATAGAAAACATACAATTCTATTTTTAGTGTTGTCAGTCTCACTCATTTTATTAACAATTTTGACCGCACGGTTGTCGCAGCGGCTGAGAGATTGGCTGCTGCGCGACGTGTCGCGGGTTCGATTCCCGCATTGCACATAGGTCTGGCTGTTTGTGTATGTGAAATTTGTGTTTGTAAACGCACCCACGACACAGGAGAAATCCTAGTGTGGGGCAACGTTTTTTAAAAAAAAAAAAAAAAAAGACAGTTTACAGCATAGCTTACAACATACGGAACACCCCCTCTCGGGATCAATTTAAGTGATTAGACAATGTAATTGCATGTCGTTATAGCCGGTTCCCTGAGCAATAGTTTATTAAAATGTGTTTCAAGATCCATTATGGATGAGCGTTCTCAAAAATCTCTTAGTCTTGGACTTAAAACTGAGTGGGAAGACTGAATTAAAATTAAAACTTAATAAGCATGCAAGTTTCCTCAAATATGAAAACAATTATAATATAATTTATCCAGTAGCTAGATTATCGGATTCGACACCAATACCCTGGCAAACATCTTGAGCAAAAGCGGCCAGTGGAGGAAAGTTTGCGCACGTACGCTTTTATGCATTAACCCGTCATATCCACGAACGTAGATCCACGCAAGACACAAGGACGCTTTTATTGTGTCTGGAATTGTGGTATACGAAAGGTTAAGGGTGAAAATGCAAAAAATCGACTATTGCCAGTCAAGGCATAATTTTTCAAGATGTTTTCCGGTCTCTGTATCTTGCTTGCTCTACGCAGTTGCTACGTCGTAGCTGCCGTCACCTACGTTGTAGCCGCCATCACCTACGCCGTAGCAACCAGGCAGTAGGTACATACTCTTTGTCTTTGCCCTGTTTCAAGACGATAGTTTGTTTTTTGCTTACAAATTAATTGATGTAACTAATTTAACTGAGTTATTCCCGAATTTCGCTACGAAAAGTCTAAGATAAAGAAAAAAAAATCTAATTAATGTATCCCTCAAGGTATGGCTAGGTTGATTGATGAGTAATTGAACGTAAATTACTATAACTTATTAGACTTATGAATTTGGGTCTTCTTCCAAGTATCCAGCACATTCAGCTTCTCGGTCATTCTCCGGTGTCCTATTGTTTGGTTGATTTCGGTGACACATTTTTTCTGTTAATTAGGACATTTTAACAGGAAATATCGAATCTAGATTTAACTTAGAGAGTATTGGTAGCAGAGGGTACAGATATTTCCTTTAAAATGTCTTAGATCAGAAAAAATGGTGCCACCGAAATCAACCAAACAATGGGACACCGGAGAATGATCCTTCTCATAAATGCTTATCTACCATTAAATATACAAAAAAATATATACCTTTTTTCATCTGTGCCTTTACGAGTGTACGTACTTCCAACACATAATCGTATTTGCACATTCCCGTTCCCGGGATAGCCGTTTGTTCTAAACGCACCTCTAAACGCGAATAAAACAATAATTCTATGTCATACCAAAGTCTAATTTTCCGCGGTTTTGTCATCGCAATATCTATTCATGAGTTTTCGCGTCATGTATGGAATGACAAACTTATTTATGCTGGCCACATAAATCTTATTACAATGGAATAAGGTTCAGTTTGTGGGAACTTGTGTTGTAAATGGTGTGGTCGCTATGTGAGTAGGGTCACCACACAGAATTATAAGTTTAAATTGTTTTGATTTTGGGAGTGGGCTCTGATAGTGTTCCTGTGTAGTGGATATTGTAGGAAGGTAGGTAAATACTCGTAAAATTTATTGTAGTGATTTAGGTTAGTAATTTTAACTTTAGCCTATCAGGTAGGCTGAAGTTTAACTTAGGCATGGGTAATGAATAATACTAGCTTGTTAATGTTCAAACTTTAAAGTTAAAAACTGGAACTTGTTAATATTAAATACTGGATTGAAAAGTTCATTTTTATTAACCAAAAATATAGCAATTATTCGTTTTTTTTATGTAATTCGCACCATGATGCTTCGTAAGAAATATTTGCAATAATTTGTGTCTTTATTTATTTCCTTAGATTACTGTAATTTTGCCCTGATATTGAGGGTCAGATGTTCAGACTAACAGCTGTGCCTTTATTAATACTCGTCAAGAAAAATAAAACGACCCTCAACTCACATTTTAGCATTCTTATTGAATATTTTGAAATTGGTTTTGAAGTACCTATCCAAAGAAAAATTGCTGTTTTTTTTTTTTGAGAAGCATAAAATATAAAGACTTGAATTTGACTACGATCGAAATCAGGACCAACTTTAAATAATTTTAAATTGACTTTGAAGTACTTGCTTAGGGCACGTAAATGGCAGCTGATTTTTTAACCAACTTCTAAAAAAGGAGGAGGTTACGCATTCTGATGAACAAATTTTTTTTCGGGATTAAAATTGAATAGTTTATTTGAGAAACCCCATAAGTCAACAGATCCTAACTTTACAGGAAACGAAAAAAACCTGTGTATTTACTGCCAATGAATGCATATTACAAAAAAAGTAATTTTGCCAAAAAAGCTGACTTATGGGGTTTCTCAAATAATCGATTCAATTATAGGAATGGTCTCGTACATAATCGAACCAGTGTGAATACTGATTACCTCCCCCCCCCCTCCCCCTCCCTAGTTTAACCTTACTATTTATACTGTGTTGTAGGTACCTACATCAAATAACATAATTAATTACACAGGAACTAAATTACTTTAATATAACATACAATGTGCGACATTGTCACGATATAGGTACGATTTCTTTGGTCACATAATGTTTTTGATGAAGTTCTTTAACACAAAATCGTACATACCAGTGACAAAAACTGCAGCAAAATTAGTACAAACGAAAATCTTTTCACGCAGGTGAAGACGCGGCCACAACTAGTGTTACTATACAAATATACATATCTTGAGCTACGTTCAAGATCAATTAATTTATGCGAACAGGTTAAGCGTTGTCAACAAATCTTCAGTGGGATACGTTGACACTATGTAAGCTGACGAGTGATGTATGTATTTGTATACACACTAGACATTTAAGCTGGCTATGTATAATTTGTATATATAGTAGGGTAGTATTGAAGACATTAGTTTACATGTACTCTCAGATTATAGAAACAAGGGAGATGTGCCAAGGCGCTATCGAGCTTGATGCCTGATTTTGAGCAAATTGCTCATATTAAAAACGTACGCGCTGGCGACGAACCGAACATGATCGATGCTATAAATATAGTGTTTTAGTTTAGTGCTAGTGTTGAGTGACGATTAACAGTGCTAGATTAATGAAGTGCGGAATGTTTAATGCGTGGGAGATCATTTTATTCACAAGGAGCGCTTAATTATGCGCGTAATTGTGTCGAAAAATGTACTAAAAGTGGCATCACTTGATCCGGTACTAATTTGCTATGATGGCATATCTCCCTGTTTCTATGATCTGAGCATGTACTAATCTCCGGAACTATCCTATAAATAAGAGAAAGAATTTTCTGAATCGGACGAGTAATTTCCTAGATTACCTCATACATACAAACCTGCAAACTACCTCTTTATTATATTAGTATAGATAACAAACTGGCGAAATGAAGGTGTAATATACCTCTGTTTATCTCTTTAGGGAGTAAGCGCTATGTTATATTCATGATAACCTATACATATTGGGCCATTTTTTATCCCATTTTTTTCCCAACCCTCATATTAACCCTACTTCAACCACTTTTTGTTTTGACAAATCCTGTCAACCAGTATGACAACTCACTGCCGTCATATACTTACACATTCAGTGTTCTATGACTGTAAAATAGTTGAATATCAAAGTGACGGGTCATCGGTCGTATATTTTGCTGCCGACAGGTGGGAAATTGAGGCCGTGTTGTAATAATGTCAGATGTATATAAAGCAGTGGCGAAGGGTCTCTACAATACGATTCCTACCGGCTTCCCTTTGAAAAATAGCAGAGTCAGTATTGCTTACTATTGTCAAATATTTTTAATAAGCTTTTCGTGGCCAGGTAAGCATTTGTAGCTCCGGCTTACCCTCAGATCATAGAAACAAGGAGATGTGCCAAGGCGCTATCGAGCTTGATGCCTGGTCTTGAGCAAATTGCTCATATTAAAAACGTACGCGCTGGCGACGAACCGAACACGATCGATGGTTTATACAGTGTTTTAGTTTAGTGCTAATGTTGAGTAACGATTAACAGTCTTAGATTGAGGGTGTGCGGAATGTTGAATGCGTGGGAGATCTTTTTATTCACAAGGAGCGCTTAATTATGCGCGTAATTGTGTCGAAAAATGTACTAAAAGTGGCATCAGTTGTTCCCGTACTAATTTGCTATGATGGCATATCTCCTTGTTTCATTGATCTGAGGGCTTACCTCTTACTAAAATTTACCCTTCGCAATTGATATAAAGGTATAATACCAGGCGACAGCGATCGACCACAGTGGCAGATGCTGTCGCCAACTGGAAGCGTCCCCCAAATTCCTATATAATATGCTAGACTTTTGCCCGCAACTCTGTCCGTGTGGACTCTAATAACGTGAAAAAAAGAAAAATTGTTTATTTGAGACTCGCACAGGACAAACATAATAATTGTAAAAAAAAAATTTTTTTTAAAAACCACGTTTTTAAAACGGACTAAAAAGTATAACATAATTTCTGATGAAATGAAATACGTGGGGCGCATCTTACTATTATCTATTGCATGGGCGCTCCACGTTTTTTATTTCATCAGAAATTATTTTATACTTTTATGTCCGTTTCAAAAACGTGGTTTTAAAAAAAAAATATTTTTTACTCTTCTTATTTTTTTACTTTTTAGTCCGTAATATTGCATTGTCATCCAAATTACATAGGTATACCAAATTTCAGCTTAATCCGATGATAGGAAGTGCTTGAAAAATGAATTGCAAAATTTGTACCGAACAGACAGACAGACAGACACGAAAGCGAGTTAATAAAAACGTAGTAATATAAAAGGGAAAACAAAAGTGTGAAATAAAAAAAAAATTAAAACCTGTACGAGGCCAAAAGATTCCTATCTAAAAGGCCAAAGCCACGATTACGGATAGAGGCCAAAAGGCCGAGGCTAAAAGATAATCGTCTAGCTTCGGCTTTGTAGAGCGTCGTTCCGTCACTTAGGCGAGTTTTCTTCTCACGCTGACCGTCGGAGCTGATAAGTGAATATGTATGTATTACTATGAAGCGATTCTGACTTACACTGACCGGTCAGCGCTGACCGAATCAGTTGTATCAGTTGAGTTAGTTGGCCGACTAGCTACGCGCTGACGGTCAGCACCGACGATCAGCGTGAGAAGAAAACCCGCCTTACTAGGTGACGTTTTGTCGCTGACTTGTTTACCGGACTAGTGCTTCGTGATTCGTGCGACAGAGATGACGCTCTACGAAGCGGATGCTGCATTCGTGCTGTAAGTAAATATTTGTATAAAATTATGACAAGTGCCGTAATTAAATGAAATAAAGTATTTCTCTGTGCTGTGCACTGATTAAAACCACTTCTGGCCGGCACTCAAGTTAATTAAACCACGCAACGTAATGGTCGGTTTCGTAATAAATGTTACGTACCTAATAAATGCACCGAAAACTTTTTTATTAGGTTATTTATGATATATAATGAATAGCATGGCAATTCAGTACAGAAACTTTACAGAATTGTCAGCTTATATTAATTATTTCAACTGTATATGGCAATCTGAAGGCAAGTAGTTGATTTGCTTTTTTAGGGTTCCGTACCTCAAAAGGAAAAAATGAAACCATTAAAAGTACAGCATGTAACAAAAACACACATATAACTGAACAAAATGTATGGAGCATCCTCAGATCATAGAAACAAGGAGATATGCCATCATAGCAAATTAGTACGGGAACAACTGTCGCCACCTTTTAGTACATATTTCAACACAATTACAAGCGCCCCTCGTGAATATAAAGATCTCCCACGCATATAACATTCCACACACCCTCAATCTAACACTGTTAATCGTCACTCAACACTAGCACTAAACTAAAACACTGTATTTCTATCATCGATCGTGTTCGGTTCGTCGCCAGCGTGTACATTTTATATACGGTCAATGTGACCGTATCAAAGCGTCAATTTTAGTAGCGCCTTGGCACACCTCCCTTGTTTCTATGATCTGAGGGAGCATCTGATTTTTTTTCGCGTTTCTGGGTTGGTCCCATAGTAAAAGTTGTTCACAATAATAAGTATAATGACCCTTTTAGAATCGAACAGGGTTTTTGTTACATGCTGTAAATATAGGATTACTTCTTTGTCCGTCTTCCTGTCAAGATCCTTTTTCTCGGGAATGCGTAAAGGTATCAAGTTGAAATTAATTTCAAATAGTAGGTACTACGGTACATTGGAGTTGTAAAAAAAACAAACTTCTAAGTCAACGCATTAAAAAAATACAGCCATAGAACCATACATTGAGAATCCATCATTTAACATAAAAATACGAAATAACAATATTAAAACCGAAATATCGTGTTAAACGACGAAATGATTCACGATACAGATATTCGGATTATACCGGATTACATTTTAATTATACAGAACTGAACAATCGTGTGAATAAACTCCCATTCGTTCTCGTTCATTCATTCGTTCAGATAATGTTTACGAGGAGTGTATTATCTGTGGTTGAATGATGTTCCGATAAATTGGTAATTTTCTCAATTTTTTTAAATTAAATTTTTTTTTGGCTATTTTATAAGCATTCTGTAACAATTATATGCTTCGGTATATTCAATATCTATTACTGATTTTTATAAAATAAAAATGCTTTGTCTTTATGAGTAAAATATGGCTTAGATATTAAAGTGTTAAACATTGTTATAAAAGTAATTTGCACAAAGATAATTAAATTTTAATGGAGGCATTAACCATACAATTTCTATCGTTAAAGTATCTTTTAAAACTTAATGACCTTTTCTGCAACTCAGTGTTACCCCCTCATTCTAAAAGGTGGTTTAACAATAGTCGGTTTAAATGTCACACACAATAAATGTATACCAAAACACGTAAAACCACTCGTTGTGATAAGGGGTGTATCTATAAAGACTACTTATTATATAACAGTCTAAAAATATTCCACTGAAAGGCAAAGATGTTGTCCCATACACAGAAGATTTAATGCGCATTGACCACCACGCTATCATCTGAGGCAAAACTGTTTAATGTACCGAATATTTGTGAAATCATTTACCTATTAACTTTAAAAATACAATTTTTCATTGAAAGAGTTACATCAATACAACTATTTTTATGCCTATCAAATAACAAACCTTAAAAGCTTAACCAAAAATAACAATTTATATTTTAATTGTTCTTTGCCTAATTTATCTTAGAGATCAAGAATTGAAATCAACAATCGAAATAAATAAGAAATAAAATGATTATGCCGTTGACATTTTGAAAAAACCAATAAAACAAAAACGGGTGCATGCTGGCTGGCGCGTGCCTCCACAGAATATCATGTCGACAGCAACTAAAACCTTTGAATTGAGAACTCATTAGTCGCGCTGTACTTCATTGGATCATTCACACCATACTTAACCTCACTGTCACAAATACGATAATTTCTCTTTAATCCAATTACGTACAAAAACAAATTAAAAATACTCGATCACACCAAACTAATTTCATATCTGTACCGACATACACAATCTGAAGCCCAGCGTTCTATGGGCGTCTGCCGTGTCTTTTGGTACTTATTCGATACAGTTTTCACAGCAAGGAATTAGAATAGAATAGAATACTTTATTATTGCAAACATAGGTAAATACATTAAGGATGTTATGGTTCATTTAAGAGTTCAGCCATGTTTCACCATTCGGCATGCAATTAGCAGTTTAACAAATATTTTTCTCTGATAAGAACTCAGTCATACTGTGGCATGTTTTATCAACTAAAAATTTACGTAATTTAGCCTAAAATAGTATAGGATTATAATCTTTCCGGTCACTTGGTAATTTATTATAAATAATGGGCCATGCCATAATTTATGTAGTTAGTTAATTTATTTAACTTCGTTTTCTGTATGAAAATAGCGATACGAAGACCTGCATCACATTTTTTAGCATAGATATTTCGCAATTTTTCTATGAAAATAGTTGTTTTGTATGATGTAGGTACTGCCTTTGATTTGATTTGATTCGAAACTTATTCACACATCGTTAGTGTTCTTCATCTTTTTTACCTTTTTTTGTATTTCTATTTTTCTATTCTGAGTGACATAAAGACACGCGATTATAGCAATAACGTGAATTCATTACCACTAACTGAACCTACATACCTAGGTACCATATTTTGCTGTGAATAATAATAAATTATTTTATCATCAACGTATCACAAAATGAACTTAAATACAGTAGGTACCGTTTATTGAAGCTGGTTAAAATACTACTCAACCAAAGTTAATATTTTTTTATAGAACCACCGGAAGAGCTTTCTCTATCAAAATAATCATTAAATTCGGTTCATAATGGCTAAGAGCCTGTCCAGATGAGGCGTTTTGCGCGCATTTCTACGCTAGGAGGAATTCCCTGCCAGTTATAAAAATGTACACACATCAAAAAAAGTTTGCGATCACTTTGAAAAATCTAAATCTTTTTTGTTACGGTAGATTATTATTTATTTATTTATATACTCTTTATTGTACACCACTAGTAACAATGTAGAACAAGGCTTAAAAATAATAATGTACAATGGGCGGTCTTATCGCACAAGGCGATCTCTTCCAGACAACCTTTGGATGGACTGAATGATAGGAGAAGATAGTGGGCAGTCTAGGTGTACATAGGTACCTACCTAAAATTACTTTGACACGAATAATTATAAATACTTAATAACAATATAAAATAAATTAATAACTTGATCAATTGTAAACTAATAAATATTCAATACAAATGAGAAAGTAGAAGAAAGTAGCAAGATTAAAGTGACAGGTAATGCTCTTTTACCATTTTTTTAAAAACAGCAATAGATTGGGCACGTCTCACGTTAAGAGGTAATGCATTCCACAGTCGAGCCGCTTCTATAGTGAAGGATTTATCAAGAAATGTGGTGGAATGCAAACGAATTTTTAATTTTAGATTTTCTGATGACCTCAAGGACTTTTTATTTTGATTATATTATGATTTCTTCTTCTTTTTAGATTATTTATTAAAAAATATAGATTTAGAATATAAAACAATAAAACAGTTCAATTCTTGATAAAGTTCAACGCGCGAGTGTGTCTACGCGCGAGTGGACTCGCGCGCAACACGCCTCATCTGGACAGGCTCTAAGACTTTGTGTACAAGATCAAAAAAAAAATGAATTGTATACCTCTTCATTATTGAAGTCGGTTAAAAAAACCGGACAAGTGCCCTGAGGGTTCCGAAATATGCAATAGCGCCATCTATGCCGCTATTACACCATAGTAGATATATCATATCTTGATCATAGATGGCGCTATTGCATACTTCTAGTGGCGCCATCTATGAGCAGATGGCTTCACTAATGGTCATGACTATGACAGATGGACAACAAAGTGATCCTATAAGGGTTCCGTTTTTCCTTTTGAGGTACGGAACTCTAAAAACTAGAAAACAACTCGTCTCAATCAAAACAGAACAAAGCATGCAACCAACGTATCAATAGACAATAATTTTTCACTAAAACCTACACGTACTCATAGGTATATCATAGACACGACAAATTTTATTCCGCGGTCCGCCGATATTGAAAGATTTCAGTATTTGACATACAGTTTTCCAATCATCCTGTCAAAATATCAACATGAATATCAAAATTACTGGTGCACTCAAAAGAATTTACACTGTTTGGTAAGCGATACGTATTTATTGAATGCATATTGTTGTGGTTCGATATTTAATTTTAGGAAGTGACTCCGCGACCGCCGCCGTGACCTGAATTTTCAGCCAGCAGCGGTTGCTAAATTGGCAGCCGGCGCTGACTTTTGAAAAAAAAACGGGAAATGGGGTTGGCAATTTGGCTAAAAAAACATTTCATGTTTCATTTGAGTAACATACCTAACTAGGGTCCAAGAGCGAGCGAAGCCAGCTCGGGAACTTGGACACCCCGACACGGACAGGTTAGGTTCGAAGGGGTTGACGGGGGCTTCAGTGAGCGAGCAAAGCGAGCGAACGAAGCCCCCGTCAACCCCTTCGTGTTAGGTTACTTGTAACCTTGCAGACAGAAATAGGAGCCCCGCATAGCGGGGCTACGTCGACCACCTCTCTCCCCCTTGTAAGTCCAAAAAAGTTGTATTTTGATTTATATTGACACTGTTATTTAAAAATCAATCTAAGGTAGGTAGATAATTAAACTTAAAACACGGCAACATTAATTTGCTGCTACGGTAGTTTGCAATTATTTTCGTCTGGTATCACTGCTACTCCAAGGCTACTCCGGGTCCCAACGGCGTTATTTTTGGGAGCCGCCGCCGGTTGCGGATGCGCTCCCTTAATTTTATGTTTTTATTATTTTATTTCGCCACGATTTCTTTATGGTTATTTTATTTTCACTACTTATTGTCAAAGAAATAACTGTTGACTACAGTCATATTGACTGCAGTATTATCCGTTTTTAACAATATACTGAGATCGATTTTATAGCTTTCTTTTTAAGCGTAATGTAGGTATGTAGACGACCCTGAATCGTGTGTTGTGAATGAGTACTTTTTCTATGCAAAAAGAAACAGAAATTGGTGCAGTATCATAATATTTATGCTATAAGTGAGCTTTGTGTCTTACTACGTATAGTATTATATTATCTGTGGTCTTACTAAAGAAGACATTTAAGATATCATTCTGCAACTACACTATTAATATAAATATGCGAAAGTTTGCATAACGTTTGTTACTCGTTCACGCTGAAACGGCTAGACGGATTTAGATGACATTCGACAAAAAGGTAGCCTAAGCCCTGGAAAAGCACATAAGCTACTTTACATCTATCAACACATGCAGATGAAGTCGCGGGGAACAGCTAGTACTATATAGAACTTAAATCGCACACAAAAGTTTGTAGGTAACACGAATTAATAAATCCTTTTCAGTTTCAGAAGCAACCAATTCAGCCACAAAAAATGCCAGGGTCCAGTACCTCGGAACCAGGGCTACCCAAGCCAGCACACGATCAAGCTGGCCACAGTCCGCATCACACCTCACCTGAAACTCCTCTCCTTTAGGGTCTCCAAGAACTACCTATACTTTAGCTTTGCGAGACCTGGTACCGACCTGTTGGAGTTCAACGAACTTTGCAGCGATGAGTTATAGGTTTGAGGGGTTAAGATTGTGATGTTGTGTCATGTGTGAATGTCCCAAAGTTGACAAATCCTTGTCAATAACAAGGATTTGTCAACTTTGGGACATTTCTAGTTTAAGGTGCTCTATCTATCTAATAGAATTTTGTTGTTTCGATTTTGAAAAGCGTTCACGTTTAAAGAAACAATTACATCCCAATATCTTTTTGGATTTTTATTATGATAATTCCTGAGAATCCTCAATAATAAGCAAGAGTAGATTCCAAAAATATATTTTTCGGTATTATGGATCTTATCATTACAACACCTATAACTTGCGTCACTATAACGTTACTGATCTTCGTATACTAATGGTAATAATAAGTTTAACTATGTATGTCAGTATTTAGTCCATGTATTCGTTATTTTTTGTGATTCTACATTTAACTAAAAAATAATTGGGCTCCCCAGTTTGAGATAAAAATGTGTTCGTGTATTGTCCTGTCCGTGTTTGTCATCGTCCGTATAGTATTGTTAATGTTATGTAAGTGTATTGTAATGTCGAGAAATAAAATAATTGGAAACGATTTCGAAGCGTTTGGTATTACGCTAAGATCATAGAAACAAGGAGATATGCCATCATTATAAATTAGTACGGGAACAACTGATACCACTTTTAGTACATTTTTCGACATAATTACGCGCATAATTAAGCGCTCCTTGTGAATAAAAAGATCTCCCACGCATTGAACATTCCGCACACCCTCAATCTAACACTGTTAATCGTCACTCAATACTGGCACTAAACTAAAACACTGTATTTATACCATCGATCGTGTTCGGTTCGTCGCCAGCGCGTACGTTTTTAATATGAGCAATTTGCTCAAGATCAGGCATCAAGCTCAATAGCGCCTTGGTACATCTCTTTGTTTCTATGATCTGAGGTATTACGTCATTAGAGTTGACGCAACACCCTGTCTATTTAAAAACTGCTAATTTTTTTGCGAACTTTCGCGCGAGAATCTCACCGTGACATTCTCTCTCGAACGTTCGCAAACAAATTGACAGTTCTGCGGTGATATCTCGCGGCGTGTAGGCACAGAATTAGGCAGATATGGCAATAAGACGTCATAGTACTACCACTAACCTCGATAACCCAACTACTGGGTTAGACGGTCAGCAACGTTACATAGCAACTATTCTCTCAAACATCAACAGCACATTATGTTGTACTCAAACACAACCCAGTAATGCACTCAACAGCTATGTTAGCTAATTAATCACGTACAACAGCTACACGATATTCACATTCTGCAAGCTTTACACATAACAATACAACCTCGCACGACCCAGTATAACGCAAGTTAAATTCTAAGTTGGAACTACTAGCTGGCGCAAATAGTGCCTAGGTTCCTGCTACGCATACAAATCTTAGTGCTTTGTCGGTAGGGTACTCGGGGTTTAAGGCCTTCGGTACACAGAACTATGTAGGGCTCTCGGGGAAATGGTGCTGGTTTTGTTTTAGAGTATTAGAGCCATGCTTTGTTGCTTTTAGCTTATAGTTGTTGTAGTCGTTTCTTTGTCGAATGCTAAACGTGTGGGTGGGTATTTTTAGTTTTTGAGCTTGAATTATTCATTTATCTGTTGAAAGTTTAGTCACAGTCTCCTAAAGCGGTTTTGACTATTGTTTCTAGTGAGATCGAAAAACTTGGATTTAGTGCGAGATCTTTTTTCTTCAAATCTGATGGCAGAATAAGTATCTGCCCGTGCTATCTTGGTGTCAGAAAGATACATAGTGACAGCTGTCATCTTGAAAGGACAGCGACGGAAATAAAAATCTCATCAAAATTTTTAGTCCAAGCAAGATTCAATGAACGAAACGAAACAAAATAAATTAAAATGATGTTGGTGGATTATGCATTGATTAACTATGACATTCAATTGCAAGAAATCTTGTAAACGCTTCCGTAGAAGATGCAAGCGATGCTGCATCAACTTCGAAAGAAGTCTAAAGAGAATATTTACTTGTCGCGGACGTTTACCAAGATCTTGTAAGAGATGCTGGCGGAACTGCAAGAAGAGTTCGTGCTGGGGTCCTATCTGCCGAAGATGCAATATTTGTGAAAGATGCAGAATGTGTAGTCGAAAGATTTTCCGCTGCTGCTGCAGGCGCAGTCGAAAGACAAGAAGAGTGCCACAGGTAGAATACTACAAAATCAAAAAGCGCAGGCGAATGATGATTGCTGGAGAATTGTCTGAGGACAAGAACCAAGTGTATTTTTGTACTGTAAATAGTAAAATCACTGAAGATAGTCCAGCCAATGTTCCAAGTAAAGTAAAAGAAAGAGAAAAATTTGTTGTTCACGAAGAAAAACCACAATGTTCAAAATCAATAAAAAAAGACAAAAGCTTTAAGAAAATTAAAAAGAAAAAAAAAGCCGAGGAAACAACAATTCCAATTGTGTAAAAAGAAAAGTGATTTTTGCAAATTATTATATACCTACCTCATATTTTTGAATTAAATTATGTGATGGATTAAAATGTGATGAGTGAACTGTGGGGGCAGTATTAGTTTTCTTATTACAATCATGTGTATCGACAATAAATAACTTATAATTCGACTATAAATTTAATTTATTATAGGTATTTGATACCAAATAGTTTCTGTTGAGTTTCTAGATACAATAGTTATAAATAAATAATTATGACTATCTCTATAAATCCTACATGCCTGATGTAACTCTCATAGGCACCTATACTGCTAATACAAGTGCAATGTGGTAAGTAATATCCAGTTTTCCAAAACGTGCGAACCGTATTTGTATCCGACTACGGCAACACCAAAAGGGCTTGTGATTTTAGCAGTCCATGCATGTATTTATACCTAAGCTTGGGGCCACGCGATACTTTACGAGCTCCGTATTGCAATGATTTAGCCACATTTTATTTATTTTAGAACAATTTAAAAGGCTTATTTTTCATGAAACTAGTTACTCTTTTTTTAGTTTTTGACGTTAATTGCTTATGAATTATGCAAAAACGTAAGTGCGCCGACAAAGTTCGCGTTCGTTAACGAAAGTTTCCACTGATATGTAACTTTATAGTCGCTGCGTTGATGTTGGATGCAACTATGTGGATAGACTGCATAATTTTCCAACTAATTTGCCTAATCTCCTTTTTAGTTTTACCGCTGCACGGTTAATAGTCGGTTTCAGTATAACCGAGGTGTGTTTTAAGGTCATATCTCATTAGGATGCCATAGCAGCGACGCCAGCGGTGCTTCCGTGACTTCCCTTGGCCTCCGTGAGACGCCAAAACTGGCCGCCAAAGCAAATTCTAGACGAGATTAGTATCGCTTGTTCACATAACCAAAATGGACGTCGAAAAGATGTGTGCGTGTCAAGCGAGTAAGTTAAAGAAAGAAAAGAATAAGTTAGTGAAAATAGTTCAGTATGACGAGTAGAATCACCCCCTTAAAAGTTGCAGGTGACTAAATCAACAGTCTGTACAATATAAGTATATGGCAGGTTGGGAAACCCTGCACTAGACGAACGAAGCAACAAAAATAATACTTTTTTAATTAAAATTTCACTCGACTCGACATTCTCGGTACATGTCGTCAACATGTTACCATTAGCTCAGTCTCAAGTTGCAAGCTTTGCTCGCTCGGAGACAATTTCATAATTAAACTTCTGTTTGCAAACACATAAATGTACACACTGGGGAAATAATTTGCTTTTGGACATTTTAATACTGATTTTGTCATACATGTTTCTAGTATACTTGAATGGGCGTATATTTAATAACGATAGGAGAAGTTAAACATGGCTTTGGTATGTTTAAAATTCATAAAAATAAACATTTAACTAGCTGTGCCTTGCAATTTCTCGATTTGCTCGGCTCTTAAGGCTCGTATTACTTAGAGCCTGTCCAGACGAGGCGTTTTGCGCGCGAGTCAACTCGCGCGTTGCCGAGATACTAGAGCTACATACATCCCGTCCAGATGCTGCTGCGCGTTCCCTCACTCGCGCGTAAAACGCGGCATCTGGACACAACATAAATTGAAGCGCGCGAGTCTCGCGCGCATTACGCCTCATCTGGACAGGCTCTTACAGAACGACGCTCGAGCACATATCTATACTATAATTATTCCGGTACTAGGCAACGTCCTTTATCATGAAGCGCCACAAGATCCCATCCTCGCCCCCTCAAGCACACTACCCCGCTACATCTCAATATATCATACACAACTACACCCGGATTTCGGAATCAATTTATCAAGCAGACATAGTCGACTCCCGAAGTCGGTTGACTTTCCGGTTGAATAATAAACCTCGGTTAACCGCGCCCCCGGGTGCGTTCCGTTTATCACCGTTCACCACTTACAAGTTATGGCTGGTTTCAAAATTTCAACTTTATAGCACCTTAACAGTAACTAGGATCGTGGAAAGGAGAGAGATGTGCTGTCAGCTGTCACTTCAATGAAAGAAAAACTGGACTTGTGAGAATAAGACTCACGCGCTGAAGATTGCCGAGTGCAATGATAGCCTAGTGGATTAACCATGTGCCTCCCACGGCGAATGGTTCGAGTTCGATCCCGAGGCACGCACCGCTGACTTTTCGAAGTCATGTGCGTATTAGAAATTAATTATCACTTGCTTAACGGTGAAGGAAAACATCGTGAGGAAACCGGCATGTCCTAGAACCAAAAATTCGAAGACATGTGACGTCCACCAACCCGCACTGGGCCCGCGTGGTGGACTACGGCCCACTCCCTCTCACAGAGAGGAGGCCTGTATCCCAGCAGTGGGAACATTATAGGCCGATTATGCTATGCTTATGCGCTGAAGATTCCGTACAAAAGGAAGGTTTGTAATCGCAAAAACATATTTTTTGTATGATATAAGTATCAGTTTTTGATGTTAATTTCAACTTGATACCTTTACGCGTTCCTGAGAAAAAGGGCCTGGACAGACAAACGGACAATTAAGTGATCCTATAAAGGTTATTTTTTTTCTTTAAAGACACGGAACCTTAAAAATATTTTTTTTATAACTTGCGTAGGTATCAGTAATAGAAATCACGCCAAGAAATCTAATTTTCTCTATGTTCAACTCAATATTCTTTCTTGACACGTCTATTCCTTCTATATTCCGAGCCTCTTAATGTAATAAGGCAGTCGATATCCTTAAAACGGTTAATGTTCAGCCATAACTGTGTATTATGCTACCTTTGTGAGGTCAGGCAATTGCAAGTATCTTTATTAAAATCTGGAAATATTTCTTATTATAAAAGTTAAGTAGGTATAAAACTTTAACGGTACGGTGGTTCTTTTTTCTGCATTCCCTTTTGATGCTAAATGGTATATTTTATAAATGTATTACAGCTTCTTAGAACAGATTTCGTCTGAGGAAATTCTGCGACTATATATTTCTTTCTTCTGTAACATTAAATGTTTACCTAAGGCTACGTAAAAACTTGTATTCTAATCTCTGAGTAGCAAAATATTCCAATGTGTCAGAATTTCACGACGGTCGGTTGAGCCATTTAGGCGTGAAAAAAGAACAAACAAATAAACTACATACATACACAAACTCGAGCCAGTGTCTCATTGTGGTAGGCAGAACCATCAGATCGCCACCTACTACTACCTACCTACTCCTCATGTTGCTTCTCTTTTCTATTTTTATTATTAACAAGTAAGTAAGAACTATAAAGATACGCTCTCAGATTATAGAAACAAGGAGATGTGCCAAGGTGCTATCGAGCTTGATGCCTGATCTTGAGCAAATTGCTCATATTAAAAACGTACGCGCTGGCGACGAACCGAACACGATCGATGGTATAAATACAGTGTTTTAGTTTAGTGCTAGTGTTGAGTGACGATTAACAGTGTTAGATTGAGGGTATGCGGAATGTTCAATGCGTGGGAGATCTTTTTATTCACAAGGAGCGCTTAATTATGCGCGTAATTGTGTCGAAAAATGTACTAAAAGTGGCATCAGTTGTTACCGTACTAATTTGCTATGATGACATATCTCCTTGTTTTTATGATCTGAGGATACGCTACAAAACACTTTTTTACATCCTAAATATCATAATTATTTGAGAATTCAAGCAACATTGCAGGGAATGGTCGTAAACTAATGCAATACACATTTAGGTTTAAATCAAACCAAACTGCTGGCTTAGTCCTGCGTGATTACTAGCATTCTGTTTAGTCAATAAACTTAGTTAACGTTTCAACTAAATGGGTTTGCCGCAACAAAGTGCAACTAACCGACGAAACGTACCAATGATAGTTTGTATTCACGACTTTCAACGTGGAGTTATTTAATATTATATTTATAATTCTTATTACATAATAATTATACAATAAATTATTATAAATTTTTATTTATTTTATTACAATGTAGGTACAATTTTATTACTGTTATATTTTACTGTTATACTGTTATATTTTAATTTTATTTTTAACTTTCACACTAATTAAAGGTAGGTATGTATTGCATAATACTTACTGTGATTAAAAGACAACACAATACACGTAGGTACACACATACACAAACTTAATTATTCACTGTCTACTTCGCAAAACAGTTTTTTTTTTATTTTAATTTAAATATACTTTCGGCATGCTCGGCACTCGTGTGTCGGAAAAGGGATCCAGCAGAATACCAGCGTCAGGTACCCTGCCTGGCTTATGCTGAGCTGGATACCCATTCGGAGCAACCGTGAGACACGCCTTCGATGACATAAAGCGCTCCACGATTACGTGTACTACCCTCTACAGACTTTTTTTTTATTTTTTTTTTATTATTATTTTTTATCTTGTTTATAGATTATCTTTTTTTTTCATAACATTTAATTTAAGTAGGTAATAATGTACTTAGAGGCTAGCTTAATTTTTGTCTGATGGTAATACGGGAGATTATTGTTCCTTTTCTGTACGTGTTTCAAAATGCTCCGAATAAACATTTTTTCTTTCTTTCTTTCTTCTTTCTTTCTAATACAAGCTGCTGTTCGTGGTTTCACCCGCATCCTGCTTTTGTTTTTTTTATTATCTATATCTATACTTATAATAAATCTGTAGAGAGGTCAATTCTGTACATGAAATATATTTTCAAAATAACTATCAGGGGGTGATTAGTGATCGATACTGATGCCAACAATGCAATCAGTAAAAGTTTTGTCTGTCTGTCTGTCTGTATGTTCCTTATAAACAAAAACTACTCGACGGATTTTAACGAAACTTGGTACAATTATTCTTCATACTCCTGGGCAGGTTATAGTATACTTTTCCTTACGCTACAATTCATAGGAGCAGAGCAGTGAAGGAAAATGTTGGGAAAACGTGAGAAGTTACTCCATTTTTTAAGCTTCCGTCACGTGTGCAGCCTTAATGGTTAAAGCTACATAGAAATCATGTATGACGGAAATGTTTTACATAAAATTATCTAAAAAATATCCTAGGACAGCATATGTCTATCTTTTATGGTTGACTCACAATAACACGTGTAGCTCCCGATAGCTTAGCAGTTCGGAGCTTTCTGATTGTATTACACACAAGGTTAAAAGTTACTCGCTGATGGAGTCGCGGGCACAGCTATTAATAATAATATTCTGCGGTTCCTTAATGCGATATTTTTCAACAGTATTGTGGATAGACATTTATTATATTTCCCTACTAAAATACGAAAGTTAATCTGTCTGTTACATCAAAACCATTGAACCGTGAGGAAGGACATACGCTACTTTTTTACGAAAAACTACTGAAACGCGGACGAAGTCGCGGGCAAAAGCTAGTTATTTAATAATATGCTTGCGTTAGACCGCTATCTTGCCGGATGTTAAGTGATTATGCGGCCTACGATAGAGCACGCTTGCCTAGAAGAAACCAATTCACTCGCGACTTGAGGACACCCAGATTGTAACTATCGGGGAACACCCGCTCCTGCAGCGCATTCCACTGTTTGGCGGTTTTCACAATGAAAATGGAATCAAAGCGCCACCAATATAATCACTTGATTTACCTAGCTGACGTTTACCTAGCGTCAGGTAAATGAAGTGATTCTATTTGTTCTTAACAAAGACATCCCTCGCACACAACTCTGGTGACTCTGGTGGATTCGCACCTTTACAGCTAAAAAACTAACGTAAGTGGACGTGTAAAACAATTTTCACCTAAACCTGGTAACAAGTATGCATTACACCAAGTGTTCGAGCAGCTGCATCTACTCTAAAATGTACTAAAAGTTAAACTTTTGAATAAACAACAAAAACCACATTGTGTATAATGATATTCTACAATTAAGTAACGTGAGGAGTAGCGGCCATTGCTGGTTTCATACAATGTTGCAAGTTTTAATATTTCCCCAGAGGAGATGTGAAGTTGCCAGATCTTTTCGACAGTTAATTTGTTGGAAAAGTCTAATGTGTTTATCCATATTTAAAAAAAAGTTATTCCTCACGGGTTAATCAAAATATTTATAGACAAGTAATTTACGATACTATAGGTACGTCAAAATAACTCGTGATCGGCCACAGTACCCCACAAAAACCGGGGAAGCTAGCAACACAGCCTAATAAAATACATTGTAAGAACAATATGCGATGCTAATACCACGTCATAACGTTTCAATTTGCTGGCACATTTCCTAAATATTCGCGAGACGGTGAATTTATATGAGACGCTCTGCGACGCAGCTGTGCTAGAACGATTTTGTATTAGACGTGATATTTGCTTTTTGACAACATGCGGTTATTTGGTGATTGTATTGTTATTGGAAGTAGTGATAGCCTAGTGGTTTAACCATGTGCCTCCCACGGCGAATGATTCGAGTTCGATCCCAAGGCACGCACCGCTGACTTTTCGAAGTTATGTGCGTATTAGAAATTAATTATCACTTGTTTTGATGATGAAGGAAAACATCGTGAGGAAACCGGCATGGCCTAGAACCAAAAATTCGAAAACATGTGACGTCCACCAACCTGCACTGGGCCCGCGTGGTGGACTACGGCCCACTCCATCTCACAGATAGTGGAGGCCTGTGTCCAGTAGTGGGAACATTATAGGCTGATTATGCTATGCTTATGCTATTGTTATAAATTTTTACAATTAATGATACTTTTAAGGGTTCCGTACTTCAAAGAGAAATAAGGAACCTAAGGATCATTTCGTCTGTATATCTGTCTGTACTCTTTTTCTCAAGAACCTGTGGAGGTATCAAGTTGAAATTAATGATGGAGTTGGGAAATGGTAATTAAAAAAGCTTGTTTTGGGAAATGATTTTCAACATCTACACTTTTATAAAATTGTAAAAAGCCGTGTCCGTACATTGAAGATATTCCAGAAAAAATAGGATGTAACCATGACCAAACTTTTTTAAATTTTTGTCTGTTTGTCTATTTGTGCGCGCATCACGCAAAAAGTACTGAACGGATTTTGATGTGGTTTTCACAGTTCGATAGCTTGGGGTCCAACTGAAAATCTAAGCCACGTTTCATCTAATCTTGGTGGGACGAACCAGAGATAGAGCTTACTTTAGTCTATGCGGACGGAGTCGCGGGCAAAAGTCTAGTAAAACTTATATAATACTTCACTTTGCACTATCTCCGAATAAAACCCACACAATTGAACACAAGTACTGCCTGTTTATCCACAGATAAGGCACGATTCCTGACACAATCGCATCAGTGGTGTTATTTTATATATATTTTAAACTCCGTTGTAAGTACGGGACATATATTTGTGCCGCCATGTTGTGCGTCATATTGTCAGCGCTAGTGAGTTGCTAAAAGAGTATTGTGGTGTATGTATTTTAGATCAGAAAATAAAGTTTATTGTACACTGTTTAATAGAGCAAAATAATAGGTATGAATACAATGCCATAAGAGGCGAATGAAGAGATTAGAAATTTTAACTGATGCGAGAGAAACACGGTAGCTCAGTTAGTTAGAGCGACGCCACGGTATGGTATGGTTGCGGGTACAAATCCCGCCCGTGTCAGTTATTTTTAAATTTCTTATATATTTTTAGTACTTAACAAAAATTCCATAGGTAGGTACTTGTCAAAATGTGGCTTTTAGTTTACACGTGGTTCTAAAATAGGCCCGGCGATGCAATTGTGGTCACTTTGCTGCAATAATGTTGCATATAAATTGCAGCAAGAGTGTAGCTGCTCATATTGCAAGATTTCCTGCAAGATGCAATTTTTATAGCCCGTTTACGAGGCATGGAAGTAGTTCATCAGTCAACATTATTTATCTTCTATTTTCGCAAGTGGATGATTTAATACAGCGGGCTAGCTTATCTTAAGTTGATAAACACAGGCGCTACACGCGACGCTTTGTCCCTCGCTGCGATCTATCAACGTTTCGTGAGCGTTTGTTCGGCGGTCGTATTGTGTTGTAACCAAGATTATTATTTTTATCGTAGGTCTGGCGTTTAAAATATCATAAGTGCGATGTGACGTGGAGTTAAAGTAGTCACTATTTTTTAAGATTACAAATAAATAATTAAGATTTAAGTAAATTAATAAGAAATTAATAATTAAGATTAAGATTGTAAATAAAGAGTTTTAAAAATATTGTTTTAAAAAATGAAAAACTTGCAATTGTGGATATATGAGTAAAGATAATCACTTTGGACTATATATATAATAAATCTAATTACAGTTATAAAATGACCTAATATCCGTAGGAGCGTGATTTTATAGTAATACCTACACTATTTTACATTTTTAGGGTTCCGTACCTCAAAAGGAAAAACGGAACCCTTATAGGATCACTTTGTTGTCCGCCATCAGTCACCGGACCATAAGTGGAGCCATCTGCTCATAGATAGAGCCATTGGAAGTATGCAGTAGCGCCATCTATGATCATATTTCGGAACCTTTACGGCGCGAGGCATACTCGCACTTGTCCGGTTTTTTTTTACTCAAATGTATAACTTATAACCACTTTATTATACTAATATTCCCCTACGGAGCGACTTTCTCGAATGTATGTAGTTAGACCAGCAAACTCAAACTAATTATAACCCTAACTACTCACAAGAACTACTTATTAACTAGACTTTATAAATTGAAATTCTTAATGCACTTTCTTATTGGTTATTTGAAGTTCTTCTGAACATGTTACATTCTTTACAACGAGTTTAATAATTTTGTGTATTTTTTTAACACAAAATAAAACTACTGATATTGTTATTATTTAGAGATCTATACCCTAATATTATAAATGCGAAAGTTACTCTGTCTGTCTGTTTGTTTGTTAAGTTTTAACGCCTAAACCCGAATCGATCATGATGAAATTTTGCATATACGTTGTCAGGGGTACAGAAAAGGACATAGGGTACCTTTTGTGGGTGAGCAAAGTCGCGGGCAAAAACTAGGTTTAATATATAAGATTTTTATGTAATTAATACCCTAGGGCCGTGGGGTCCGAGTGCTCATCTCATATTTAAAGAGATCGCAAAACGATTAGTTGACACTTCCCGTGACCAAAGGGCTGGCTATTACTTTGGCCAAAGTTTAAGCATTGCCATTCAACGTGGCAATGCCGCCAGTCTTTTGGGCACGCTACCAGTTGACGGCGATGCGGAAGAATTTTTTGATGCTCTTTAGTTGTAGATGTATTTATAGTTATTATAAGGTTTTTTTTTGTATGTAAATAGAATTAATACTTACATGTATTCGTTTAGTTAAATATCGAAACACCTTCCTTAGAATTAAGTTGTTATCTATCTAGTTGTTCAAATAATTTTTCTTGTGTTTAGCTCTTACAAAAGCTGTTCAATAATAATTAAATAGGAAAATCATATATCTTAACAGGGTTTTATTTTTTACGAAATGCAAGTGCAACGAGATGGATCCAATAGTTGAACATTTTTCAATACAAAATATAAAACTCAACTCAAACTACATCACAGGAAAAAACAACTTATTTACAAGCACACAGCGAAAACCAACGTACAGTTTCCCATCTTTGATGTGAAAGGCTATAATAGGCTATTACAACCATACCCTCCTCGCGCCAGCGTGAAGGACTCTAATGAAAAAGTAATTGAACTTAGAGCCGAACATTCTACTGAGGAGTGACGTCACAGCTGTTACAAGTAATAGTAGTTTACTGTTGATACATACCTCTTCTGGAGTTTCTGTATATTTTTTTCGTAAGCTGGTTGGTTTTATTTTGATTAAAAATGTTACCCCTTCTCATGCGTCGGGTGCGGGGGGGGTAATAATATTAAAAGTGATGGTCAGCGGTGTCTACCAACGTGTGTCAGAGATGTAAATGATATTTCTAACCAATTGCGATCACCAATTCACCTCCTTTTTCCATCGTTTTCTAAAACGACTGCAACTAACACGATGAAAATGATGATGATCAAGATGTAAGGCCACACTGTACTTGATGTTCATTGTCATACCATACTGTTGAACAAGCAACTAAGAAATTATAATATCAAGATGGGCAACAGCGCGTGTTTTTGAGTTTTTGTCGAAACATTTCGGTCAAGGTTGAGAAGCTTTTCAGGAGATTGCAATCAAGCTTGAGATACGCGATGTGTTTCTGAAACACGCAGACACATACAATGTTTTAATGAAAATAACAGCGTTAAGTATATTAATAAAACTGTCTGCTATCTATATATCTATACTATTATAAAACTGTAAGAAAACCGTGTCTGTACATTCAAATATTCCAGAAAAAATTATATTGCTAGGAATGACTATTGAGATCATTTTTTTTTGTAATTTTCGTCTGTATACTGTTTGTCTGTTTGTGCGCGAATCACGCAAAAGGTTCTGAACTGATATTGATTCAGTTTCCACAGTTTACTAGCTTGAGATCCTACTTGACATTTCAGCCAATTCCAGTGGGATGAACCAAAGATAGCTTGACCTCTTCGTAGTACTAGCCACTCTACGCTTCCTGCTCCAAATAGAAGCATTTTTTTTTTTCAATAACCTTCGGGAATTGATCTCAAGATCTCATACTTAGCATTTACTCTTACAATTATATTCACCAACAAGTAACTAAATTATGTCGTCAATAAAGATTTCCAGAGACACATTCTTAGCTCCAACGACAGGTTGCGTACTTAAATAACAACCCTCCGTTTGCTTTCAATTTGCCAAGATAATGGACAGCCGTACCATGTCAGCTGGAAGCCGTGCCCCGCTGAACAAGCGAGGGGATTTGCATAACTACCAGTAGGATTTGTTAGCAAAGACTGATAGGAAATCTACTGGTGATTTCGGTTTGATCAATGTTACTGGCATGCCTAATTGCTTGCTTGGAATGTCTGGTTTAAATTACTGTTGTAATTGGTTACATTCTTGGGAATGGATTTAGACGCTGAGTTTGTTGATGCTCTGAGTGGAAGCTGGATGCGCCAAGTGGATTTTTTGGCGATTTTTTACGCCTATCGATCGAGCTTCTCTGGCTCGATCGATAGGCGTAAAAAATCGCCAAGTTTCACTTTTCTTTCCCGGTGCTAAGGGAAAAGCTGTCAAAATAGCTCAACACAATTCAAAACAAACAAACTACCTACTTGTATAAATATACAAGTAGGTAGTTTGTTTGGTTTGAATTGACAACACTAACAGGGCAAACTAACTAAGCAAGCAGCGAGAAAGAAACGCTTTCTGTTGGTCGAATGAAACACGTGATGCCTACCTGCGCCTTCTGCGCGTGCGAGGATCGCTAACGGCGCGGCCACCGGGCGTGACACGACATGACCTGTACACATTCGCATTCGCAAAACATTCGCATCGCTTGATGCGAATGCGAATGATGAGAATGTTTAAAATGATGCGAATCATTCGCATATGCGAATGCGAATGCGAATATTCGTAACATCCCTAGTACCAATGTGGAAGATTTACGTAGTTAGCGTCATATAAGAAACGTTTTGTGGCGCATACAGCATGTAACAAAAACCCTGTTCGATCCCAAATGGGGCCATTATGCTCATCATTACGAATAATTTTTACTATGAGACCCCTAAAATAGCGAAAAAAAAATTGCTGTTCCATACATTTGTGTTCACATAAATCTATAAAATGTATGGAACGGCAGATTTTTTTTGCGATTTTGGGGTTGTGTCATACAAAATATTGTTCATAATGATGAGCATAATAGTCCCCTTTGGGATCAAAAAGGGTTTGTTTACATGTTGTACAATAAACAAAAAAAAATTACAAGAGATATTCTACATCAACGGGCTACTTCCCATATCAAGATCAACCTAAAACATATCCCGACTTTATACAATTTTATTTAGGTCTCACTGCGAGATAAGATAACGAAAAATAATACTTTTGCCAGCAATAAAACCAACAAACAGGCATCAAGCCGGCGTTTGTCGTCGAATGTAGAACAGGCACACTACGGCATAAACAGCCGGTCGATTCTGTAAAAGTGTCACCGTGAAAACTTAGACGAAGTGAGTTTGTTTTTGCTAGGAATTGACACCATTGACAGCTCACTCCACGCTCACTTCACCTAAGCTTTCACGGTGAGATGGTTACAGAATCGCACTGCAGGACGTTGCCGGTTGACAACAAAATAAGGTACGATTATTTCTTCGACAGAAAAAAAAGCGGAATTAGGGCTCTTTCAATTTAGACGATTGATGTCGGACTACTGCCGTGCGGGTGTCGTACTGTGCGCGGCCAGTTGTTTTTCCAAATCTTTTTTTTTCCGCCATACCTTTACCTATGTAATATCAATTTTACGTTTCTGCATTCTATCTCCATATAAAAATTAGGTATAACTAGCGGCAGCAGTAATGAGCACAAACGTCACCGGGGGGCACCGAGGCTGCACGCGATTTGTTCGTCAGTGGATCCTCGTCGTCTATTGGACTATTCTCTATTACGTATTGTCAACTGTCTATTGTCTACTGGGCCGAAAATGTACATGCGCGATCTGTGTTTATGATTTCTGCCGGTACCTATAAATATGCTAATCTCACCACACATCTCCGTGCGCGCGATATGCTTAAAAAGGGGTACAATATTTATTTTCTCTTCAATAAAGATACCTACTACTACCAAAATGACGATTGGAAGCAGCAGTAAATTATTGGAAACTCAGCATATTATTACAAGCACAAGTATAATAACTAACAGGTTTAGTATCGATACCGGTTAAAGTTAAATTACCGCTAAAAGTTCGGAAGAGTTACCGCTTGGAGCAATTGCGGAGCTTGGAGCGGCAAAACAAAAATAAAGATAGAAAAATATTCAAAAACTCTCCGGGTTGAGTTGATCGGAGCTGTTGCTATTATACACTAGCATTTACTCTTGGGTTTTCTCGTAAAATAATGTTCTTATTTAATTTGTAAATTAATGTTGTCGACGTTTTTTTTTACACTAGCTTATTTATGGATTCTGAAACATTTCTTGTGGGTGGTCAAATCCAAAACTACTTATAAGAAATAGCGAAAAATAAAGGAGTCTCGGGGCCTTTTTTTTCGAAAATCGAAGACAGCAATTGCCAACATAAACAGGTTCTACCGAATATTGCAAAAATAATTTTACGATACCAAAAATATGTAACAGAAATAATACCTATTTACTAAAATTGCTTTTAACCACTAAAGCCGTGAAATAACGATCTGGAACGACCACATATTACATCTGTAATGGTCTACATCGAAAACCACACACCATGAACTTTTGAACCCACCCGAGTGGAAGAGCGAGATGGCACATCTCATTTTGTATTGCCTTCCTGCTTTAGCGACGTAATGATTGTGGTGTTGTAATTTTACAGAATGATAGAATAATGTATAATTGTCTAAAAGAGAGGAGTATTCAAAGAGATTTGAAAGGACGTTGGTAGTTTAGGGCTTGATATGGTACAGTATTAAAAGTTTAACCAAAAATAAAAATATATTTTAATTGTTCTTTGCCTAATTTATCACTGGTAGAGATTATAAGAATTGGAATCAAAAAACGAAATAAATAAGAAATAAAATGTTTATTTGTTTTTGTACGTAATTGGGTTAAAGATAAATCTTCGTATTTGTGACAGTGAGGTTAAGTATGGTGTGAATGATCCAATGAAGTACAGCCTGACTAATGAGTTCTCAATTTAAAGGTTTAGTTGCTGTCGACATGATATTCTGTGGAGGCACGCGCCAGCCAGCATGCACCCGTTTTTGTTTTATTGGTTTTTTCAAAATGTCAATGGCATAATCATTTTAATTCTTATTAATTTCGATTTTTGATTCCAATTCTTAATCTCTAAGATAAATTAGGCAAAGAACAATTAAAATTAATTTTTATTCTTGGTTAAGCTTTTATTTCTGTACCATATCAAGCCCAAAACTACCAACGTCCTCTTCGACACCATTTGTCTCACGCATTCAGTCTAAAAATAAAAACATTTCTTGTTATTAAATATTAAGAGACTTCGTCCGCGTTTCCCACAGGTATTGTTCATTTATTTATTTACACGTACAGCTTATTATGTTCGTATAAATTTAGCACAGCAAACGTCAAAATATGTCAAAAATTAAAAAGATCAACCTTTTTCTGTCTTGAATGTACATTCAAAACTACTGTCTCCGCAATGGTGAATTTAAAATAGAATGCATTTTTAATTCTTCACCGCAGAAAAGGAAGACATTTTGACTAGAACTACAATACCGATTCAAATCGATTATTTATTCGATTCTCGCGTTCGATATTCGGAATTATTTACGCGTAGCGAGCCTCTTGCAAGATTTCGTATTTAAATAATGTGATGCCAACGTTTCTGTTCGAGTAATATAATATGAAGTGTGCGTGTCCATATTTATGAAGAAGTTTTGATGGCAGTATCTCGAGGATTTCTTTTCTTTTGTGGCATCTTAATATGAAATGAGATTGTTTTGTTTATAAGTTGACAGCGCTATTGTTATGAGGGTGACGTATTTTTAGGGGATTTTTAATTTCGTTATAATTACGTGCTTATTTGGCGCTACACTCGTTTTCACATAATCTTTATAATCGGTGCTAACATGTATCCTTAAAACGATATTAAAATTAGATTTACATATTTTTTTTATTTACACTTTCTCGAAAATATAAAAACATTCTGTCTAATAAAATTGTAAAATATTAAAAAGTTAGAAAACCATAATATAAGTAGGTATGTCCACGACCAAAAACAAAAAAAAAAAATTAACAGTCGCGTAGTAGATCCGTTGCTACGGCGTAGCTAACGCTACGCGTCGTAGCGCACCAATTATGAAAAAATACAATCATAGCTAAACAGAAAACAATACCACAAAAACAAATTTAAACAACGTCATTTTTTCAAAACATCAAAAGCCTAGGTGTCGGCTTTACATCACAATCAAAAACAACATATTGGTCGTTATTTCCATAACAATGTTACACAAAAAACTCAATCATAACTCGAGTACTCTTGTGGGGGCACAATAAAACGGTATATATGTACTCACTTAGAAAATTCTTCGCTCCACCGCCGTTGAAAATCCTACTTAATCTATATGGTAATAAGATTAAAATTTGGAAGGCAAGCAGGCGACTCTTGAGAGATCTCGCAGCATTATTAACAAAATACACCAGGTCGGTATGCTTAATACAAAAATATATTCCTTTGTCTACAGTCTTTGGTGAACTAGCGAGGTTATGTGGCTTTGCCTATATTGTTTTGTTTGAAATTGTGCAGAGTTTATAACTTAATAAACTTTAGAAGTTGGTTGTTGTTTTAATTATCTCTACCAAACACACAGAGCGTATTTAATTTTGATGAATTTTAAACATGTCAAAGCCAATTTAAAATCTCTTTATTACGCGTCTTATGTAAGAGATTATAATAAGAGTCGTATTAGAAAGGACATTGGCAGTTTTGGGCTTGATATAGTACAGTAATAAAAGCTTAACCAAAAATATAAATATATTTTAATTGGTTTTTGCCTAATTTATCTTAAAGATTAAGAATTGGAATTAAAAATCGAAATAAATAAGAAATAAAATGATTATGCCGTTGACATTTTGAAAAAACCAATAAAACAAAAACGGGTGCATGCTGGCTGGCGCGTGCCTCCACAGAATATCATGTCGACAGCAACTAAAACCTTTGAATTGAGAACTCATTAGTGGGGTTGTACTTCATTGGATCATTCACACCATCCTCACTGTCACAAATACGAAGATTTCTCTTTAACCCAATTACGTACAAAAACAAATAAAAAATGAATTTAAATACTCTTGAAATACTTGATCACACCAAACTAATTTCATATCTGTACCGACATACACAATCTGAAGCCCAGCGTTCTATGGGCGTCTGCCGTGTCCTTTAAAATTTTAACTGATGTGGGTGTAACATGGTAGCTCAGTGGTAAGCGCTTCGCCACGGTAAGGCGGAGATTGCGGGTTCAAATTCCATGCATTACAGTTGTTTTTAAATCACATTAATTATAAATGCGAAAGTTTGTGTGTGTTTATGCTTGTTACTCCTTCACCCTGACACGGCTAAACGAATTTAGATGAAATTTGACAAAAAGGTAGCCTGGGACCTGGAAGATCACATAGGTTACATTCATCACACAGGCGAAGTCGCGGACAGCAGCTAGTCTTTATTTATTTAATACTAAGCGTATTCCGAATTCGATTACGAGAACTTAGTCGCCTACTACTCGTATTTAGGTCGTTAAAAACCAGTGGTCTCTTTAACACACCGTAAAAGAAACAATGTAGGTCAGAACACGCAGTAAAAGCTACGGAAATTACATAAATTATAGTTGGGCGGTGAACCGTCGGTAGGCAACCTGCGAGATGGGTTGACTGCGGGAAAAATAGGTACAGACAGCGTAAATGACGTCAACTTGAAATAGAAAACTAACAACGACTCGATAATGGTGTCGATTCTGTTGTTTACGAACTAAACTAATTTAATCTTATTAAGTCTCTTTCTAATAAAAAACATGAGAGAGGGATAGCAGATATTTAATCCTGTCAAATTAGTCCGCTTGAATAGTTTTAATGTCAATTTAGTCGTAATCGCAAAAGGTCATGACTATTTTCCCGTAAATGACAAGAGCGTAGACTAATTTGACAGTTCTAAATATTTTCTGTCCTTTTTCAATGATATTTGTAAGAAAGAGATCTCGTAGAGAAAGAGAATCAGCTCCAATGTGAGCCAGCTAAGTAAGTTATCGAGTTTGAGAATAAGCTAGCTTCGGCTTTGTAAGCGTCGTATCCGTCACTCATACCATGTGAATTTTGTTGCTGACTTGTTTATTAGATACTGGACTGTTGAAAGGACGTCGGCAGCTTAGCCAAAAATAAAAATATATTTTAATTGTTCTTTGCCTAATTTATCTTAGAGATTAAGAATTGGAATCAAAAATCGAAATAAATAAGAAATAAAATGATAATGCCGCTGACATTTTGAAAAAACCAACAAAACAAAAACGGGTGCTGGCTGGCGCGTGCTTCCACAGAATATCATGTCGACAGCAACTAAAACCTTTGAATTGAGAACTCATTAGTCGGGCTGTACTTCACTGGATCATTCACACCATACTTAACCTCACTGTCAGAAATACGAAGATTTCTCTTTAACCCAATTACGTACAAAAACAAATAAAAAATTAATTTAAATACTCTTAAAATACTCGATCATACCAAACTAATTTCATATTTGTACCGACATACACAATCTGAAGCCCAGCGTTCTATGGGCGTCTGCCAGTGCCCTTTACCCTCTTGCTACAGTAGCGCCACCCTAATTTAAAGCATTTTAACGAACACTTTTCATACATGGAGATATTGTTCCTGATCTCTATACTCCACGATACTGCTGTGTAGATACAATATATGGTTAAACCTGTACTTTGAAACAACTTTGAACAAAACCTGGTTTAATGATCATTACGAAAGGCTCATACGTTGAAATCCATCAAGCCGTTTAGGCTAAAAAAACGTGGCAAACAGACAGACAATTAGACATACATACACTTGAAAAACTGAAATAGTCAAGTAAAAATATAATTTCTAGCCGCAAACTTTTACAAAATTAAAGCATGACGTCTTTATTTTTCCCAAACCATTTCTACCTAAGTCTCCCACAATTTGTTACAGACAAACAAACTTAATCGCACAGTTCCTTTGTCTCTCGGTTCATATTATGTATTCTCCGAATAAATGTAAATGTTCTTCATATTTGCAAGTGTTTCGCGCGAACTGTGCTCTTTAATTCCACTGCCTTCGCTCTTCGTTGTACAAAAAAATTATGTTAAAATAGTGCGTGGGAATACTTTGTGAGAAAATCGGCACAAGAAAGGTGATTTGATATTTAAATTGGATAAAAATCTTGAAAGATACTTTCATATAATTATTCCTCGTTGGTAACTTGATCGCAAGCGTGACTGCAAAGTGTGGGATTACGGGTTCGATTCTCGGAGTGGGCAGTATTATTGATTTTTTTCAGTCACAGCACTCACAGCCCGTAATCTGGGTTTGTGTCTCATTAATAATAATAAACTCGCCTCTAATGCATGGGACTTATACCATAGGTGACAAAATTTGAGTGTGAAAATCATACAACATAGTAGCAAAATACAACTCTACTCAAGAATTTAATTATAAAAAACCGGCCAAGTGCGAGTCTGACTCGCACACGAAGGGTTCCGTACCATTATCTATAAAAACGGCAAAAAATGTCTGTTGTATGGAGCCCCCCCTTAAATATATATATATTTTTTTTTTTTTTTAAGTGAGTATATAATTAAATATTCTGTGAGTATTTCAAGCGTCTACCTGGTGCCGTTATCAATATCGAGCAAAAACAAGTAAAAAAATCACGTTTGTTGTATGGGAGCCCCCTTAAATATTTATTTTATTCTGTTTTTAGTATTTTGTTATTATAGTGGCAACATAAATACATCATCTGTGAAAATTTCAACTGTCTAGCTATCACGGTTCATGAGATACAGCCTGGAGACACACAGATAGACAGACAGACGGACAGCGAAGTCTCAGTAATAGGATTCCGTTTTTACCCTTTGGGTACGAAACCCTAAAAAATATACAAGTGCGAGCAGCTTAATTATGTGTGTAAATATATTTTACAGCACTTTCACTTTTTTAGCATATGTTACTCAATGATAATGTAGCTTTCTATTGGTGAAAAAATTATTTAAATCGGTCCAGTAGTTTCGGGGTCTACATATGCAATAGCGCCATCTACGAGCAGATGCCTCAGACTTGCCACGAACAGACGGATGACAAAGTCCTTTAAGGGTTCCGTTTTTCCTTTCGGGGTACGGAACCCTAAAAAGAACAAAATCACGGCAAAACCTGAGAGTTCACCTCAGATCATAAAAACAAGGGAGATGTGCCAAGGCGCTACTAAAATTGACGCTTTGATACGCTCGCATTGACCGTATATAAAATGTACACGCTGGCGACGAACCGAACACGATCGATGATATAAATACAGTGTTTTAGTTTAGTGCTAGTGTTGAGTGACGATTAACAGTGTTAGATTGAGGGTGTGCGGAATTTTTAATGTGTGGGAGATCTTTATATTCACGAGGGGCGCTTGTAATTGTGTTGAAAAATTTACTAAAAGTGGCGACAGTTGTTCCCGTACTAATTAGCTATGATCGATGATATGATGATGAATATCTCCTTGTTTCTATGATCTGAGGAGTTCACCCAAAAATTGCATGACTTTGTTAAAGCCTAAACACATAAACATAATACTTGGGCATACTGCGAGCATTAAGCTAGCTAAGTAAGGGCGGAAGTAACTTGGTAACTGTGTACTTACGGTAAGTACCCCCTCTGAGGAGCAACACTGAACTACACATGATTGTTGAAACAAAGACCAAACAAGCTTTAAACACCTACTTATATACATTACGCTTATTAGCACTACGGGGTAAGCAAAGTTACAACATAGTGTCAAAGCGTTAAATGAAATTGCGTTTGTCAACTACGCTACGCCGTAGGCATGCTACAGCGTAGGCGTGCTACGGCGTAGCTATTTGGCGCAACTATAAAGCTCATTTCAGACTACGCTATAATATATAGCATTTATATAGCATATAGCTCATAGGACGACAATATCGCGCACCATACATTGTTATGGACACGTTCACACTGCTATACTATATAGTATGGCTTTGTAGGGGCTCAAAGGGCGTAACCACCATTTTGGCAAAAATGAGATTTGATCCTAATATCAATACATTTAGGCTCAAATCTCATTGTTTTCAAAATGGCGGTTACGCCCTTTGAACCTAAAGGTATCGATGCTATATAGCATGCGCTATACTATATAGTATAGCGTAGTCTGAAGACAGCTTTATTATAATAATAATAAAGTTTAGTTTATTTCTCTCTTAAAGGTACATTGTTATAGTTGTGTATTTATACAATTTTGCCTTATGCTAGAGCCTTTGTGAGAGCTGGAGTCTGAACTAGGTTCGGAACCTGTATGACAGATCTCCAGGCATCACACCCCTTTAAACATTAACATATTGAACGGCAGCTTAATTTAGATTATGCATAATACTATTAGCAGACAATTTAGGTAGAGAGATAAATCTTTTTAAAGGTATGGTTATATTTGTGAAGTGTAATGTAAAAGTGATATTATTGTAGGATTGTGTGTGTAGTGTATGAGTGTGTGAGAGTGTTCTGTGTATGTGCATGTAAATCCTGCGAGAATGGTTGTGCTTGTTAATAAACATGAATGGGAAGTATGCAAAAAATTGTTTAATGTATCGGATGATACTTTCTGTACTTTCATAGTCCTTACTTTCATAGTTCACTATAATTTTCTAGCTGTTGCCCTTGACTTCGTTAGCATGAAAATTGATGAAAAGTAACATATGCTTTTTCAGGCCCCAAGCTACGCTTTTGTTAAATTTCATCCAAATCCGTCCAGTCGTTTCAGCGTTGAAGAGTAACAAACGCACACAAACATTCGCATATACAGGGTGGCAGGTTAAACAGTGGAAATATTTTAAGGGGTCATTGTACTCATCATTATGAACAACTTTTACTATGCGACCAACCATGAAATCGCGAAAAAAATATCAGCTGTTCCATACATGACAATCATGTCTTTTTTGGGTCTGTCTGAGTGTTGGTAGCTGGTATGTAGCACCCACTTTAAGTTGTACATTCATTCAGGTTGCCACACTATTTAAAT